>CAJOBZ010000011.1:557500-1170000 GCA_905332375.1 Pieris macdunnoughi
CAGCCATAAATATTTGAAGTGGAGCAAATCACCTAAGGATTAGGACCATTTAAATAATCGTCAAATTTATAAAACGCTATATTGAATTATATATTTTACTACTAATTATATACGAGAGTTTTGAATTTATTCAGTGATAATTGTCTAATTTCGCTTGGTAGTCTGTTGTAAAAACGAATATAATTTCCATATATGGAGTGGTTTATCTTCTGGTAATATTAACATCAGCCTGTATGTTCTTATCACATCACCTTAGTCAAGGTTTATAACAATTTTTTGAACACACATTTAACCGCCTTATTGCAGTTGAATAGAGTCTAAACTCCTAGAACTAAAAAACTTCATATGTGATATGCGAATGTAATAACCAATTTAGCTTGAGCTTCCTCGTCGCCCTCATCGACGTAAAAATGTATGATAGAAAGGGAAAATGCATTATAACTTGCAGTTCAATAAAATATGGTGGTCACATTACGATTTTGAATTTAGTTCGTATTCACAATATAGTTTCGACGCGGCGCGTGGCGGACGCAGCCATTTTGTGGTTTAATTTTTTTTACGTCTCGAAGGTTTTAGTGTTGTGACAAGTATATTGGTTTTTTCTTATGGTAAGTTATGTAACTGTTAATTGTATTACTAACGTAGATTTAACTAAATGGATTGAATGAATTTTTAATTATGATAAATACATTCGTGTATTATGTAAGTAATCTTTAAAACTCGTACAAGCCTATACCCGCGGTGTTTATATATTTTAACTGTTATAATATTTAAGAAAGATATTTTTTTTTCAATTACTAAGAACGAATTTTAACCTTGAAAAACTTGTAGACAAAGAACTTTATTATAACAATTCAATTCCTCAATCGCTCTACAAAAATTCACTGATAAAGGAACTCCTTACTTTCTTTTAATTACGTATCGTGTCTATTTTGGGTAATCCTGGGCCTTCGCGAGTTGACTTAACAAATGCATGACTCACTTGGCTAACAGTTCTACTGTCTAACGAAATCTTAATTGAATCCTAACATAACTGATAACATTTTTATCGTAATTTAATAAACATTTATTAAGTTCTTCGTTTTCGTGTTAATTTTGTGTTCCTTTCTGTAAGTATACACAAGGATTCATTTACTGCAAGATAGGTGAACATTCAATGTTTAGCAGTTATCAAACAAACATTTAATTGTTGATAGCGAATGATAAAGGCTAAGATGTCTTAGCAGTTAGCAAACGAAACTTATCTTGGATTTAATCGTATGTGTTGAGTAAAAGATTTAATGTTTCTATATTTATTGAACAGACTTCTAATTAACAATAAGAATAAAAATAGAAGGGGTGTATTAGTTTTGTAAATACATACGCTGTTCGTTATGGTGTGTCAAACATTATCGCTCAAATGACTTTGAACAATGAACAATTCTGACATTCAAATTATAGGAAATCACCGGAAAATTCCAAAATAACATATGTCCAAATGAATCATAATACTCCACTAGCGAATTTTTATAGATATATAATTTTTCTTTATAAACTATTCATATACATATATTTAGTTTAAAGTGAATAATTTCAGTACCTCAGATAATCAATCTAAATTTTCGTATATTTCTCGGCTCGTTTTATAGTTTTAAATAATAGCTGTGTACTGGCATTTACAGTCTTATAAACAACTATTATTTATTTTATTTGCTCTTTCAAACTCTTTCTCTGCCTATAAATAAAACAAATTTAACAATGCGCTGTATTGGGGGATTTCTGAAAAGTCCCACAATTGGATGGGCTAACATGGGCCTATTCTAATAGCGGATAAATGAGCAACTCCTAATCGTGCTTTTAAGCAGTGCCCCTTAACAAAAGATGGGATTGCGGTCAAACGTCGAGCTTGTGTTAAATATAATCTCAAAATCCTGGAAGGCAAAATCTTTGTTTTGAAAGCACCACGTTTGTTAAAACAATTAAGGACTAAAATGTTTTAAACGCATAAAATAGGAATGTAGTCATCGGTTGATAGCCTTATCATGTTTTTGATAAGCTATTATCACGATAATAAATATTTTTATTCTGTTTCATCAGAAGAAAGGATTACCTACTTTTCAATGAATATTACATAGAACATGGCTCTTCCATTCTGCCGGCATTCACTTTCTTTTATTTCGTTAAATTTAACTAGTATAAAGTATATTTTACAATTTTTTTTTGTCTGGTAAAAATAAGTTGTATGTCAGGTAAAATATAAGATTTTTTTGAGATGCTGCTAGCGTAAAGGTTCACCGTCACAGGAACCAAACTTTTCAAATTCATTTTAGGTTTCTATTTATACATTATTAATTATTATTATTACTAAAGGTATAGAATATTGTAAATAATTTATATTTCTTGAGTCTATAAAAGAATGTGGTACATAATAGTGCAAGTCAAATTAGCGTATGCTGAAGTTGTTTTTCTTATCTCTTTTACAATAATAATTTCCGTAGCGATAGATAGAAAACTATTGTTTAAAAGATTGATATGAAATACAGTTTAAGTAACGAAGGGTTATAGGACAGATTAAAGATGTCCTGTTTTAATTTAAATAAATACATATATTCTTCATTATACATTTTATTGCATTCATTCCAAATAAAGTATTTAAAATGATATTCAATAAACTGCAAATTCACATTCAAGGTGTTTATATCTTATCAGTTCGTACATTGCTTACCAACTTTACTAATTATGCAAACAATTATAGATCTATTATAATATATTATGGAAAATACCCGTATTCCCCGACTATGAGTTTGTCTCAGAAGAATATTATAGATTGTATCCAGGGCCGCGTCGCGTCGCCCCTGTGTGCGAAGTGTGCGCCAATACAATAAGGGCTCCGCCACCGAAATAATTTTTGTTTCACTTACACAACAATATATTATTTGTTGTGGAGTATCGAAAAGTAAGTAGGTACAATAGGCGCAAATTTAAATAACAAAACATTATGTAAAACTGGAAATCATTTTATTCGGTCAAAATTAACAAATAATAAAAACTTGAAAATATTCGTAAGAGGCGGTTTGCACAAGCTCTAACAAGGGATACGCAGGTTCTGATTGTGTCTCACAAAAATAATGTATGAAAAGAGCAAATTTTTGTGTGTAATGTTTAACATTAGAAAATGATTACTACATTACATTGAGATAAATATTTATTCTATAAGTTAAATTACAGTTCATTACTCTTACGAATCTTTTTGAAACCTCTCAAAACTAAGGGTCGTAAAATACACCTGCTATAACGGTTTTTACATCTGTTCTTGACCCTATTTTAGAGCCTGCTGTGCTTGCCCATTATTAAGGCACCACAGTAAATAATATGAAATATATGTTATTGTTTACATATAATATAGATTTTTTCCAACAACTTATAATTATAAATATACATTTAAAGAAAGAATAATTTGGGTATCTCTCGCTAACATATGAAAGGCTCTACTGAATTACGATCTTAAAAAGAGTTGTTTAACTCTACCATGAACTGCGCAGGTGGCAAATGTAATCACTGATGCAAGACATAGGGGTGAACCATAACGTACTGTAACGTGGGAAGGTGACATTAACTGCCCTTTTAATAAGATAATCAATTTATATGATTCATACATTTTTCTTGAATGAGTTTTCATATATCATACATCAAATTATTTTCACTAACTAAATACTAACATAGTAGTTTCACTTAAGAAATATTATTGAAGTTAAATTCACGTTGTTATAAAAAGGAATATATTTATATCTATAGAGCAGAAAATAATAAAGTTTGGAAAATCCAAAAGTGCACGCCTCATATCGGTCATTCACATTTAAAAAAAAATTATAAATCATTCGTTAACATTTTTATTTTTTTTATTTTTACTTCTTACTACTTACTTAATATAATAAAAAAATATATAGTGGCGCCATAACTCTAAGGTGAGGAAAAAATATACTAAAATAAATGTATATATAAATATACAAATAAACAGTCGTATTTTCGTTTTTTACAAATTATGATTAAACGACAGTACTTAGAACGCTACTATTAACTAGGAATCAGCCCAGGGTATAACTTTATATAATAAGAAAAAAAGTATTCTGGTACGATACATTTTTCGACCAATTTCTCTGCCACCTACATGGATCCATAAACATAGACTGACGGACGTCCAAGAATGATTGATTTTAATGTTATTATTTACTATGTTAAACAAAATAATTGTTCATAAAAAATACCATATGGGCTTGATAGATTATTTAACTCGATTTTAGTGCACTCATATTATCCTGTAACTGTTATATTAGTGAGAAAAAAGTCATTCAAGTTTCGAGAGACTGGGTTTTTTGACATGTCGAGAGTAGAGCACTGCCTCCGCTCCGCTAATGAGGCGTGCAATAAACGGCACAAATATAAGAGTCTTTCCTCCAACTTCGATTTTGTTCCCTTTGGAGTGGAGACTTTTGGGTCATGGGGTTCAAGTGCACAGGCGCTTGTCAAAGATTTAAGTTGGCGCCTAGTAGATAGTACCGGTGAACCCAGAGCTGGCACATCCCTGGCTCAACGAATAAGTATCGCAATACAGCGAGGAAATGCTGCCAGCGTTAAAAGTACACTGCCACAGGGACCAAACTTTTTAAATTTGTTTTGATTTTCATTTTAATTATTTTTAATTACTTCTATTATTACTTTGTAGGTTAAGAAAATTGTAAATACTGTATACTTGATTGTAAATAAACAATTATATCAGTTTATATCTAAATAGATAAAAAATAAAATATAATTCATAGATAAATCAATGTACAATTATGAACATATTAAAACATTTATTTTTAGTAGAACGGACGAGAATACCAATAACGTCACCGTAACTCTTTTATAAGACCAAAAAATAGATAGATAAAGACAATGTCTCTATGACAATCTTAATTCGATTTTCGATAACATTTATGATAACTTTTTTTTCAGATGAATGCTAAGAGTTGACTAAACCGTAGGATGAAAATGGCAGACCCAGAAGGACCCGTCACTGTCGGTGATTTACCTATTACTTTTCAAGTGAGTCTTTCTGTTGTTTAAATATATTATGTATGTGTTAGATTATCTGTAATGTCTATTGGTTATTGGTGAAAAATGTTTATGGCACCTTTAAACTGTCAGTTATAGCGGGCTTATGAATAAAATGTCTAACTTAAATTACAAAAATAAAGCGCGTATGCTCCATATCTTTATACTTCTATTAATGGAAGTTAACTCTTTTATAATTGTACTATAAGCCTTAAATAACTATTGCATCTTTTGTCCTTATCGCTCTCATGGTCGAAAACAAATGCGATCAAATATTCTTTAACCAATTGAGGCTTAATTGTACTGAGGTTTCTGTTATGTAAAGTAAGTTCAAGAAATTAAATATTATGAACTTATCTAAGCGTACGACCAACCAGGCTCTAGAACATAAACCACTCCTTATATGGAAAATAACACGAAGCTGTTATATTTCTTATACATCAGATATTCAATAGATAAACAGCGAAAGTTGATATTAAAATTAACTTTCTTTCGCACTTAATTTAAGTGAATTTAAATGTTGTGTTAATTATAAACTTTTATAAGTGTTAAGGGCAGTTGTAAACTAACGATTTTGAAGCTTTAATAATAAAGTATATATTTTTATAATTACAATCATACATCGTACATTGGTTAAACATCCTGAAAATTATATTATTTGTCGAAAAGACAAAAAAATAACCATGACGCATTTCATTCAAGGTTACAATTTATATAACTTTCGGTGTAGCAATATTTTTATTTAACAAAAACAATAGTTACTTCCAGGGACTTCCGGTCAGAATCAAGTATATTTTTAGTTCGGAAATGTTTCGTTTTTATGGTAGTTTTATAGTAGTTTTATGGTAATTTTCTTAAGTAAATTAAGAAAAGTCGATCGGTTACCCATAACATGCACTTAAGTGGTTTGGACATGTGCACCGAATGGCGGACTACAGAACCCCAAGGTTCTTACTGAACTCACAACCTGGTGAGAAAACCCGGTAGACCGAGGCTGCGTTGGTGGGGTGGAGTTGTCAAGGACCTCGAAACAATTAGACGCTAGACGAGATAGATTGCGATGGCGAGACATACTTGCGGAGGCCCATAAGGGACTGTACAGCCATTGGTGATGATGATGGAATTAAGTAAAGGATTAAAACTATTTAAATTCTTTACTTGCCTTATTTATATGTTTTATTTTATTTTTTATGCAGCTTCTGCATCTTAATATCGCGAGTAATAAGCTTAATTTAAATAGCAAAATCAGCCTCCATAATGAATCAAACGTAGATAACATCATACTCTCGCTACGAATGTGTATTTCGTGACTATCAAATACACGCATTGTTTTAGATTTAGCAATGCTCAAATATACAGAGCGTAACGGAATTGCGAATAAGCGTTGGAAATAGAAAAATCAAGGTTAGGTGGGTATTTTTTATTAGCGAATCGCCATGTTCGATCTACGCTTAAAATGGAGAATATTAGTCCGTCTTCGAAAGAGTTAATATCAATTTAAATTGGCGCGAAAAATTAAATACGAAAGTATCTAATGTCTACTACATTTGTAGCCTACATTGAAAATGGCCTGATGACATGGCCTTATCGATGATCTGGAATCATTACTAATAGGCATAGCTCTAGGTAGAAGTCTAGATTTTGTATATATGTTATGCTTAGCGCTTAGAACCCTTCGATAATGTGTACAGATTATATAAATTATGTATAAAAAAAAACTAATACTAAAGATATAGCCAAAGATGGAATACATAATAAATACAAAAAGCGTCAAACATTTACGAAAGGAAAAATCACTAAAAAAAATTAAATACATTTAACTAAGTAATACCTAATTCGGGTGTGTTGTGTGATGGTGTGAAAGTGAGGGTATGTACGAGAGGGTGTGTACGTGGGGTGTGTTCATGATTCAGTTCATTTAGCGCTATGCATTAATATTCCTTTAAAGCATATTCCGCGATAGCTTAAACGAATCGAGACTTAAAAAATGGTTGGTGTTCATGTGAGGAACGTGAAACAAAGCACGATTACGAGTCTAGTAGACAGGAATCTGAGATTACAAGTAGAAGCGTACCGTAATGTTTTCGTCGAGAGTTTAAAGTACTTATTTTAAAATGTTCACACCCGTCGTCATACATATTAACTATAAGTAACTATTGTATATAAAAAGCTAAATATTTAAGTTAAATTATTGAACTTAATCCATTGTCCTTAAAATACTACTTAAGTTTAGTTTTAAACGTCATGTGTCATCGTTATATTAATGATTGACCTAATTATAATTAACCCTAGGGTCCTTGCATTGCTCTTTATTCAATTACACCTCCTACCCGTTCTCTAAACAAGGTAGCAGAATGGATAATAAAGAATAATAATATAAGAAGGAATGGCGATAAACTCTCCGTCGCTCTTTCATACAAAATTTCATACTGTATTCTCATTTTTTGGATCTTGAACAAAGCTGAAATTCAATGCTACTTAGCCAGAAACATGAAGCCCTAATGCTGGCACAGGACACTCACGTATCTTGGATCATATTTGTATCAGGCTAGAAAGTGCCTCCAAAAATGGATTCAAACGAGCGTAATATAGAGAGTAAAATTGTGACCCATTACATTCAGAGAGAGTTCTCGATGAAGTGTGTTACAATCATGATTTATAAATAAAATCAGTAGCGTTACAACCTTTTTAGGTCTGGGCCTCAGATTTAGGTGTCTGTTTTATGATCATTTGCCAATCTAATAGGCGAGTAGGTGAACAGTCTCCTGTGCCATACGCCGTCGACTTTTTAGATCTAAGGTATTGTACCTCACGGAGTTTTCCTTCAATTTTCGAGCAAATGTTAAATGCGCACATAGAAAGAAAGCCACCAGGCCAACACTTCACATGTATAAATATTTGTAATACCTATACATCAAGTAGCAAGAATATATCTTGTCGTTATCAATAAAATGTAAATTGTGACGTCTTTAACGCCAAACTAAAAAAACATAGAAACTATCGACTTTGGATGGTCAGCCTTGTTGTAACACAATTTAAGGTTTCTTTCCATTTAACTCACACAGAAAAGTCCCTTGAGCGAGAGTTTAGCATGTAGTTAATACATTATAGATTTGTGTTTTATTTGTTAAATTACTTCTAATTATTATTCATTTTTGTTTAAACAATTTTTAATTGCGTATTTTTATCTAATAAGTCGTCTGTTCCTTGCCTGCTGTTGACTTTTATGTTTAGTATTATTTTAGTATACGAGTATTCTTTCTTGGCGAATCCTTTAAGGTCTCTGCAGTTAGGCTATGGAATTCACTTCCCGTCCCTATTCGCTTAGCTCCTTCTCTATCTTCCTTTAAATTTGTTCTGTACAAACATTACCTGTCCACATCGTAGCCCTAACTTTCGTACTAACTACTAACTGACGTGAGACTGATCCTATTAAATTGATTCATGTGCACTTTTTACTTTTTATTTTTCATGTATCCTTTATTACTTAAGTTTAGTTTGTTTTTTTGTTCCTGTTTAGTTTTTTCCCTTAATTATTTTTTTCTCATTATTTTTGCACTTCTTTCCTACCTTATCTAATTTAATACATCTTTTTTCTTTTCTCACAGTGGTTGCCTGGAAGAGATCGCTCGAAAGCGATAAGGCCGCCAGTTGCCCTCCTTTTCATTATGTTCAATTTTATATTCAATGCAACGAAGTGTTAATAAATAAATAAATAAAAATATATCTTCCCATTTAAGTGAATATTAAGAACCTTATTCGTAATGAATATCTTAAACCGCATTTAATATTTGACATGATTCTACTAGGGTCTTAAAATTGAATGAATTCCTAAATAAATTTAATACTAACCCAAGGTAGGTACTGAGTAACACTGTATGACGTCATATCCTTTTAACGGTTCGCTCGCTTCAATTATCCTCACACAACGATCTATTTGGATCAGTGTAACATTCACACTAATTACACAAAATTATACTAAAACATGTTTAATGCGGTACGAGGTTTGATTCCCGGTGTTTCAATTGTTGGAAGTGTAGGTTAGTCACTTAATTGCCTGAAAATATTGAAACAGATGAATAGTTACGGTAGCTACTTAGTTTTTAGATGCACTTTTATTGAATAGTAACGATCAAATGTTTTGTGATTTTTATGATATTGTTATGTTTTAAAATTATACTTTTCTTGCCATAACATTTCATATAAAGAACATTAACCATTTCGAGTTATATAGCACAATTTATTAATTTATATATATACAATTATACATAAAATTATTTTTATAGTGACAGTCTTTAAGGGCAGTGTTGGTCTAGTGGCTTCAGCTTGCGGCTCTCGTCCCTGAGGTCGTAGGTTCGATCCCCGGCTTTGCACCAATGGAATGGGTGGAATTCTATGTGCTCGTTTAACATTCGCTCGAACGGTGAAAGAAAACATCGTGAGGAAACCGGCCTTAGACCAAAAAGTCGACGGCGTGGGCCCGGCACAGGAGGCTGATCTTGCCTATTAGAATGACGCATGATCATGAAACAGATACATAAATCTGAGGTCCAGACCTAAAAAGGTTGTAGCGCCATTGGTATATTATTTTTATAGTTTAGTAACAGAAATATGTTTTTTATTATCTTTTTAACTAAACGACTTAATCGGAAGTATTGTAACAATATCTTTATCTAATAATCAGAAGTGTTGATTTTGATAAAATCCGTCGAAATTTCTATATGAGTTAGTATTATTTACTATGCATTCCAGATAAATGTAAATTTTACCTTCTGATATGTTCACACGATATTTTTTCTTTTAAAGGTCAAATATTTGGGTCAAAGCGACGCACGAGGACTATGGGGCATCAAGCACACCAGGAAACCAGTGGACCTTATGGTTGCAGCAGCTAAGGCATTACCACCAGGTATACTTCTGCAAAATGGTCACCATGTGGTTGAGTTGCATACAACGAAATATTGAAATATATTCACATTCATTTAATACATTCTGTTAGGTTTAAGAAACACCCAGCTAAGTTCCCCCAACTTACAATCAAATATTTCGCACTACATATCATTACAAATTACAATAAGTAAATATTGAGCCGGAGCGAAAAAAACAGACAGGTACATTTAATATGTTGATGTGTTTATTTATTTCGTAATCCTTCAGCTAACAAAAAGTTTTATACAAAAACTAATAATTACACAAAATATAACCAGAGATGGAATACATAATATTTAACTACAAACGGGTTCAAATATTTACAAAAGGTAACAAAAAATAAAAATTATTCATTACTTTTAACTGAGTGGTACCTAATTTGGTTGTGTAGTATGGGTAAAAGTAAGGGTAAGTACGTGAAGGTGTGTATGTGGGGTATGCTCATGATGCAAGTGATTTTGCGCTATGGATATTCTTTATACACCTTTTACCATATTCCGCTATAGCTTAAACAAGTCAAGGCTTAAATATTGGTCGTTGTATGTCCGGACTGTGCGATACAAAACTGAGGTTTTGCATAAGTAGTGTTGATGTGAGGAACATGAAACTAAGCACGATCACAAGTCTTGTAGGCAATTTTTCTAATAGTGAGCTTCAATTAATTTTATTTGAGATGATGTTTATTTCCTATATAATATACAACATACTCGCATAGCAATTACGTATAAAGAACACCATTATTTATTATTCTCTTTTGATAATATTAGGTGTAAAACTGCACTCGTTATATATTATAATCTGTAAATTCCAGGTGAAATGTTACCAATCGTGAAGTTGATGATCACTGTCGAAGGGGTCCATCTGGAGACCCTCAACCATGGCACAAAACGGGATGAATTCGAACATATGACAGTAAGTAATTTACGAGATGTTAATTACTATATTCATGAGCCTGAGGGGAATTTAGGGGGAACAAATGTTTTAGACGACACAAAAGCCTGGTAAAACATCCCTCTTTACCCGGATGAAGATTGACCCTATTATTGTTACATTTATTTAGTGTCTGTATTGTTTCCTTAAATAATCTCTTCTTCGTAGTTTTCATTACTGGGCGTTCCTGTCTCAAGGGAATTTGGTCAGTTCAATGGGAAGGCAATGGAATCAATGCTCCTGTAATTACTAATATAATAAATAAGTTTATAATTGGCTGATTATAACTATAAAAACCCCAAATGATATTAAGTCTCAAAATTTTCGGGCGATCCCTTACTAGTAATTGTTTACGAAACTCCAATGCAATTCAATTCAATAGCAATTCAAATGATGAGTTATCTTTGGGTGACATAACTCATTTAGGAATAAAAGATGCTACCTTATTATTCGTCTGTGTTTAAAGTATTTACAGTGACTTTTTATAGTTCCAAACGTTATATATATGTTTTCAGGTATTTTTTAACATAGAATCAATATCATACGGCGTCCAAGACCTGGTCTACACCCGTGTCTTCTCGATGATAATAGTCAAGGACAATGCTGACGTTAAAGGGCTGAACCCATTTGAGTGCCACGCCTTCGTCTGCGAATCCAGGTACACCTTGAAATGTATATAAGAGCTTTTTGCTTTAAGTTACTAATAATTACTAAGAGCAGTGTTGGCCTAGTGGCTTCAGCGTGCGACTCTCATCCCTGAGGGCGTAGTTTCGATCCCGGCTGTGCACCAATGGACTTTCTATGTGCGCATTTAACACTCGAACAATGAAGGAAAACATCGTGAGGAAACTGGCTTGTCTTAAACCCAAAGTCGATGGCGTATGTCAGGCACATGAGACTCATCAACTACTTGCCTTTTAGATTGACAAATGATTATGAAATAGATACGGAAATCTGAGGCCCAGACCTAAAAACGTAGTGCCACTGATTTTATTTAACTTATACTTATAATAAATTAAAACATAATAATTATTCGGTGTTGGGTATGTGGTGAGCATAACAAATACGTTATGCTCACCACACCATATATGTCGTTTGAGTAATAATAGAAACATTTATTACTCAAACGACAAATTTAAAACTACCCTCTTATGTTTGTTGTAGAACCTATACATAAAAGATACTGAATATTGTGCTGTTACATTGCAAATTGTCTATAGCAGTAGAATCGGCTTTGGGTCGAAAATATCCCGACTTCGTCATGTTTACCTTCAGCATCAAGTGTTGATTTCGCTCATTTTCAACTGGTATTCGAACTCACTGCGACATGGTTGAGATTCGCATTTAAATTACTAAACCCACAAGCTCTATTAAGAATAAATAAGTGAAAATTGTTTTTTAAATTTTAGTTTACTAGTACGTTACACGTCCATTACACATTTGGCTAATTGATTAAGCAATCAAGTATTTTGGAACAGATTTCAAATTCATTAAAAATGTTTCTCTTTGAACAGTAAATAATGTTTCGTTTTCTTCATATCGATTGTGAAACGGCCATTCTAATCTCATAGCGAATAATCATTTGGCCTAGTCTTAATATCCCAGGCGATAACGTTTTTGAAGACTCTGAGAACTAGGTCACCCTTAAAAATACTTAAAGATGTTCTATCGGGGAAAATAAATTTCGAAACTATTTTAAAGTATAGTAGTATATAAGTATCATTATATATAATATCTTACCACTACATTATTATGTACTTGGAGATGTGGGGTCACTCTGCAACGTCTCGTATTTACCATGGAGATTGTTCAGAGGAGTTGTTCGGATTAATACCGGCAGCTGAGTTTCATCATATGAGGTCGAGGCAGAATATGAAATTCCACCAGTATCACCTTGATGTGGAACCAGCTGCCCACTGAAGTATTTCCAATACGACTTAGGGTCCTTCTAGAAAGGAGCGTACCAACGCTATAAGGCTGGCAACGCACTCGCGAGCCCTCTGGCATTTAGTGTCCTTGAGCGGCGGTATCATTTAACATCAGGTGAGCCTCCTGCCCGTTTGCCCCCTGTTCTAAAAAAATTCAATCGACAAAAACATATTTCAATACTTTGTTCATTATTCATGTAGAATGTTTGGCTTTAAGTCAATTTATATTTATGGCCTAGATTTTTAAGCACGTAAAACTTTAAAACGATAAATAACTACATTTAATTATTTTCTCTATTCTCATATTATTTAATTATTGTTCTAGTAAATATGTGTTTAATGTACTATATAGATATCGACATCAGAAGTCATCAACCATTTAATCTAAACTAGAACGTAAACACTTCAAACGCAGATAAAGGTACTACACACATACAGTTACAAAGGTGTTATATAATAATAATAATAACCTATTTATTTCATATAATATCCATATATAGTTTTAGAGAGTTAGTAATTCGCTCTTAGTTGATGTTAGTATTTGTTAGTAAACAAAACAAAATCCTATAGTGGGGCATGGACAGCATACCAACGCTTTAACAGCCTGGCCACGGGACATTCGCCGATGCGAATATTCGCGCGGTGCGAACGGCGAAGCGTCTAGCGACTGAAATAAACTCATAGCAATGTACTAATCAAGCCACGCGCAACGGCGACCGGCGATACGACCGGCGAATTGTACCGAGCGAACCGCGCGGGCGACTGGCGAGCGAAACAAAGGCATGAATCCGCGGCGCAAGCCACGGAGTTGAGTGGCAGTCGCGGCGAATAGAGCAGGGATTAAATAAGTTTAGTCGTTTTCGCGGCGAAAAATGAATACAGAGTTTTTTATTATTGAAATACTGGCAAGACCAGCTATTTGGAAGTCTGGCCATCCACAGCATAAATTTAATATACCTTAATGTCAAAAACAATTTTTCAGCGGCACTTAAAATTATATTTTCATTAACTTTTTTCTCCAATTCTGGTTGAATATTCATAAGAATATAATCATACTCATTCTGGTATACTCAAAAAAAATTCTGGATATATCCTGTATTTCTCGTACTTCTTGTGGAATTCTCCATCTATATCTCGATTCTTATTTAAATCATGTACTCCACAATCTCTTCCAAATATTAGGTCTTGAACCAAAAGCTATTTCTTCTATCTATACTTCTATCTTTCTATCTATACTTTCCAAGCAATATGGAGATGATTTCGATAAAGACATTTCGCTGTCGAACATCCTTACTGTTCGCGGCGGCGAACGTGACTGGTGCGTGGCCTGCAAACGCCGCCGCGTGAATGGTCGCCTCGCCTCCCGCTTCGCCGTTCGCACCGCCGATCCCCGTGGCCAGGCCGTAAGATTTGCGTGTTCTTTGTGAACACATTCAGGATACCATTGGTGCTATGCTTAACACGATGCATCAAGTATACCACCCTTTCCGAGTGGTGTCATTAAAACCGTCAGTTCAGGTTTCGGCAAACATACCTGACGCACTGCAGAATCTCGACAAGCCCAATAGCAACCTAAACGTGCTGTTATACTAAGCTTATTCAACGTATTCTGGATAAAACGGGCCCATAGGCTGCATGTAAAATGACTGACAATACGCCTTGAACAGAATAACTTTGACTACGTTAAAATCTCCGGGCCAGCATATTACCCCTTACGGCTAACATATCACTGTGATATATATTTTTAAAATTCTGTTCATACCTTGTATTTATTGCCTATGATTATACTAAATAAAAGTATGTAATCAATTTTATATTAATATGCAACTATATTTTTCAGGAATGCTGCTCGTCGTTTGACATATTCACTTGCTGCTGCTTTCCAGGATTACTCCAGACGGGTTAAAGAGATGCAGACTACACCAGGTAATATGTTACTGAAATATTTCCAATACACAAATATACAGAATTTACAATATTCTTAACCAACATAGTACTCGTAATACTTATAATTTAAATTTTAATTGATAGATAAAGAACTAAAACAGCATTTCCTCGCTGTATTGCGATACTAAGACGCTTTCTAAGGTGATATTTATAGTTAAAACCTGTATCGCTATTTTAAGCCAATAATAAATTTAATGGCGTAGTCTTGCTCTTTCGTGAATTTTGTAAACGTTGTTGACATTCATAAGCATGCTCTAAGAAGCATCTAAATTGAATAAATTTAATATATTGTTTGTAAAATGGTCCGGTAGTATTCACGCCGTGAGTATACATAATTATCATTTTAAAAAAAGTGCGTGCGTACAAAGTACACATGTCAGAAGTGAAAATTCTTTGGCAAACTAATTTTTAAGTCTTGTTCATATTTATACAAATCTAAAAATTTCCGAGACTTAGAGGGAGGGAGATATGTTAGGAATTTAATGAATTTAATTCTCATTAAAATATTAAAAGTGTCGAAAATTAATACATATAATAAATTGTGCGTGTACTAGGTGTACACACGTAAGAAGTGAAACTTCTTTATGATCTTAAATTGAAAAATGATCTACTATATGCAACTTTACAGAAATTCGTTTAATTAGATAAAGTTTAACAAAAGGCTTTTATTATCATAGACATGAATACAAATATTTCATTTTACCTTATTACTACGAAGATTATTATAGAATTTCATTAATTGTAATAGAATTATTACTATCATTGAAAAACGTGACGATTTGCTACAAAATTTCTCCCATACGTCGTCGATAAAGAAGTTTCATTCCAACGCCGATAAAGAAGTTTGACTTCAAAAAGCAACATGGCGCGTAACCGAAAAATGTGACGCGTAACGAAAAAATGTTACACTGAATTTTTTTCCAACCTCGATAAAGAAGTTTCACTTCAATAAAAAAATAAAAATTTTCGATAATAAAAACACGTGGCATTTGTTTTTCGATGTTTTGTTATTTGAGATTTCAATAAATTACTTTGCATAAAATATAAAATACTAATATTTCATAAATTCTCTTTACGAAATTTTAATTTAAAAAAATAGAATTTCTATAAGGTTCGCCCTTCTCACTCTCTCTCTCAATCGCTCTCTCCCTTTTATTCGACAAAAACGCTGCACATATTCGTGACGTATCCGTAACATATTTACCCTCATGCATCTAAAGAAGTTTCACTTCAAAAATTAAATAAAAAGTTAATTAGGTCCTTCTTACATAGCTGAAGCTTGATTGATGCATATGCATGACGATTGTTTTCATATGTTATTATACATTACAAACAATTAATTCTATATTTATATCGTTTTATTACAGAACTGGATGAGAGGCCGCCGAGTCAGAAACCGCAGAAGCGTTTTGCAATCGACCTTAGGACACCAGAAGAAATTGAGGCAGATTTGGAAACAGAGGCTTAAGCTATCATGAGCTGTATGCTTTTTTAAACTATCATTTGTACAAATACATACCTTACATAAAGTGCTTAACAGCGGTGGGTTTGGTGATTAATGTAATAATTCGTGTTTGTATCCGTTAAAGAAGTTGTATGATACTACAAGCCTGAACTAATGTCCGATTTGTTGATTTTAAATCAAATGCGGGCTAATATTATTTTCGTCAAAATAACTTCTGTTAAAGTAGAATTTAATTTGCAGCCTTTATTCAAACATAACTGTATATACTTGGTAATTTTCGATATCAAGAACTTTGTCGGAATTAGGTAAAAAAAATAAATTGTCGTTTTATCTAAATATTTTTCGATTAATTTTATTTTGTGTCACATATATTGTAGTGTTTTAAGTTAGAAGGAATGACCGCATAGTATTTTATCATTCTTTACTTAATCAATTTTGAAGAGTCCAAAGCATAATATTTATTGTTGTACTATTTATTAAGTTAATGTAAATATTACATTCCAAAGAGTGTTGTAGAAATAAATGATTGTGTTATTATTTTTGTTTTAATTCTTCACTTGTTTGGAATATTGAGATTTTCATACTGTATAAATACTTTCAGAAATACCATTCCATTTCTAAATAAATAAAAAGAGTGGGGGGGGGGGGGGGGGGGGGGGGGATTTTAAAAAATAGTTTTGCAATATTAATGGTAAAAAAAAAAAAAAAAAAAAGGGGGGGGGGGGGGGGAAAAAAGGGAAAAGGGGGGGGGTTTCCTTTTGAAATTTAATAAATTTATTATATTTCTTAATTAAAATAAAAAACCCCCCAAAAAAAAAAAAAAAAAACACTAAAATCTTTAATTCATTACTATTTATTTCATTATATTATGAGACTCTAATGTCCTCCTCAGAATTTCGGTTTGTAATTTAAATTAAATACTTACGCACAGAAGAAAAAAGAAAAAAAAAAAAAAATTAGAGAAAAAAAAAAAAAAAAAAAAAAAAAAAAAAAGGGGGAAAGAAAAAAAAAAAAATTTTTTAAAAAAAAAAAAAAAATTTTTTTTAACACATTTATATTAATATAATTATTAATGAATTTGTTTTAATTCTTCACTTGTTTGGAATATTGAGATTTTCATACTGTATAAATACTTTTCTTTCACGTCAAGAAATACCATTACGCATATCTAAATAAATAAAAAAATAAAATATGTTTATTATGGAACATAAGATACAGGTATCACTTATGCCACGTCATTAAATTTGAATCTGTAAGCATCCCTACTCATCGGCAAAGAAGACAGAGGGTGTAGGCCGAGAGAAAAAGCCGGCGTAAAAAACTCTCGGTAGTCTTTTAAAATAGCAAATCATTCGCAATTTATTTTCTTCCCGCGCACGCACAAAACTTATTTTAAAACAAATATCGCAAATTAATTGGAAGTAGCCTGTCTAGCACTAGACCCAGCCTTTTATCAACTAGATAATTGTTAACTTTATAGTAAGCCTTTTTACACAGCTTTTCTATAATACATTTCTTAAATTTATGAGATAGCCTCTGGGATTTTATTAAAGAAGAGTATCCCTATTCCCAAAAAAATAATTCGTAACTTTAGATAGTCTAGTACGGGGAAATTGCAGCCTGCGTTTGTTCCGAGTATTAACTATGTGCGTATGTTCTATTCTAGTAAACATCACTTTTTTTGTATACATACATAATATTTTCATAAATATATTGCGAGGGAAAGGTAAGTATATTAATTTACCTCTCAGAGATCTCTACGGCAATTTTCTCATGCAAGGATTATGTGGGACTCAACTCTCTGACTTTAGTTCGCCAATGCATGGAGATAGGTAACAGCTGAGACTAACCCCGCCAAATACGAATTTCACACACCGTCTCCAAAGCACGAATCTACAAAACTCTTTCTCAGGGTAGATGTGCGAAAGCACGACAAAGCTGCCCTGGTCGTCGTTTCCTTTCTGGTGGAGCGTCTGGATCATTTTCACTCTGACCCTCTGCATTCTCTATTTGAGTCACGATGGTCACAAAAAGCTTTGAAGGCATTGCAGAGACTTTAATTGTCGACTTCCACCATTAGGGAAAGCGACAGATAATTTGTATAATTATATTCTGTTGCTAGTTAGTATTGTATTTTATATCTATTATTAAATATTGTAATTAAAATAATTAATTACAATATTTAATTAGTGAAAGTGTATTGACAATAAAGACACTTTATGAAGATCCTATGATTACAAAAATACATTTTCTGTTCAATTATTATTTAAATTAATAATAAGAGATATTAAATGAATAAATTAATTTATTTTTCTTAGCTCACTTAATAATTTTAAAATGTATACAAATTCATTTCTTGCTTTATCTACCTCTTCCTTATTATTTTTTACAAAACTTAGAAAACTATCTTCTAGAATATCCTTAGTGTCTTCTATTAGGTCAAATAGCTTGGATGCACTTAAATGCAGAAGTATGGTAAGTATTTTTCTTCTGTCCGCATGCCGGAAGTACAAGTTTTTGAGGTCCGTATACCAATTTTGTGATTTATATGTAGTTATCAAAGCAACGTGTTTGATTGCATCGTGAAACTAAAACAAATGTTATGGGTAAAAGCATGTAAGGTACAAAATCCAAAAAAACAAAACCATGAGTTAAGGTGTCTTCAGACACATCTCATTAGACGACTGAGACGACGGACAAGGGACGGAGGCATAGGCACATATTGATTTTGTAGTGGCATTTCGTAGACCAGTTTAACTACTTCTACTAAAATAATAGTAGGATGAAACCTATTGGCAAGGGAGGAGAATATTATAAAAATTAAAGGAAGGAATCAAATGGCAATGTTGTAGGTAGTAAAAAGATCTAAAACTTTTGTATTTACACATTTTTCTCATAACCTCAAAATTTATGTAAAAATTCAAAAAACCAAGTTTTTGGTTTTAAATTTTTATCTTTTAGAAAATTTATTTTTTTACCACGACATTTGGTGAAAACTTACCTTTTTTTAGTCTTTAATACGCTGTAATTTATTTGATTTGAAATAATAATTTTTTCACCTTATTTTGAATTAACGAAAAAGCACCCTAATTTTCAATAGAAAATTCACCGGTCAAAATATCAGTTTTTTTCAAAAAGTTGTTTTTCGTTTTTTGAAATTTCTACTTTCCTATGGTAAAAAAATAATTACTATAGTAAATCTTCTCAGAAAATGCAAAAATCGTATGCAGTAACGCCCAGACCCGTCATCCCCTTCCCTTTTCTCTATGAAATACGAAAATTTTAGCCCATCTAAAGACTAAAATTATTTTTTTGCACTCAGGTATAAGTTATCTTAAAATAGTAATAAATTTTTAAAAAGTTTCGTATTTCATAGAGAAGTAGGAAAGGGGATTTTACCATAGAGATGAACCGTTTTTTACCCCTGCCCCTTCCCGACCTCAGATCGCCCGTAAATTATTTTTCCTTTAATTTTTATAATATTCTCCTCCTTTTCCAATGGGTTTCATCCTACTATTATTTTTTTAGGTTTCAAAAATTATCGACCCTGGTTTAAAACACTTTTATCATTGTTTTAATATACTTATTCACGTTATATACTTACGTCATTCAAAAAGAACTGTACTTCAACCAGAATGCTTTGAAAATTATTGAGAAATTCCTTTTTGCTCTGCATTAGGCTTCTAAGGAAAGTAGCGAATTCCCTCCACATTTTCACAGCCGATTTGAAACCTTTTTTCTTTTTATTTATTTTTGGTACTAGGCTTTTCGCTTTTATGTTCTTTCTTAGCTCATTGAGGGTTGTTTGTAGGGACGTTAAGCTTATAGTGTCGTTTAATGCTAAATCTGATGATTTGTATAAGTAGACGACGTATTTTAAAAGTTCCAAGTCGTAGGTATGTAAGTTTTCGCTAGCTTTTAGGCCCTCTCTGAAAACAATATATAGAAAGATAGTTCGTATATAGGAGCTGTATCTTATGCATATTTTAAAGATTTAATTTTTATTTAAGGATTGTTATTGTTAGGAAATACTAATGATTTTTAATGTAATCAGATTTGAAGTAAACATTTGAAGTAAGCGTTTGAAATTTATACAAATAAGTGGAAATTAATTCCTTCTGTTTATAGTCCTATGTAGGCTTAAAGAAATTATCATTAAAAACTTACGTTAAATCATATAATTTTTCTAAAGCAGTTTGGACATCGACGGCTGTTCTGAGCCAATCATAATTTACCAAAGCATCATTATTCATTTTAATAAAATCCTTAATTACGGTATACGTTGATTGTACTAAATCTATTTCTTTTCCACCAATATCTGCGTTTGTTTTAGATTTAATTTTGAATTTATTACGTTTAACTGGAATCGGAGTCATAGGATGAATTTGGTGATACATGTAGAGTTGATTATTAAATTTATCTATTTCCTCATGAGAGTTCTGCCTTCCAAAATAATAATCGATTGAAATTTCATCTTTATCTTTACCATTATCGATATTAAATATGTCATGTATGTTATCACGAAGTGTTTTCGGATGTCGTTGTCGTGTCTCATTTACAGTTGGTACATAACCAAACATTTGTTTTGCAAATAGTAGTTTCCTTACAGCATCTATATAGTTGATTGTGTTACTTTTATGATAATTTGTGTAAGGATGATCACTTTCATTTGTATCTGGTAAATTTTCCCCGTTGAATTTTCCTTGTCTCATATAATTATTATTCCTTCCGAAGAAATAGTCCATATCTATATAATCATTGGGATTGTAGTTATTACTGTTGGGTATAACTGGCTGCGGGACCATTATATTATAGGGGTTTTTATGTTTCAAAATATTGTACAGATTTAACTTGTATGGATTATAAAAATTATTGTTAATATTTTTAAATCTACTCCGTTGGTTCTGTTTTACAATAGTTTTTTTGTTTCTGAACTGTTCCTGAGATTCTTCACTATCCATATCGTTCTCATTTGGTCCAAAGCGGTTATAAGGGTTGTAGTATGCATTTTCTGGAGAGTAATTGTAAACCGGTGCATAATGTGAATGTTCATTATCTTTCTGAGATTTTTTGGCTACAAAAGGGGGTCGCTCAGCAGCTGCAATAAAAGTCTTAAATAAACGCTTTAAATAATTAAGATTATGGTTGTGGTAAAGTAGCTTTATACCCTGATCTCTTTGTAATTATAATATATTTTATCTTGAATATACAAATATAAAAAAAAACAAATCAAAGTTAAACTTACAAACTTCATATACATAATATACAGACTTGTTTTCGCTTGATCTGCTTCCCCAACTATGAATTTTATTAACATTTTTCATAAAAGTTCTATCCTCCTCTATTTTTTTCTGGGGATATGTCTTTCGGGCTCTGTATAATACATTATCTTTGCTTTTAAGAAGTTGTTCATTATTGTCGTCTGTAACGTCAAGTGAACTATTTCTTGTATTGGGCTCAACGGTTACAACATTCTCTGTTTTAAAGTCAGATATTTCTGTTATCACAGCTTTAGTTGTGTTATATAATTCTTCTTCTGTTATATTGGAACCACTGATAGGTTCTGATTGATTGATTATGACACTTTTTGCACTATTTCCTATATTTGGATCTGTTTTAACCGATACACTACCATCTAAAACTGTTTTACTTCTTACGAGTGCTGGATTATCTTTTATGATATCTAGTATATTTTTATCAAATGCAATTGAGTGAGGTTTCATAGTTACTTCTGAATAATCATTATTTATTACTTTATCTGTTACAAGCTGTATACTTTCATTAAGTTTTGAAAAATTTTCTACAGATTTTAATTCAATAGTTTCATTATCAATGGGATTCTGCAATAAGCTTGGTTCATCGTTGATAGTTTTGCGTAAATTAATAATATTGACTGTAGTTGTGGATGTGACAGTGTCATCAGTTGTATTGTTTTCAAACGAACTTTTTGATTCATCTGATGATTTTTCATTATTATCTCTTGAACTTGGTTCAAAATGATCAATTATTGTAGATTTATGGTTATCAACGTCTTCACTATCATCATAAATAAAAGAATGCCTTAAACTTTTTGGTGAACTCTCGTAGTTATCTTCGTACGGCTTATAAGTTGTGGTTGTTTCTACTACTGCAGACTTATTGATTGGTTGAACTTGAACATGCTTCTTATCTGGTTTATGTGAATCCGAATTATCATACAAAGGAACAACTGGAATAAATATGTCATTATTTCTATGGTTTTCATTTTGTACATTTCTCCGTTTTTCTCTTTTACTGGCACGCATAGTTAAGTCTAGATACTTTTCATTTTCACTATTATTTCTTTCATCTTCTTTACTTTTCGAAATTTGATCTTGACTGTCTCTTCTTATTATTGCTTTTTTCGTATTGCTCCTTTCTTCTTTTAGAATATTCTGTACGTAAGCAGTATGTGAATCTAAGGCCTCATCCGAAATATTCACCGATGAGACCTTAGGCACATTACTATTCTGATAATCCTCAAATATTCTTCTCGCAATCTTTTCTAGAAACTCACGCTTCTCCTCTTCAGGTAAAGCATCAATATACTTTTCATCGCTGTCATCCTCAGCGATAACACTTTTTAATAAGATGAGCACTATAAGTATTCGATGCATTTCCACAAACTATCGAGTCATTTTTAATTTATTTTATGACACAGAGAACAAATTCCGTACATGGAATTTAAGATTAAAAATCATTTTCTGCTGTTAAATCAAGCATGCAAAAATAATTACTTGCACGCAAAGAAAATTTGATAAGGAAATTAAGTGTTTTTTAGAGTTTAGTATTTTACAGCTTCAAAATTGTACTAAAGCAAACCCATAATGAATAATCTAAATAGTTATAAAATTGCTAAACTCTTAGTAAATAAATATTATTTAATTGTGTTAAAAGTGGATTTAATGTTGTGATTTTTTGCTTTTCAATAATGTGTAGACTAAAAATTAAATCAAATTTTATTATCACTGAATGTTTATTTACAAAAACCACTTACCATTCTCGGCAATTAATTATTCATCTCTAATTCTAAAAATCTATTACTATTTTAAAATCACAAAGCAAAATTAATCAAACAATATTTAGATAAGGCTCCTTGCAAACAAAAGCATAAGCAGGTTATCATTTAATTAAGTCGGCTTTTATCATTAGAAGAACTGGTACAATATGTTAAATTAGTATTGATTGCTTCTGTATCTATAGGACCCTCTCCAGCCATGTCGTCCTGTTCTCAAACTTCTTTCCGTTCCTAATCTAGAATCTTCAAATGTGGCTTCCATTTCTGGTACCTCAGGTTTCATTTCTACTACTTCCTCTGGCTGCGTCATTTCAATATTAGCACTCGTATTCATATCATCACTTTCAATATCACCTGTGTCGGTAACTTCATCCTCCATTTTGTTCATTTCTTCTACAGCTTTTTCTATAAGTCTTTCAACCATATTTTGCTTCTTGCGACTGGGAAACCGCTTTTGGTTCTTGACCGTCACGTTTTCTGTTTCCTTTACTTCATTCTTATTTGTGTTTGTTTCAGTTTGGTTTATGGATTGCATATCTTCTTTCTTGTCAGCAACTTTCCCTATTTCCATATTTAGGTCATAGTATGCAGGTGAATCCTCGCAGGGGATGGAATCTATTGGCCTTGTACAGACCAATACTTCCTGTAAAAAGTGATAAAACAAATACAATTTTGAAAAGTAATAAGTGAAAAAATTACACACACTATGATTAAAATAGTAGCAAAATTATGGCGAGAGTGGAAATATCTACTGTATATTCTACTACGAATACCATAACTGGACTGGATTAAATTAGATTGGATAGAACATAAATGGAGAACAGAGCAGTATTGGCCTAGTGGCTTGCGCGTGCGTGAGCGTGCGACTCTCATCAATGAGGTCGTAGGTTCGATCCCTGGCTCTGCACCAATATACTTTCTTTCTATGTTCGCAATTAACATTTTCTTGAACGGTGAAAGAAATCATAGTTAGGAAACCGACTTGCCTTAGACCTAAAAAGTCGACGGCGTGTGTCAGGCAAAGGAGTCTGATCACATACTTGCCTATTAGAACAGAACAGTTCTGGATCTGTTTCTTGATCATTTGTCAATCTAAAAGGCAAGTATGTGATCAGACCCAGACCTATAAAGGTTGTAGCGCCACTGATTTGTTTTTTTTTTATAACGTAAATGGGTTGCAGGATTTGCAGAGCCTTCGTATGTGTAACCTAAACATAGATACACATTAAGATGACTAATATATTAATTAGACTTTTAACTAAATAAAACTTAAATATGTACTACGAAATGCATTATCATTTTCAATCTGTTTAGTTTGCCAAGATTAATAACAACCTTACCTGGTTGAAAACTGTTTCAGCTGGGCAGATGAAGCTCCAGCGGTAGGTGACGTTTCTTCCTGACTGCGTCTGTGACGGGAGACAAACGTGGAAGATCTGACAGTCGTTGTCAACGTCCGCGTAATATCCGTACACTCTGTTCTCGCAGCTGTAATTTAAAAATATAACTACCCTCAAGTACAACCTTTCGTCGTTTCTAAAAGGCACAATAAAGAAGCTTCGTTTTGTAATATATTAATTATAAAAATTAAATAATTACGGAAAAGAGTAATTGCAATATTTCTAGGTATAAAAACTTTATCGGGTCTTTCGTTGGGAGTTACTAGATATAAAAACTTTAACGACTTGGAAACCTTTACGTGGCGCACTATGACGCCACAAATTTCTTAAATTACTAATAATACTTAATTAACCTATTCGTTATTTAATTATGGATTAAGATTTTCGTCATTTTGATACAAATACTTGGAACATAATAAAATAAGATTATGAAACTTCGTCATTACTTTCAGTAACTTTACTAAGCCTTTTTAAATACAATTAACTATTACCTAAACGTATCGGTAATATTTTCTCTAATAGATGTAGCGTTTGCAGGCAAATTTAGTGTGTCAGCGCTGGTCTGGTTTGCCATCTCCTGAAAATTGTTGTACATATCACTACATAGTATAAAACAAAGTCGATTTCTCTGTCCCTATATCCCTATGTATGCTTTAATCTTTAAAACTACGCAACGGATTTTGATACGGTTTTTAATAGATAGAGTGATTGAAGAGGAAGGTTTATATGTATAATAACATCCATTAAATAGTGGAGAAATACTGTTATTTTTAAGGTTTCTAATGTAATGTCGTAAATAAATACATTTTTCCGCTTACATTGCAAACGCAGGCGGAACCCTACGAGATTTATCAAAATAATGTACTACGTATTGTACACATTGAAAAGGTACATTTAGTATCAGCTTTGTACCCGTGCGAAGCCGGCGTGGGTCGCTAGTTAATAATATAATGAAAAAGAACTGCCTCGAAGACTTAACAGTTTCTGAGCTGATATCGTATATTATACTACCCAAAAGTGTAACAAATTGGATATGTAATACATAATTATATAGTACCGTTATTAAAATCTAAAAAGGCTTATAACAAACGCGCTCATTCTCTTTAAACAAATAAAACATTGCTTAATTAAAAAGATTATAATTTACAAATAAACTCAATAAACCTCAATAAATAAATTAAAAACAATTAAAAGCTTTTAAATATACATTTACTACTTTTCGAATTAAGGAAGTAGAACGGACGAGAAGAACCGGCAAATAAGTCTAAGGCACTCTTAATCAACGCGCAAATACGGAGCAACCATCACCGCGCATTTAAGTTGTTTTGGATATGGTAAAGATTCAACTCACTCTAAGCATTTTTAGTACAACTCCACTCGTCGCTTCCAACTCTATTTCATCAGCGATCACACATGTTGATAATAGGAATAAAATTATACACCTTATTAATGCAGTCGCCATTATCTGGAAATACGATTTTTTTTATTATCAAGTTAAAATCTTGATTCATCAATTAAGACTAATTTAATTGTAAGAAAAGCTGGTTTTAGAAATTATATTTAAACTATAAGTTTACCATGCTGCAGTCTCTGTGGTTCAGTAGTGAATAGTTTCAGTCAAAGTGTTAACTCGGAGGTTGGGTGCGCAATTATTTCACCTATCTGTCCCAAGCTCCATCCAATGAAAAGTAATTTATACTATTTTTGACTTATTAATAATTTTAATTAATTTACTTTATATATAGCTCCATATTTTCATATATTGATGAAAAGAGTAGAAAAGATTTATTTTAGAAACTAAAAATGTATACACAAAATTGTAAAAGCGTTAATCTAAAAGGCTGCTTCGCTCGCAAATACCCAAATAATGTATAATTAAATTGCTTTCATTTTAAACATGAATTCTTTAACTTATTAAAGCCATTTGACTTTCGATTGAGATTCAAAATCAGGCAATACTACTTCCGGTATCAAAATCCAATACATTTTGGTCGTATGGAAGTTACGACCTAAGTAAGAGTAAGAGGGCTAAGTCTCCTTTCTAAATATCACTCCAACAGCCTTAGACTACTGCTAACATTTAATACAAACTTATCTTCTAAATCACATCAAAATTTAAAAAAAATCTTTTAAATTATTAAAAAAATACAAATTTTTTAAACAATCTTCCGAGTCCAAAAATAAATTATAAACTTACATTATCCTACAAATATATATATCACTAACAACACTGAACACAACACTGTATGTACTAGAATGCAAAATTTTTTATTCATATACGGTCTTTTATAAACCTGCGCGGGAGTTCACGGAATCCGCAATAAGGATTAAGTACGGTTGGCAACGTCAGGAACTAACAAAGTATCTATTTAATTAACGAATACATAAAATGGACTTGCCAGGTAACCCATCATCATCAACTGGGGCTCAAACCAGAACTGTAAGCTATTAAACTCTAGACCATCAGATCTAGACTATTTCAGAAATAATTGCAAAATTAAGTAGTCATCTTTTACTACTGGATAAAAAATGTGTGTAAGTTATGAATGATGATAATATAAAGTTTCGTAATTAATTACAGTAGTATGTCTAGTATTGGTTTCCATCCGTGTTTCGGCAAGGACAAAGTACTCCTCCAGATTATCCATTTTTGACAGTTCCAGGCGGAAATGGCACAGCCCAGGGAGCGTACTTTCTTCGTTGTGGAGGCCAAGATAAATTTAGCTGCTAGAGAGAGCGTCGTGTGTCTTATTAGGTTATCAAATGTTTAAAAATATTTTAAGCAAATAATTCCTTTATCAAAAAAAAGAACAGTCATAGACACATGCATACTCCCATGTCTATCATATAGACAAACGTGGATTTTTAATAAGGCGCTAATAAAGAAAATTGGAGTATTCCAAATGGTTGGAGCGTTCTATTATTCGGTTTAAAGACAAATACGAAGCCTTACAAAAATAACTGACGTGATAACACACTGAAAGAAATTAAAGTGGAAATAGGTCGGTCACATTGCCCGCGTTTGTGAGGACAGATGGGTCAATATAGCAGCGAAGATGAGAGACAAATGGAAGAATTTAGAGGTTTTCCCTCCATCCGAGGTCGTGTATTAATATTAAATGCAAAAAGAACAAACTTAATGTGATCCTTATTAATAATAAAGGTTACTTTTTTTTCATTCAGTTGTCTGCCGACCCTACTAAATCCCGCCTTAGATGTGACATGAAATTTAATATGATCAAATTGTGCGAAAAACAACCTTGACTTAGCACTTGTATCTAATGAAGCCATCTACCATCGATGATTCAAAAAACATGAAAAAGTACCAATCCCAATACTGTCCCTGGCATACGGCGCTTTACCTACGTAACTGATATTATCAATGGCTTATAATGCTACAGGTAAGTCAAATCGAAGTTTACAAAAGTGGCTAATAATTGTCCGGATGTATCGAATAAAAGTTAACTAAAACTCCATTTTAATATAACGCGATATTTTCATGAAAAATCATGGTATTTTTTAACATGACATTTCATTATTTATTATTATATTCATTAAATATGTTTTATTCTGGTTTTTTAAAAGTTTACTAATAAACATAAACTGTTTAACTTCAAAGGAATCAATAATTGTATGTTACAACTAATATATTTGCTGTTTAATAAATTGACAAGACAAAATTGGAACACTATTCAATAATTTTACTATAACATAACATCAAGCAAGTTCAAGATATCAATTACATGACCCCGATTCGACCTTTACTACCGTTTCCATTTACAGACATCCGTAGACTATATTAAACAATTAAAAAATTAATCAACAGTATCTTTAACTTTTTTTTAAAGGCAACGGGCAGGAGGCTCATCTGATGTTATCCCACCGCTCATGGACACTCTCAAGAGAGGGCTCACGAGTGCGTTGCCGGCCTTTTAAGAATTGGTACACTCTTTTCTTGAAGGACCCTAAGTCGAATTGGTTCGGAAATACTTCAGTGGGAGGTTCCACATAGTGGTGGTACGCGGCACAAACTGCTTTAAAAATATGCTTATAAAATATTTGACATGTACCACTTATACAATAACCGATATTAATCAGGATTTCAACTGTTTGTAAGGCCAGTTCCAAAGTTCAGTTGGCAACGCAAATAAATACATTGGCGTTAGGGTCAAAATTTTACAAATCTATTCAGGAAGCCGAACTTGGATTAGGCAAAAGATTCAAGCAAAAGAAATTAGTTTTAGAATTTATAATTTGAAGAGGAACCTGGAGTACCTATTCCTTGATTACCAAACAATGTTTACAACAGCAAAACTACAGAGGTAACTTTGAAGATAAATTAGGTATTTCTTAATTTTGTTTGTAATACATACATCGTGACATCGAAGTTCTCACGTTTCATGATTCTTTCATAACTGTGAATCCTGTTACAGTTATGTATAACAAAACTTCTTTTTCCCTGTTATTAAACTTAGCACTATAACCGTGAATTAGTTGACCAGCGTTTAGTTAAATAGATTGTTAGAATCTTAAGTCTAACTTCGGAACTTGTTCATTATGTCGCAATTTTAATTAAACCACATATTTTCATATTATAGTTTTTTTTCCAGGCTTAAATACTAATGGTAATTGTAAAGCTGTTTTTCTGTGCATACAACCCCTAGGTTCTTAGGGGTCTGTCTTAGAATACGGCACAGCAAATAGTGTGCTTGCCATCAGTTTAAAAAAACTAATTAATAAAAAATAACGTTTGATTTTTCACAGTTAAATGTAGAAATAATATTTTAATCTCCAATCTCCATAGATAGAGTATTGAACTTTTAAGTTTTCGTGTGCGCGTGAGTTGAAGATAAATTGCAACTTAGTACGCCATATTGCTTAAGCATAGATATTAGGCATTCCTAAACGTATATTAATAATTGTTTTTGTTAAACGTTTATTTTACCTAATATTCATTAACATGATTAGACAAATCTTCTCTTTAAAGTACTTTTTCATCTCTCTCCAAAAGAGACAGACTAGTACTTCAGTTGAAACGGTGCAATTTAATTGATTTGAGGTTAAGCGCTTAAAGCCACATCACATGAATCAATTTCAATCATTTACAATAAAACTGTGATGAAAAACGATGAATGGACATTTTCAGCAACGCCATGGAGACCGATACGTTTAAGAAACCTTGCCTTTAATTTTTTGCTACTTTTTTATTTCTACATAATTATGTTTTTACTGCGTTTATTGGCGCATGCTTGGCAAAATAATGTTTTTCGCTGAAAATTAATCTGCGAATATTTTATAATAATTCATATTTAATCTAAAGCAGTCGTCAACGGACCAATACACTTCCGTAAGTTTCTAAATTCATAATAAATAAAATAACATTATTTTCAAAATATGCATTACATACTAATGGTAATCTTTAGATATACAATAATCGATAGTTTTGTATATTTATTATCTATTTTCTTTTTCGATAGTCACAGGGAAATATAACGATTTTGTGTTGGTACGGTACATGAATAGATAATAAAAATAGCAAGTCCACACCTCAAACTAGGAAGTAATGACGTTTACATATATGATGAAAAATCTTGGCAGCGTCTCCGTATTAAGCATCTTAGAATCAGGTTCTATGATAATACAGATGTCTAAGGAATGTCTATCAGTACAGATCTAGAATACAAAGTGAGGGGGAATGACCTTTAAATACCTAAGAAATGTTTCCAGTATTTTGATACTAAATTCGCGTTACCAAAGTGAAAACTGTCTTAGTTTAGACGCTTTTAATTTTAAAAATTTCTACACCTGTAAAATTTCGTCGATAATGCTAGGTTAAATTAATTTTAGGTTTTAGGGAAATTTTGAGATTATAGCCACCATCTTAGTTTTGTTTTTTATCCTGTTCTATAGTACACGAGCACATGGTTCACCTGATGATAAGTGATACCGGCGCCGATTGAAGCCGTCCGAAAAGGCTTGTAAATGTGTTACTAGCCTTTTAATAATTTAATTGGTACGATATTTCTTCTATCTTTTTTTATAGAATAGGGGTAGGAGACGCACCTGATGATAAGTGATAGCGCTGCCCATAGACACTCTCAAAGCCAAAGGCTCGCGAGTACTTTGCCTTTTAAGAATTGGTACGCGTTTGTTGAAGGACCCTAAGTCGTATTGTAAATATTTCAGTACGCAGCTGGTTCCACATAGTGGTGGTTAAAAAACGCTCAGTTGTGGAACATCGAGGTGATACGGGTATATTTTCGTATTCTGCCTCGACTTCCGATGATGAAATGATATGTCTATCAATTATGCAGTACTGTTAATCAATGGTATGTGACTTATTGTTAATAATAATAATTTATTGAATATTACTACAATATAATATCAATCTTATAGCTATAAATTTTGCCAAAACAATTACCTTAGCTATTAAGATATTTCAGAGCTATATGTCAAGTTACGTAAAAGTTCACAGTTGACATTATTGTGTACGTCAACTTTGACATACACAATAATGTAAGATGTGTATTGAAAATAAAATTTTGAGAACTTATTTAAATTTAATACGGTTAAAATTTCTATTAGGTTCATTCAAATAATTTTTTGAATGCCAAATAGTATTTAAATTTTCATAAGGCGTTTAGTTTTAATAGCCATTCATTTTTAAATTCAAATCACTCACGTTACAAGTAGGTAAATAGTGTTCTAAACTATTATAAAGAAATCATTTTATAATTCGCACGCGGTCATTTACCCGGAACAAAACGTATGGAGACGCTTAAAATTTTTGTTTTATAATCAAGATATAAATAAAAAGTCTTTTCATAGTCAATTTGTTAAGGTGAAACGTAGTTTAAAATAATATATATAAATTTCCTTAAGTTTAAAATCGTCAAGAATTTTTTCTATCTATTTGAAATAGTGGGAATAATGTCTAAAAAAATTGCATGGCTGAATTACAGTGTGTTGTTTGAATTGTTTCATAACAATCCCGCTCCTAAAAATTGTACAGATTATATTATACACACATTTTCTATCTGTAACTCTTCAGAATGGGACGAACCGGATGTTTCATTAATAAGTACCCATCGGAATACTCGCCGTAGCAAGCGTTGCTAAGCTTCCTGATCGTTTGGTATTCCCATCTTTTTCTTATTTCTTACTTTAAAAGCTGGTGGGGCTACAAACTTTTTAGGATTTCTGTATCTGTTTCATGTTCATTTGTCAATCTAAAAGGCAACTAGGAGATAAGCCTGTGCTTGACACACGCCGTCGACTTTTTGGGTCCAAGGCAAACTGGTTTCCTCACGATGTTTTCCATCACCAAGCGAGCGAATGTTAAATATGCACTTAGGAAGTCCATTGGGGGATCGAACCTACGATCTCAGGGATGAGATTCGCACGCTGAAGCCACTAGGCCAACACTGCTCTATTTCTAACTTTACAAAATGCAATTCCAAAAACTTCTTATCAATGCAGGCTTGATTTTATGTGCATCTGTGATCTTAACAGACTTTTAATCCATTCTATGTATGTCTATGTCTAATCGTAGATGTCATCACACTGCACCGAGATAATAACAATAAGTTACAGGCGTTTTTAGGGTTCTGTATTGTAACCAGCGGCCTCCAAGGATCTTGTCCAGGAAGGTGATTTATTCTTGGCATTGTAAAAATTTTGTAAATGACAACATACGTTCACGATTTTATGTAACCGCATTTTTCCTGTAAATATGAGGGTAAGATTCATAGACTAGATTCAATTGTTTTTTTAAATAATAATAGAGGCTGCTGCTTATAATAGGACTACAGGAGCCATTAATCGCTGGAAGACATATACAAAGAGATGACTACATACTGTGACTAAAGTAACGAAATAAAACTAAAGTATGTATATGAAAAACGCAATGGTTTTTCACAAGTGTCGACTCTTTCCCTATACGCATTTTAGTAGCTTAATAAACCAAATATCAATAAATTGGAAATCCTAATTAGCCTTCAATCTTTTCGCTAAAAATATTTAAAAGGAAAGGTGCCTTTATAGCGAGGGAGAGTATTTAGATGATAAGTTTTGACAACAATTATAAATAATTTAATTGTTCTTATTATTATGACATTATGTTAATTATGACATTTCCATTCTTTCTTTGCAAATAAACGATTTAGTATTATTATGTTTGGTAACTGTTAACGGTAACTTAACCTAAGCCAAGTGAACACAGTTTGTTTTTTATAGATCATGATGATGATCATGAACTTTGCGGGTTATTCTTGCCGTATTGAATATTACTGTTATTATGTCGTGATGTCGTTGTTGTTTGTATATTTAAATTATCTACGAGTACTTCTTACTTAATGTTGTGTGTAGCATTTCTAAAACTAAAAGAATATAATTTATATGTTTAATACGGAACCTATATACTTAGTAATAAACAAGTAACATGATGGAACTCATGTCACGTAGAAGCATAACTCGCGAATTTTTGTGTCGACTACAGTTACGACCTTAGAACCGTTAGTGTAACGTCATTGTTTTTTGGGATTTCTCAGTTTAGTAACGGGGGATTTTAAAGGAATTACAAAACCACAAAGTATAAATATAATACTTAAATATTTAGTTGAATGTCCTAACAAACGATAGGAATTACTGTTTACGATAGGATAGGAAATAATCATATAGGCAACACAATGTACACTTATGAACGTCAAAAAAGAAACATACATTGAATGCTTCTAATTTTATATTTACTGCCAGTTCTCTAATCAAGGGCGTAGAACGGAAGAGAAGAACTCGCAATAAACTCTCCACCACTCTTTTTAATCGCCAAGTTTTTTGTTTTACACAACGTTTGTAAGGTGCGACCATGCGCTCCGTTTTAGAAGTAGAAGATAGCGTAAGGTAATATATTTCGTCTCCTTTGATCATTTGGTCCATAGCAAGGAGCGTGCAGGGGAGCCCAACAGCATGCAGGGGGTAATGCGGCGGGAAGAATTGCCTTTTCATGGATCATTGCAATAGACTGCATGCAGTGGCGGATTTACCAGCAGGCTGAGTAGGCTGGGAATTCGTTTTGCTACCTCCTAGAAATCAAAAAGATTTCTTAATGACGGTTTTCTGGTGTTTTACAGATAGAAGTCTGCAACAAATTTTGCCGATGACTTTCCCCTCTCACTTGTCATTGTACATTCGGTGTAGCAAACTTCCATATTTTAGAGGAGGCTGCGAACTGGATAGTTTGTGTATAATCAAAAATCAAAACCAATAACATTATTTTACGTGCAATTTCAACGGAATTGTTGGATTGTAAGAATAATCTTGGATATGACGATTGTAGAAAAATTTGTGAGAAATTTTATAACCGCACATGTGCCTTTTTAATTTTATGACTATATATGATACTCTAAGCTAAGCTTAGCAATATTTAGGACAATACTATAACTAACACACTAATAACCATATTATGGAGATAATCATAATCTGATGGAATAAATAAATAAATTAATTAATTACAAGACAATACATAATCCAGAGGCATGAGTCACAGTGTATTCTATTAGGCAGCAGCTGAAATGTCTATTAATGAAGCGAATAGAGAGAAATATACGGGAAATTAGAAGTCATATGATGTATTAGTATGTATGAGACCAGGAAGTATCTGCCTAGGTTTTTGACTGCAATATTATGCGTTATTGCGTTCTACCTGAAATATCAGATTCTGAAATTTGACTTTTGCCAGAAGAAACAACTATATTTTTCGAAATACCCTTTTCTTATCAATTCGTTCATCCAAATTACCAAGGAAATAAATTCTTGGAAGGATGCCATCTCTACTTAGAAATTTCATTCAGACCATGTTGCTTAAGTATATTTTTTGATACATATATTTCATAGGATATGTTTAGATACATGGATGGAAATTTTATGCACCAGTCGTAATAAAATAACAGTAATAATAGGACAGGTTACACTTATAAAAACAGTATTTATAGCGACGAATTTACAAACTGTCTATTTCAGTACAAACTTTAACTTTGACGTTTCCCCTTTCTCTCCTATTTAGTTTAAATATAAATAATGGTATGGTATTTGTTGTTGCATGTTGCCATTATATTTTTTTCGAATCAGTATAAAAAAAAGCAAAAAGAAAATTCTAACACAATAGGGGGTAGGAGGCTCACTTAATACCATATGCAGAAGAAGCAGGGTCTTGGATATAATACAGCCTTGTGGGATACCAGTGTTCACGGGTTTAAGTTTGGAACATGCTCCGTCCGTGATGACCTTGATGCTCCGATTGGTCAGAAAACTGGAGATCTCGGGGAGCCTTAAATAAAGAGCTCTGTGCCAAACCTAATCGAAGGCTTTCGCTATGACCAAACTTACCGCCACTGCCTTTATGTGTAAGGTAAACGAGAAAGTCTCTAGCTGAGCAATCACGGCTAAAGCCGTAGGAGCCATCATGAGCTGGCCTTTAATAATGGATTCCATAATATCTTGGAGAACACGGAGGTTATTAAGTATTGGACGAGTAGTTGAGGTAGTTGGGCGGATCAGAGCGATCGCCTGTTTAGGGATCTGTTTCGCGTTATGGGCTAGCAAGTCATCTTACCTGTCCAGGTCTTATACAGAGAGCGTGCAGAAATTCCCTTGGACTGCTTTGGCGATAGACCAGAAGGCTCGAGTCCCCGAAAGGAGGTGGGCTAATCTCTCGCCAAATCTGGAAATGTGATCATTTTCCTCTAGCAATTTCCTGTTTAAAGCTGTAGGGAAAGTTATATGCTTTTTTTAACCTACCATGAATGCTTGACAACAAAAATCAAAAAAGTGTAAAATTTGTAAGCTTTTCTTCATAAAAGTATCTTTTGGTGTCATTGTCAAAATCATTCTATTAATTTAACATTGTGTTGAAAATCAAGTCACGAAGTACACCACCTGGTTAATATATGGTGACAAATTTATTCGCATTACAGAGTTATGTGAGAACGTGGTGGATTTTTAAACATAAACGTCTGGATAACTTGCTGATGAAATGAAAAATAGAGGCAGGACAAGTTGATATACCTAGTTTTAATTGTCTTTATTCCCCAAAACAAGCTTAAGCTATTAAAATGTAAAACTTTAGCACATTTTTTTTTGGTTCATTTCAACATTAGACCAACTCTATGGCTTAGTAGGTAATTAACGTAAATAGCATGTAACACAATTCAATTTCCAGCGAAACAAAGTTTTTTCATGTATTAAAAACTCGTCAATGAGGGAGAGAGACATGAATAATATGTGTACATATACTATTTATCTTAGATTTTTTATATTGCAGAAATTGAATGAAGCTCCATCTAGTTTTTACAAGTCGAACCAGTTGCAGGAAGTGGTTCATTGAATGGCTCTCTCTCACAGTAACGCTACATAATTATGAGAGAAGTTATAAATGAATAAGACATTGACATAACATATTTTATTACTAACGCAACATACAACATAATAATATGTAATAATAATAAAAAATAATAAAGAAAACTAAATTAAAAAAACATTTTAAGTGTGTAATGTGTGTGAATAAGAGCTTTTTGTCTTTAAACATAAATACTATTGAATATAAATTTAACACTACAATATACATTGGTTATGGACCAGACAAATTTTTGCGTCTAATATTAATAATAATAATTAAAATCCAAGAATTCTAGCGAAATTATCGTATACTAAGCTACTGAGAGTATTATTTCTCACACTTTGTTTAGAGGGGTTTGTATTTTAGATAATATTAGAATTATTTATTTTTTGGATTAGATTTTGTTTCTTACTGGGTCTACATGACATTTAGCGCGAACGTAAAACATGTCTACCTCTAATTTTAAAGCGCCCCTGGTGGCTACGCGTCAAATTAAATTTTTTAAACAAATATATGATTTTAATCCTTTGTCAAAATGTAATAATAGAGCAAAGCTGGAGAGAGACAATGTCAGAATTGTGATTAGTCCCTTAAAATAAAAATCATTAACAATTATTATACTTTGGAAAATAATATCAATACTTCTCAAGCGTTTCAAGAGAAACAAAACCAACGTGAAGACTAACATTATTCTAACAATTAAGTTATTTTAGTAATAATTCAGTGATATAATTTTATCACCCCACTTTGTGTAATATGCCTCTTCCCAAGAGTCATCATCGGGTGGCGTCCTCAGATCAATGTTTCAACATTTCCTTGGTCTCCGCAGAAGTAAATCATCGCCCTAAAACAATCAGTGGGCTAACTAAAGGCATACCACGACCAAGGAAAGTAGCCTTTAGGAATAACCTGCGAACAGGAATCTACACATCACTAAAAATTGTATTGTAATATATTTTTCATATTTACCAAAGTAGGTATAAGAAATACATCGTCACCACCAAACGAAAACGTATAATACGTTATACGACGATAATAATAGTAAATATTTGGTCCTTATTTATTTTAATGTCCATACAGACACGTAATACTATCTGCCAGTAATTATCTTAAAATGAAACAACGTGAGACCTGTTATTTCATAATTTGTTTTTTACTTATGGATGTTACGAGGTATTTAATAACCTTGATTAGTTAGAAGTCAAATAAAAACCTATAAAAAGTAATTAATTTGTTGTTTTGATGATTTTACGAAGAAAGATGATTCTCGTTTCGTTTTGCGAATTAGTGACGAATTATCTCGTTAAATTGATGACTTGTATTGTTCTGTTTCTATCCATAATTATTTAACTAGTTTAGTTATATAAGACGTTCGCCTATTTTCAATTGATAAAATTGCATAGTGTTTTAAAAAAGGATGATATAAAAAATGCAGCCATAGACATCTACTCTTTAATCAAAGTCATTCGCTACTAGTATACACTCAATAAATCTCTGTGGTTGATGTTTGTAAAGACTGCTAGTAATATTTAAAAAAAAGGTATACATGAACACTATCATTACTTGCCTTTTTTTACAGAACAGGGGCAAACAGGCAGGAGGCTCATCTGATGTTAAGTGATACCGCCGCCCATGGACACTCAATGCAGATGGCTGGCGAATGCATTGCCGGCCTTTCGAAAATTGGTACGCTCTTTTCTTGAAGGACCCTAAGTCGAATTGGTTAGGAAATACTTCAATGGGCAGCTTCCACATAGCGGGCCTAAAGTCCTAGTCCTCCAGTTGGGGAAAAGTACATCAACCTGATCGTTCTTAGGCAGTTGTTTTAATTTCGCTCCAGATCTTTTAAGTTGGGCAGCTACATCTTCTTTTGTCTTAATACCATCTAGAGCCGATAGACATAGTTGACCACTATCTGGATCATAACATTACGCTTGGATGTGATGGTGTTTTGACACCATGTGTTTGTGATGTTGTTGTTTGTTGTATATGTGATGGTGTTTTGTTGTGACACATCGGATGCGGGTTTTCGGAGCCAATTAGTAAATCATCCGCGGAACATTTGCGATCGAATAAAAGACCAAGGTTTTCAAACAATGCATCCAGCGAATCATGGAGAGAGGAATGCTGGACATCTCCCTTTGCAACCGTATTACAAATAAAGGCATTCGGGAAAAAACGGGTGTAAACGATGTAGTAACTAATATCGTGACCTGAAGTGGGCAGGCCATATAGCGGACATAGACAAGACCCGATGGACTCGTAGGCTCCTTGAATAGAGACCTCGGCAGAGAAAAAGACCGCCTGGCCCACTACGACATCCCAAAGTGCATTCAGGCTACAAATAGATGCAAAAGGCGCAATACCGGTTGAGTAAGAGGAGAATGGAGGAGGCAAACGTCCAAAGATGGATTTTAAACACTAGATGATGAAATTATGACAAGCTCAATCTGTTATTATAATAATAATAATTAATATTTAAGCCCGTTTATTTCCAATCTTTACAATTTAGAATATACAGTTTATATTTGTTATAATAAAATGTACATAAATATTTTTTCTTATTATCCTAATTTCTTAACTTCCTTCTGTACCGTCGATTGGAACCTCTTCACGGGTAAAGGCCTCAGCTTTTTCCAAGTATCTCTATCCATCCATCATCGTTATCCATTCCCTTCCTGCTAACGCTTCTATTTCTTCTATCCACCTTTTTTTCGGGCACCCTCTTCTCCTTCTTCCCCTTGGTCCTTTCCAGCCCGATCTATATTCATTCATATTCCCTTTAAATAATTCCACGTTCAGACTGGCCGCACTTTTACAATTAATTTATTAAGTAAACAAGTAATTTAGTATGAACTTTGAAGATAATTATATAAAATTAATAGTCCCAGTTATTAGTTATAGATGGCATTGAAAGATAATTTGTATCATATTCATAATTAAGTACAAATAAAACCATAATGTGTAATAATTAGTGTTGCACAACTATATAAAACGCCAAAAATCCCATCTATTTTTGGCTTGAAGATGTGAGAGATTCTTCTAAGCTCTGGTGAAAACTTTGAACATCATATGCTTTACACGATTTTATTTCATTTTACTAGAAGCATGAATTGATCTTATATTTTTCATTTAAATTTACTGCACGGTAAAAACACTGTGTTAATATTTAAATGACTGATTTTACCTTTTTTTACGAAGCCAAAGGGAAAGGATTACCTGTGTTAAGTGATAATCCATGGACACTCTCATTACCAGAGGGCTCGCGAGTTCCTTGCCGGCCTTTTAAGTATGTTACGGTCTTTTCTTGAAGGATCCAATGTCAAATTAGTTCGGAAATACTTCAGTGGGTGCTGGTTCCACGTAGTGGTGGTGCGCGGCAAAATCTGGCTTAAATACCGCTAAAATATTACATGATCATATTGTGATTTTTTGGTGATTCAAATTAATTATTGTTATGAATTGTTGTTATTTTAAAATAGAAAGAACTGAAAAGTTACTTCCACCATAACTTTATATCATATAGATATACAAAATTATGTAAAAGTATTCTTCATAAAATTTGTGTTTACCTTAAAAATCAAATATATATAGAGCCATATAATTTACATTTAACAAAGTTACTAATATAGTAAAACTAAAATAAGTTTAAATTTGTTTACAATTAACCCGTTACCAACGGAACTAATAAAATATGTTTATGACAAAAATATGATTAAAATAAATATCATAGTTTCGATTAAATTGGTTAAAGATTTTTATCTTTCCGGAATTGACGTTTATTAAGTTCGCAAATACAATATTAATATCTAATTATAATTACGTCATTTTACGCAGTTGTGCAATAATACCGGAATTTTCAAAAGGCTTTTTCTGATATAGGCCCAAGTTTTATAATGAAAATACGTTTACATACGGTCCAGGACCATATGCCCTAACGCTTATCCTTTCAACACATGAAAATTTTTGTTACGAGGATAATTTCCACATTTTATCAACGAATTGCTTTTCAAGCGTGCAACGAGGCTATTCTTTGTATCTGCCTGTGGATATAAATCCATTAGCACATGGGGGGTAGTTTTCTACCACAGATCTTTCTTACCCAATTACCTCGTATCCTATCTAACCTAGAATAATTATTAAAAAACATATTTTCAGAATATCGTAAGAATTCACTCACTGAATTTTTCTGAACCAATTCGACTTAGGGTCCTTCAAGAAAAGAGCGTATCAATTCTTATAAGGCCGACAACGCACTCGCGCATGCCCTCTGGCATTGAGAGAATCCATAGGCGGCGGTATTACTTAACACCAAATGAGCCTCCTGCCCTTTTGTATAAAAATCAATGTTATTTTAAACTGATTTCACCAGTAATTGGTGAAAACAATTGAAAATCGACTATCTAAAAAAGCAGTTGTGGTTATTGAAAGAAAAACATTCTTTGGACGCCCTAAGAAGACAGTGGTGTTTGTATGTGTCTGCAATCATCTCATCTTCATGCCTTAGATGAGCACGCAATGCTGTTCTCCGCCTTCTCTGGGATATGTATTAGACATCTATCCCATCGGCGTATAAGCTTGTATGTTGTACACATTTGCGCACATCATATCCGCGTACGTGGCCAACGAACGAATGGGCAGAACAATGTAAAAATATATTTTTAATTAGAGCTCATGACTGTCTAGGCTCCTTTTTACCAATGCAGTTAAGTCCTCCCTCATAACATAGAGGCAATAAAACCATTTAGTTGTCAGATGTCAACAAATCAATAAAAATATTAAACATAGATAACGATCATAGTTAAAACCCGGAAAATCTATTAAAAACTACTTATTGCATACATTTCGCTTCTCCTCGGGTGATTTCCAATCTATACATGAGCGGAGCGATTTTTTCACCTCATGCACCGAAAAACAAAAATAGAAAATCAAATTGTATTTAGATATATAGTGATATAATTATAACAATTAATCTGGTATATTTCCAATCTTTACAAATTAGAATATACAGTTTATATTTGTTATAATAAAATGTATATACATATTTTTTCTTATCATCCTAATTTCAAAGGCCTCCTCCAACTTTTTCCAAATATCTCTCTATCCATCTTTTTTTTCTCCATACTCTTCCTGCTAACGCTTCTACTTCTACTATCATTTTTCTTAAGGCACCCTCTTCTTTCCCATGGCCCATTCCATATGTTTGTCTTTAAATGAAAAAATTATGGCAACGTTAGGAAGTGGACGGGTATTGCAGCTGCAGAACAGCTCGTGGATGTGGTTCAGGACAAGACGCGCTTCACGTGACTGATGGCTGACAAAGTAATGGAGACTTAGACTTGGAGAAATATTTCGAGACTGGCTGAGATCTGATGTCCATATTCTAATACGTATTTAAGTCACAATTTCGTCTTGAAACTTGAATACTTTTGATTGGCGTTTAAGAATGAGAGTGTCATCAAAGAGAACAGTAGAGTTTCAAATGTGTTATTGTAACATCTCAAAATTATCTTTTTACTATCTCCAGGTCAACTCAGTTTTATTGAGACTGGCTGGCTACGCTGCACAGAAACTCAAGTAATTTACAACTTCTCAAAATTTGGACAAATTTTCGTCGCAACGTTTATTTTCTTCACATCATAAGAGAGTTGAAATGCCAGAAACGCTTGATCTCTTATGTTTGCTGTAGTCGCTACCGCGCTTAGCATAACCATTCCTCAACTGATCTGTCAACAAGTCGACACAATAGTCGCGAAGTCACCCCTATATAAGCCATACTCTCTGCTACCGGTGGTCAGATACAGACGCAATATTGTAAAATTCTATTTTTAAATTTGAATTTAAATAGTGTGTTCGATCTACTGTGCTTAAGTGAGTAATTGTTAAATTAATTAAATATTGTTTTCAAATCATTATTTTAAATAAATTCCAGAATTATAATAATTATTTAAACATACATTGTAGAAATCTTTAAATGTTGTGAAGTGCTAGTTTCAATTTGCAAAAACTTATCTAGGACTCGGGTATTTCAGATAAAACTTTTTTAAAGCAAAATTAAAGATGCTACGATTTTAATTTGTGAATTCAGTAAGTAGAGGTTGAATAAGCATACACTATACAGATGTATTCTTAGGAACAAAATTAATTTTCTAATACTTTATTGTAAACCATTTTTAAATATTAAAAGGTCGCTTTAATAAGTAAATTAGCAATTTTATTTTGATGTTGGTTAAAACTATTAAATCTATATTTCTAAAACTCTGTCATGACTGTTATAACAATATGTAAACTGAAAATTTCCTAAAACTCTAAGTAGATGATTAAAATCATCAATCAACATATCCATTAACTACAATTTCTTTCACCAGAAAAATCGTGAAAAGTTATAAATCAGTGGAATCGAAACTTTGCCAGGAATCGAACCTAGGACCTTGTGATTAATCCTATTAATTTAACGTGTGTTAATCAATACGGTCAAATAGTGATGTGATTAGTTAAAGAAAAAAAGTTAACCAAATGTATAATAGTAACATTTAACTGTTATATGTATTTTAACTGTAAAAATGACTGCTACACACGGAGTCACTTATTGGCATACAATAGATTATAAAATTCGTTATTAGTGTTTTAAGTTCCTTAAACACCTCGTGTTATTTTTAAACAAGGTTTTGAAACCAGAATTAATTAATTGATATACATTATCACCAAAACGCAGAATTTGTATTTGTGCTATGCAACCTTTTTTCTCTCGACAACCTTTTTTTTCTATGACAACTTTAATGAGTTAATTTAAATACTTCTTACATCGCTTATGTCCTAACAAACGATTCTGGGTTAAAGTCTTAAGTAAATAAATCATTGCATACTTAAAATCGTGAATTGGCTATAGGTACTATCTCGTAGACATTTCGTATATAGACTATATAAACGTTTAACACTAAAACGTATTTCCCTAGAAGTATATTATCTGAAATCCTTTTATGCTTCTAAGGTAATCAAAATTCTTCTTAAGTTAAAAATGCATTCTTTTGAGCGCCCATCAGCTTCCTCAAGTTCAGCTACAAGTATTTCCTACCCTCTGCATTTTTCTATCTAATTACACCTCCTTCGCTTTCTGTCTCATGGGCACCATCTGTTTGACATCGCCGCTTTTACTAAGTATTTGCAAGATCGCTTGCTCACTGCTGAACGTCATGATGCTCCCTACCCCGTTGTGGTAGATAACAGAACCGCTGCTTCCATCTTTGAAGCTGATGCCTAGGTTTCCTAGTATTTGGTCGGTCGATGGGATTTTGCTGCGTCTCTTAATGTCTTTCCTTCCATTTTCCCTGCATAATATAAATAAACAAAATATATATTGACAATGACTATCATAACAAGATCCTTAATATAAAATATGCAATGAGATGTTAATTTTATTGCAAGTACAGCATGAAAAGCTCTTTTTGAAGTATTTTAATAACGCAAGACTTCGAATCAGCAGTCATCATATGAATAACTCCATGATATTATGTTTTCTTTAGGGAGAACTGCATTGTTCTGAAATATATTTACCGGCCTTAATATTTAATTTTAAAGCTTTTTTAGTTACGAAAAGGTTCTCTAGTTTTAGTTTTAACTTTGTCACAGCTATTTTTATCTTAATAAATGTGACCTACATCTACAAGAGAAAAAATTCTCAATAAATTGAATAAATAGCCAAGTTGGTGAATTAAGTTGTAGTTTAGTGGGTTTTCCGTTCCATATAAAAAATATATGGTTTCACATTAACACGCCTGCAAATACCTTAACTGATAATCATGATGTAAATGTTAATATACAGTATTTTTAATATGTGTAAAAATCACACTTAATTTGTGCACTTTGTAAGTGTTAATAAAACGCCACTTAAAAAGATACTAACACAATACTGAGTGGTCTTTAGAAAACCGAATGAAAAGTAAATACACTGACGGATTGTGATGTATCGTCTCAATAGAGCCTATTCGTTTGTGAAATAAATAAAAGTTAAGTTCTGTGTGATCCCCTTTAGTTCATTTTAAGTCAACAAGTTATTTCCTAACGAGATAAAAATTTGATTTTATTGTTATATATTTCAAATACTTTTTAATTTATGAACGGTATTTAAAAAAGTCTTTTGGATTATAATTTATATTCATTTGACGACTATATATTTTTAATTGAGTTCGGAAACAAAGGGAAGTTAAGGAAAAAAGCCTGAGTTTTTATTCTTTTTATTAAATATAGATTTTCTTCGATCGTGACATGTACAACATTAAAATGGTATGGAATCAGCTAGGCTAAGTATCCTGATATTTTCAAATGCTGTTTTTAAACTCGATTGAGCCGATCTTGAATATATGATTTGTTTTAAGCAACGAATATGTAAATGATATTATGTGACCACCTGGGAAAAAGGGTAGGCTCGCCAAAATGAAGGTAGGCGGACGACTTGATAGAAATGGCAGGACAAGACAAGCAGACTATTGGCAAAGATGGCATCTAGAAAGGGCGATCATATCCACAGGCTACTAACATTTACTTACTTTATACTAATAACATTTGTAATGGAACTTAAGGATATGGAAATAAAAAAGGCTTAATTATTAAATCAATTATTATGATTATAATAAATAAATCTTTCAACGGTTTTATGATGATTATATGTTTGCTAATTTAAAAGGTTTCATTTATACCAGAGGATTTGCTTTGTCTCTTTTGAGACCATGTGGTCTATGGTCATGATACAATAAGTTTTATAAACGACCTATTTTGTATAAAAATTTGGTAACCTCAACTTGCGTAACTAATGCGTACTGACAACGAAGCCATAGAAGCCACGTATCGATTGATCAACTGACAAATTAGTATGTCATGAAGAACCATTGCCACTGAAAATCTACAAAATCGTATAAACCAAGTAGGCATTTTGAATAAAACAAAAGTCAAAGTAACCATACGTTTTTCCCTTTTATTGAAAAGTACAATCGTCATAACAAAAAGCCTTTTATTTCTTGCAAAATAGAAGTAAACTTAATCCTATATATAAATAAATTACACAACTTCTATACTAAATAATATCCCTACTCTAATTATATTCAAGAAACCCTCAGCAGGTGAAGGCTCAAAGTTTCTATAGGTATCTCAGTCATGGACAATCGTCATAAATCATTTATTTGCATACAAAACAATACATACATACTCGTGAAAGAAAAAAACAACACAACTAGATTAAAAATATTTTCAAAAAGACGGCATAGGAAATGACATGAAGCAGACATTTTGTCAATTCACTAAACGGACAATTAAAAAAGACTGTTAATTCTATGCAGTTCATTATTTCCCTTGATTGTGTCATGCGTTGTCTTTTCGAGAGGTTAGTTTTCGTTGAGGGTACGAAATACGAATAGTAACGGCGAACGATGTCGCCTCTAACGTCACCATCAGGCACCCTGAGGCCTAAGCACTGGAGCACTGCCTGATTATTTCCACTTTCATCTTTCTTTCAGCATATGGCGCTTATTTACTAACTTGCAATTTTACATCAGGAATTCGTTAAAACCTATTGGATATTACTTTATTAATATAAAATTGTGAGCCTGTCACAGTCACTGCATTTAATGTAATACAGTCTCGCAACTTTTTTAAAAACGTGGTGAATTTTTCCTAATGTCCTTATTTTCTTTTCAGACACCATTATGGATCACAAGGAGTTTAGAGTGAAAGGTAAGATTTATTAATTTATTCAGAAAAAATACGTACACTATCCTTATATTATAAACCAATACGATAATTTCGTAAAAATAAAATTACATATAATATAATATTAAATACATAACATACACAATATCGCTATCGTGAACTCTGCGAACATATAATATAAAGATGTCGATAGTGTCGGAGCCAGAATTTAGTATATAGCACTATAAACTTTTGATTTGAATCTATAATACCGACTCCCGACTTTCAAGGACACATAAGAATATGTTCCTTCAGCGTAAGAGCAAAAGTTAATTGCACAAAGAATAGAGGGGACCTAAAAATCCCACTGTTAAATGTGAAATAAGCAGTTGCTTATTATAGTATTATTATAGTCCAAGTAAATAGTTATTTACTTGGACTATACGTATTGTTGCAAAATTTCAGCATGCTGATACAATCAGACATTTTGCTAACAGCTATACAAGACTACAAGTCAAATAATTGATGACTATACTACCAATAAACATTGATAACGTGTTCTCAATGCAATAAGCCTAAACGTATGGACCTATAAATGTGATCCTGGATCAACTGTGACTTTATTGAATCCGAGTTTATTTGTCAATACGTTTATCCGATTTTTATATATAACCATTGCCGGCTTCGTCGGGATTATGCTATGTTGTATCATTAACTTATAATCGATAGTTTAAATAAAACTTATTTTATCAGAAAAACTCACTATAATTCTCTAATTATACATTATACCGAAGTAAAGTTGATCTAACTAAAACTATATTTAATTACCAATGGAATAAAATAAACCTTCGCCTTCTGAGGCACCAATTATTGATATAGAATTATAAAGACATTGACCAAGAATAATCTTGGTAAGTGTATTATTAAATTATACGCATAATTTACGCATACCATTGGTTGAATGCTGAATTCTTAAGAATTATACGTATACATGGACTATATATATGTAGTACATATATATGATCTAAGATCCGATTTTTTCATGAAGATCATGAATTTTAAATGAATATTTCACACTCCATGTAATGGACTAGCGGTAGGTTGCCTTAAAAATAGACGAAATTACCTGTAATTATTTTGCTGATATAAATTGCAATTATGAGTTTTTTATATCAATATTACGTAATTTTAAAGTATATGTATAAGTAAGTTTAAGGTTGGTCAGCCGCACCGTTAGTGTTGCCAGGTGTAAACAGGTGTATTTCATATTTTATTTTTGTAATAGAAAATTTAAGTTTATATTTCCTGTTTACTATAATCCATGATTGCCAAATAAATGACTGCAAGCGGAGGTTGTCATGCTTTTCAGTATCCATACGTTCAGTACAGTACGTCCATAATCGAAACGAAAGATTCCATAAATATATTTTTTTACCAATAAACTTAGTTTTAACGAATCTAAAAATTTAAACAACCAATTGTCAAACAAAATGGCGGAGTTTTAGAATGTATTTTATGTTTCTTAATTATTCATAACGTCGTGGCCTGTATGAATAGATTTACAGACTTCCAAAACCTTTGCCTTCATCCAAAACGCTGGCGAAATCCTTTCAAAGTTACCTAAGAATGTACATTGCGAGATTGTTCTTAACTACAATCTCTCTTTTTGTCCACAAAATCTCCGCTTGCATTCACATCAGTCCTCTGCACCAGATGCTGTTACAGTTTTTTCATTAAGCGGAATAGAGCTGATTAATTTATTCCAACTTCATTAAAACCAATTGTTCTTGGTATGGTAATTTTATCAAAAGGGTTGATTGTTAATCGAGATGTTATACGGATGTGAGGAAATATTTGACTTTGACTTTGTTTAAGAGTAACGATTTAGTTTTTTTTTAAATATTAAGTATTCATTGTCATTTGTTTAAGGTTTAAATTCACTTTTCTGTTTTTTGCCTATTAATGTACTTTAAATGTTTTCTGTTTCATATATTTTGTTTATCAATGTAATCTGTTTTGGCTTTGTATAAGTGTTTAGTTTTATAATATGGAAATGTGTTAGCTGTAACATTACTAATAAATAAATAAAATGTAGTCCATGGAAATAAGTTTCAACTAGAACTGTATTCGTCGATACTACGAGCAGGTACTCTCAATAGCAATAGCGATATCCACCATACATACGGATATTGAGATAACTAGAGATCGCCGGTATTGCTATCGCCATTTGAAGTTATAGATGTATACTGGTGCAGACTATTCTCTTAATTAAAAAATAAAGCTCCCTGCTAAGCTACAATTGGGCTAACTTAGAGCAAATGTTATTGTATTTTCAAGAGTTGCAAATCTGATGTTATACACATAACTTCCGTTCAACTGCGCTAAATTTCCATATAAAGAAATATGGCTAATATTCGAATTCCCAAGACACGATAAAATTATACAAACCTGTTCCTCTTCTGCGAATAACATATAACAATCTTTTTATGTTATTGGTGTTGTATTTATCTATTTCTCAAATGTGCCAGCCAAGGAGCTGGTAGACTTCATGGCCGACTACTTAGAGAATATAAGAGACCACCGGGTCTATCCTGGTGTGCAGCCTGGGTATCTACACAAACGTCTGCCGACAGAGGCACCACAGCAGCCTGAAAATTGGGACGATATTTTCAAGGATGTCCAGGAGCATATTATGCCTGGGGTAAGGACATTCCTCTAATCAAAAACGTCATTCCACTTTTTTTATCATCAAATGACGTTAAAATTCAAATATTATATATATATATATTACTAGCTGTACCCTGCCACGCTTCGCTGTGGCACATTGTGATTGAATGGTTGAGAAATGAGAAACAAAACAAAGAATACATTTCATATAAGTTTAATTTTGCAATACTTGTGGAAAAAAAAATTAAAAAAAACAAAAAAAAATTGATAAAAACAATCCTTGATGCGGATTATATATCATTCTAAAATTTCTCTATCGGTGCATAACTTTTTGAGTTTTTGAATCGTACACAAACCAACATAACAATTTTATATATATAGATATATAAACAGGCGCAGGGAATTCAAGTCTTATACAACAAAATCAACAAAAAAATATTGAGATTTTAATAAATTTGTGTCACTACCAGATTTTTTTAATTTTGGTTTGCTTTGACTATTATTAATAGTGAATTTCATCACTTAGATTGTACATTGGCAAAGTCCACACATGCACGCATATTTTCCTGCGCTGACGTCATATCCTTCCATCATGGGAGAAATGCTGTCCAGCACCCTCAATGTACTTTGCTTTACTTGGGTACGTATATTTATTTTTATTTCCATATTTTTAATTCTATTTACATATACATATTTAGTTTAGATTGGCTTGAACATTTGTTATATTTAGAACCTACTATAAACTGATAAGTATTTCTTATTCTACTAATTTTTGTAAACAAAAATATAGCTTATAATATTCATAATAAAAAAATCACTACTGTATATCTTTCACCTTATCAAGACACCTATAATTATTGTAACCAGGCCTCATCACCTGCTGGAACAGAACTGGAGACAATAGCAATGAACTGGATGGGGAAATTGTTGGGTCTACCGGAGTGCTTCCTTAATGAAAAGAATGACAGCCCTGGAGGGGGAGTTATACAGGTAAGAATTAATTATAAATTTTTGTGTTATTGTCAAAGGACCATTAACAAATCAATTTGTTACTTATTTGAATTAAAAGTATGAGTTTACGTTCGTGTAACTATAAAACATGCAATTATCAATTAGAAACTCGTAGATATATAATTCATCGCTGCAAAATATACGAATTATTTTACTTAAAGCCAAATTTTCAATAGACTACAGCAAGCGAAGCAACCCTGGTCAGTCTTCTGGCTGCAAGAACCCGAGCTCTCATGGAGCTGGCGAGTTTGAATCCTGAACTGCAGTCTTCTGAGCTGCTGGGGCACCTTATCTGCTACTGCTCAGACCAGGCCCATTCTTCAGTGGAAAAGGCTGGCTTAATTGGTAGAGAACAAACACTTTAATTTAACTTGTAGCATACATTACTAAGTAATTATTAGCGCTTACAATATTTTAAAAGCTTTCCTTTTCGCAAGCGTTTTTGCATTAAAATTTTAAATTGAATATAAAAAAATCTTATACAGGGCTGGTGCGTATGCGGTACATAGAGTCAGATGAAAAGCAGTGCATGAGAGGAGCTCAGCTCGAAGAAGCCATCCTTAGCGACAAGGCGAAGGGCCTTGTGCCATTTTGGGTAAGTTTATTTAAAATATGATTTGGAATGGTCAGGGCCTGATTAACCCTTAGGCTAATTAGGCTGTAGCCTAGGGCGCGAAGATCTAGGGGGCGCTGAAAGCGTGTCTTCGGTAGCATCATCCCCTGCATATTTCAATTAGACCGAGACAAAACACTAAATGAACTGTGAACTGGATCTACAAGCAGTTTTAGTATCATCGATCAGCTAAAAAATGGTTTCAAGTCGTGCAAATTAAAGGACAGCGTTATATTCGCTTGCAGATCGATCTGAAAACTTTTTACCTAGAACCTTTTATAGCTGATAGGAATAGATAGGTATGAACCATGTTAAAATTTTCAAACTAGTAAACAAAGTCAAAACTAATATAACAAAACTTTTGAGACCGACCGTAACACACCGGTCACCTAGCGAGGGCGCATCCTGATAATTAGCCTAGAGCGGTCAGAACTCTTGATCAGTCGCTGGGATGGTATGGGTTTACTAACATAGTTATTTAAGTCAAAATTACTTTGTTGCAACCTGTAAAAATATTTAAAATTAAAAATTAAAAATTCCTAAATTCCTATAAACAAAAAATACCTAACTAATAAAAGCGCCTTTGTTGTACACGAGTAATTTTACAATACTATATTGTGTCCAAGCCATAATTTAAGATTACAATATTATTCAGTTAAATAATTCTTTCCCATTTTTTAAACAAACATTCATTATTTATAAAAATCTTAAAATAACATAAAATATTAATAGCATCTGCGCAATTTGAATATTGTCTGAAACTCCCAGGCGTATTATTAGTAGCGACTTGGACGTTTTTAAACAATGATTGGATCTCGGGGACCAATTTGTTGTTGGGCTTGTAAAGGAGTTTAATTGAGACAGAATCTTAAGATTTCTCCTCAGATCTCTGCTTATTTTATGTATGACACAATGAAAGAAATGATTTATGGATTCGATTTAATTACGATTAGTCTAGTCGACAAGTTGAAAATGGAACAAAATAGAGATACTGCTCTTAAAATTATGTGCGATAGCTCATTCGAACCGGAATGACGCCTAGAAAAATGTGCTAAAAGCGTGTATTAGCACATAAAAAATTGCAAAAGTTATAGACCATTAAAGATGAAAAAAATGGAATTTAGTTTTTGCCAATATTTAATAAACTATTAATATTTAAGAAATTTCAAATAAAGATTCTGAAAGAGGAGGAAATTTCAATAAAAACTCTCAGCTCCGGAACTCTATCTCCATTATTTATAACTTTAATTTAACGCTGAAAATAGGTCTGTGCGTGACATTTTAGGATTCGCGGTGGCGTCAAAAGCGACTACGGCACATTAATTAATTTATTTAAGGTATTGAATATTTTTTAAATTTGAAAAAATTATGGTGTGTTCTGAACACTATAATTAATTTATTCCCGTTGGAAATTTTACTTAAAGTTAATTTTTTCAACAAGTTAAATAATTGTTAACTAACGAAATTTTCTCGAACGACCGTCTTAATTGTAAGTGAAAAAAATGTTTTAATAATGGTCGTAAAAATATTTCGCTTCGTAGAGCCTTTCTTACATACATACTTAACAAGATGTGCCATAAAAGTTAAAGAAATATTTATACTTTGTTTATAACAATTTTTTACTTAAACAAAAACTTAAAAATCCAAGTAATGTTGTTAAAAATTTTTTTTTCTAAATCATCATATTATCGTTTTTATATTAATACAAGATATTTATTGATTTGCAAAAAAAATTTCCCGCCATTTGTTGAAATTTTTTTTAAACAAATTGATTAAATCAATTGTTTTAAAAAAAAAAATTTCACAACTTTATTACATTACAAATATTATGATTGTTTAAAAAAAAATTTCCTTAATAACATATTTTAATTGTTTATAATCGTTTTTTTATATTTTATTGTTTAAATAATTAGTTAAGAAATTTTTTTTCTAAAAATCATAATTGACAATCCTCTATAAAGTAACAGAAAAAATTTTTTTAATCAACAATTCTATTGTTTATTAACTTACCAATTTGTTATAAACAAATGTTCAACTTTTATATTTTTTTCTAAAACTTCTAAAATTAACAAAAACAACCATATATAACAAAATATAGAAAAACATTTTTTAAATTTTTTGATTATCATGAATATTACTTTTATTAAAAAAATTTTTCTTTTTTTTATAGACTTTGTTATATATGTTTGTTTTTGTTAATTTTAGAAGTTTTAGAAAAAAATAAAAAGTTGAACATTTGTTTATAACAAATTGGTAAGTTAATAAACAATAGAATTGTTGATTAAAAAAAAATTTTTTTTGTTACTTTATAGAGGACTGTCAATTATGATTTTTAGAAAAAAATTTCTTAACTAATTATTTAAACAATAGAAATATAAAAAAACGATTATAAACAATTAAAATATGTTATTAAGGAAATTTTTTTTTTAAACAATCATAATATTTGTAATGTAATAAAGTTAGAAATTTTTTTTTAAAACAATTGATTTAATCAATTTGTTTAAAAAAATTATCAACAATGAGGGAAATTTTTTTTGCAAATCAATAAATATCTTGTATTAATATAAAAACGATAATATGATGATTTAGAAAAAAAAATTTTTTAACAACATTACTTGGATTTTTAAGTTTTTGTTTAAGTAAAAAAATTGTTATAAACAAAGTATAAATATTTCTTTAACTTTTATGGCACGATTTTTAAGTATGTATGAAGAAAGGCTCTAGAAGCGAAATATTTTTACGACCATTATTAAAACATTTTTTTCACTTACAATTAAGACGGTCGTTCGAGAAAATTTGTTATTAAAATTATTTAACTTGTTGAAAAATTAACTTTAAGTAAAATTTCCAACGGGAATAAATTAATTATAGTGTTCAGAACACACCATAATTTTTTCAAATTTAAAAAAATATTCAATACCTTAAATAAATTAATTAATGTGGTAGTGTTTTGACGCCACGCGCGAATCCTAAAATGTAGACAGACCTATTTTCAGCGTTAAATTAAAGTTATAAATAAAAAGAGTTGGAGTGAGAGTTTTTATTGGAAATTTCCTCCTTTAGAATCTTTATTTGAAATTTCTTAAATATTAATAGTTTATTAAATATTGGCAAAAACTAAATTCCATTTTTTTCATCTTTAATGGTCTATAACTTTTGAATTTTTATGTGCTAATACACGCTTTTAGCACATTCAGGCGTGGTAATGAGCTATGACATAATTTTAAGAGAGTATCCAACTTGTGGACTTGTATGTTCAATATTATGGATTTCGGAAAGAATATAATAAAGAAACGTCAAAGCTGTGTGAATGAGAAATTTATATTTTTAGTATATTATTGATATGTTTTTAAACTTGCGTTACTAATAATAATAATACAGTGGCGCTACAACCCTAAATGGTCATAGCCTCATATTATTACTTTCTTTTCTTTGGCTATTATTATTTCACAGACTAGTAGGTGATACTACCGACACATGCCGTTGATTTTTGGGTATGAGATATGCCGGTTTTCACACGATCTTTAGCTTCACATTCATTCGCTTGCGTTACTAAATTTTTCAAAATGTACCATTTGATACCAGATGTTTTTTCAGTATTACAAAAACCAGTTCATATTCGTATATAATTACAATTAATTCGGTCAAATTATCCTTTACTGCATTATTACTTGTTTTAGTCTCTCCTTAAATTTTACTTTCTACGTTAATGCTCCCATAATGAATGCAATCTCGTGAGTCGCGAGTGAAAATTATCTATTATCGTTGCGATCAGGTATGTGAATATCCTATTAAGTAGTATACTATAACTTGTATGTAGAGCATGTTTATTTATAATTAGCCTGGAACATTGTCTGTTTTACAAAAATCGAGACGAATTGACTCCTACTATTGACTTTTAATAATTGTTAAATATCCTGAGTTTAAGACGCAATATCTTACAATTTTAAATGTTCCTTATATACGTACTATGAAATGCCTGTACAGAAAATATGTATGTACCGAATGCTCATGCAATCATCTCTAGATGAAGGTAGATTAAATTTAAAACCTAAAGTATACTTGCAATCGCTGTATAATACAAAAGACTAAATAAATATAGGTAGGTGACTTTTTAATGTCTAGTTTTTTTACGTCTTTTTATTAGGTACTGTGTTAAACATAATTATTTTAATCGTTTCTTGATGGTAGAGATGTTTATAGCTACATATATATAAGATAGATATTTATATTTTGTTATCATAATATACTGCTTTAAAAAGCATGATGGTTGCAGCTGCTTACAAACGTTAAAAAAATGATTTTTTAATCAATTAAAAATAGTGACAGAGAGATGCCCTTGTAAAAAAAATTAAATTAAATATGTTTATTATGGAACATAAGATAAATTTTCCCAAAATTAAAGTTACTAACTTTAGATAGTCTTGATTTGAGAACTGGCAGTAAATTTAAGTTTAGATGCATTGTTTTTTTATATGTTCATAACTGTTAACATATTATTACTGTTTTGCACACGCGTCTTTTAATAAACTTTTTTTTAAAGGTGTGCGCAACCCTCGGTACAACGGGTTCAGTGGCATTCGACAATTTGCGTGAAATAGGCGAGGTGTGCGAACGCCACTCCGCTTGGTTGCATGTGGACGCTGCATATGCTGGGAGCGCCTTCGTGTGCCCTGAATATAGGTAAAGTTTTTGTTGATTCTATATTAGCAGAAAATATTTTTCAGACTCCTATTATATATATTATATATATATATATATATAGCGGTGAATCCAAAAAAAAAAACTAAATATACATTAATCAAACTATTACAATTTACAACTATTGAACTTAATGATAATTTAATCTACCCGATGTAAGATGCACGATCAATTTACAGAATATAAAAGTAATACTTATATATTATTAAAAGGAGTCCCTTTAGGCAAGGTTCCGAAGATACTGGCAGCGTGGGGAACGCTGAATAGCTAGACTAATTCTTTGTCCGAGGTAGCTGCCAGCACTTCGGTCTCCTGTGATGTCGACTAACGTATTTGCTATTTCCTTAAATGATTTTGAGTTTGACATATTCGGAGCCTAGACCCCTGTATTTGTAGACCGCAATGGGCCATGAGGCAGATAGTTCTACGTGTGTTTTCTTGTTTATTTGTAGAGGAAGTATCTGAACCCCAAGGCAATGAAGGTGAACTGCTACTTGCACTCCACTGAACCGGAGATAGTACTTATTTAATGATTTGTTTTTTTTTTACAGACATTGGCTGGATGGCATCGAGCAAGCTGATTCGTTTGCTTTTAATCCATCTAAGTGGCTGATGGTTAACTTCGATTGCACCGCTATGTGGTAAGTCACTGCTCTGCTCCTCTTCTTATGGTGCCTCTTCACTGGAGGTTGGCGGTCAGTCTCTTGAAGCGTGTCCTGTCCTGTCCCTGATGCAGCAACTCTTCCGCAGTAGCTATAACCGTCCACTCCCTAACGTTACTAAGCCATGATTTTTTCCTTCTTACTTCCTTTACTGGCTCAATGTTTAGCATATTCTATAGCCAATACGACCCATGGAATCACCCATGAGAGATTCCAGGTAAAAAAATAATAGATTTTTGCTATTTGAAGTTTACGGTGTTCGCCATTGCTTTCTCTTGTTTCACATTTCATCAGTACATGGCCAGTCTCAATAACGAAATAAAAGATATGTGTAAGAAAACAAAAAATGGCTGGCAACGCATTCGCGAGCCCTCTGGCATTGAGAGTGTCCACTTAACATCAGGTGAGCCTCCAGCTCGTTTACCCCCTACTACTACTACCCCCGTTATATAAAAAAACAAAAAGAAATACGACGGGTGGCGTTTAAATAAATGTGATTTATATTTCAGGGTGAAAGACAGCACAGCACTACACAGGACTTTCAACGTTAATCCTATTTACTTGAGACATGAAAATTCAGGTAATTTCTAATTTAATTTAATTAAAATATACTTAAGTACATTCTATTTGCTTCCGTAGCTTAGTTTACAATCGCATTTTCATTTTAATTTCCATTATTTTAGGCCGGGAATGTATAAGTAGTAGTAATATACATTTAGTCAGTTAAATCCAATAGTTTAAATTAAGAATTATAATATAAGCCGTTTATACGGATGATAATCCTTTGACACAAAAAAATAAAATATATATATATATATATTTTTTTTTTTTTTTTTATAAATATTTATTAAAATACTAGAATTTAGATATACTAAAGTATTTGTTTTATTTTTCAGGAAAAGCCATCGATTATATGGTAAGTCAAAAAAATGGTTGATTATGTGTTGCTTTGTGTGTTGTTTATTTTTTTATGTTCACGTTTATTTTCACAAAACATAGGTCGGATCGCAGAAAGCGAACACACAACACCACAATTTTAAAACCCATGACAATTCAATCCATAAATTAAACGGTGATGAACTCTCGAACGATGATGAAACACTCCATGGTTATAACAAAATGGCGTCCGGTTGCAGCCAACAGATACAAATTGAGAACCCAAATAAGAAAGAACTACTCGTATGTCTGTTTTTATTGGTGCTGGTTATGGTGATGGGACTAACTTAATTTTAAAAGTTGCTTTTGTCATGTAGATAAAAAACGGGTAGACATAACTTTTAACTATGGATTATTTATGCTACACCATTTGTGAGTTAGTATTAGAAACTGGCTTAAATACTCGTATACAGTATTTACATTATTCTTAACCTACGTAGGAATAGTAATAATAAATAAAAAGTTAAAACAAACCTACCACAGGGGCCAAACTTATAAAGTTTGGCAGGGTTCCCAGCATTTCCTCACTGTATTGCGATACTTATTCGTTGAGCAAGGAAAGCGCCAGCTTTGGGGTTACCGGTACCACCAGGCGCCCGCTTAAATCTTTAATTAGCTGTGCACTTGAACCCCACGAGTTAAGCCCAAGAGTCTCTACTCCAAGGGAATAAAATCAAAGATGAACTTTTAACTTATCATAAAAGTCATATAAATCAAATAATATTCATCTAAATCTAGTTAAAGTGATGATCTACATTAATAACATCAGTAAAAAAACATTGTTGCATTCACTATATTTACCAATCATTCACATTTCATTATTGGACTAAAATTAAAATCATGGTATACATTTTCATGAGACATTTTTCACTAAAATTAATATTCTACGAAAAACAAAACCACCTCAAAGAACTAACCATTCAATCAATATCGGTTGTGTAACAATTTTAAATTTTTTGCTGCAGTGGCGGATTTATTTTCAAGGTAGAGGCTGTGAAGTTTGTGCCACTCTCGCCTCTACAATCGTCATGTCCTAGATTATTTGTACAGTCCACCATCCAGTTTGCAGCCTCCAACCAATAGTAGGACTGACAAGTATAAGTTGATAGGGGGAAGAGGGAAAAGAGAATCACATTTTCTGTACTTTCGCTCTTTTCATTTATACAAAGTGTGAGCTGAGGGTGCAAAGGTGGATTACTGGTTAGGGGCCAGCTGTTGGCTGGCCTGGTTGGCTGGCCTGGCTTGGTTGGTGTACTCTAGAATATGGAAGTTTGCTACACCGAGTGTACAATGACAAGTAAGAGTCGGTCATCAAGTCGTCAAGTCATCGCAAATTAGTTGCAAACTTCTATCTGTAAAACATCAGAAAACGTCAAAATCTGTTAATAGAAATCAATGGTGAATGATGAGGCATGCCTCGTAGAGAGATTGATGGCAAAAAAACTAGGCTTTCCGAATTTGCCGCCCCAAAAATCTACCACACTTGGCTCCAGCCTGCTGGTAAAGCCGCCACTGCTCTGCTGTCAAATGAAAAAAAGGCTTTGCTTGTCCAAAAAATTAAACTAAGGATAATCGGGATGCCGAGACATTTCCTATTTTTTTTCTTTTCCCAATTGTAATTTCTTTAAATTTTATTACAGCACTGGCAAATACCACTGAGTCGCCGTTTTAGAGCCCTGAAACTGTGGTTTGTGCTGCGTAATTATGGCGTTGTTGGAATTCAAAAACATATTCGTGAGGTATTTATTGTAAAAACATTTGCAAGATTTCCTATTTATATTATAATGGTTTGGTCTTCCAAACTAAAGAATGTGATAATAATATAATGTTTGCTTCATACCTGGTCATTCGAAGCATATCTATGCCGGGAATCGTGACCTGGTCATCCGGAGTAGACGCCATGCGCGCTACTCGTAATTATAGTTATGTAGCCAGCATATAAGACAAAATATTATTAAGAACAGATTCGAGGAACTCGTATGTACGTATGTAATTGGGATTTACATAATTTAAGGTTTATGTGAAGTGAGTAATATTGTCTGAAAAATGCAGATTGTGTAAATTAGTATTGTTTTTATGCAGAGTGTTCGCCTGGCTCAAAAATTCGAAGCACTAGTGCTGGCTGATCAACGATTTGAAATCCCACAAGCCAGAAACTTGGGTAAATTTTTAAACTATAAATATAGATTATAGATTTAGTCTAAATAAATAAGAAATAATCAAAGTTTTATTTGATTTTTTTTGCCTAATGTTCCTTCTCTTAATTAATGTTTATATCGAAAATATGAGATTTATATATCGATACCTTGAAATGTGATTTAGAAAATTTACTACTCGACAGACTTCCACATGACATTACTTTTAGGTAGTATCACGAATATATCTTACAGGAATGGTAGCTTTCCGCATGAAAGGTGATAACACACTGACAGAGCTTCTCCTCAAGCGGCTGAACGCCCGCGGCTACATTCACGCTGTACCAGCCTGCTTTAAAGGAGTTTATGTCATCCGATTTACGGTGACCTCTCAGCGGACTACTAACCAAGATATTTTAGGTAAAAAATCCCAGTGGGAGAGACACTTTTCGTTCTTCCTTCTGTTTGTCAAAAATGTATTGAATTTTGAAATATGACACTCATAAGTTCGCTTTGACTGTAGCAGCCTTAAATCCGTGGACTACTACAACAATTTCTAGAAATTAGGAATTCTTTTGTTTGATGTAAAATGAAGAAAACGTAACACAAAACTGTTTTTTTAACTAATTACTAATTCAAATGTTCAACTATAATGCACTTAAGTCTGCATACAGTGTATTTTTTATTTAAAAAAAATGTTAGATATGATAAGTAACAATATTTTTAACAAACATTTTTTTAGATGACTGGAATGAAATAAAAACAGTGGCATCAGAGATTTTGGTTGACGTGTTTGGTTCTGAATGTGGCAACATCGCTGTACCCAAGAAGCCTAGGATTACCCTAAAAGGTGACGTTGGATGTGTGTTAAAAACACCATAACCGTGAAAACTATACAGGATATTTGCGCATTGGAAAATATACCTTAACATATAATTAGACGCAATTAGAGTACTAATAACGAGAAATAAATGTAACAAAGAAATCTTGTTTATAGTCCGAGATTCGTTCGTAGGTTTTTGTAATAATAGATTAACTGTAACTGTTCGTTCTGAGAATGATTATATGAGTAGGTTCTAGAAAATGTGCAATATTTTAATTTTAAGTTTTATCAAGTAAATTGTAATATATATATAATGGTATCGATCGCTTATACGAGTACTGGGGATAAATAAGGCGCAACTGCGTTTCTCTGTGAATACAAAAGAAACAACATTTAAAGCCTATATTCTAGGTTTTATAAAATAAAATAATATAAAGAAAAAATTAAAACATCTTACATCTATTATGTCAAGTGACAAATAAAACATCGTCGATCAGACGGCAAAGAAGAAAAATAAAATATAAAAGAGTTTGTATAGGAAAATATTAAATATTATGTTTTCCTTACATATATTCAAGAATATATATATGTAAAGGCTTTATGCACTGACCTTTTTAGCTTACATGCTATTCTTATTTAACAGTAGTATCTTAAATCTAATTTACATAGCGAAAATAATAATTTATTAGCAACCACTTTGGTCAGGTTGTCTGTCGACATAGGCCTCCCCCAATTGTTTCCACGTCTCTCTATACTTGGCAGACCTCTCCATCCTTTGGGAAGATCGTCCTCCCATCTTTTAATTTGACCATATATTCAAGTAATCCCACACGAATTGCAGTTTTTTTAAAAAATCATAATTTCAGACACTCGCGAACTTAACGCCACCTTTGGTACCAGCCTTCTCCTGGCTAATTCCCCCATGAGTCCAAAAATCGTGAACGGCACACACGCAGCCATATGTGACTACGAACAGGTGCTGTCATCTTGTGCTCAGACTTTTGCCCAGCTGAAGATGGAACCTAAGGATAGCCCAGGTAAGATTCTCTATATACAGATCATTAAAGCATGTAATTAAAATATACTTTAAAGTATATGTCGGCCACTGTAAAACAAAAATTTCGTGTATAATATTAGAGTCTTTCCTCCAACTTCGATTTTGTTCCCTTTGGAGTAGAGGCTCTTGGGCCGTGGGGTTCAAGTGCACAGGCGCTTATTAAAGATTTAAGTTTGCGCCTAGTAGATAATAACGGTGACCCCAGAGCTTGGACTTTACTGGCTCAACGAATAAGTATCGCAATACAGCGAGGAAATTCTGTCAGCGTTAAAGGTACACTGCCACAGGGACCAAACTTTTTAAATTAGTTTTGATTTTCATTTTAATTATTTCTATTATTATTTTGTAGGTTAAGAAAATTTTACATACAATTAATAATATAACTGCAGTCTTTCTTATCCATTTGTCTATTACTAAGCACTTAGTGTCACACTAATTTTTATTAACTAATAGAGATGCGCCGACGCATCCGTGGTATTCGTATGGTTGGAAAGAAATTCTCCCTGGACTCTTGCATGGACATGGTCCAGGGTCTGATGATGGAACAGCCTCTACCTCTTTGCGCTGAGGAGAGGGAAGATGCTTCTAATGGTTGGTGGTGGATTTATATAATGATAATATTTAATAGTTCTAAAGAGTATACGTAAATCAATAATCAAGCTTAGTACGGGGTAACCGACCCACACACCTGCCCTAGAGTAAAATCATACAATTAACTAACCTTAGACCTTAATAATTAATTTATGTAACTTATCAATGGATTTATGTAATTACAAAATCTGATTTGTATCTTTTGCAAAGATACACATAGATATAAAAGAAGGAAGGGTCATAAACATTACATTTTTCTGATTTATTATAGGTGCAACTGAACCTATCGGGGCAAATTACTGAGGTAACTACAATAAAACATTATCGGTGGTGGGTCTCGCTTAACTATATTGGCAGTTGCTTAGCTTATTTCCCTTCAAAATAAGTATTTTATTCACTTTTACACCCCCAGGATCAAGCCCAGGAGAAAAATCTATATCATCTTCCCCAGTAACATCCAGCAACGCCATTAAACAAGATGCGGACACCAACCAACTTCACATACCAGCGACACCATCACGACAGCTTCGTTCCAGATCGGTTGACGCATCTCTTTCAGAACTTAACTTCGACGACGCAAAAATTACTATCGACCTCAAAAATAATGAAGTCACCATCACTCCTACAGAAAACAAGAAGTTTATCGATGAAAAGGTACATTTTAGTGCAGCAGAAGAGAAGCTTAAAATTGGGAATCCAGATTTTGGAAACGTGCAAGATGTACAGGCAGGTTCGGATGAAAAGCTTACTATAAAAGGTCCCGGTAGCTACATAAAGAAGCTAATTCAACAATTCAGTGAGAATCAGTTTGAGGATCCTAAACCTGAATCTGATCGAGCAATATCTAGCATTAAGGACAGAGCCGATGCGATTTGCAAAAAATGTCTGCATTACAAAGGTAGAATCACGAAGTAAAGAACGTGAACAGATGGTTGATATATGTCGTTTGATTGAAGCAGATTAAATTGTTGTCGATAGAGTTAAAAGAAAGCTGGCAATAATACATAAGTTTTCGTTGCCTTTAGTGAAGTTAGATTGGGTCTTCTTCTATAGAAAGCTTGTTCTCTATCTAACTCTATTACCTTAGCATAGTGTCAGGCATGTAATGTGGCTTGTGTCATTAAATGCACGGACGTCGTTATAAGGTTTTTGTCTAATAGAAGAACTTGCGCGCTTCCGCCAAGCATGTGGCCAAGTTACGCCGAAACTAATATTATATCGTTTTTATGTAGTCTGTTATAAATTAAATATCATAAGATGGGATAGCACATATCGTTATTATTTCAAAGTAGTAATTATTTTTATTTGCTTTGTTAATAAAAATACATAATAATTTAGTAGAGAAAATATTACTTTTTATTACTCACTGTTTTCATTAAATACCGTTTTTTATACTCTATCAAGCACAATACTTATAATATTTAATTAACTTTAGTTAATTTTACTAAACCATTTATTTAGTTAAACGTAGTGTTAAATTTGTATACTTGCTTGTAGAATAGATTAATTTAATTTATCTCATATAAAATATACAAAAAAAGCTTAAATATATAATATAGAAAAAAACTGCTGTGCAAAATCAATAAAATGTTTATAGTAATAGATATATTATATACTAAACATGTTAAATTTAGATAATATAAAATGTAGGTGATTCATAAAGCAGTTTAAGAAAAAGAAAATAAAAAAAAATTATGTGGCACGAAATTTTTAGTTTTATTTAAAACTATTTTATTTAGAACTGGCAGTAAATCTAAAATTAGAAGCATTTAATATTTATTTATTTTTTTACATTCATAAGGATACATTGTGTTACCTTTATGAATTAGATTTTGATTTTTCAAAAACTTTGGAGAACAATATAATCAACAAGCACATTCCAAAGCTGCAAAAATTTTATTCAAAGTATTTTTGGGAATTGAATATAGGACCCCTGGTTAGTTGACACTGTGTATAAGAGAGAGATATGTGGTCAAATCCCATGTTTAAAACTCCACACAAGGATTTTTAATATATTTTGTCGCTCATTGTTAGTAGCCCATTAATAAAATAATAAACATGTTTTTAGTACTAGCGGACCCGACAGACGTTGTCCTGCGTGATATTTCAAGCGATTAGTTTAAACAAAGTATGATACCGACTGGAGCGCCATCTGCTGGGCAGATTTGTGAATCTAAACCATCCAGGGCGTCACAAAACGCATACAAAAAAATCATTCAAATCGGTCCAGCATTACATCCTTTTTGACGATATTTGCAGTACGCATTCTGTCAATGTTATATCAAACGTCATAAGGTTGCATCAAAAAAGTTTGAATTGTATGGTGGTAAAATATCCTTACAATTTCTAATTTTCCGCGCAATTGTCTTAATTTTTTCTTTCATAAGAACCTTTTCCTGACAATAACAAACACAACAACAAAATGATTAGCGAAATCGGTCCAGCCGTGACCAAGGGAAATAGGGATTCATTTATATATATATCTATATAGATAAACCAAAATTAAACTTCTTAAACATTTATTAAATGCAATAACAGTCACTATATTATAATTTGATCTAATTATACCTAAAATATTGCTTTCTTTGAGCAAGACTTACATTAAAATAAATTACTTAATAAATGATAATATACAATAAGATTCATTTTTACAAATGTACTCTCATAAATGCAAAGTAAACTTATTTTTTTTAAATAAATGCAATTTTTCACCGATTTCTTATCGGCATTCTTTTCATAACATACCAATGAAATCGACGTTTAATTTTGATTCACATTAACATAAATTTTCGAGATAACCGCCGACTCAAATCGAGAAACGTTTAGTTCTAAGTAGGCATTTTCGTGAAAAAGCCTCAAAAGCTGCAATCTATTAAGTATGTCAAATAGAGAGCTTAAAAATTAATAATTACAAATTATATTAAAAGTTATAGCAATATTCGGTATTTCTCAGACAGAACAAAAATCTCAGATATTCAAGGGTAATATCAATAGGCATTAAATCATTCGTACACTTCGAATACATAGTTTTTCCTCATTAGAAAAGTTTTCAGCACATTGATTTCACTTTTCACACAATTATTTAACACCAGTTATACTCCTAAGCCAGGGTTTGTAAAAGGTGGTCCTCATGTAGACTCCAGGAAGGAAGGGTGCTGCACATTTTATACCATGTGAGACAGTTCCAACAAGCTGCCAGCGTCCATCGTCGCGTTGCAAAACTAGCGGTCCACCACTGTCACCCTGCATAATTGGTTTAATGAGTGAGTGTATCTAGAATATATTCTTAATTTTTTATAAAAACAGTGGCGCTACAACCCCTTTAGGTCTGGGCCTTATTTTATGTATCTGTTTAATGATCATTTGTCAATCTAATAGGCAAGTAGGTGATCACGGTGTCACTAGCCGTCGAGGTAGGGTCTAAGGCAAGCCGGTTTCCTCAAGATGTTTTCCTTCACTGTTCGAGCAAATGTTAATGCGCACAAGTAGAAATAAAGTCCATTGGTGCAGAACCGGGGATCGAACCTACGACATCAGGGATGAGAGTCGTACGCTGAAGCCACACTGCTCTTAAAATTTTATACACCTGAATTTAATCAAACAATTAATATTTTTTTAAATATCCCCTCTACACATACACGTATTATGAATCTGACAATACATTGTAAAACTATTTTAGGCTATGGTTAAATTATTATTAAGAGCGTAAAAGTCCTTGGTATGTGTGACCTATAGACCATAATTCTGGAATCCCACTTAAGTTATGTTATAGTTATATGATGGATACAAATTTTGTCAGTAAAATCTCTATTTATTTTGAGAAGAAAAATACTTGTCAGGAATTATGCAAGCCGCATCTCCTAATGGAAATTAATCCAGGCCTAAATGCTTTCTGGTTTTAATACAGAAACAGCGTCAAAAAGGAAAGTAAACTTACTTCACACGAGTCTTTCTGTCCATTCGCATATCCTGCACAAATGAACGAGTTGAGGATTTTCTTAGCGTGACCGGCTGTATGGAACATCTCTTGGCAAGCACTGTTCTCTATTACAGGCACCTGGCAAAGAAATATAAAACCATAAGAACACATGCTTCTACAACACAATATCTCCTGTGGTGCCTGGCTCCAAGTCTTCGTCAACCGCTGTCTTCGCCGTATTCTAGGTATCTACTGGCCCAGGAAGATCTTTAACGAGCAACTTTGGGAGCGCTGCTGAGAAACCCCGATTAGCCAGCAGATCAAGCAACGCATGTGGAAATGGATAGTCCATACAATACGAAGAGATACAAATTATATCCACAAGCACGCGCTTGATTGGAACCCGCCGTCCCAAGCAAACCTGGCTTCGTAGTTGCAGATGAGGCAATGGGAACCGGAAGGACTTGGAGGTCAAATACGAGGCTCAAGAACGATGTGGATGCACTCTGCCCCATCTAGAGGTTATTAAGTCAAGAGCCTGGGTAGCATTAATAGAAGTTAGCTGACATGGCCGCAGCATTTTAAGCGTTATGAGATTAGTGAGAGCCATGTTAAAATATTAATCATGTATATATAACTAGCTTACGAGCTTACTTGACTTCGATTTATCTCTGATAAATCTGGATTTTGAAAAACTTGTTGGTGTTAAATTGTGGTGTCGGTAGGATGAAAAGGTGAAAGAATGACTTCGCCATGCGGCCCTACCTGTACTTCTTGTAGGACAGCTGGTACACCTCCTCCGTATTTCAGACGTCCCCAACCAGTGACTGTTGCTACTCGCCCCGTAACGTCAACGTCGTCTTGAGGCATGCAAATGGGCACTAAACAACAAATTGTCAGAGATTATAAGCGTATACTTTCTAATATACCAAATAATTATTTTCCACTAATGTTAAATACTTTAAGAAAATTTTCAGCCTGAAATGGACTTTAGCGTAATTAACACAAAGTCAATATAAATGGAAAGTTTTGTAGATTAAATAGACGATTCATAAAATTGAAAACTGTAAATTTAATATGTCGTTCTGGTATACCAAATAATTGCTCAACAAAATTGTCAGGCGTTATTAAATTTCTTACCAATATGCGCATCAAACTTAATAGGTGAGTCCAGCTCTAGCAAAGCCAAATCGTTCTCAAATGTCGCAGCATCATACTGCCGGTGGACAATCACTCGTTTCACATTCTTCGCTATAGGTCTGCGTGGCTCCACTTCACCAGAGATGTCATTTTCACCGAACACAGCCACGAGAGAGGCTAGGAATCTAAAATATTGGTTAAGTACTGATTGAAGATAATTGCTATTTGCTGAACAGATAAAAATTGCAATACAATATGCGGGAATTGTGTTCGTAGTTAATTATTTTATTTTATTATTTTTTACATTGTTTTTAGATTCTTTAAAAATACTTGTAAAAGTTTTAAAATAAGATAATTTCAGTTGTTTATTTTGCACGCTTTATTGGAGAGTTAAACAGATATTTGTGCAATGCGTGATTGTTAATTATTGTGAGCTAAAAAACTATAATATTTACTAATAAAATATACATATATGCCCTTATCATTTTACTTAATTTGTAATATAATGAAGAGTTAAATAAATAAATATTTTTATAAATTATTTTGCATCATACTTACCCAGGTTGACAATGCGCAGCTGTTGTGACATAGCGGCTAGTAATTAATACTCCGCCACACTTGTTCTTCGTGAAAAGGCCCAGCCAGGTCGACTCTCTGACCAGAACCTGCCACGGCCACTCTCCGAAACGAGCGTTCTTTCCACCCACAATACGACCCGACTTTACTAATGGACGCACTCCACACACTGAAAAATAATATATAAAAATAGGTAAAAAATAGGTAAAAGGTACTTAAAAAACTTTAATTAAAACTAAAAAAATAACCGATAGTTATATAACTATTAAATAAAAAAACGTACTTCTTAAATAAATGTGGATGAAAGTAAATGAAGAATAAAAAATATATGAATATTTTATATATATTTTGCCTACGATTAAACAAAACATTTTTGTCACTACAAATACTGTCTGTAATCATGCGAATCATAGTATGTGTTTATCCACTCAATTGTAAACTAATATTTGTACGACTATAATATGATATGTAATAATGTTCATATATACTAACAGTTTTTATCATTATAGTCAACATTCTGGTCTGAATATAATTCTGTAGTCACATCTTCAGTAGCCTCGGTGACCGTAGTAGTAGGCTGTGTAGTCGTGGTAACTCTTTTGGTTGGGCGCGGCTTTTTTGTAGTCGTCACCTGAAAAAGATATAATAACAGGCGAAGGACCATGTATGTGTAACAATTTAGTTTTTTGTAGGTACTTTTAAAAGAAATACCTATCATTTTGGCTGTGCCTACCAATATACTTTCTATCTACGTGCGCATTTAACAGTCGCTCGAACGGTGAAGGAAAACATCGTGAGAAAACTGGCTTGCCATAAATCCAGAAAATCGACGCCGTGTGTCAGGCACAGGAAGCTGATCACCTACTTGCCTATTAGATTGACAATTGATCATGAAACAGATACATATTACTGAGGCCCAGACCTAGAAAGGTTGTAGTGCCACAGATTTATTTTATTTGACGTATCTTTTAGCATATCATTCTAGTCGTTAATAGACTATTGATATTGGGTATATCAGACTATGTACGATTGGTTTTGTAAGCTTACCGGCTTTTTAGTAGAAGTAGTAGTAGTTGTTGTCGACGTTGTGGTAGGTACAGGTGTGGTTGTTGTGGGTCGCCTGGCAGCCGTTGTCAATTTGACGGGCCTTTTAGTCGTTCTAACTGGAGGCCGCTTAGTGGTTGTTAGCCGGATAGGCTTTTTAGTAGTTGGCTTTCTAGTTGCGGGTGTACGCCGTGGGGGCTTAGTAGTCGTCCTAGTGATATTCGGTTTCTTATCTAATATAACAATATCGTGAAGTTCCTGGAAAGTACCTTGCAAACTTCCAACGATTTTGTTCACAAAAAGATTCATTTTCTCATTTAATTTTTCATCCTCCTGCCATGACGGGGTTGAGAAATCTACGTCTATATCTAATTCGTTGTCAATCATTGATATGCTAGTATTAAATACCGATGGATTCGATCCAGTTGCATTGAGCATTGGATTTCTTACAGGTGGGAAGTTGATCAGGTCATCATTGGACGTCTGTAGTTCCGTCTTAAATGTTGTACTATCTGCATACAGTTCATAATTCGGTGTTGATAAACCTGGTTTAGTACTAGCGCGTATTGGGTAAGGTGTTGTTGGCGATGGTTTTGGAGTTATAACAACAGTTGGAGAAGATGGCTTATCATAAGAGGGTTTACCTACAAATATGTTATTTGTCGATTCGATATGGTTGTTAACGGTAATTTGACTCACTGGCTTCTTATACGGTTCTTGGGATATTTCAATAAATTGTGTCTCTTGAGATGTAGTTTCTGGTTTCGGAGTTTGCAAATTGTTTAATACAATTACAGTAGGTGTTGCACTGGAAAAGTTATCAACAGAAGAGTCGTACGTCTCTATATCATTCGACGGTGTAACTGGCCGTCTCAAGGGGTTCGACCCTGTAACGTAGCTCGTAGATGGGGGCTTTTTTGAAGTGGTTGGTCGTTTAGTGGTTGTTGAGCTGACATAACTGAAAGTTGTTACTGTTTGACCAAATTCACTTGGATCTGTGGGGTATTTATTAAATGCTTCTATAGCTTCACTAGTAGATTGACTAGGTTTATACACTGGCTTACTTGAAGGTCTTTCTTCATGTGGTATGCTATTTGGAGTAGTATATGATGGCTTTTTAGTAAACGGCTTTTGAGAGTAACCTGCAGTACTTGAATATGGTTTGATTGAGGACGGTTTTAATGTAACGTAATGTCCTGTAGACAAATAATAATTAGGATATCCGCTGCTGTATGTTACAGGCGTAACTGTTGGGCTAGGTGATGATTTCGTCTCCATCACATCTAAGCTAGAAGGTGAACTTACATCTTCTTTCATACTAGGAGTACTTTCGTTCAGCATTTGAATAATACTATCGATAGACACCAGCTCGGGATGTTTTTCGGTCTCTTTAGTAATAGTTGACACTTGAACATAGTTTTCAGTTGTACTGGTAGTTTTAATTGGCTTAGGCTTGAAGACTGGTTTAAAAACTGGTCGATGTGTAGATACAACTATCGATGGTGATGAGGGAGACGTAGACATAGGAGACTTTGTAGGTTTTGTTTGCATTGACGATATTTGCACGTTAAAGTCTGAGGGTCGCGCGATATCGTCTACTTGACTTCCATTTTTGTGGAACAAAACTGTATCTGCTGCATTATGATCTATAGTGCTATGTGTATACAGGTTTTCTGGTTTCGGTTTTATGTACACAAAGTTATCCTTAGGTGGTGTGCTTAGTAAAGAATTAGTAATTTGACTGAAGCCATCTGAAAGTATTTGTGCCTCTGTACTGAAATCCTGCTCAGCCTTCATGGTTGACGTCGCTACGCTAGGCTTATAACCAGGTGTTATAACTGGTTTAAAGCTGTTATGCCAAGCACTAAGTTGCTCTCCATCATAATCATCAGTTTCTGTCTCCGGATCAGGGTAATCTAAATAGCTCGTCATTACAACACCCGGGCCTTTCGGAATGTGGGACTGGCTGTCTGATTTAAGTTGACAACAAGCACCAAATAAGAAACCATCCATACATGAACCTACAACTTCTCCTCCGCGTCTTACACATTCGTGGTTGAACATGCATATTGTGTTTCCTCTATTATATTTTGCCGCTCGGCTTGCCTTGCAGTGAGACGGTGTTATTCTATAGCCACCAAAAAGTTTTCTTCCCTCTGGAACAAAAACATTTTACGTCAAAGATACATTCAAATCAAGACAATTTTTCAGATCTAAATCATCTTCAACAATACTTTTAACGGTCATAAATCCTAACACATTTAATGTAAGTGCTAACATAATGGAAACTAGTCATATTCGCCGTACTATTATACTGATAAAAACGTCACTTAACCACGTACATATTACTTAGATTTAGGAAAAATTTATTTAAATAAAATCATAATATTCAAACTTAAAATGCGAACTTAAGTCAACGAATTTTACCTGTGCACCAGTAGAATTTTATTTCTACAAGCGCAATTAACACTAGCATAACGAAACATCGGGTTAGAATAGGTATGTGAATCAAGAATGATATCGGACACTGTCCAACACAAACAAAATATATGAAACAGACGCAAAGGGTGTCTACCTCATACCATACCCCTATTGGAAATCCTAGATACAGAGATAAATTTTGAACATCTAACATGTATGTTGCATATTATGATAATAAAATTATTTCGTCAAAATCGCGTCACTGAAATATGTTTAAACTCCGACTGAAAAACAAGTCTTTTTCAAAAAAAACAAAACAATGTTGTCAACTCCTTTGCCATTTTAGACCAAAGACACTATTGCTAAACACCTAATTTTTTCAATGTTCTGTGCCTGACACACGCCATCGCTTTTTGGGTCTAAGGCATGCCGGTTTCCTCACAATCCTCATCCACAGTGCACGGCCGTGTTGCCGCACGGTGACCATACGACCTCAGGTTTTAGAAACATAAAAATTTAAATATATGCAGAAACATAGCATTGCCATATTTTACGAAGTTAATAATTTCACCACTTAGTCGTAACTTGTAAAGTAAATATACGAATTAGTGCAGACATAATAAGTTATTTTTGACGGCGCATAATCATGTACTGTGAAAAAATGTAAATTGCTTGCAATTTTGAATCGTTTACATTAAAATATTTCATGTTTTCGGTGAAAACTTGTTAAGAAAGTTTAGTGACGGGTTTGACTTTCTTATCAAGATATTTTGTTCAAGGGAAAGTGTATACAGAAATTGTTAAGCGCGAAACTAAATAAAATACCCGTTTTTTATTTTTCAGGATACTTTACGTATTTAAATTACAAAGATAAAATTCGAAAAATAAGTAAAGAAAATGCTGTATGTATATAAAATATCATTATTTTAGAACAAATAGTATTATTTAATAGTAATTTATCATTATTTATTTTAATTACAATTAACCTTTGTTGAATATATAATACATATTATCGATTATAATATTACTATAAACAGCCGAGCTTAATTTATATCAAATAAATCTATTTAACATCTGGCCAGTTGTAATGTATGGTTGCGAAGCTCGGACCTTGAAGGAGGCAACCATTAAGAAACTTGACGCCTTTGAATTGTGGTGTTACCGAAGAATGCTGAGGAAGCTGGGTCCATAGAGTCACGAACAAAGAAGTTCTAGGGCACGCCAAACGATCCCGAGAACTCACGTTGAACATTAAAAGAAGAAGATAAGTTATTGGGAACATGTGTTTCGACACAACTACCTTCTTCAAGTAATCATGATGGGTAAGGTCGAGGGGGAAAAGACGCGCTGAAAAGGAGGAATCGTGGCTCCGCAATATTAAAGAATGACGGGAGTGGCAAGTAGAACAGCTGATGCGCTTGGCGAAAAATGAGAAAGAGTATGACGAGCTGACCGCCAACCTCCAGTAGTGGAGAGGCACTTCAAGAAGAAGAAATCTATTTACATATCTCCACCATAACAATACGCTTTCGACCAGTTTAATAGCAATATTAATTGAAAATTATTATAAGTTATTACATAATAAAAAGTAAAAATATAGTTCGTTTATCTCAAGGGAGAAAATGTCTGAACGTTTAACTGAAAGAAAGAAAAACTTTATTATATATTAATAAAAAATTATGTTTAGTTACAAAAAAAATGCAGTAAGCAGGATTCTCTGTGTCGTGGGCAGCTGGTCTCATCCATATGATATGTTAACGGTACTTGACATAATAATTTCTTCATAAAACATTTATAATTAAACTATTGTTGTCTAATAGGAATATTTTCCGTTTCAGCATAGGACAGGTAGGTAAATGTATATTGTTAGTTTTGAATCGTTAGTGAAAAATTTGTTTTTAAAGTGGTTAAAGATGAAAGGGTCTCTGAAGGAGAAAAGGCGTTGTGCGAAGAAAGTGCTAAATATATATAAAATTGTGATTACGTAAGCACAAATGATTTAACATTTCACGTGGATTTTCCAGTAAATAGTAATAATGTAATTTCGTTGATTACAGCGAATCCATTAAATTGTCCGGTCCGCTTTCACTGATATTACAATTTCTATTCTCACCAAACTAATCGAAAATATTGTTTGAGGAAAATGGTAATATGAAAGTGCAATGATTGAATTTTCAGAACAAATAAGTGGTTGTTTTACTAGTTAAATATAACTATAGATTATACTATATCATAAACTAAAAAAAAGATACTATGGCATCTTTTCTAAAAGATCAAAACACAATTGAATTATTTTTACACGTTTGTCTTTTTTTCATTCTTTAGTATAATTGTTTGTTGTTGTATATTATTTATGCTAGCTGTAAGATTTAGTAAATCAATAAATTACATATTAAAAACGTAAATTAGTGTAAAACACTATAACAGGTAAGTTTATTTAATTTAAATACTTTAAAACTAAAATAACTTTGAATAATGAAGAATAAAAGTCAATATTTTAAAAAACTATAAAATTAAAAAAAACATATATTTTTGGGTCCAAATATACACGTACATAAGGGTTGTCTGAATTTTATAGTTTCCTTGTGTATATACTTTTTTCTATGTTCCCGAATTTTCTGATTGAGTTTTTTATTTTTTATTTTTTATTTTTTGTCATTTTTATTTTACAAAACTTTTTATTTACTCTACATATTCTATGCGGTATATATATATATTTTGCGGTTACATAAATTATTAAATTAAGAGATATTAATAAAGTGTTGCATGTTCGAATCGAATGAATTCAGCCATATTGTTCAGTCGTTCAGTGTTTAATTCAAAAATCGGTATCCTTTCACCGTCCCTATTAAATCGAAAGTGGTTCCGATGCGAAGTGAACCACGTTTAGCATTCTGTCCGTGAGACATCCTGTCCGCGACCTTTAAGAATTCTTGATGAAACGTTTCCTACTTTATCTTTGAGTTTTCACAAGCATATTCTTAAAATAAGAAAACGACAGTTACTCCTAGCTTTGATAACATGAAACGATACCAAAAATTACTTGAATTCCGATTATTTTCATTTCAATTTGTGTCTTAGAAATACAATTGAGTAAAATTCTTTTAGGCGATTTTAATAGTGATGGAGTGAATTTGATCATATATTGTAATTGGACTGCTATGTTTTTAAACCCATTTATTCAATAAACGATGCTCAACAACTCCCTAAAGCAATAGTAATAGTGATCACGACTTCACTTTTGAGCTTTTATTCGCGCGATCCCAAAGCGATATCAGGATATACATATAGAAATTGCATACAAAAATGTCAGGATAGCTTTCGCTATTAGAAGTTATGTAGTACAAGTGGATATGTATGTTAATTACAATACAATTACATATAGAACGTTTTGTAAACATATTCTTGGAAAACGACTAGAAACCAGTAAGGATGATAAGGAGTGACCAAGTTTACAAAACCTGGACATAAAAGTCTTACGGTATACAACAAGCTGACTAGTGCTAATGGAATCTTGCCTACCGTCATCTGCCACATATAAATATACATTAGTACTTGGGACATAAGGAAATTGCACAGGCGCTAATTAAAGATTTAAGTTGGCGCCTGGTAGATAGTACCGGTAAACCCAGAGCGGGTGCTTTCCTCGCTCAACGAATAAGTATCGCAATACTCGTACAGCGAGGAAATGCTGCCAGCGTTAAAAGTGCTCAAGGACCAAACTTTTTAAATATGTTTTATTTTCTATTATTTTATATTTTGTCTGGTCACTATTTACGGCAGGATCGATTCATGATCCTGATAGACTCTTGCGCATGGGCCTAAGCCAAGTGAGCACAGGTTTTTATTTTTTATGGTTATCTTGTAGAATGTTGCGGGTTATTCTTGCCGTATTTAATATTGCTTTTTGAAGGATGATATGCATTTCGGGACATAACAATTTGATAGCTTCGTGTAATTTATTATTATTCTATGTATGTTAAATGCTGTATATTTTTGTATTAGTAGCATTTTACTTCACCTAACTATAAATAGTATGTTTATGTTAATGCCTAACTGTTGTTGTCTGTTGCTTCGTCCTTGGGTTAAGAAATTAGGAGAAAGTAGATGAAGACATTTGACTCATACGAATTAGGATCTTTATAATTCAATTTATACAAATATATGGAGGTCTATGTCTGTGCCACTTTCACCAACATTCAGACCTCTGAACTGCTATGATACAGCTTAAAATGGCGCTAGATGTATATTCATTTCCTTTAAAGCGTCCACTCTTTCCAGAGTAGTTGTGGTGAAGTTCGGTTATATTTAACTACCGCACCTTTAAACCTTGAAAAGTTATATACTTGAACCTTTCTGATGAATCATTCTCGGTATTAGTAAAAACCGCAATAAATTTCGTGCAGTAATTTTTGAGTTTATCGCGAATAGACAAACAGGTAGACACGGCGGAGGACCTGATTATATACAAACATGATTTTGTATTGGTAAAAGAATTTTCAAAATCAGTTCAGTAGATCCAGAAATTACCCCCTATAAACTTACAATCTGTATATCTTTATAATATTAGTATATATAACGTTATTAACTATAGTTAGTTAGTTTGTTAGTTTATACCTCACATTATAAACTTCAACCTAACCTCAACGCTCAGAGAACATAGGTCTTCTTATTTTACATGTTAGTTAGTTAGTTACCAAACTATCGCAGCTGTTAGGGCTAGTTGTATAGTTATAAATAAATAAATGTTTACAAAAATTATTGCTGGGGTATTCGAATAAAAAACACATTTATGTTATGTAGGCTAGATTTTCATATAAAAGAAAACGCAGTTTAGAAAACTTCAGTATTTTTAACGACTTTTATTTTAATATATAATAAAAAGTCTCTAGTTTTTAATGAATCAGCTAACATAGTTTTGAGTGTAAAATATAATAAAGAAGTGTAATGTAAAGAAGTGCTGTGTTGATTATAGTGTAACTTCGCCAAATTATGCCTACATATATTTATACCCACTCCATTTCTACCTTCATATAACTTTCTACCTATGGTATTTTTATTGTCACGTGAATATAATAGATCTGTGTGTTGTCAATCGAAATTGAAATCGAACTCGAAACTTTCGCTAAAATATACTATTTTCAAGACAACACGACACTTTCTTTATTGATTTGGTGTCTTGTATTGCATTTGACGCCATATGTTAGTATTCCTGGTCCTGGGTAAGACTCACCGAAGCAATGTTTCAGGTCTCCTAAAATGAAAGAAACGAAGAAACGAATCCGCTATTAGTGGTTGTGGAGCTTCAAACATATTTCTACACAATCTATAATAGAGACCGGTGTAACATCAATTAGTCACACTAAAAGTGAATTTTCCCATTTTTGGTTCTGACATAAGTATTTCGCGGAAGAGAAAGTTATTTTTCTGTAACAATTACGTGTTATTATTTTTAGTCATGCAAATGTCTGAGTCATTGACCGAATACGGAAGCTTTGAAATGAAACTGAAATTTCCTCAATCCTTGTAAAGAAAGAGAATTTCTGGGTTAGAATCTGATTTCTTGAGTGTAAATGACTGCGACTACTAAACTGACTTTAGCGCGTTTTAGATTTGATCAGTCCACCACCAGCTTTCATCCCTTCGCCTGTATTAAACGTATATACATTTTATGTACGTAAGATCTTTATATATTTAAAAATCTTTTATAAGTGGTCTGTCCGACTTCCGTCTTTTAAACTAATACTATTTTGTTTCTCCAATTTTTCTTAATTTAACTCAGAACATCGACAATACGCAGAATAAGTTCTAATTGAGCCATAGAGGCGATTTAATGAAAGTTACCTTTTGAAGCCATAAACTTTTTCTCGCTTTTCTCTATGCAATGGGAATATCGGTACACGGAAGCACAATAGAGATATTCTTGAAAGATGCTAATTATCTGTGAAACGATGTGATAATTAAATGTAACCGATTTCAAAGATACGGTTTCTTTTATTTAGAAGCTACGCCTACGATTTGTATCGCTTTAAAAATTTATTATTCTATCAATTTTTATAGGGCTAAAGAAGAGATACTAAATATACACGCTTATACATAGTATTTTATTTATTTTAATGGAATGGACCCATGCCATACAAGTTAAGTGTAAAGTCAAATAAGTTGCCAATATAGCGGATAGATAGAATATTTATAAACACTTATAACATAAAAATCTAATTCGTTCTTGTTAGAATTAGTTGTTCTTGTTATGACAAATTATCAAGTACTGGAGAACAGGCATAATACTATAATATCAGAGACTTGAACAGTTGTTCGTTAATAAAAGAATTATAGGGTAAAATCTCCGTTATCAGTAAGTTACACTTCTCAGTAGTATTTTGAGGTTAATTTTAACTTTTTCTTACTGTTATTTGTTTCTATGAATAAGATAATCATCTTGTAAACTAGTTTAAGCTCTTCTCACGGTGTGGTTTAATTTAATAATTTAATACAGGTTAATTTTAATCTCAGGTTCTATATTTAACCTTTATTAAAACCACTTCTTTGAGTATTAAGAAACTGTTTCGGTTTGTTTTTCTTTATTTATATACTTTTTTGTGTTTTACTATATTTTATCGCTTTAGCCGGTTCTTGGTAGATTTTTTTTCTTATATTACAATATTACGTATGCTGTCGTGTACTAAAAATAAAATAGGTAGAAAATATGATTTATTTAAATTTGATAGTTATAATCTTATAATTTTTTTATCTGCTTATGTGTCTAGAAATCTTTATTAATTTATCGACAAATAACAGACGTAAACATCAATAAAATATAATTAGGTTGTTATTGTTAAGTTCTAGCTATCAACAACTACTTTTTTATAGATTCGACGACTCATTGGTCTAGTGGTTAGTACCCCTGGCTGCGAATCCATGGGTCTCGGGTTCGATCCCCGGCTGAGACGAACATCGATGTGATGAGCATTTGGTGTTGTGCTTAGGTCTTGGGTGTTTAAATATGTATCTATATGTCTATCTATCTATAATATGTATGTATATCCGTTGCCTAAAAAAAAAATAGATCATAGGGCAAACAGGCTGGAAGGTCACCTGATGTTAGGTGTTACCGCCACCAATTGACATAACCACAGGGATCGCGAGTGCGTTGCCGGCCTTTTAAGATTCAAACTACATGAAGGGGTAGATTTAAATTCGCTTACCTATGTATTATGTAAAATTATTGGAATCGCTTTTATTCAGAATTTGTGAATTTCCATAACTCACGTTATTTTGCTATAATATCAATTAAAAAGTGTGTTGGACCCCGTGTCAAGATACATTGATATTAATAATCAGGTTTATATAAAAGCTCTTAAAAATTGCCAATTACAGATCTGTCTCTAACCACGATACTATAAATTACAGACACAATTTCATATATATCATATATATATATATACTACTAGATATAAACTAAAAAGTTATTTCCAACGAGGATTCATGAAAGAAACTTAATGTATGAATAGATGATTTTCAATAATAGCTTAGCATACCGTAACGAGACAGGCACGCGTTTCTAGTATGCTCTATTTATCATCTAGATATGCTTCCGTTTTAACGTCTAGATGATATAACATATAATATTAATAGTTCCTCTTAAGAATCGGAAAGAGAAAATCGGAAGAAACATGGAATTCGAAATACCTTATTTATTCACAAACCTTCATAGACTATTTATGTAACACTACTATGCCAATACGATGTCGGAAAAAAAATAAAATCCATAATATACACAAAATCGCTACTGTGAACTCACTCTGCGAACATATAAAGATGTCGATAGTGTCGGAGACGGCATTCAGTAGCAACGACTTTGTTAGCGGGGTTCTGTGCAACAGACTGGTTCTGGCCCTTGGTATCGCTAACAACCTTGGTCTTCGCCGTCGCACAAATCCCATAGGTACAAAGAAACCGAGTTCTTGAAGTACACTTGGGTTGCTCACCGACCCCCACAAGACTTTTAGTAGTACGTCTTGTTACTAATTTATTGTACCCATCCCTAAGACGAATGTTTGAATTTAAAACTAATATGAGGGTATTTAAATTGATTATATCTTACTACATCGGTTCCGCCACAAATGTTTGTGTGTATTAATAAACACGCTGTTTTAAATAGATTTTAAAATGCAATGCAATTAAGGGTTGTACATTATATCATAACAATGTGTTTGATGTTTAATTTATTAATACTTTTAGCCGGAAGAAGAGGAAAATCTAGAATTTAGTTCCCCATTAAACAGAGGATGTGGACAAAAGATCTTCGTGACAAACTAAAATAAAACTGCAATGTTATTTTATTACTTCAATGTTATGTTAACTGTAAATTAACGCTGTGTCAGTTTTTAAAAGTTAAGGTAAACTGTTATAGTTTAATAATAAACCAATGTTATATTTTGATATTTGGTGCGAATACCATATTTGTAATGAAAGTAGGTTCACTTTTTATTTAACTATTTTAAAGTTTCGTTTTATTATAATTTCCCGTTAGGTTGGCTATCGCATTGTATTATTCCAATTATTCATGAAAAATGGATCAGTTTAATACCGATTTAATTAAAGTACAAACCTCTTTTCATGACAGCGCAAAGAGAACATTTTACCCAAAGAAAGCTTTAGTTAAAATAGTTTAATATGACTTATTTAGTTTTTATGAACATCTTTTCAATTAATAAATACATACTATATTTTCTCGAGATTTAAATTTCGGTCTAATCCATAAAGTATTTTTCTGTAATTTATTATACTGACACGAAAATTCCAAATTTTCAGTACTAATTTTAAACATTTTATATGATACAAAGCGATTACGATTATGTCGACAGTTGTAAATATAATTGTACACCGCAATAAGGTCTTCAAAATTTTCAATATTAAAAAGTCAGATGGAGAAATGTCTAATTCAATTCGAATTTCAGTAAATCACTAAACTGTCATTAACTAAAAAGATTTTCGTACCAATGATTCACTGCAATTTGGTTCCTATAAATTTTAGATCGTGTAACTTTGTATTAAATGTAAATCATCGCAAATATGTGTAGAAGTGCCGGTATTAATCATCATGCACTATTTAACTAATAACCGCTAACTATCAGTTAATTCTAACTGAACATTTGTTTAATGAAATTGAAAACTTAATTAGCGTCGGCTTTGGTACAGTTTTGCGATAACATCTGAAGATAAACGCTTAATTACAGATAAGATATAAATTAATAATTTGTAATGAAAAATCTTTAAAATAACAATTTCAGGTCTTCGAGAATCGGTGAATTTCTACGAATATGTTTCCGTGTGTTGGAAATTATCTACTAAACAAAAAGATTGTCAAAGATATACTCAGTCAATTCAGACTTAAATTGTCAAACCAAGACCGTTTGTTTAAGGTATTTAACGTTTAACCACTGAACCATGTTGCTAGCTAATATTTAATATACGAAGCTAATCAAGGAAAATATTAAGCTACTCTTAGCTGCTATTTTAAGAAAGTTATAATTCTTAAACTACTGAGAAATTTACTGTTCAAATTGAATGAAATTTGAAATTTACCGTGTTTATACAATTTCTGCTTGGAAGCTGAAAATTCAGGCTTCTTCTTTTATCCACAACGAAGTCATAGGGGTCTTAAATGGCCTGAACTGCTTCGATAAAGGATCGTACGACCTTGATTTTTCCCTCGATTTGGCCGCAAAGCCTTATCTGCGACCCATTAGATCTAAAACTTAAATTCTGAAAATAAGAAGCTTCGATACGATAGTTTTCACCGGTACATATTATTACCATAATAACTGCTAAAGAAAAATGTAGCACTAAGATTTTGTGATTCACGAAAAAACGCAATGCCTAAAAAGCGTCTCTCAATAATACATAACGTTAGTACAATAAGAAACCTTAACCTAGAGAAGCACATTTCTACTTTAACACAGTTTTCACTTTCAGTGACCCGCGTTTGCTTTCAACATCAACTTTTTGTCTTGAAGTGTTTTACACATTGCGAATAGGTTATATATTTTGGTTTTTTCTGGAGTAAAAACTTTTTGCACTGCCTATTAAATCATACGGATGGTAAAAAAAATATAAAAAGTAGATTAACTTAAATTTGAATTTAGTATACCCATAGACTGTTTGTCTTGGAGTGTTTTACACATCGCGATGAAGTTCGAAATGTAGAGTTTTTCGAGTAAAAACTTTTTGCGCTTAGAGCACAGACTATTAACCATAAAGGTGGTAAAAAAATAAAAAGCAGATTGACTTAAATTTGAATTTAGAATAGCCTACAGGTTTTCGCAAATGTCGCTTTTGTTTCTATCTATACCCATAGATATAAACAGGGAAGGCATCCTCAGACTTACTTTGAACCATGAAACTATCATAAGGAAAAGTGAAAAAGAAAATTAGACAAGGACAGATAAATTAAAACATTAAATTTTGTATTTAAAGTAAACAATCTACGAACTGTATGCTTGGTAAGCCCTTGTAAGGTACAATGCATGTTTATCTGGTCGTAATGTTATTTTAATGATCCCACAGTTAATCTTTTGTCTCGTCCTTATAACGGGATATATCGAGTACACGAAAATACTTTGTAACTTTAACAAGGTAATTAATTTTTTGTCAAAATCTGCCTTGCTTATTAATTTTGTGATGAACATTGCTTTAAAAAAGTAATTTAAAACAATTTACGTGTTAATTGAAAATACATTAAACATAAGCTATTTTTGTAATGTATATATTTTTAATTTAAACTATCGTGAAATATATTATATATATATAAATATATAATAAGAATATCCATAGCGCTTAATTCCCTGCATCATAACCACATTCCACATACACACTCTGACGTATATATTAGCTTGGGGAAAAAGTCTTTTTGCATTATATGTACTATGTATGAACTTGTAATAAAATCTCTTTGGCTGTACTATATGTATTTGCCTGTTTGTGTTATCATTGTAAGTTGAAATTTTAAAGAAGATAATTCCAAATTCATATTAGGATAATGTGTGATTTTTATTTATTTTTCGTACCGTCAAGATAAGTGAATCTAATGAAGAAATTCGATATATTTTAAAATTTTACTACAAAAAAGGTAAAAATGCAACGCAAGCCGCGAAAAAAATTTGCGATGTTTATGGAACAAGTGCAGTGTCTGTGAGAGTAGCACAAATTTGGTTTAGGCTTTTTAATTTTTTTTTTTTTTGACTATTGATTCTGAACTCTGCGAAACACTGATGAGATTAAAGCATGGAGTTGATAGAATGCGGCCGGAATTAATCAACAGAAGGGGTGTGGTTTTTCATCAAGATATCGCTAGACCTCACATCTTTAGCCACTCAGCAAAAATTAAGAGAGCTTGGCTGGGAGGTGTTAATGCATCCGACGTATAGACCTGACCTTGCACCTTCAGATTTCCACCTGTTTCGGTCTTTTCAGAATTCTTTAGGCGTGTCAGGTTAACATCACGAGAGGACTGCCAAAAACAATTGTCGCGGTATTTTGATCAGAAGCCCCAAAATTTATATAGCAATGGGATCATATCCCTACCTACAAGATGGCAAAAAGTTATCGAACAAAATGGTACCTACATACTTTAGTTAAATGTAAATAAAGTATATTAAAAAATGTTGTGAATTTTCTTGAAAAATGCGAAGAAACTTTTTCCCCAACCTATTATATATCCACATTTTCATACCATCACACAACACAGCCAATTCATATATATAATATATATATGTATATGCATAATTATTTTTTGTTATATATAATTTAAGTTAGTATATTATTAGTATACAAAAATACAATATAAAAACTATCAGCGAACTACATTTACCCGCAGAAGTGTACAATTAGCACATATAACCACACATTGAAATACACCGGTCAAATGACATGGTTCACTTACTGATAATAAGTGTTATAAAGTAATGAATCCTTCCTGCAACATACTGTGAAAGTAAATGGCACTTTTGTATTTGATGAATTGTATATATGAATACAAAAGTGTTTAGTGTTTTATACATCTGGTACTCATCATGGTTAGACAAATTAGATTTGAGTGACACCAGTGGCAGGAAGATAAATTTAACTGATTATGGTAGTAAGTAGATGCAGTAATATAATAAAGAGTGCTTATTCTTAATATCACACTTCACATACGAACTAATGGATTTTTCACACAATTAACACCAGCTTGTACAGTCGTACAGTATAGGCAAACATCATAAGAAAGCCGGCATGTTTTAAAATTCACCGATGTGTGCCAAAGAAAGCTTAATAAAAATGCTACGATTTTTTATCTATAGGTGCTGGAGCCCACGAATAAAGGCTCCACCAACACGTGAATGTCGACGCTATTGACACCACGGGCCTAGTGATTGAAAAGGACAAGACCATTCGAATTAGTGAATTAGCTTAAGTGTTAAACAGTGGTAAGTGAAAAAATGTACAAGAACGGTGTCTTCCTCTTTCTCTACTCAAAACTAGGCGATTAAAAAGAGTGGCGGAGAATTTCTTGCCAAGAGTTCTCCTTGGCAAGATGTTCTCTCTGATGTTAAATTTAGAATCAATTCTGTTGACCTTTTGAAAATCTTTTCTGTTGACGAACATATGTACTCGGTTGCATATATGAATTATAATATTTTGAGTTTGAGTTTGAATAGAGACTGAAGTTATTAGACACTTTCTTATGTTAAATATCCTTTTAAGTAAATTAGATTAGTTTTAAATTATTAGCCTTAAGTTGTGATGATAAACGATGTCTGTGCAGAGACAATTTATTAAAAAAAACTCCGATTAAAACCTTAAAACTAGTGTTATAGGTGATTTTTCGTATAGCTTAACCGAACCGTTATGAAAAAACCTCACGATCGGTTAGCACCGGTTTTTAGCGACTGCGCTGATTTCGCTTAATTAGCTCAAAACAGTTTAAGTTCAACGACCTTTATAATGAGACTGAAGTTCATGAAATATTGATTTGTGCGTATCTTATTAGCGTAAAGTGTTTAACTGGTGAATGTAAATTGAATTTATTGTATTTACTCGAAGTTACTTTTTCTTATTCTCGACGCTTATTCAGGTGAAGCGTGAATTTTAATTAATCATATAGGCATTATTACAAGAGACTTGTATGAAAGAGAAGAGAGGAGAAAGAAAATATACTCAATAAATGTAGAAGTAAATATATCTACTTAATATTTTTTTAGTTTATTTGACCAAATAATATTACATGTAAACATAAATTATGACAGAATTAATGTTATGAAAAAGAAAAAGTATTTGCATTGTAATGTGTATTTTAATGTACTTTAGTTAGTAATATTTTTTAGTTTTAACAGTCTATTTAAAATAATAGGAAATATATGATAAATTTGTCGAATCACTGCACAACAAGTCACACACCTGCGAATTTTATTCTACATATTTTCATCATTCGGCAATGGTGCATCATGCAATAATGTGGTGGTGCACGTTCTTTAACCCTATAAAATTAATTAAAACATGATTTGTGAAATGAATGAAGGACAAATTATTGGCTTAAACTAACCAAATCACAAACATCATGTAATATTATCAGTTATTTTCTTTTTGTTCACATACAAGTCGTAAAGAATGATAGAAAAAAATTTGAGCCATTTGAGGGTGGAACCGTGATTCGATAAGTTTACCAAATATATTGTTAATCTGTATTGCAAAAACTTCAATCTGCAAGTTTCATATGAAAAAGCTCAACGCGCGGGCAGCTTTTATAATAATTATTACTTTTATTTGAATAGCTATACATTATTTTCAAATATAATTAGGATAAGAGAATATTACTAATAGTAAAAAAAATGTGTTTTATATATTTTAATGATTAATAGTAAAATAAATTATCTGTAAACAAAGTACCTACAGTAAATTAGTCAGACCTTAAACTAATAAATACCTCTATCAAACTCCTGGGCAGCCCCAAAAGAATTCATCAAAACAACGAACACTAAACACACCCTCACACACACACGCGCTGTCATTTTGACAGTTATCTTAAATTTCACTCAAAACGACCATGCATATTTTACTTTTTTATTTTTACGCCGGCATAACTCCGACATGTCACAGGTCTGGCGTCTGCACTCAGTCACAACTTAAAGCCTACTAGCCGACTGACCAACTTAAACATTGTAAAGAAACACATATTACTGCATAACATAACAATAAAAACGTCTTTCGAACCATGGTAGTCATTCGAAATTTAACCTTAAGCAACAGTAATAGAGGTTACATTGGCATGATGAAGCTTGGGAAAAACAACCTTACACTGTAATAAGAAAAGTCGCTAAACAAGTGAACGGTGAAATGAGAAATTGTGAGACCGATAGTGACAGAAGGAGACAGATAGACATTTCTTTTATCGGCCACTGTGTGTTTGAAGTATAGACTATTTATTTACTTTTTATTGAATTAACTAAAGAATATATTTAAGTAACTAAATTTGTGTTTATTTCTTTAAATACAATAAAACACAAATGCAGCGATTTGGTTTTACTTAATAAAACAGTTTAAAGCACTCGAATGACATAATGTTAAATGATAGGACAAACCTGAAACAACTGTTGTTCGCCAAGAACCGAACTTGGATGTTAATTAAAAAATGTTGTCAAAACTACGGGAAACCGCATTTCATTTACACCGCATATATAATTAATTATCAAATTATAAAGCTATATTTATTGCTATAGGTTTTTTTTCAATTTAAAGAGACAATGTTCACTATATAAGTAGTCAACATCTTAAACACCGGATGGTTCTCACTTTTTTCAAATGAAACATTTATGACATAATTTTTAAAAAATGTCCCACTTTTTGTCCCGTTTTTATTACAGTGAACTCTTTATGTAAGGAATGGATAGAAACAACGGTTAATGATTTCTGTAAACTACTATACAATAATTTAATTATTACAGATGTTTACATTGTTTACATTATTAATCAATTTATATAAATATAGGTTGCATTTCTCGAATTTCATGTACGAGTAACTTGTACTCTACAAAAGAAATTATAAAAAAAAAAACACTTTCTTCATTCTACTAGAACATAGTTTGGTATAATTACCAATAAATTCAACGGTAATATTAAATTTCTTGCTTGGTTTAAATACATATGTACATCTAAAATTACAAAATGCTACCCTCATGATAACAATCGGTCATCTAAACGAAGCTTTCGCTGAAGGTTACAAAGTTTCTAGTGATGTCGGTCGATAACTTCGATATTAAATATTTTATTTTAAACAATATACAGGCGCTATTTAAAGATTTTAGTTGGCACCTGGTTGGTACCGATCACCCAAAAGCTGGTGATTTCCTAACTCAACGAATAAGTACTGCAATACAATGAGGAATTTCCAGCATTGAAGGTTGACACAGGAACCAAACTTCTTAAAATGGTTTTTAATTTTTTATGTATCCCTTTTTAATTATTATTATTACTATGTAGGTTAATACTGTTATAAATACTGTATAATTGTGTGTTGATTACATTAAAAATTTGTTACACAAATAATAGAATCAATTAAATAATATGTGAGGCAAATTAGGCCCGGCCCAGCATTAATGAGTTACTTTACTGCAATACTAAAAAAATCTCTACGGTGTTTGGTACTGTCAATCAGGCTTCTATAAATTTGGACACATTATTTATGAGTTCTAAAACGACATAAATGCTTAAAAATTCAAGCAAATATAACTTTATATACTCACATATTAAATGACCTGAAAAGTAGACCTGACATAGATGGCGCTACTAGTATTATATTAAAATTTAAGAAGATGTTGCCATTGTTGCGGGACTTTGACTTTGTTTAGTTTTAGTAGGTAATTTCTTTTATTTTCTTTGAACTATTAAGTTGTAGTTTGTTTAATGTTTAATTTCATTTTCCTTTTAAATCTATTCATGTACTTATTTGACTTATGTTTTTTGTTTCGTATAATTTGTTTAACAATTTCTTTTTCATAATATGTATAAGAGTAGCTCTAAGATTACTTATAAATAAATAAAACTGAACAATTACCCAGTTAAAGCAAGTGAAAGATAATTAGCTACCTTTAACAAAAATGACAGCTTAAAACCTCTCAAAGCAATCACTTAACAATGTGCGATAAACTATCCTCACAAATCATCGACTCTTCCCATCACTAGAAGGCTATTATCGATAAAACATTCCAGCATGCCACACAATAGAAAGTTTATTTGTGTTGGAGCGTCGACAAAAAAGATCAACAGCGTAATAAGCAACAACACATTTTTAGTTTTATTGTTAGTACCGCTTCTAACGCTATGGTCTCTTCTTTCAGTACATAATTCCGTTTTGACATAATTATTAATTGGGTTGGTTTTTTTTTGAACAAAGCAAACGGGCAGGAGGTTCATCTGATGTTAAGTTAGAACCCATATACACTCTCAATGCCAGACAAGAGTGCATTGCCTTTTAAGTATTGGTACGCACTTTTCTTGAAGAACCTAAGGTGAATTGGTTTAGAAATACTTCAGTGGGCAGCTGGTTCCACATAGTGGTAGCAAAAACTGTCTTCAATAACGCTCAGTTATGCCTCGACGTGCGATGATGAAACTCAGCTGTAGCTGTTAATGCGAACAACTCTTAAAACTCTCCGTAATGTAGATGATAAAGTAAAAATTTGCACACAATAAGGGCACTATTTTCGTTTTTTACGAGAAATAAGTTTTGAGTAATTAACAACCACTTATTTATAACTAAAAGAAATTTTAATTAAACGTGTAACCCCGAGACAAATTGATAAGTTGGCAAGTAGAGTAGAGTAGTTTTATAGAAGCACAGACAGACAAAAATGTATAGTGTACACCAGGGGTTCAAAGGCATGCCTCAGGAAATAATCTTTCTTCTAAATTTTGCTATCCGTACCCGAACAACAATGAATGAGTAAAATTTTGAGGTCGTGATCAACTCATAGCCGCGGGGCAGGTGTCATATCAGGTTAAACAGGTGCTGCAACTGTAAGCGCGGTCAACTTGCGGATGGGTTAAGATGAGTTACATATTTACGAACTTGTCCATAATTCTGTTGAATAGAAAAAATAAATCTAATAATATTAAACTCCGTCTTCTTTAATGTAATCTAAACATAACATATTGACATTTTACATTTTAATTACAATGCATTATTAAAGAAATACACGTGAAACGTCTTTATTTTATTTATTTATTGAAGTTTACCAATAAATAGTAATACTATATCTATCGTATATGCTACAAGCTATCTTATCTGAAAGCATATGACGATTTCGGTAAACATAAATGGTACAAAAAATAAAATACAATAAAACTACTAGTAAAAGAATATATATCCAGCTCGGATGATTACTGTTTAATCCGGTATAATCGCGAAGAAATCGAAGGTGCCTAAGCGTTGGTTTTTGACGGAACTTAGAAAATTTAGCTGATTTTAACCTTGAGAATGAATAAGGGACGACAATGTTAATGTCCTGTAAGAGGTTACTGTTTTGTATTTAAAGAAAAGAAAACGAAAGCCGAAAATTCTTCAATGTAAAGGAGTGTCTATAGATGGAACTATAATGATGTCTAGAGCACGATTATTATTCACGTAATGTCTCGGCACTCCTAAAAAATTGGCAAACATTGAAATTCGGTTAATGGAACGTTTTAAACCGGATAGAAGCAATGTTTAAATTTGTCTGAATCAAACAAAAACATCTTTGCTCTGTGGAATTAATTGACAGTGTCACCATACTCGACATAGGGAGACAGACATAGACAATTTTATTCTCTTAAGCTTCTCCAAAGAGAACCAAGTTTCTGTACGTGTAATAGAGAGACTTGGGACCCCATAAAATGATTGCAGCCCGATTAGCAACAAGCATCATATCAAAGCGAAAGTGACTTTCTCTCGTAATCTTAGTAAAAGTATTATTTAAACAACCTTATAGGTGCGATAACTTTCCAAAGAGTTCAATGACCCGTGAATCAACGGACATAATTTTGTGGCTTTATAGTTTTGATTCCAACCGTTTGAGTTTATTATTTGGCAGTCAGGACTATGGTACATTCGAACTATTATATAATACTTTGTAATTACAAACAAATTATCAAATAAATTTTTTTTGTCTTCGTTAGAGTGTTCAACACAGTGATTATAGTGTGATATATGGCTTAGTGTATATACGAGTTTAATCATCATTTACGTAAACGGTTTTGTGAGTAATTAATATAATTAATTGACGATTTAATTCAAATATTGCTTATTATTTTAAATAGTTTATCGTTATAAAAACGCCTGTGATTCCGGTGTTAAGATACTCTGAACTTAAATGTCAAAATACAGTACTAATGTTCAAATAGATATTAATTTTTCCTAGTGGATAAAGCGAGCGAACCCTTAGGTCGTACCTTCCTCCGCCGTACTCGCTCGTACAGAGAAAGCCAATGGTAAGGAAACCAGGAGCCCTAGACTCAAAAGTCTGGTTTGGTTAATTTTTACTGCTGAATAGTAACTTTTAACTGCTCAAATATTATTTCTTCCTATTACTTTAATAATAATAACAAATCCACTTTAATTCCATACTATAAAAATTACAAATCAGAAGGGTGTTAGTTTTGTTATTATATATTTAGTCTGTATTGGTTATTGTTATTTCCATTACTTCGAGTTCTGCAGTATAGACCTCTTTTGGGTAAAGACCCCCTCCTGAGCTTTCCATTTGGATCTGTTCTTTACTTCCTCCATCCATTTCTCCCTAGAAAGCTTTATGATGTCGTCAGCACATCGCTTTTGTGGTATTTCACGTTTCTCCAGGAACTCCATGAAAAGAAACTTAAGCTTTAAATCAATAAACATTGCAGCTATTAGTCATTAACATAGAATTCATTTGTATTTCTATTCTGTAATTTTTAGATGTACCTACGATTATTATTTCCCTTTAGGAAGGCGTTGGTCTATAGATCCTGTTTCCCTGGTAACCCTAGTGTTAAGGAAAGCGTCAAGATGACCTAAGGTCGTTTTCACCAGCTTTCCCTGACTCGGGTTGCGATGATTTGAACCATGTAATGATATTAATTTCAGATTTCACTTTAAATAGCAGGTGGTTAGACCAATCTTGATACTTGATATCTTTATTTTTGTGATGCTGTTTTTAAGGCATTGTTTTAAAACTAAATAGAAGAAAGATAATAGGGAAAGCTGTATTTACCTCTACAACCGTATTAAGATATTGACTTATAAAAACAACTTTTAAGTTGTATTTAATAATGTACTTTAATGGAAAGAATAGTTATATGTAAATAAAAGAATTATCTTTTTATTATTCATACATCCAATACATTTGGATTTCATTTGTACATAGATGTAAGTAGTTTTTAATATATTGTTTTATAACAATAAATCAGTTTTGAATATTGCTCTGTCCTATTCATTTCTCGCTTCCTCTCAAAGTTGCAAAGACTACTTCAAACCCTTAATTATCGTGGTAAGCCTGCCCGATAGCGTTGAGATAATCTCACTACTTTGATTTTTACATCTTAGATCATTTTTGTTTGAAGTATCGAAACTCTTTACCAACAAGTTTGTTTGGCCGAGAATTATACCCACAATCTTTGCCTACAAATACTTGCTATGAAATTCTTACCTAGCCATTTTGGTTCTATCATATCTTTGTTTTAAATAAATATAATAAACCATTCTAACTTTGCCACGTAGTTACACAGGATATGCCAATTAAATTACCGGCCGGGATGAACTCCAAAGTTAATGTAGAAAGCTCAATACGGACTTTCTCAGGAGAAATGCAAAGTTTCTGCATATAATACGTGCCTATGCAAACTTATCGGTAGCACGGATGTAGGGTTGTCATGTCATAAAATAATGTTTTGTCGAATATCCTGTGTTAAAACCATAAGTAGTATTTGATAATTTTCTTGTATTTTCTAGTGTTCTTTCCGTTCAAGGATATCGATCTTGTACAGTGAAGGAAAGGATCAGCAAGACTTCATTTAAAAGTCATTGTCGTGGATAATATCATCACTGAGTATTAAATTTCAATTAAAGATAGGAAGCCAACTTAAGTTTGGAAGTTTGGACTCAATTTCTGCTCATTTGGTCCGTTGTGCGTTAAGTCCTGCCTAGCTCCCTTCTGAAGCTTAGAAGTTTCCTGGGCACTTCGCAGGTTTCACGGAGCGACCTCACTGATTCGAGGATTTTTGTACGTTAGGCAAACACAGTGACCTCTGTGCAGAAACAGCCTCAGCACAAGGGAACAGTCTATCACGCCTAGGACAGAGATGTTTATTAAGAAGACAGTGGCCCTTAGTTTCATAGACTACAACCCATTGGATGACTGAGAGAAGTGATGATTGCAGATCCATGTTTCAATGGAACCAGTTTGTGTACTACATAATAAAAGTCTTAAAACACAGCCCTATATTAATTCAGCTGAGTCACACATTAGCTTTCTACGTTTGCCGAGTAATGTTTAGTAACGTGAGTAACATCGGTAACGCGGCTTTTAAAATTTTTCCTCTTTCTTTGTAAACAATTTCGCTGTTAATTTGCTCTCTCAACAGTTCGTACTTATACTGTCCGGAAATGATATATTTGATGGGCACACCGTAAACAAATCCGCTGGTGGATCACCTAGTGCCATGGACCACGATACTCCAGTCTCCAAAATTAACTATGAAGCTCGACTCTTGATACTTACCAGTGGCGTAACTACTTGTATCGGATTCTATCCACGAAGGGTTAACTTAAAAGAGTGGTACAAGGACGATTAGGATGGATTTTCTGTCTTCGTTCATGAGGAATGGAACGTTATATATTTATGTTAAAGTAATATAATAAAAAACTTCATTTATTTGCCATTTATTCATATTAATATAAAATATAAAACTCTTGTCGGTAACTGCTTTCATCGATATATTTATTCTAGCCTAATCCATGATCTGTGTCACATACATTTCCTTAGAACTAACAAGTGTTCGACTTAATGTATAGTACACATTCGTATGTAGATACTGCCCGCTAAAGTAATTATATTAAGTCAATTATTTATCCCATCGGGACAGACGCAAACAATAATTCACAGAGATACAGTCCATCGAAAAGTTAGTACTAATAATAATAGACAAAATTCACTATTTAGAATAATTAAACATAAAAATAAATCTAATTACGTCGTCATTTCAACCCAAAATTACTTTGAGTTAAACTGACAATCGTATCTTATGTTACTAAACAGATTCCTTATATAATATTAATTATCATAAGTAAAGTATTGTTTTAGGGGGCTGACATAAAAACTTAGTGTAATCCTGTAAAACCCTAATGGATCGCACAAGATTTGCTTGAAATTTAATTAATTTTTCCCGATATTCAAACTTGACATATTCAAAACCCTTGGTTAAAATTAGTCGGAGCAGGCGGAAAATAAACGGCTCAATTATCTATTCTCGAACTTCGACTCTTTTTGTTCCTTTTGGAGTAGGAGGAGAGACTCTTGGGCCGTGGGCCGTTTAAGTGCACAGGCGATAATTAAAGATTTAAGTTGGCGCCTGGTATATAGTACCGGTGACCTGGTGCTTTCCTCGCTCAACGAACAAGTATCGCAATACAGCGAGGAAATGCTGCCAGCGTTAAAGGTACACTGCCACAGGAACCTTTATAAATACTGTATATTTGATTATTATGCTTAGGTTTTATTTAAATAAATATATAATTGGAAAAAATTGTCGAAGTTTAATATTTAAGCACTGACAATATTATTAATTTTTTTTAAATTTCTTAATTTGTTAATCGCTCGTTCCGTCAATCTATGTGTGTGTATAACGCAAAATAATTAATTTTATGATTTCAACTTGTGTTTTTAATAAACAGTTAAATATAACCACATAAATACACTTATAACGAGGTGAAACTATTTTAGAATGTAATTTCCACAATATTTTATAGATTTACTGCCTAAAATTACTCGCAATCATCATTTAACTTTCGAATGGAACATTACACGCATCGAATTACTTCGAATCAGTCGTAAAATTACTATGCTCTCGTGATAAACGTTGAAATTAAAAAAATATCTACAAAATTACGTTATTCATCTTTTTAGTCGAATTAATAATCAACGGTTTTAATTTGACATATTGTGTCTAGCATTTGATTTAATAACACACAACGATAATAAATCTAAGAATGCCAATGGGCACTTCCTATGTATCCATATTTCAATGTTGGCGACATCATCATAATATATAGAGAGAACTACATCCAAATTGTATACAAAAAAGTAAGGAAATCGCTGGAAGAAGCTGAAAAGAAGCCAAAGATGCGCGAACTGCGAAAAATATACAAATATCTCTTAAATGTTCCTTACATTACATACACATAAATATATTAAGTCACGAGTAATGAAGCCCTATAAGCGTTATATAACGGTTGAGATTTATTTTATCTGTATTTTAAAATATTAATAGATTTAATACAACTAAATCTAGCATCTTTAACCGTAAAGCTAAATATCAGTGTTATTTTTACTCTTCTCTCTTTCTAGCAATCGCTTTCTTACCTCTTCTGGATTATATCTCTTTTTATATACCCTCTTAACTCTTCTAATCGGATTAACATTTCTTCTCACGTCTTTTTTTATATTTGTTTCTAGACGAAGACTTTTTCCTCTTCTACTGTTATCTCTCTGTTCACGTACAGTTGCATCATAAAACACTTTACCGTTAACCATGGCTTTTCTTATATTCTCTGTGGTACTTAGAATTCGGGGTGGTCTCACAAATGTAGTCTCACTCACTTCCAGACTGCCATCATTTAAAACTCTAGAAACTTCTTTATTCAATTCTTCCTTACTAACTCTTTGGATAACTCCCCTTCTAGTTGGGACTCGATTTTTGATTTCCATAAAATCTTTATCGACCCTTATGTTCTTTGGTTCAAAATCTTTTGAATCCAGAACCAGTTTTCCACCGCGTTTCGATGCTAACAAGCGTCCAATGGCTTCAATTTGCTTTTCCTCAGCTTCCAAAGTCTTAAAATCAGATTTATCCGCTGTCTTTGCGTCTTCAATGTTGAAAACTTCTATAGATGTAAAATCGCCGAGTTTCCCATCTAGACCCTTAACATAGTCATAATCTTCGAAAATATCGGCTTTTGTTTCTGTATTGTTTAATTTTGATTCCTCTGTTGTTGTACTAGTTTCTGTTGTTGAAGTTTCCGGCTTATAGGTCGTTGAAGATACTTCTACTTCAAAACTTATATCGTCATCCTTTGAAACTATACTTTTTTCAGTTCTGTCTTCTAACGATCTACTCTCGATTTCAATGGACTTGTGTCGGAACTCTGGTTTAATTGTTGTTTGTACTTGTCGTTCAGTTGTGGTAGAGGTTTCATTAAATCTAAAGTAAGTGGTGTTTGGTGGTGGACTTTTGTGTAAATAGGCAACGGGCCAGTATCTGTAAAAAAGGTTTGCGAAAAATGAAAAAGCCTAGAACTCCTTTAAAACGCCTGTTTCATAGGTATCTTAATCTGAATGATATAACGAATATCAAATCTTATTTATATAATACCCTCAATGTATTGGATAGAATCCAATGAAAAAAAAATCAATGGCACAACAAACTTTTTTAGGTATGAGCCTCAGTTTTCTATATCTAATTCTTGATCATTTGCCAATCTAATAGGTAAGTAGGTGATCAGCCTTCTGTCCCTGACACACGCCGTCACCTAACGGTTCGAGCGGATGTTAAATTCGCACATAGAAAGAAAGTCCATCGGTGCACCACCGGGGATCGAACCTACGACCTCAGGGATGAGAGTCGCAAGATGAAGCCAGTAGGCTCGAACCTCAGGGATGCTAGTCGCTAGCTGAAGCCATTAGGTCAACACTTCTCTGTGTATTAAATATAATAAGCACGATGAAAGGTAAATTTATCGTAATACAGCTTCAGCTTTGTAACAAATATTTACCTTGGTACTCCAAGTCCAGCAGCTTGTGGTTCATCATCATAAAGTCAAAAGTCAAATCGTTTATTTCAATTAGACCATCTAAAATGCACTTTTGAACGTCAAAAAAAAAAAAATATATAAAGATGATTCTAGTTGCCCCTTCCAAAGGTAGTTTCGTGTGGAGAAGAATGGGCAGAGAAACTCCACACTTACTCTTTTAAAATAGGTTTACAATATTTTGTTACATTTGTTAAATAATTATATGTGAAGACAATGTACTCTTAGAATAAACTACTATACTAAAAAAGTTAGTATACATGTTCCTCACATATTTACAAATATCGAAACCTTAGAATATTAACATTAAAGAGTAATAAAAATATTAAAAAAAACACAAAAAAAGTGTGTGAGATACAAAACAAAATAATTACATTTGTAGCATTATATAAATTAAAAAAAAAATAATAATAATAATAACAAAAAATATGTTAAAGCAAAAATCAGCAACCAATTTGATTTTGTCCAGGCTATAGAGCCAATCATAGGGATTGTCCTATGGGAGCAGGACCACATGTTTCCAGCAGCATTCTTATCTTGAATATAATCATCTAATTTGTAATATGCTTGTTTACAAAGTGTACTTTTAATAAAACATTTAAATTTTCTTCATTTAGTTTTAAAATGTCACAAGGTATTTTATTGTAACATTTCACACAGTACCCCATAAATGAATTTTGAACTTTGCTAATCTGAAAGATGGTTGAGCTATTTTATCTTTATTTCTAGTACTAAAATTATGTCTTTCATTTATTTTACTAAAAAGATGTAGATTCTTTCTTACATACATAATATTTTCATAAATGAATTGGCAAGGTACTGTCATAATATTAATCTTTTAAATATTCCCTGAGAATTCGCAACACGTAGATTATAAATTTGACCGCTTAAAATAAAAATGGATTCTATGTCAGCAGCCCGACCCCACAGTAAAATGCCTAAGACATTATGCTGTGAAAGTAGCAAAAATAGACCAAACGCGCAGTTTCTACATTGGTTAAATATCTTATCTTTCTAACCGATAAAGGCTGAGCTCAGCCGCCCCGCAAGATGTGATATGAGTCCCCATTGTAACTTCTCGTCTAGTGTGATGCCTAGGAAAACCGTTTGATTAATAAATTCCAGTTTTCTTCATTCAACATTATGTCACATTCCTTACTTTTAACATTTGGCAACGTAAATCTAATACATTTAGTTTTTTATCATTCAGTGCCAAATTTTTACTAAACCAATTTTGACCCAAAATAGAGTTATTACGTCGTAGATTTTGTACCGTATCTATTTAAAAATAATATGTGTCATGAAAAACACCATCTTCGGTTTATTTGAATAATTGGGGTAATCATTTATGTATACTAAAGAGGAATGGACCCAATATTGAACCTTGAGGAACGCCCATTGTAATTTCAGACCCTAACGAGTTTATGCCGTTAACCTGAACTTTAACCTGGCTGTTTTTCAAGTAAGATCTTAGTAAGTCCAGAGCTTTGTTCTTAATCCTAGTGATTAAGTTTCAGCAGAAGAGTCTCATGGTTTACGCAATCGAAGCCTTCGAAAGGTCGCAAAAGATTCAATGGCATCTTGTGCTTCCTCCCAAGCGTTAAAAATGTTCTTGATTAGGGAGAACCGGCGTCAGTTGTACAAGCCCTTTGGTGAAACCGTACTGTTTTCATGAAAGATGGAGTTTTTATTAAAGTGACATAACATTTGATTGAGCATTAACTTTTCAAACACCTTACTAACTGAAATTGACACAGGTCTATAAATGTTCTTTACTATACGATTTGAAAACGAACTACTTTATTTTTAGAGATCGGGAAAGACTCTGTAATGTGTTTAAATATGAAAGCTAAATAAGGGCAAAGTTTCGATGATAGAACTACAGACTTTTACAGACAATCCCCAAAGATCTTCTTAGATTTAATTTTAAGATCTTTAAAAGCTTTCATAAAGCCTGGGTTTGTATATTGAAATCGAAACTCCGTAGGGGCATGCCCTTACATTCTTCGTAAGTAACGAAAAGAAAGTGGGATGATGAACTTAAAGCTTCGAGTTTTAAAGGGAATATTGATAAAAATTTTAAATTACTATTTAGATTTATGGATGTGCAGTCTCAAGTTAAATTCAGTATTATGTTTTCTACCATTAATTAATTTGAGGATTTATGTTGTGATTTATTTTATTACTAATATAAGTGCTTAGCAATTTTGCACACACTTTTAAAAGTTTTGAATATTTCGCAACAGCTGATGAAAGTTTGTATTTTTTACATGTTGCCTTAGGCCATAAGTTAAAATTTATCCCTGCTCTTAGAATACCTGGACGCCATTCACTAAATAAGAACTTGGTGTAAATACTTTTTGTTTTTAACAATGTCATTAATTGTAAAAAACTCCGCATAGAACTCATTAGGGTCCCAAATATTATTAAAGTTTTGAACACACAATTTACTGGTCAAGGTATTATTTAATTTCTCTAAATTTTTACATGTAATTGGCCTATACCTTATTTGAATTTTTTACAGGTATGTAGGACAAAACGTTAGTTTGTCCACTGTATAAAGGAATTTATTAAAATTTCTTTATGTAAGTAATCACAATAAAAATATATCTATAAAGAAAACTTACTCTAGTTGGTTCCAAAAAACATTAAAATAAATAACTTATTTCTGTTTTGTTTCTAATAAGTTAATATTAAAATCACCACTTATGATATTGATTTACTACTAGTACTAAGTTTTTAACACATCTTCCATTACAGAATCGCTGTCACCTGGACCCATTGACCAGAGCCTCTTCTTGGTGGATTTCTTTCGATCTTTATATGTGGACGGCTTTCTGTTGGGACGCGAGTGTAACCTGGAAATGCAGATATAACTATTGTGGAGTTCGGTGATGGTTAGATGAAAAATAATAATCGTGAATTTATTACAAATGATATGTCAAATGTAATAAATTATTTCATTAGTTTGAATTTGAAACCTTAAAGGTTAAATAATGCAAAAATACATATTTAAATCGCTAATAATATTTAATCCATATTAATAATTGACATGAAAAATAAATACTTAGTTTTTACGTAAATCATCTAGTCAGTTTAATTGCAGAATCGGTTACGAAACTTAATGCCTTATTAGTTAACGACTGATTTAATCAAACATAAGTTTCCAACAGTAATTCCAAGTACTAAACTAGGTACTAAACGTAAACCTTACGCTAACTGTTCTAAGTTAATTTACTAGTTAATGCATTAAAATAAAAACAAATAACATAAATTCCAAAGCGATCTCTTCCAGGCAACAATAGTAAGGAAAAACTAAAGAAATACTAAGGGTAAAGTGCAAGAAGTGCAAAACCAAATCAACAAAAATAAAATTACCAAACTTAATCCAAAAAAACTAAAATCTAAGCTAAAAGTTATCATAATGTTTGTATATTAAAATTATTCTTTATTTCTACTTTAAACACTCTCTCACCGGGCAAAGGATTTCCATATCTATCGTAGTACGCTTTAGGACCATTTTTGTACAAATCGTTCCAGTATTTCCGGTCACCTTCCGGTAAATAGGGCCCAGGTTCACGATCATTGATTGGTCTATCAGGTCGAGGACGAATGGCTTCTGAAATTGCATTAAATTATACAAAAATTAAATAGCATGAACTGTTTTAAAGAACCAGTGGCGGTACCACCTTTTTAGGTCAGGGCCTCAGATTTCTGAATCTGTTTCATGATAATTTGTCTTTATAATAGGCAAGTAGGTGATCAGCCTCCTATGCACGCCGTCGACTCTTTGGGTCTAAGGCAAGCCGGATTTCTCACGAAGTTTTTCTTAGAAAGAAAGTCCATTGGTGCACAGCTAGGAATCGAACCTACGACCTCACGGATGAGAGTCGCACGCTGAATTAACCAGGCCAACACTGCTCTTGTTTATCTACACATACTAAAGCACTGGAGCACTAAGCCCTAAGCAGATTTCGTGCGAATTTTAAAGTCTTAAAACATTGTCATTAAAATCTAATGTCAGGAATGAGTTAATTTTATAATACTAAACGCCTGTTATAAATCTCATAGCAACATACCCTTGTAAGGGCATTCGGAGCCGTACAAAAACCACACATTTGATATATAACAAAAATGTTTGAATGTGTAATTATACACTAATTTATCCTAAGAGCCGTGTTGCCTACTGTACTGTTCAGTACTTTCATCCCTGAGGTCGCAGGTTCGATTCCCGACTGTATACCAGACTTTCTACGTGCGCATCTGGTCCTTGCTAGTCCAGTGAAGAAGGAGAAACTCGGCCTAAGGATCCAAAAGCTGTCGGCGTGTGTCAGGCACAGAAAGCTACTCACTCTTCTTGGCCAAAGAGCCCAAGGATTGTAGTGCCTCTGATATTTTTATTATTATTAAGGCTACGTGTATTTCATTTGTCAAATAAGACAAATCCAATGCGGACGAAGTCACGGGCACTGACTAGTCTAAAATGATATTATTACCTCTGTGACCTAAAGATGGGTGCGGTACATTGTGATGATGGTAAGGATAGTACTTCTCACTGCAAGGTCGCCACTGGTCTTCATCTTGGCCCACGTAACACCTGGAAATAAAAGACACAGCTAAACACCTGGAAATGTGCTAATCTTTGAAAACAAGAAAAGAAAAAAGAAAGTTTACGACAAAATACAAGTTTATTATAATAATAATAAAAGCCTTTTAATTCAGTTACTTTTACATTTAAACTCGTTTCTATTTCAATCTTCTTTTAGGTGTGTGCCGTGTGTGGTATCTTTTCGGAAGACCTCCAACCTCAAACCACAAAAAGACCTCCTCCAAATCCCGCCATTCCTCTCTGCACTGTGCCACTCTCTGACACATAGCACCTGCTGTTTCTTTAATGTGGTCTATCCACTTTCTAAGTTGCCCCCCCCCCACTTTTTCATTTGCTGTACCTTGGGCACCAGTTTAGTAGTTTTTTGCTCCACTTTTCTGTTCCTCTTGCCATGTGCCCCGCCCATTTCCACTTTAGTTTATTTATTTTTAATGTAACTATTTCGTAAAGTTAATCTAATGTTGAAATTTTAAAAAAACATACCATGGCTTCCTAAATCCTTCACTATAACCACATCGATGCGTTGGCGCACAACAATAATCCCAAGATCCTATAAACAATGTAAGTATGTAACTATATCGTTTGTACAGTAATCCCCCCTATAACGTGATACCCTACAACGCGTTTTCCGTCCCCCATATAACACGATATTTCCATAACGGAGAGATTTCTCATGTTATATTTCATAGTGAGAAATTTATAATGATTTGTCAAATCCATAATTTGTTTTGCGTACCTTCAATTGTGTTTTTGTAAAATTTAACTAAATAACTGTATTAAATTGGTGTTTCTACTTTTCGAATTGTTAAAACAACGCGATTTCCTTTAACGCGGTTCTGGATTTCCGCGTTACAGGAGGGATTACTATAATATGTTTACGCAATTTGATTCCCGAAATAACAGTTTCGGGTCTTCCTGGGTTAAAGAACGATCAACGAACTAGTAAGACAATCTTTCGCCAGGATATACATATTTATATAATTAAATAATTTTAATATCTAGATAATATATATATTTGGTAATAACATATACAACGCTACCACCATTAAAGGTACACTGCCAGTGTCCAAACTTTTGAATTTGTTTTAATACTCTATCTTTATTATTATTACCTATGTAGGTTAAGAATATTGTAGAAATATATAAACATAATAAGATATCTAAGGGCGGCCTTTTGGCCTCGTCCAGGCAACTCTAGTAAGGAAAAAAATATGTTGGGTAAAAACAAAAAAAACTAAAATGCTTATCCCAGGGATTCATGAATTGCGATGCAATACAAAAGAATAGGAAATACAAGAATTACAAAAGTTTATGTAGAAGAGTTTTAAAAGACTTGAAACTCATCTACATAAAGAAGTAAAAAGTATATATATATTTGACAATGTTTTATAAATTAAATTACATACTAAACAACTGTAACAAAATTTATTAGATTTTAACTAATTTTTAGGAATATATAACGAAATGTCATACTATATGTTATTTGACCAGAAATTATTTATATATTCTCACCAATCTCTCCCCCTTCAGGCTCACAGGCCCAATGTCCCGCTATAAGGTTTTGGGCGCATGTAGTGCCTGCTCGGCACGGGAACCCGGACACGGTATAATGACGCCATGACGCTACAAATATATATTTAACCTAACATTATATATATTATTATTTACTTCACCAAAGCCACTTTGAAAAAATTCTACACTTTTTGACCTATACCTACAAATATGAATGTATTGAAAATATTATTTTTACTAGAGAATGCCGAACTCGACTTAGAAAAAAGCGTACCAATTCTTAAAAGGCAACACTTGCGAGCCTTCTGGCAATGTGAGTGTCCATGGGCGGCGGTATCACTTACCATCAGGTGTGCCTCCTGCCGGTTTGCACCGTTATTAAAAAAAATTGTGCTCTGAATAAAGTTTGATATATAACTCAATTTTCTTTGTCAATATCGTTATTATCTAATTTGTATGTTGATAAAAACTGTTCTAATGAAGCAGTTAATTAAATTATTCAATTAATATGTATATATTGTTTAGAATTTTGTCAGTGTCTCGGGGCGCAGTGGAGAGCGGCGCGCCAGCCCTTAATAACAATTAGTTATGTAAAACATTAAATTAATTTAAATTTATCAATTTTTTTTTCTGAAATGGATTACTTGGCTTGCGATAAAACATGTTCTAAAAAATCTATATACATTTTCGTCATAAAATGAATTCAGGTGTCAAAAATTGGCTATATTTGGATTTTTTTTCTATCAAGCGAAGTTATTTAAATCGTGTATCGATCTTTCAAAATGGATACATAGACTACTGAACTCCACCATATATTTTTTCTATTCTCCCTACTTCAAGAAACTATTACGAAAAATGGAAAAAAAACAATGTACTATACTGTAGTAGGTCGACCAGGTCCTTAACACTAAAGAACAAACAAATACTTACATAACTCACTACCCTGTGTCACAGGCTTCACTGGTTTCTCGACAGTATACGGTTTATCGAAATAGGGTTTAGAGTTAGAATAACTAGGTTTATAAGGTTTAGGAATGTGCGGTTCTGGTTTGTACGGTTTGTACGGTTCATATATGGGCCTCGGTGGTTCAATAGGTCCAGTAGAACTGGGCCCACTAATGCCACTAGGGCCAAGTGGTATGCTGGGTCCACTGATAGGTAAATAACTGGGTTTATAATCCGGGTTTGAATCTGGTCCGGTTAGATAGCTGGGACCACTGGGGCCACTGGGGCCCGTGATGTAGTCTGAAAAGTCAATTAATAATTAACGCAGGCAATAGAAAATATGATGAGGAAAAGAGGGGAATAAGGGGAATAGGGCACCCTAGAGTGACAGGAAGTGAACGGAGGAAGAAAGCCATGGCCTTTACCCGCGCAGGGGTTCCATCAATGGTACTGAAGGAAGTTAGGATATTAGGGTAACAAGAAAAAGAAATGTACATAACAAATCTAAACTGTGAAGATTGGAAATAAACTAGCTTTATTATTATTATTATATATAATTTTAGTTTTAATCAAATTTCTTTATTATTATTTTTTAATATTGTAGTTTACCTGGTCCATGTGGCACAGGTTTGTAAGGATGGTGTTCTTCTATCGTAGGAATCAGTGGATGCGGTATTTCAATAGTCGGTACCCTATAAACAAATTTTATATATATATATCTTTATATGTATAATTCTACTGTACGTGTCTGTCACTGAACTCCTCTTAGGGTGGGTTGCATCAACAAATTTTGACGGACACGTAAGCGTTAAATATGGCGCTAACGAACGTTAGACAAAAAAAGTGTTGATTCACCATCTATGACAGCTTACGTTCGTTAAAAAGTTACGCTTACGTTAACCAGTGCTTGAACCATTGGTAATCGTCAAATTTTGGTTTGTAACTTCGTAGTTCGTACTTCCTAAACTCTGTTTCCTCTGAATTTAATATTAGAGATGGTTTGATTAATAATTATTTTGCAAGGTATATTAATACTACGATTATTTTTGACTTCAAAAAAATAAATTGCAAATTTAATATTAAAGATGTCCTATATTTCAGATTATATCTTTTTATGGCATGGGTGTATGGGTGGTATGGTGAAGGACTAAGATATTCTATACTGTTTATATTGCTTATTGCATGCCTTTGGTAAAGAAATAAAATATTTGTCAAAAATAATATGCCTTTACTTACTGAATTACAGCCTACAGATTTTATTAATTTAGACCAAAAGTTAACTTCATTGACAACAAACAGAAAACTAGTTTTCTCTTAATTTAATTTTATACTAATATGTGATATACATAGTTAAATTATTATTATTTTGCAAGGTATGTTAATATTTAGATTATTTTTAACTTCAAAGAAAACAAATCTCAAATTATAATTTTAAAGCTGTCTTATTTTCAGATTATAACTATTTTATGGTATGGATGTGAAATATGGTGAAGGATTAACATAATATATTGCTATTGCATGCTTTTGGTGGAGAAATAAAATGTTTGACAAAAATAATATGACTTTTTATTACCGAATTAAAACATTACATAGTTGTGCCTGCCTATGCACATAAGAATTAATTCATCTTATCTTATTTTTTTACAGTTTTTATTATTTTTTACACTAATTTTATAACATTGATACACACAACTGCTTAATTATTTTGAAGAGCATTTTATACTAAGTTTCAAGTTATTCTGATCAAGTTATAGTAAGTTTATTTTTTATTGTAAAGGTAAATAAGTACCACTTTTCATACATTTTACATTAGAAATGGCGCTTTCATACAATCTTACATCCTTTTAGTATAATTATTAGTAAGTAATTTTTTTCTTGTAGTTTAAAAATGATTTCATCGTTCTTCCTCTTCTCATTTAGATGTTGAACACGCAACTCAAAAATTTTCTTTTTCATATTTATTATCTGAAAGGGCATTAAATTTGCATGAATGATCATGCCCTCTTTTTTTGCAAATTGTTAGAAATGTCTGTCTTTTTATTAAATAAGATGTGTTTATGTTTTTCTATTAAATTTCTAAATCTGTCCTCTTCTTTTCCAAAATTTACAGAACGTTCTCTGAAAGTCAATGAGTAACGTAAATAAATACACTTCTAACTATATCTTTCAATATAATATATATACTTTGCGCATATACAATTCATGCAATATAATAATAAAATAATAGCTTTATACTTACTTTGGCGAAAAGGTTCCCATATTTATATTAAAATTAAACACTTTTTAAAATTATCCTTTCGTACACAAAATAAACATGATGTCAAACTTGAAGAATGTATAAATGACATTGTTTTTATCAATGTTGTTATTACTAAAAATATTCCCATAAAACATTAGGTCAAAATAGGTTAGCAAAAGGCAACCCCATTAACAATGACGAACTATTTTTTAACAATGAAGCAACGCTAAAAGTTAAAGAGTTAAAGAAGTCTGTAAATTTAAAAGTAAGTTAGATAGTGGAAAAAACTGCTGGACCGATAGTTTCGGTGGCGCCTTGGTAGGTTTAGATTCAAAAATCAGCCCGGCAGATAGCACTGCAGTCAGTATCTAGGTTATTTATATATACAGCAAATAACCGGCTTGTATATTTATATAAATCTTCTGTGCATGTATTCGTAATTAAACTCCTAACCGACTGGACACATTTTGATGTAATTTTTTGTGTGTTCAAGTGGAGTCGAGAATGATTTTCATTAGTAGATAAGTATTTTTTTTATGTAAGACGTATGTACAGTACTACTTTAAATATTCCATACTATCGATTCACCTTAATATTCAACATTATTTTTATCTATTTAGCTGTTTATAAACGTCGAAGAACGTTACGAAATATTTACTTTACAAATAATTATGATTAAGTTATCTTTTTTATGAATTTGTTTCACCTTGAAACACGCTACGTGTTTGCGTGTTGTTTCCACAGTACTGTAAGTGCATACTCCTATATCAACTCAAGTAAAAATAACTTTATTCATATACGTAAAAAAGTACACATATAAAGTCATAAAAGAAGTTAAATTAATTCTAAATTTACATTTACTACCACTTCGCAAGTCAAGGACGTAGAGCGGGCTAGAAGAACTGGCAAGAAACTTTCCGCCACTCTTTTGAATCGCTATGTTTTGAGTCATACAAATTGTTTGAACTGGAGCAATCACCATTTTACCCGCTCAGGTATCCCAACTATATTCATAATAGGTTATGTGGGCTACAACGAACTAAGAGTGTTCCGAGAATTGTTACGTGGAAAGGAAACTGATCCGGCAGTACTCCAGGGGCTAGACCTCAGGGTGAAAGATTACGTTAGGAGACTCTAACGAAAACTAACCTCTAGAAAAGTGTACACATTACACAATATATGGAAATAATGAATTGCATACACAGACATTTATAATTGTCCGTTGAACTGACAAAAGGTTTTCTTCATGTCAGTTCCTATACTGTATTAAATAAGTCTTTCGTAAATATTTCAATCTATTACTGTTTATTGTTGTGTTGTGTATAATAAAAATGTAAATAGCTATACAGATACCGGCTAACATCTTGAACAAATGTCCCAAATGGGAGGGGTTCGGCGGCGGGAGAGTGACGTGTCGATAACGTGATTGGTAAATCAGTTGACGTTTGTGTCCCGCGTATGTGTACGATGCGCAAACTTTCCCCCCACTCCCATGTTTAATGCTTAAGAAGTTTGCCGGTATCTGTGCCATACTATTACCATTATTGCCGCATTGGAGAAATCTATTAGCTTATTTTGTTTACAAAAAATTACTGCCGTTCATATGTGTACGGTACTTTAATTTGTTTTATAATTAAGTACTCACTCATGCGTTCCGTAGACTTTCCTCCAACACTGTCCATTGAATAAATCGAATGCAAACAACAAATCATCGCCCGAGTGCTCATAATCTACGCCCCGTTGCAGATCGAACAGTCGGATTTCAGATAGCAGACAGTTATCGGTGTCTGGTGGTCCGTTATTTCTAAAAAAATATCAATACCATTAAGTATATTATTAATTAATATAAATTTAGCAGTGCAGTGCTAGCCAAGTGGCTTCGTCTCTCATCGCTGAGGTCTTAGGTTCGATCCCCGGCAGTGCGACAATGGACTTTTTTTCTATGTGCGCATTTAACATTCGCTTGAACGGTGAAGGAAAACATCGTGAATAAACCGGCTTGCCTTAGATCCAAAAAGTCGACGGCGTGTGTCAGGCACAGGAGGCTGATCACCTACTTGCCTATTAGATTAACAAATGGTCATGAATCAGATACAGAAATCTGAAGCCTAGACTTAAAAAGGTTGTAGCGCCACTGATTTATTTATTTTAATATAAATTTTTGTAACTCTTAACTTTAACTGTTAATTCAAAAACTGAAATTAATATTTAGGTGATACAAAAGATATAGTATTTTTATTTACACGAAACTTTAAACGACAACGCACTTGCGAGCCTTATGGCAATGTCCATGGGCATATCACAACACATTAGGTGAACCTCCTGCCCGTTTGTCCCCTGTTCTATAAAAAAAAAAAGTGCGTGCGTACTAAGTACACATGTCAGAAGTGAAAGTTCTTTGTAAATTAATTATTACTAAGGTAAAAGCCCCAATAGATGATCATGCAGCATTATATTAATACTCCATGTATTTGTATATCTATATTCACACTGTATACGTGCTAATGATAATATAAATCAATAAAAAATCTGCGTTTACTGCAAAAGACGTTATGCGACGTTCGCTCTATCTCACAATCTCTCTCTATCTTTCTCACTAACTTGCTCCCTACTCTCGCTCCATAGCTATTTGCTTCATGCTACGTTCGCCCTTTCTCACTCTCTCTCAATCGGTCTCAATCACTCTCTCCCTTTTCTTCGATAAAAACGCTGCACATCTTCGTGACGTTTCATCCGTAAAAATTTTACCCTCATGCGCCTAAAGAAGTTTCACTTCAGAAATATTATAATTATTAAAAGAGAGTCTAAAAGACTTACGTGAAAGAGAAACTTAAGCATCTAAACGGTGCGTCGTTGCAGGCTTCACCGCACGCTCTGTCGCTGCCGACTCGTGCTTGGCCTCGGACTGCGTTAGGTGTGAGACGAGCTGAACTGTCGTACTGAAGGTAACACTCTGCAGCAAGCATAGAGAAGCAATAAGAAGATACCATAGAAGATAGAGGGTACCAACCCTAGAGACGGAAAACGAAGAAGAGGCCGACAACGCAAAAGATGGGAGGACGAACTCAAATGAACAGTAGGCTACAACTGGAGAAGAGTCGCATAGGATAGAGAACAGTGGAAAGGGTGAGAGGAAAGTGCCAACTCCGACATATTCTGTAGTGAAAGATCACAGAGTTTCAGAATATAAAGGCTATATTATTATTATTATTAAACATTCTATTGAAAATAAGGTAAACGTCGTGTAATTTGGACGTTTAAGGAGGTTTGACGGTAAATTGAACTTCGTTATAGAGTTTATACTGTATGTCTTGAATTTTCCCACTGTTGGTATTTAGATTTTTAATGGGGTGAAATACAGTAGAGGTAAAAAGAAACAAAAGGAGGATACACATTCATTATTCGTAGGAGTGTTGCAACACTTAAGAATTTGACAAGGGAAATCGAACCTGTACTGGGTCGAACAAAGAAAAATCATTACGGTTATGCCAAATCACAAAACTTACGCGTTTCTCTATGCTGTACATCATCATACAAGGCTGGTTCGCAACCACGCCCGTAGTTTCCTCTCGAGTAGAGCTCATGTCCGATAGAAGGGCGAAGTCCCCTCCCCGTTTCTAGTGACGTTGGAGGTGATGAGGTCAGAATACAGTTTTCTATGTCATCACCGATGGGAGGTTCAAACCTGGTCAAAAGAAATGTCAAATTGCTTTAAAAACATAATTCTAAACAAAAAAATGTATTGTCGGGGTTATTTTTCAGTTAAATTTATGTGCATTTATTCAAAAGTCAAAATCATTTATTCATATAGGTAACACACTGTACACTTATGAACTTCAAAAAAAATACATTTATAAGAAATGCTTCTAATTTTACATTAACTGCCAGTTCTCAAATCAAGGGTGTAGAACGGAAGAGAACTGGCAATAAATTTATTTATTTATTTACATATTTTACAAAAATACATACATAATCCTTACAGTTACTAAGCCAATACGATAATGACAGAAAAAATATAATAAAAAAATAAACATAACATAATATTAATACATAAGATACATAATATCGCTACTGTGAACTCACTCTGCGAACATATAAAGATGTCGATAGTGTCGGAGACAGCATTCAGTAGCAACGTTTATGTTAACACATAGCACAAACTCCATCAAAACACAATTCTTATTGGAACCTTAGCCTACCTGAAACTAAATCCTCTACAAAAGAACTTATGAGCTCTGATGCATTCAGCTTCACAGGCTCCCAAACCCGTCACGGTCAGAGCCGCCTTCACCGCTGTTCCAGACACGGCGGAGCCAGAACGGACGTGCCAGAAACATTCTGAAACGAAAGCTTCAAATTACTAGGTTTCTTAGTCTTTTGGTTATAGAACTCCAGATTATTATACCATAGACTAAGCAGACAGAAACAATAATTTGCAATTTTATAACATGTTAACGTTTTTTATGTTATGTCCTGGTAACGAAGATCTCGTTAAAGCTAAGTCGCTTTCGGACATTTTCACTCATAAATGGACAAATTGAATAAATATGTTGAGGGTAAGGAATAAAAGATAGGGACGGACGGTGATCGCCGATATTGGACGTTGTGGATTATAAATTGTCTTCATTGTGTCATTAAATTGTGAAATTATGTAATTTTTTGTAACTTTGTAAGGAAATATTTTCTTTTATTATTAATTTAGGGAATTTATGAAGACATTAAATTGAGTATTTGTAGCTTAAGAAACGCCAAATAATGTATACTATTTGTATGGTAATAGGAAAACAATTTATTACAATTTAAAGTTACTACACAAAAAAGGTTTGGTAGGAGATTCCAAAAATCCCCCACATTTCTATGTTAAGATTTAGTTATGTTTTATTTATCATCTGTCATGTTGCTATGACTGTTTACGGTGGACTTACCACAAACTCATTGTAAAAGTTATAGTATCTATAAAGAATAAAGCATCTAAAACAAATTGATTAACATTTTCTAAATCTAAATTTTTTAATTGCTAAGAAAATTTTGTAAACATTTTAAAATTGTGACAAATCACGTTTAACTATTATAAATTCGTGTATAAAAAAGTCTTACCGCTCTCAACCCAAGGTTTAGTGCTGACTGTGTGGCATCCCTGATGCTGCGGCATGGCGTACACGTCAGAGTCAACATCTGCTGACATATCCAGCCCTTTGTAGGGACGCTCGCTGAGGTAACAGTTGTCTGAACCAGGTGTACTTGAGTACCTTAAAATATTGAGTTACTTTTATATATGACGTAAGTGGCAGAGCTCAAAATTTCCAGACAAGCATCGTACATTTAAGAAAAAATCTATGAAAATTAAACCAAACTGAAAATAAAAAATCTAAGACAGACTTTTGCTATATAATTATATCAGGCGCAATAAAATTATATTTTATTCATATTTATTGTACAGATTATATGAGGTCTGCGAATTTTTTTGTAACTGTTTTTATTTCTTATAAATATTCTAAAAGTAATATAAAACATTGGTCATATTATATAACATCAAATTTTGAAGATTCAGATGATATAGCGATTAGCTTTAAGATCAAAAATGTATGGAGCAAACATTTGAAGAAAATGAAAATCTTTGTTAATTTTTTTAATTACTCTAGATGGTTATTGTCACAGACTATAAAACGCTTAGTATACTATAGGATGATCAGCCATAGAGTATAGGGTGGTAAAAACAGACGAAGGAATTCATGCTTGCTAGTTGCTTAAAAACAAGCAAATTTTACTAAAGATATTTTGTGAGATCGGCTCATAATAATTAAAGCTTAAAGTGTCATTTGTTATGGATGTTAAAAGGAATCATTCTGAATTAATTATTGAACAATAATTCGTGCCTTTTGTTAATATCGATGAACTGACGATATTTCTCCGACATATATATTTAAAAAAAAACATAAACCAACGTGTTGACAATTATGAAACAAACTTTTTCAGTCTGCGTTACTTACCTATAACTATATGAGACACATTTAAATTCCTGTTCACCAAAGCAAGCGGATTCACAATCTAACACAGTCCTGGCGAAAAGGGAGCGACGGACTGCGCCGGATCCCAGAGACATTCCAGGACGACGACGAGAGGAGCAGTCTATGCAGGAGAGAATAAAAATAAAAGAAAAATGTATTTGGGAAACCTTTTAGCCCAGCTCTTCCATAACAAACTCAATACTTAATTTTTTATTTTTTTGGCAACATTTTCTTCTCCCAATATTGTTTTTAATAAAAAAAAGTCACGCGTAATTGTATGAGTTAGTGTAATGTGTATGAATGTGTAACATGTTAGGTCTTAGTAGCATCTCCAACTCTGCGGAAGGTGTGTTCAGAAGCCAATCCTTTACCCGTTATTTTAAATTGTGGGCGGTGAGCTGGTGATGTATATATGTTAAGCAGCCTATTTAATTTTTCGGTGGATGTGATCTGCTTGCATATTGCGTCTGAATTACTACAAAGTAAAGATTTGTTGTAATGGAAACAAGTGTAAACGAATGATAAAGTGTTTTTTAGTTGAAATATTAGTTTAGTTCAGTATTAAGTCACGTAACTTTGGGCATGTTGATATTTTCACATGGGTTTTATTATTCAAATACCAGATTTAATAAACCGAGTTATAAAACAAATTAAGGTACAATATTAATTAAATATTAAAAAAACAAATTAGTAATTCACTTATCCAATGAATAGTTTGCTGTTTCTGGTTATAAGATATAGTGAAGAGGTTAAAAGATTGCAATAAGACTTATTTAGTTTTAGTTTAATAAGAGTCTCTTACCCTTCACCGTATCCTCACTCCTCCCTTCCCAACCCACACTTTCCCTATCATCATCCAAATTGCTCCAACCTTCTGACGTATTCCATCTCCCTCTCTTCCACGACAAATAATCCCAGTACTCTTTACCTATATGATGATCAAAATCCGACTGCTTCTCTATATTATGATTAAAATCCGCAGTTTTACTATGATCAAACTCAAAATCCTTATGTTCACTTGTGTAATCAAAATCCGAAAACTTTTTTCCAGTGTAATGTACTACATCTGACTGTCCAAACTTACTACTTGTAAATTTATTGTCTATTGGGTAAACCGGAATATCACCATACGTGTGATCTGTGGTGTGCTTTCCTAGAGTGTTGTAGTCAAAGTCCTTGTGTTTCTCGCCGTATTGTCTATCGAGATCCGATAATCGCCAGTGGTTATATGATTTGTGGAAATCGTTCCTGTTTTTGTAATAGGAGTCATAGTTCCCGTAGTATCCACCGTACTGGCCCCAATTTTCACGATCGTCACCTTTTACCACACCTATAAAAGATTACGTATCGGTATTCAATTTTTAAGAAATTAATAATTAAACATATTTAATTTATTAATAATTAACTAAATGTTTTTTAATAAGACATCGACAATGATTAATTATTTGCTAAAAATATTTCACTAGTTATAAACATTTTTTATTTGATTCTGCTGGCTCTCTTTCTGTATTTAAAACAAAATCCTTTGCAAAATACATGCATTTCATTGACCAGGTGTAATTGAAAAAAAAAATTCTTAATGGCAAGTGTAAGATAAATACGGGCCAAACATTTTGAAGTTTTAAAGTAATTACTATGTATATATATATCTTACCTATCTGATAGGGCACAAAAAACTCGTCCTCATATCTTTTATGCTGTGTATACTTTCGTCTCTCATCATGTCTACTCACACCTCTGTAGCCAGCATCATACCAGTCCACCCTTTCCTGTCCCTTTTGTTTGGACGATAAAAAACCAGAATGCAAAAGGCCTGGTCCATGTAAAGTTTCTGGACAATTTGGTTCGAGGCTGTTTCTGTCCAGTTCGTAGAAATCGTAATTTTTGTCGTCAACAAAGTCGCGGTGCAAGTCGAAAGCTTCTATGGGTTTTGTCATTAATTCGCAGAGGCCTTTTCCGCGGAAGCTGGGGTCCAATCTGTAAATTTATGTTTTAAAAATATCTCCATCTTTACTAGATCTGTAGGGCTAATTTATAAACTGATTATGTAGGAGCTATTTGTGGTTTCAAAAAAAAACAAGAATATGTTCCATAGATAGATGTAATAAGTATAGCAGCCTTATCGCTCACAAGCAATCTTTTTAGGATAACCAGTGTGAGAAAAGATTTTTTTATAATAACAAGGAAAGACAGTGTTATACGTAAAAATTAAAAAAAAGTCTTATTTTATACATTATAATATGTACCTATTACAAAGAGCAATATTGGCCTAGTGATTTAAGCCTAAAGCCGTAAAACCAAGGGATTTTTCTTTCTGAACCAATACTCGCTCGTACGATGATGGAAAACATGTGACGAAACCAGCCATGGCTGGGTTCTAAAAATTTGACGGCGTATTTGAGTCGCAGAAGACTGATCATCTACACTAAACTAACATGGGCTGATCACTAAACTGAGGCCTAGACCTAGTTTTAGTGCAACTGTTTTTTTTAACATATTACATATTCAGAAAAAAAATTATTTACCTACTAAACATTCTTAGTTTTATGATTTCGTAGGTTCGTAGCACTCTACGCATCTTTCAGAAGAAAAAAATTGTAAGAGAAAACTCTGAGTTTATGAGTCCACCATATCTACTTAGCCTTCAGATATTTTAACGTGTTTATTGTATTTTATTATTATTTAAAAAAAACTAAATCTTCAAGATTCGATCTTTATACAAAACTTAAAAAATTAACATTTAAGTTGCGTATTCTGAAATCCCTGAGAGTAAAGTATATAATGTAATATGACAATAGATTTTAACCTTGTAAAAATCTCAATTATGGTGTTTAAATGAATTTGGGTCAACCACACAGGGCTGTCTTTTATGCAAATTATTGCTATTACTACTATACGACAGGTCAGGATTGACAGTTTTTTTTTGTATGTTAAGTTTATATTGTAAACAATTTATCTAGACAATACGAAGTTTTCGTGAATGTTAACTCAAAATCAAATTAAAAGAAAAATATCAACTAACATTTGTGTTGTACATGTTCTCGCCAATGTCAAAATAGACTTCATAGCTTGATATTCAAAGTCATGACTCCAATTTTTACTAAGCATATTAACGTAATATAAAGCGGAAACAAATTTAAACAAAGATTATAGAAAAACAACTGTATTCTGTTAATGTATGGTAGTTTTATTGAGCAATTACACAATTCACATAAGTGTTACTTTAAAAGTATAACATTGTTAGCACTACTATAATATAGTGTGAACACGTCCTGAATCCGTGCCTGTGCATACGCAAGGCTGGCGTACAATACAGATGATTCCTACAGATTGCAACGACCCGAGGTCGAACTCTGAACTAATGGTAATTAATCAACGTAATTATTCAAGTGTCTACATATTCTTTAAGTTTTTGTTTACTTTTGAAATATTATAGAAGTTATGCGAACCACCATGCAGAAATATACTAAACTTGTGTGAGAGCCTACGTGCGTGTCACACTGAAATTTCTTCAAAAGTGCGTGCGTACAAAGTACACGTCAGAAGTGAAACTTCTTTGGCAAACTAATTTTTAAGTCTTGTTCAAATTCATACAAATCTAAAACTTTAAATTTCCGAGACTTAGAGGGAGGGAAAAAGGAAGATATTATGTCAGGAATTTAATTAATTTAATTGTCATTAAAATATTAAGTGTCGAAAATTAATACAAATTTTATTTATTTCTTCAATAATAAATTATGTGGCATTTTAATTTACAATTCATCATTTGAGATTTCAATAAATTATTTTGGCATAAAATATAAAATACTAATATTTCATAAATTCTCTTTACGAAATTTTAATTTTAAAAATAGAATTTCTATAAGGTCTTCTCCTCTCACTCTCTCTCAATCGGTCTCAATCGCTCCTCCCTTTTCTTCGGCAAAAAACGCTGCACATCTTCGTGACGCAAATATTATTATTATTGCGTTTCGTCCGTAAATTTTTTACCCTCATATGCCTAAACAAGAAATAGATACAGAAATCTGAATTCAAGACCAAAAGCTGGCGCCATTGGTTTTTTATATTATTTTTTCAACATATATTGAGTGGCATTGCAAATTCGTAATAATAAAGTTTAATAGCATGTATGTGACGTATGATCAAACCGAATGTAGTTCTTCCGATATCATCGATGTGTTCATTTGGAATGACATGTTAATAAATAATCGGCTCTGAATTTTATAACTACCGCTAAGACGATATGCAGTGTTCTAAATCACTACGCGCGTTTAAACCCCGCGTATTTGTTCGCGCAGTGAAGAAAAAGATTCTTATAAAAGCTCACAATAAAAATAAAACAAGGTGTCAGTTTATAACGTCTAAATAATAATTAAGTGTCGCTCAAACGCTAATATAAAGAGGTTCGCCTTATGTAAAGTGATACCGACGCTCATGGGCACTCACAACGCCAGAGGGCTCGCGAGTACGTTGCCAGCCTTTCAAAAATAGTACGCTCTTTTCCCTGAGTCCTTCGTTCTGGACCTCAGACATTTTCCATTTCTTTAATCGTTTATATTTAATAGACAAGTGTGCCTGATACATCTCATCGACACAGGTCTCAAGTGATTTTCTCACGATGTGTGCCTTACGAGCCAGTGTTAATTGCGTACAAAGAAAGAATATTCCATTAGCCAGGGTTTCAACATCCAACTCTGTTTTTCTAAAAAAGTCTCTAGGGTCAAATTTTTTTACGTGTAAGTATGTCAACCACATTTTGTCACTCAAGGCTGGGATATATTAACACAAATTATGGAAAAACATGGACACATAGCTAGAATAAATGATCGTATGTAATTTATTTGAATGAGAACAATTAAAAATGGTCCAAGTGCAAAAAGTGCTCAATCATTTTGGACCTTGGCGGAGATCAGTTAACAAAAACAATGGAAGTCACCAAAAATGCTAAAAACTAGGAAATAAATACAATACTGCGAAACAGCGTGTGAACGTTACTTCATAATAATTAATATTAGTCTCAACTCATTTTGTACGTTTACAAACCTCAAAAGATTTCCTTATGAGCTGGGATCTTACTTCTAAATTTGTTTTATGTTTTGATAACGCTCATAAATTTATACTCCAGATCGAAATATATATAAAAAAAATAAAAAATTAAATGCAGAGATCCTGCTATATTGACTATTGACTGAAAACTATACAAGAACTAGGTTTTTACTTTACATGATATAAAATACCTCCGGCCAATACTCAATAAATAGTGTCCTGACAAAGCTTAAAAAAAGTTATTACATATATGTATAATTCATTAAGGTTTATGTTGTTCGCAAGAGGTCGCAAAAAATGTGTACAAAATACACGCGGGCGCATCTGCGAGCGAAGATACTTTGATACAAATATTTGATTAAAAAATCTGTTTCTGTTAATTACCTGTAGTTAAAACTCTCGCAATGAAACCGTTTCTCGATGGCACACTCCCTCATGCAGTCCTCCAGTCTTTCGCAATCCACCACCCGCCTCACGTTGCTACGAAGGGCGCGCCGCCCAGCCAGGACTCGCCGGAAACACGCTGAGAAAAGATAAATTAATTATTTTCTGCTTTATTAATGACTGATTGAAAACTAAAAAAACTGATACTGCTGGTTTAGTCCAGTGTAGTTGAAAAGCTCGGCTGGGTTCTGCAGTAGCCAGGTCCTACGAATGGCGTATTCTAAGTCGGTAAGTTCTGAAGCCGGTATTATGTATGCGTGTAGTGTGGACTCAGTTTCCGCACTTACGCCCAAACCCAATAACCTATCTCAATCCTTTTTTGTATTGTAATCCTGAGATAGGAATCTTAATCCAAATGTTGTAACAAGTGTGCCAATAACCAATCGGATGTAATTGCCATCTGTTGATACAAGCTATCCATGGGAGGTCGGATCGGTGTCTGTGGATAGACCTTTGTATGAAAATGACAGTTGACGAAAGCTCGATTCCAACAGTTCATTATTTTAACAGATTTTAACATACACTAGTTTTTAAAATAATTAATAATCTGTTTGTTATGTTGTAAACAAAGACATGTATATTTTAATGTTGTAAAATCGGTAAAGTGGAACGACAAAGAGCATATTATCCGTCGCCAAAAATGGATTGACTTCGTAGGGTTTGATTATTGGGATGCAGATAGGAGATCGATCGACTGCCACGGTCTGATCTCAGATTGTTTTCAATCTGAGATTGTGGATTAATTATTGGGTTCGGATGTTAGACGCCCATTTGGTCCGTTGTGCGTAAAGTCCTGGCTAATTAAGCCAGCCTAGCTCCTTCAGGAGCTCAGAAGTTTCGTGGGCACTTCGAAGGCTTCTCGGACCGACCTCACTGCTCCGAGGATTTATTTGGAAAGCCACAGCAACGCATTCTAGGTGGGACTGATTCCTCTACGCTGTAACAGCCTCTACACAAGGGACTGTCTATCGCGCCAACCATAGAAAGATGTTTATTAAAAAGATATTATTGTAATTGTCTCTATCAATATTTTGAGATTCATTTCTGAAGGCGATATATCATAATTCTTGATGAGTTAAACACAAAAAAACCTTTTTTGAAGTTATACTTCTTTTAGCGCGTTAGGGAAAAATTATGAGAGTAAATTTTTACGATACGCGCGCACACTGTCACGAAAATCCGACACCCTGAAGTTAGCTTTAGTCAACACTTTTAGTTTTTTTGAAGTCATACTTCTTTTGGCGCGTTAGAGAAAAATGATTGAATGACGTTTTTTCTACAAACCTAGAATAAAAAATTTAAAAAGATTTTTATCTTGTTACGCCAAAGGAGTATAACTTCTAACGCGTGTACATAAATACACACATGTTTTTTTTTGTTAAAGGGGTGCCGACGGACGTTAGAAGACTTGAAAGAGCATTGCCGTCCTTTGAGGATTTGGTTGATATATAGTAAATACTCGTATAGTATTATTAGTTATAACAGGATCTGGGTGCCTGGAGGCAATTCCTATAGGAGAATATCCAGTAATTACAGCTGAATATATAACAAATAAAAAAAGATTTTGCTAGTCGTCCACGAATTACGTCAACTTAACTAGCGTTATAAATATGTGTTCATGGTACAATTTACATCTGACATCATCGTTTTAGAATACCCTTGGTTAGACAAAAACATAATTTGTATGAAAACATCGTAAATTACTGAACAAAAAACGACCTACTGACTCATTTATTTCCTATTGTTTTTTTGACTTCTTTAAAAATTTAAAACGGATATTTAAATCATTCTTGTCTGATACAAGTTGATTACAGTGCATAAAAATGTAATAAAAACAACAGAACTGTTAGTATTTAATACTTTATTTAGTTCTTCTTATATATGTAAGAAATCAGGACATGACACTGATGTTAAAGATGGCATAAAAAGCACAAACAATAATATGTCATAATTTTATAAATATTTCGGGTTAATTTGTTCAAAACAGGAATTATATTAAATATAATGACTAAAAATTGCTTTTTATCTTAAATATTATTTTGATATCTAATCACACGACATGTACAATTAACGGATTTAGTTTTATGAATGCGGTTAATGTACGTAAAAGGTTGGCAACGCACTTGCGATGCTTTTGTGAGGTGAGGCCGTATGCCAATATTTAAAAAAATATGTATGAATATTTTAAATTTAATTATTCAGTTCTATATTACCTGTGTAACATATTTGACTAATAAACGATTTTATTCCTTAGCTTAATTTTTAAATCCAAAAATAAATATTTACATAAAGCAATGATTTATCAAATTAAAAACTTTTGAACTGCCAATATTTTAGTTACCACCAGAAAGCGGGGTACTCTTGTAAAGGCGAATAAAAAGCCTTCACCAGCCTTATTATACAATGGTTACTTATGGTATACTTGATTTACGTTTTAGCTGCACTTGTTTTCTATTATTTTTAATAATAGATATATTCTGAATATATACTTTTCAAAAGATTATTTGCTAGGCGTAATGAAACATAGTTATACTTTGTAAAACCAAAAATATTTGAATACGTTCTAGCTACAACTTATATAAAATAGAGGTTAAAAAGGTAAATGTAATGGCTATGCATTTACGATGCAATTACGCTACCAATAAAGCCCGCTAAGTTAACAATTAATTTTCCGTTAAAACAACTGAGAGTTGATAAGGCAGTTTTTGCCGTGTACCATTATGTGGAACCAGCTACCCGCTGAAGTATTTCCGAACCAATTCGAATTAGGTTTCTTCTAGAAGAGCTTACCAATTCATAAAACACTAAGAACGGACTTGCCTTCTGGCAATGTCTCCATGGGCGGTGGAATCACTTAACATCATGTGAGCCTCCTGCCCATTTGCCTGTTGTTATAAAAAAAGGGGGGCAACAAGGTCTTATCAATACTTTTTGGAATTTTTGTGGAAATGGATTCCAAAAAAGATGAACTCATTTGAATTACTAAAATAACTGATTCTGGAGTACTTGTATTTTAAATGTAATTTATACACCTACATACATATATGATAAATACATACTTGGCGCATTTTCCACAATGATAACTCGAGTCCCAATAACAGACACAAACAGACATACAAACACGACACCGGTATACATGTTTATACATGTCTTCACTTTACACTTAATCACAAACACATAAAGTCTTAAGTCATTTTTAAACATAAATCGGCATTTTATATATATTCTGGGTCACAGGCTGCAACACAAACGACTGAACAGTGGCATTGTATGGCATAGGCTTATATGCCGGTGCAATATTCATTTTGGATTATTATGGACATGCGAGAAGCGCTACCGTCTTTAATAATGCGTACTTCACCGACAGCGGTCATGTTTTCTATATGCAATTGGATATGGATTTTTACTTCTAAACAGCCTTCCAGGATTCCGGTTCATACCATAATCATACATTGTCTTGCCAAAACCCAGAATCTCAGGCCAATTCAACGTGCGCATTTTATTAAATTCTACTTAATCAAGTGGTTTTACGAATAATTTTTCATAATAAAATAATATTTCTACATATTCGTTGGATTAGATTTTTAATATTTTGCTTTATCGAGTATATGTTTATTTATTTATTTATTTCGTAATCCTACAGCTAACATAAATTATATATACTTAACAAACACTAATTATACTCAAGATATAGCCAAACATAGAACACATTATATATAAAAAAAAGTTCAAACATTTACGAAAAGAAAAAATCAATAAAAATGAAAATTTATTTAACTAAGTAATACCTAATGCTGCTGTGTTGTGTGAAGGTGTAAATGTTTCTAAATTTTTCATCTTTTTGAGTTTTACAGTGTAATTTTTTTTAAAGTCTTGGTAATAAATAAAAAAAAATCATATCCACACAATTCTAACGTACTGATTATGACTGATAAGAGAGGCTACGCTATTGTCTCTAAAAATTTTAAAAGTAAAAACGTTGTGTATCCGACCATTGTGATACAATATTACATACAGACATATATACATAACATATTTACCAAAGGGTAACAAATCCAGATACCTTATATTTTCTTTTAACCTGTGATAAAAAAATGTCTCGGTGGTTTAGTTTGTCAAGCTGTTTATTATGTATATGCAAACTTTTTAATAACACACAAATACTCTTAGTATTTACACCTATTCTATAACTATTCTTAAGAATAGTTATAGAATAGGGTTAACCCTATTATATACTTAACTTTAGGGTTAACCCTCATAATACCTAATAATAATAATTAAAATTGATAAATAGAGAATTAAAACAAATTTAAAAAGTTTGGTCCCTGTGGCAGTGTACCTTTAACGCTGGCAGCATTTCCTCGCTGTATTGCGATACTTATTAGTTTAGCGAGTAAAGCACCAGCTCTGGGGTTACCGATACTATCAGGCACCAATTTAAACATAATAATGTATGTATTTTTATTAAAATGAATTACGTACGTTTTGAATAAATTAAAAAAAAATAGTTTGCGTTGTCTATTAATATGGCAGTAATGTATCTCTTTAGTATCCATTACGAGGTATTGAACACATTTGATACATTACATGATATCAAGTGTTTTGAACATTAAATAATAGTTACTAATTTTGATGCAATTCAATAATTTAATAAGGATTGTTTTTATGAATATTTACTTAATGTCCTGCTTCTTGGACTGATTTACGGCTCACCAACACCACAACACTTGTACAAACATTCTACACACAACCGCTCCGTTCGGATGTCGGATTACGACTGACAGTCTGACAAGTGACGTAGGCGCATGAGACAACCAAGTAACACTTTATTTAGTCAATACACTACATCCCTTTTTTGTTTTATTTGTTTTTATTGATTATATCTCTCTGATTACTCATTAATGTAACTTGGATGTAATGTGATGGATTTTACATGAATCAAACATAATTAATGAAATTAAAGTTTTATGCAGCTACACTAGGGTTAAGTTCCGACATTGATTTCCTCGTCGTTAACTTCATTTCTTTTCAGACATTCCATTCCCCTTGAACTCTTTTCAAATGTACAACGTCCCTTCTTCGAGTTTGACCGATTTCATCGTTTCTTACCGTGATATCTCCTCCTTTCGTGATTTCCACCGTGTGTGTTTCTGGATTTATTTATTTTATTTTTATTTATTTCCTTTATTCATATTTTTATATACACTATGTCTCCTGGTATTAAATCACACTATCCAGCCTTCCGTTTATCGTATCCGATTTCTTTTCCTATTTGTTTTTTTTTTTTCTATCCTTAACCTTAGTGTCTAGTGCTGTCCTCTCAATTGTATCGTTTACCATAGGTAATTTATCTCTAAACTTCCTTTTGAAAAAAAGTTCTGATGAGGTTCTTCCAGTAACAGAATGTGTTGTATGTACATTGTACATGGTTAAATATTTCAGTTAACTTTCCTTCCAGTCTTTATTTTCAGCTATACTTATTTTAAGACGTTTAAGTATGACACAGTTTTGTCTTTCGACCTCTCCGCTTTGTCGCAGCCAATATGGTACTGTATTGAAAAGAAAAATGTTTATTTCTGTTAGAAATGATTTAAACTCTTCGCTGAGTAACTGTCTTCTATTATCTGCAGTTATTGATTTACTAATCGACTGAATATTCCTTTAAGTTTGGCTACAATTTCAGTAGAGGTAATTTTGCGACAAATCTTCACTTCTTTATAATATGTGGTCACCACTTGTAATGAATTGCGATATCAATCCAAAGCACTTCTGGAAACTCACGCCGTTTTATAGGGTTTTGTGGACATGGTGCAGATACTAGAGTACATCCTTTACAGGCTTTAACAATTTTATCAGCCTCTGTCGCATCTAGGCCACCAGACTTTCATACGAAGTCTCGCCTTCATTGACACGATACCGGGATGTCCCTCGTGAGCTGCATCCAAAACTCTTATACGGAGTGGCGAGGGAACCACAATTCTCATTCCTCTCAATAATATACCCTCATGAAAACAAAGTTCATTTTGTAAGATTTTATACAACTTCACATCGTCGTTCCATATGTTCCGATATAAACCCTCTTTCACGATTAATATTTTCCTATCGTCCATTGTGCATGACAAATGTGATTGTCTTCCAATTTTATCAGGGATTTCTCCGCATTTTTGCTTATTTGTTGTCTCGACAATGAGTCGGCGATATTGGTTTTCCCTGGTTGGTAAACTATTTTATAGTCGTACGATTGTAAGCGCATAACCCATCTCTCTATCCAGGCTGCACATGGTTTAGATTTAGGACCAAATATTACCTCCAACGGCTTGTGATCTCTTATAAGTTCAAATTTTTTACTATAAAGGAATATGTGGAAATGTTCCACCGCCCACACGAGAATTAACGCTTCTTTTTCTGTCTGGCAATAGCGGCGTTCACAGTCAGTCAGAGTTTTGTGGCCATATGCAATAATCCTGGGCTCACCTTTGGAATTAGTTTGAACTAAAACTCCACCTAAATCCACAGGACTAGCATCTGCTATGACAATCGTACGATCGCTAACATTATAATACCCTAAGCTAGGAATATTTGTCATGATTTCCTTCAACGACTTAAAATACCCCTTTTGTTCTGGTCCCCAGTTTTCGGTTACACGATATGAGAAACATGAGTCTCTTGTATCTTAATAAGCCTTTACTGGTTATAAAGGTGGTTGTTTCTTGAAGCAGGCTCTATGTATTCAAGTTGGTAAATGCATCTTTAATATCCAATATTGTAATTGTATTCTGCACCGGCACTACAGGGGACACCCATTTAGAAGAACCCACTAGCGGCTCTATAATATCCCTATGTTTAAGTTCTTCTTCCTGTCGAAACGACCTTTTTTTTTTTTTTTGATCATGTCTATATTATTATAATATTTCCACTTTCCGCTTCAACGTCTGTTTCGTTCGGCAGTATCATCTACCGAATCCATGTACAAAATTCTTTAATTTATCAAAGTCCCTTTTAGATTTACTATCCATCCTGTTTACTTCTTGATTCTCATTTGATTTCAGTGGGTTTTTAAAGTCGTCTAATTGTTTATTAACAACTTCAAGAGTATTTGCTTCGGTGATTACTTGCTCTAATGTAATTTCATCCCCAATCTGTGATATCGTTTTTCTCTGTCCGGGTAGAAAACATTTTTTCGTTATTTGGTCGATAATGTTTTCGTCTCTGTCGGCAAACTGACATTTATCAGCTTGTTTTCCCAGTCTCACCAAAAATTTAAATTTTTTCGTCAGGTTCTTGTTTAAGGAGCCTGAATATATGTCTCTCGTATACTTTGTTCTGTATTGGTGCAAACTAGGCATCAAGTTTAGATATTGCTACTTCAAACACGTCTTTGCCTTCAGTTGGTTCGACGGAGCTAACTCCAGGAATGTTGTAAAACACTTCCTGTAAGTCTAGCCCGCCGAAATGTAGAAGAGAGACCCTTTTCTTTACGTCTTCGTCAATGTTAGACGCTTCGAGGTAAATGAATAGTGCTCGTTTCCATCGCTCCCATCGTGCACCCATTGAGGTAGATTTACCGTTACAGTCGAACTTTTCCAGTAAAGGAGTGACATCTTTGGAGCGACCAGGAATTTATCAATTTAATGATTCAGATATCTATGTATCTGCAGTTAGATTTGATCTCAGATGCTTCCATCTCGTATCAATTTAATGATCGGATTATATTTTTATCCGCATAAAGCTACTTAAGCCGTCCATACCAACAAACGTATAAATTTAATTATCAGATTTTGAATCTGCTAAGTTTGTAGATTTTATCTTAGATGATCTTGTATGTATTTAATGATCGGATTATATTTTTTATCCGCATAAATCTACTTAAGCTGTTCATAACCAACAAACGTATAAAATGAATTATCAGATTTTTAATCTGTTAAGTTAGTACCCACTAACATACAATAATAATTTTATTGTAAAGCTTTTATTTTATTTATTGGTATCAATTTAATGATCAGAATTTTAATCTGCTTTTATTTTTATTTACTGATATCAATTTAATGATCAGACTTTTAATCTGCTTTTGTTTTTATTTACTGGTATTAATTTAATGATCAGACCTTTAATCTGCTTTTGTTTTTATTTACTGGTATCAATTTAATGATCAGACTTTTAATCTGCTTATATTTTTATTTACTGGTATCAATTTAATGATCAGACTTTTAGTCTGCTTTTTATTTTTATTTACTGGCATCAATTTAATGATCAGACTTTTAGTCTGCTTTTATTTTTATTTCCTGGTATCAATTTAATGATCAGACTTTTAGTCTGCTTTTTATTTCTATTTACTGGCATCAATTTAATGATCAGACTTTTAGTCTGCTTTTATTTTTATTTACTGGCATCAATTTAATGATCAGACTTTTAGTCTGCTTTTATTTTTATTTACAGATATCAATTTAATGATCAGACTTTTAGTCTGCTTTTATTTTGTTTTACAGATATCAATTTAATGATCAGACTTTTAGTCTGCTTTTATTTTTATTTTCAGGTATCAATTTAATGATCAGACTTTTAGTCTGCTTTTATTTTTATTTACAGATATCAATTTAATGATCAGACTTTTAGTCTGCTTTTATTTTTACTTACAGATATCAATTTAATGATCAGACTTTTAGTCTGCTTTTATTTTTATTTACAGGTATCAATTTAATGATCAGTTGGGTTCCAACTGCTTTGAGTAGATACTTCCTTTTGTTTTACAGTATTAATCACAAGAACATAGTTTTAATTAATTTATTGAACCAGATCCAATTAAGGGTCTTTGTTAAATCTGCGTTAGTTAGGTAGACAGGTACCTACCGATTTAACGGTCAACGGTTGTAAATAAACCTTGCTATTATTTTTATTATTATTATTATTTTTTTTAGACAAATAGAAACACCACTAAACACAAGCATAATCTTAGTATATATAAATTACTGGTCACATTGTTTGTCCGCTATGGACTCCTAAACTACCGAACCGATATCAATCAAATTTGCACACCGTGTGCAGTTTGATCTTACTTAAAAGATAGGGTACATCTCAATTTATACCCGCAATATTATTTTATTGCAAAATATTTGTTTCTTATTTAATAGTCACCATTCTAACAGATGGCGCTGTGTTAAAAGTAAGTTAAGATTAGATGAACCTATAGGTAATTATTTGTTTATATCCTTAGCTCAGTAATTGCAGAGGTTTGTTGCTTACTGTTTAAATGTAGGCACGACAATATTAAATATTGTAATACAAATTCATATTTCCCGTCAACAATAAAATTATCTACATTCGTTCAGAAGTCAAGAAGCAACTGTTTCTGCTATCAATAGCTAATGATTAAAACAACCGGGTCATAGTAAATTATAGGCAAAGGACTCTGGGAATGACGTCACTTGTTTACTGCACCGTATCTTTCCCTTTTGTTTTTGTTTTTACTAATGTGTACTCACTTTTTTCCTCGTCGCCACATGTAATGTCCTGCTTCTTGGACTGATTTACGGCTCACCAACACCACAACACTTGTACAAACATTCTACACACAACCGCTCCGTTCGGATGTCGGATTACGACTGACAGTCTGACAAGTGACGTAGGCGCATGAGACAACCAAGTAACACTTTATTTAGTCAATACACTACATTTACTTAAACAGTTGAGAAAGAATTCTTTTTAGGATGTGGTGTCTGTTTCCCTTAACCATTTCAATACGAAATAAAATATATCGAACACAATTCAGTGGTCCTACGATATTTTATACGTTCTTGCCTTGCAATTTGTTTCCCTGGTCAGCATTCTGTGCCTGACACACAAGATCGATATGCTTTTCTTTACTTTAGCGGACTGCGGTCTGACCGCAGGACCGCAAGGATGACAATCACACGCTTAACCTCTGGGCTAATACTAGCTGATATGTATCAGACCTATAAATCATATAGAACCAGGTACAATTTAAGATTTTTTACTCAACGCCTACATAATGGAAGGTCTAAACAATTTGCCTGAGCTTACTACTTGTAATTTACTACAATTTTTGTTTACGGTACAAACCAAAGGTGTAGGCGTAATATTTTGTTTTTTAACCGTCCCGTTATTTTAAAGTATTCGTTACAAATATACAAATCTTTTCTCGTAGTATAGATAACATTATAACCTTAAGTTGTCATCTGCGTGAAAAACCGGCAAAGAACTTTATTAAAATCGATTATATTTAAATAATTCAGACCAAAAAAGAATGGCTAATCAAGGCAAACTCTTGAAATTCGTCTTTGATTTAGTTCCCAAGAGTTGTGGGTAAAAAAGGAGTGTTCTTTGAAGAAGAAGAACGAGAATGTATTTTTGTAGTATGTGAATGTAGTTTTACGATAGGTACTATATTATTTATATTTAAGGCACATCTATCTTAGGATGTACGGTACAATTATTCTTGGTTCAGTGGGCTATAAAGAGCTTAGAGTACGCCGACAATTCGCGTTTGTGATTTACTTAATAAAATTGTTACATGGCAAAGACATTAATTCGGCAGTACTACGGTGCCTTAAATTCAAATTATTGTATTTATTTATACACACTTCGTTACATTCATATCAAAATAAATAACATAATACAAAAAAATTACAAGGGATGGAACGGGCGGCCTTATGAGCTAACAAGCGATATTTGCCAAGTAAACCCTAGTAAGGGAAAAGTTTTTTATTGACCATTGAGCAAACAGACAAATGTTCCAATACTTGTTAGTGCCTATAGTATGTAATTTTGTTTTTCCTAATTCATGCATCCTTGTCGACTTCGGGTAATCTGTTAGGACAGGATTGTGTTTTTTGTAAATAAATAAAAAATGTTTGTAGTAATGATAAATTGTCTTTTAACTTAAGCCAGCCTTTTAAGATAAAAATCTAATATCTGTAATCTTTTTGTGAACCTTATTGTTAACGTATATCATACTGTAGATAACTGACCTTCGTTGGCCCATTGTGTTAGATATGACCCTTTCAACAACCTTTATCATCATCTTTATGGCGATTAAGATGGACGTGAAACCAAAAAAGCGAAAATTCGCAAATGCAACGAGCCTTTGAGTGGCAAAATAATATGTATTTCTTTATTGACGTTCATAATTGTACATTGTGTTATCAAATGAACAAATGATTTTCAATTTGAATTTGAAAGAAGACGGTTCTTGGGTACACCTCTAAGACTTGTCGAAGACAAAGTGGAGTAGAAAAATATGCATTTAAAAAATAAATAAATAAATCGGTGGCGCTACAAACTTTTAGGTTTGGGGCTCAGGTTTCTGTATCTGTTTCAAGATTATTTGTCAATCTAATAGGCAAGTAAGGGATCAGCCTCCTGTGCCTGACACACGCCGTCAACTTTTTGTGTCTAGGACATGCCGGTTTCCTCACGATGTTCTCCTTCACCGTACGAAACGAGTGTCAACTAAAAGCCTACATAGTAAGTTAGTTAGTTAATTGATGTACAGCCGGGGATCGAACCGCACACTGAAGCCACAAGGCGAACACTGCTCTACTGAAAAAATTGCATTTACTCAACCCTATTCTTCAACAAAGCCAGCTTTGAACATGGACAAATCGCTCTGTTATATATTGCATAAGTTTTATCATTATCCTTGAATTTTTTTAACAATGTGACTAAGGAAGTTGTAATCTTGTAGCACTTCCGGTTGAAATATACCAAAATTATGACAAAGTGGGATAAATTGAAAATGTAATACGAAAAAACGTACACAGTCGCATATATGCGACTCAGTGTATTACTTTTGGAAAAAATGTATTATTCAATAAATGATTATTTGCATGGGACACTGTAATTGACATAAATTTAGTAAAGTATGATATGTACGATACATATAATATAAGGATTGACTTTGACTAATGGCGCGTCTAAACGGGCCATGTTTTGCTGCAATTGATGGCTGCACTGTTGGCCACTAATTGCCCGGCCATTACAAAAATATTTTAATGCAGCTGATGGCCGAACAATCTATGGCTGGGCAATGTGTTGCAATATGTCTGCAATAGTATGGCCCATGATGCAGACTCCTAAACGGGCCACACAAACCGGTAACAATGGCTGACGAAATCACACTTGTCGCAGCAGCTTATATTGTTTTAAAAAAGAAACAGAAAAAGAAGAGATTGTGGATTCGACCTTAATTAAATAGGCGTGAAACTGTAGACAATTTGAGTCTAGAAATAAGTCTTGATAATAAATTATTCAAGAACTAGAATGTCAAAAGTAGTCATTTTTACGTAGTAATCTAACGTCAAATACAGCTGATCGCAAAACACAGAATAAAGCAACAGGCACACTTCACTCAAAGCAAATGTCATGTCGCGTAGAAAAGGATACACTATGCCATAACAAAGAGAGTGACTGAAACAACAAGAGAACTGGCCGTGCAATATTGCAGTTGAATTCGATAGCCTAGCGATCGTCCGGCCACCTATCGGGGCAACATCGGCCATATGTGGCTATACAAAACATGTTTGGCTATATGGCCGGGACATTACTGCAATATTGCATAGTGTGGCTGCTATTGTTTGCAATGTTGCCGGCCACAGTGTTGCAGCCATCAATTGCAGCAAAGCATGGCCCGTTTAGACGCGCCATAATAATGTAAAATTCCTTTAGACAAATTTGCGCGCCATTGTGTCTGGCAGAATATGCGAACGATTTACGATTTTACCACCTTTACATTTTTGTACCATATTCTTGCAATAAATAAATTATTATTATTATGAAGGCAAGGGTTTCAAACGGAGGTACGCGTGAAACAAAACAAAAAATGTCGCTGCCATATAATTATATTTTCTCATCAAATCGTCAATTATTTTAATCCGTTAAGCCAACAACCAGACAAGGCTTTTGTTTTAAATTATTAACATAACAATGGCGCCGAATGACTGCGCAGGGAATGACCTTAACATCCATTTTTATAAAATGTATTATCCATATGCCAATTAAAAATGTTAATTTTCTCGCAGCGGGAAAAGGATTATTTTACGTTCTTCAGGTCTCTCTTTTGGGATGTAAGAAGGAGATAATGAGTACTTGCGCATATACAAACACAATCTCTACTCCATTGCTATTGCGCAGGGACTGATGCCCGAAACGGGAACAGACGCTTGACCGACTTTACTGGCTGTGCTTGGGTTGTCCCACACAAACTTATGGCCATTTAATTTTTACTTGGAAAAATAACTCGTGATCAACCGCTGAACTTGGTAATGGAGTGGGTGATAAAAGGAGTAGCCTAGAAATGCAATTCATTAGACCGCATCTCTACTTAACGTTAGGAATTGTATAGCAAACGAATTTGATTATAATAAACCCTTTAATGTTTCCGTCACGGAAGCAAAAACGTACCTAGTTCTTTAAAAGTTCTTTTTATTATTATTATTTTGTGTGTTTCGTTAGTAACAAATGTTATGTCTATGTCTAGATACCAAGAAGCATTTGTCATAGTCGAAACACTAATTTGTCTAATTTATTAATAATTTTATTCTATTTGGGTTTGGGAACCAATATCTTTCCTTTTGTTAAGTATTTAATAACGAGTTATCCAGAGCATAAGTTGAAACACCTTACACAGAAAAAATATTGTTAATTATTTAATATTTAGACAATAAATATAATAAAAGAGAATAAATTTTCCTACTGAATTCATTTAATTTGAATATATTGATTATATGAATATATAAAATATAAAATTCTGTTGTCACAATGTTCGTTCCCATACTCCTCCGAAACGGCTCGACCGATTCTTAAAAATGTTTTATGCATATTCAGTAATTCTGAGAACCAGCTACTATGCTAATACTATATACTAGGAACAAAAAATAATTTAACAGTTCATGCTACTCGCCTTCATAGAATAAGCAACTCGTTCATGGGTCAATGTATACGCTTTTACAATAAACTTCCTATGGATGTTCTAAAGTAAACTCTCCCCTTAAGAAATTTAAATTTTTTATTAAATCAAAATTATTAACTAAAGGAATTACAGGATATCCGATTATTTAAATGAAGAAACGCCTGGGATTGAGCTGCTCGCTTATACAGCTATCGCTTGTGTTTTTTTAAGCTCTCTTTCACTTTTTTTTTTTTTTTTTGCATGTTGTTTCATATTTACAATCTGACATGTCTTGTGCTTTTGCATATGCATTTTATTTTATTCTATTGACATGTTTGTGTTAGTGATATTCATTTTTTACATTTTTTTTCTCTACATTACTGACATGTTTTGTGCTAGTGCATATTCATTTTTTATTTTTCTCTACATTACTGACATGTTTTGTGTTTATGTTCTTTCTTTTTTCTTTTTCTACAATACTGACATGTTTTGTGCTTTTGCATACAATATTTTACACTTTGACATGCCAAGTGAATAATGTTTATATTACGATTATATTTTTCAATTTAATTATTTTTCCTTGCTTTAAGGGTACACCTTAAATATACATTTTGTATCCATTGTAAGTGTAAACATTATGGCGGGTATATCATAAACTCTTTTGCTTGATTTATAATTTGATACATTTTAGTCTATAGTATTTTGGGCTGGCGATCTGAGTGAGTTGTTGCCCCACATATCTTTATGGTGCCTCTGGCGTGTATTTTTGTGTACTCGGGTTGTGCAGCTCGCTCCTCAAAAATGGTTGAGCTGCATGAGCTATTCCCCGGGGGGGCGAACCCCCCCGCCGCCTGGCGCAGGCTGCTCCAGATGCTCAGATCGACTGGTTCTTTCTTCCAAAGACCAGTCCAGTAAATTACTCTGCATTTGTTTACACCAACTTATTAATTTATTATTGTATTATCTGGACTATAAAAAGAGACTAAGACCCCTGAGTTTGTTTCTGACATTTCTTCTCAGGGCAGTCAGTTAGGAAATGTCGACTTCATCTAGTTTAGGGAAGACATTGTAAAAGTGATTTATATAGTCCTACTTGCAAGAATAAACTATTTCATTTCATTTCATTTCATTTCATTTCACTTTCATTTCATTACTATATATCTTTTAAACCTCTAAGTGATAAGGGTGTCCCCCCAAAAAAAATGTTTTTTTTTTTGGATAAAATATTTATTTTTTATTATTTTTATTATGTGGCATTGAAAAATACATAAAACCCTAAATTTTCACTCCTCAATCAACCTATTTTTTAGTATTGTAGATAGTCATTTTTATTGAACTAAATAAATGTTTCCTAGAAATAATATACATGGCAAAACAACGTTTGCCGGGTCAGCTAGAATTACATATTATGTAAAAATCTTATATTTTAATTTTACATTAAAATAAACTCACCCTTGTTAGAGAATCTCCAGTCGGGATTTCGTCCATAGCCTTGCTTTTCATAGTCGGTTATTTGCACTGGTCTGGTAGTAATAATGTTGCCATCGGGCCTAGAAATGTAACTAGGACCATCTGGTTTTTCTTCAAATTCATAAACCGGTTTTATATCCGGTCTATCTGAATCGTAACCGGATAAAGTCTCATTAAAAGCCGGTCTTTCATTGTAATTCGGTTTTGTAGTTTGATAACCCTCATCGGCATAAACGCTCGGTTTAGAACCGTAACTATCATCCGGTTTTGACTCGTAAGACGGTTTATTATCCCCATAACTATCGTGAGTGGGTTTAGGTCTTTGATAAGGGTTTGGTTTATATCCGGTTTCACTGTGAAGACTTGGTTTATTTGTAGAGCCCCCGTAACCAACACTTGTCCCTTGGTTACTGCTACCATAACCGCTCGGACTCCCAAAACTAGTCTGTCCGTAATTATCATCCGGTGAGCTATAGCTCGGTTTACTTCCAGAACTACCAGGTCTTATAGAATATGATTCTTCATTAGGTCTTGTCCCATAACCGGTTTCGCTAGGACTACTCGGTTTATCATAACCGGAGTTCTGAGGCGGTTTGGATCCATAGGGTTTCCTAAACCCGTACATTTCGTATAAATGATGTGTGCCATACCCAAGATGACTGCCAAATAGGGAGTTCTGATCATATGATGGTTCGTTATAAGGTCTAGTGACATCATATTTATTGTTTGTCCCATAACTTTGAGAGTTTTGATTATAAGAGTTAGAGACTTGACTGTATTCGTTACTAGAAGTAGGTCTGTTTGGGACTCTATTAGTATTTGGGTTTCCATAACTGCTTAAACCGTCGTATTCAGGTGGAGCACTGCCATAGCCATTGATGGAAGTGGAACTTCCACCGGTACCAGAACTTTCGTAACCACCCCCCACATTTTGAGCACTTACAGACGTTTGACTGCTACCATATGCACTGCTTGAAGATTGACCACTTCCATAGCTAGAAGAACTTATGCCGTAGCTATCGCGATCACCTTGGGGCTTGTTAGTTTGAGAAATGGGCTGGCGGGTTGTGCTTCCATAACCATGGCTTATTTGGTCAAATTTATTTGGACCATATCCACCATTCGCTTGAGGTTTACTTTCATAAATATAGCTTTCTTGAAGTCCATAGTTGCCTTGGCTTGAACTTGTTTGATGATATCCATAGCCTTGACCATATCCTGATGAACCCTGACTATATTCATGGTAAGGCCTTTGAGCAGGCTTAAATCGTGGTGGGTCATATATTTCTACATGGATTGAATTATCTTGTGAGCTGCCATAGTTACTAGCATATTGGCTATTGTAGCTATAATTTGGCTTTGAATCTATGGGTCTGTCATAGCTAGGTCTTCGATTAGGTCGAGTGAAATATTGATATTCAGGTGTTTCTGGCTTTGGTCGATAAATGTCTTGCTCTTGAGGATAATAAGCTGGTCGTGGTTTCTGAGTAACATTATCTATAGGACGGTATGAAGTTTCCTGTGGTCTGTGCAATCCATAACTTGGAGGCCTATCGTATGAATTGTCCGGTCTAATGTATGGACTTTCTGGCCTTTCTGGTCGGTGAGGAACTCGCTCTGGTTCATAAAATCCATAACTTGGGGGTCTTTTGTCTGGTCGGTAGTGTTCCTCAGGTCTTGGTCCATAACTTGGGGGCCTATCATCCGGCCTGTCAGGTCTTGAACTATATTGCACTTCTTGTGGTCTATGTGATCCATAACTGGATGGCCTCTGATCTGGACTTGGTCTATATGGGATTTCTTGAGGCCTGTGAAGTCCATAGCTAGGGGGTCTATCGTCTGGTCTTTCCGGGCGTGGTCTGTAAGGAATTTCTTGTGGAGTATGAGCTCCGTAGCTCGGGGGTCTATCCTCAGCCGGTCGGGAATCATAACTGTCTGGCCTATCTTGGTTTCCATATGGTTTTGTTTGTCTATCCGCTTCATAGGGACGCTCATAGTATTCATCTGCTAATGGACGCTTATCTTCATCAGGTCTAATAACTGGACGGTGTAATGGAATATTTTCTAGTACTTCTTGGTCCATAGGAGTGGGTGGTGACTGCTCACATTGGATCCGTCTGACATAAACATCGTAGTCTGGATTACGTATAAGAAGTTTATCTTCTTTGATTTGCTTTTCGTTCACGTTGCTAAGATCGCATGTTGAGTTTCCTTTTGCACCCACGCTGGAATTAATTGATCCTGCTTTAATATTGTAATGACGTATTCTTTAATTAATACATTAATGCTACCAATCAGTAACAATAACAATTGTTTCTTAAAGAGAAACGATTTATTTAACAATGAATATTTAATAAATAAGTTTTATTACATGGTGTTATGGTTGCAGATCCTTACAAACATCGTGTGAAACAAAAAACTTGAGGATTAAAAAGAGTGGCGGAGAGTTTATTGCCAGTTCTTCTCTTCCATTCTACGCCCTTGAATTGAGAACTGGCAGTAAATGTAAAATTAGAAGCATTTATTTCTTTTTCGACGTTCATAAGTGTAGGTACATTCTGTTACCTATATGAATAAATGATTTAGACTTTGACTTGACTTGCCTATTTTAGGTTAAGTTTGGTAATTGTATAATTTGGTTACACACTTTTTGCACATTACCCTTAGTATTATTTATTAGTTATTTTCCTTACTAGGGTTGCCTGGAAGAGATCGCTTATAAGCGACAAGGCCCGTGGCATCCCTAATAATTACCTTGTTTTATTTATAACGCAACTAATAAATAAAAAATAATCAATAACGTAATCCTGAACGGTACAGCGTATGATAAAGTTCTTAATTTTATTTGGTTTGTTATGTCTTCAATCGCAATCGAAACCAGAACGATAAGATATTAAGAAAATACCTACTAACTAAACTATCAAAGTAAATCATAACATCACAGCCATTTCAAAAAAGTTTGTTTAATCATAACATTTAGAAATTGTAATAATTCTTACCCATAATCGTAAGTTTGGCACTGTTTATCTTGCTTGCAGATTTGCTCGCATTCTTTCGTTGTTAGTTCCGACACATTCCGATAAATGGCGTCCAGAGGGATTTGCTCTCCAATCGCAACACGTTCAAAACAGTCTAAAAAAACCATTAGAATATTAACGAGAATACATATTATATTTTAATGTTATTTGTGAGTAGTGTTGTCAGTTGTGCTAGTGGCTATACTTTCTTTCTATGCGCGCATTTATAATTCGCTCGAACACTGAAGACATCGTGAGGAAACCGGCTTGCCTTAGTAAAACACTCGACGGCTTGTGTCAGGTACAGGAGGCTGATCACCTCCTTTCATACAGAAATCTGAAGCCTAAACCTAAAAATGTTGTAGCGCCACTAATAACTTAACTAAACATAAAAAAAACTAACTAAAAACTTTTACATATTTTATTACTGGAAATATGTGTTTCGCTGGCTGTTAGTTTATTTCCTTAGGGAAATGTCTGAAGAAATTCTTCTTTTCACCACGCAAGGCTTCGCAATTTATACAGTATTAGCCTCAGTCGTGAGTTCGAATCCCGGCTGTGCACTAACTTCAATGTGCACAATCAACACGTACGATGAAGGAAATCAAGTGCAGCCTGATATACTTCTCTATAAAGATGCAAAAGATGAAACGGAAGCCGACATTCGAGCTTTATAGAATTGCTGCACACTGTTTCAATTTTATAACATTTCATAAAACTTTTTATATTTTCTTGAAACTCTTCTATCAAAAACCGACATTTTACTTCAGTTTGTAAAGTTGTCCAGATGCATTGCGTGTAACTTAAGCAACATGTAATGGCTAATCGTAATTACATAATAATCACATGAATGCATCCGATTGCAAATATATCCGGACAATGAGGCCGGCTTGAAGGGACAGTTTCGAAACTGTCCCTTCGTGTGTTTTAAGTTTTTAAACTTGATTTGTTAAACTATCTTCTACAGTTTTTCATTTAAAAAGTATTACAGATAACTAGCGATGGAGTCTAGAACCAAACCTGACATTTATATGAAGTATGTTAGTATTGTCGTAAACCAAAAGAAATATTATATAGGTACTAACCTCTAAATCCACCCATCAAAAACAGTTTAAGTACTTACAAAGTATCTAAATAGCAAAAAAAATTTCCTAAGCCTCTGTATTTCTACGATTTTTCTATAGTCGTGACAGATTGTCGATGCCTACCATAACTATTCTAAGTTTTACAAAAGATAGACATAGACATGTCTTTAGGTAAATATTTAATTTTGTTTATTTTATATATAAAGCAATAGAATATGAAAACCAATTTAGAGATAACAAATTGTACAGCTACTGTAGAAATCCGTTTAAATTGTTCTTAATCTTAGCTTATGAGTACAATTTGTAATATGTGTATTGTTATTGTTACAAATATAATTTACCTTCAATTGATGTTCCCAGCAATGAGTCTATAGTCAGAGTCAGCACAGCAGATGCGAGCAAAACCGGCCACAAAACGAGTATATACATCATTTTTAATGACACTCCGTACATACTAATAAAACATTATATGTAAAATCTAGACTTAAAAAGTTAACACTCAATTGTCGAACTGTGAAAAAAGGCGCGCAGTCAAATAACTTTTTCTTTTTTAATTTAGGGATAATGCGTCCAGCCAGTTTTGGTTTTGCAAATAATGTGGCGCGAATCTTTTGATCGTGTGTGCGTTTCGGTTCGCTGAAACCGTTTTCTTGTACGATGTGGTCAAAATCCTCAGCGACCATTGTTCTTAACACATTAATTGCTACCATTTTTAATTGATAGCCATAAAAAGTGTCTGGATGTGCGTAAGGTTTGCAAAAATTATTTTATTAACTTATTTAACTCTTACGTTTTGTTGAGGAACTGTTATGAAATACCTAAAAGAAATTTTCTAACTATACTTAAATTATAATTAGATGTTATTTACACATAATGGCTCATTGTACACACGTACCTAAATAAAAGGTTTCCTAATTTGTTTTTATATATCTATCTTTATTCATTTTCCCATTACAATTGTTTAATGTAAAGACAAACTTAATTAAAAAAAAACACATCTTTATTAAACCCCTAATGTACCAGCAATGTATAATGTTGTCTGATTATTAAATTTTTCTACACCGTCTAAGAAATCACACGCATCAAGTCAACGACCTCTATCCTTTAATCAAATTCGAAGAAAAATAAAAAACAGTTACAACGTAGGAAATGTTATGACTCAGAACAATTATAATTTTAATGAATTAATATCTGAATCTCACGTCACGCTATTTAATATTTTGAAAATAAATGTTGTGTTTATTGTTTATATTTTACGAACATTAATTTATCTTATTTGTGATTGCATAGTTTTAAATACTATGCAATCAAAAAATTGTGAGTTTTTTAACCGAAGACTATTAATACAGGATAAATTTGATTTCCAGGTAAACAATTATTGTTCCGGGACCGAATACTTATAAACAAGCTGGAGCCCCGTGGAAGGATTTCGATTTCTACTATTATTTTTTTTTAATATCCACGCAACATACGATCACTCCATTCTAACTTATGCTATGCAAGCTTTCCCTTTAAGTTCATCCATTTTTTATGCTTAACGTGGTATTGGTAATCATTGCAAATATATGTCTTAAAATCTTTTTTTGTATACCTGTGAGCTAGCGTAAATTGCCGAAGACGTCATCCACCGGAATTCCTTCTCAGGGTGTTTTCCTGCGTCCAAGCCTCTACTACTCCCTCTATATTTATTAAGCTCGTCCATTAAGGACACGGATAATTACAGTTCCCAGATGTACGGATAAAAGCTATTGTTTTATTTCCTACATACATATACCGGTCGATGACTTCGTTAATAACACTTTTAATTAAAAAACTTGAAACTGTAGTTTTGATGTAGGTCTTATCTATGAGCACAAAAAAGCTACGTAAAAAAATTCTACAAAGCGCTTTAAAATAATATACTTTCTAATAATTTGCGCTAGGATATTATACTTTATTACCATGAACATATTTACGATTTAGGAAAAAACTATTATTGGATTTTGACATAGGTATTGCATCTTTGTTTGTGATCGCCCTAATTGAAATAAAATAATATACTATTTCTGTAGATTACATCAAAATAGATTGGTATATGTATCGATATGGTATCAAAAAAAATATAAGTTGTACCCGCCGTACAAAGTCATATGAAAATAAAATATAATAAATGCGGTTTGCATCAGAAATTATTTTATCAAATTCATACTTTACAAATAATTTTAATATTATTATACCAGCTAATAATAATACATTATATACATATTGTATTAAAACTTCTTCGCCTTGACTTACCGTTTGTCTTATATTGTATATAGTCCTATATTTTTACTCTAGAAAGTTCACTATCTTTTGGAAGCAAAATATTAATTCAAAGGACTCAGACCGCCATTTTCTTAATTCGGTTATAAATGACTAAATGTTATATGCGAACTGTCACTGTCAAAATCGGACTTAAGTTTGACAGACAGACTTTACAATTCGCTCTTAAGATCTGGTCTAATTTATAGTAATATAAATTAGACCAGATATTTTATTCCGATACAAGCCACAGACTAAATCAAATAGGATAACGTTTGATGGGACATAAATAAAACACGCAATATTTAATTTTATTTTTAATACCTTTACATAACTTACAACTACGTGTTTCGTAAATGAAATACTTCGATCAAATACTTAACACAAGAAACTTAAATCTTGCACTCTTGACAATTTTCATCAAGCCCATACCCTCAATGGGGCAGGGGGCAGGGGGACATTTGTTATGAATTGTCGATTACTTATTTTTCGGGAATAAAACCCACGCCCATACAGTGTAGTGGTTGGTATAAGAAATCTAATTAGAAATATAGTTATAGTTTAGTTTTGAAGTATTGGAATTGTTACATTTTGATTAAATTAATATTACAACTTAAAAAATGTAAATATGATTAATTCTTTACTGCCTTTAAATTCATAAATAAGTCTTAGCTGATCTCTGAAGAAATCAAAATGAAACACAAAGAATATGCCACTACACAAACTGTCAACAGTACAAGTAAATACTAACTTACTCAAAATTAGTCCAAAACCTTATTTAGGGGAAAAATTAAATCTAAACCTTTATACCTTAATTTACTTTAATTATTAAAAACAATGAATGAAATTTAAATTCGTTTGATTGAAATTATTTGCTCTTGTTAACGTTAAATCAAAATATTCTGAAGTGAAAAATTGACACACATTTTAAATTTAAAAAATGTTTATTGGGTAAGTACGATTGGAAATTAAAAAAATTATACAGTAAGTCTTAAAATTAACCTGTAGTCAAAAGTGTGTTACCATACAAAAAAAATAAATGTGAATTAATCTTACACATAAAGCTTCGCAAGTTGCTAGCGATTTGGAACCTTGTCACATTAACTGACAATTAAGAATATCTCTTCGCCTTATTTCACCCAAATCAAGTTATAGTTGTTCCATAGATTGTATTTCAATTCAATTAGCAATTTGCGGGGCTTACACTATTAAGATAAAATTATGAACAAAATCAAACTTTCAAAGTATATTACAAACATTTTTTTGTTTTTTTTTTATTTTTATATTTTTTTTTTCTTTCTAACCCGGAGGGGGTAACACGACGACGTAACGCTTAATAAAAACGTCCTAAAATTGCAGTTTCAAAATGAAATCCAAAGCTGAAATTCTAGAAAATTCTCAAGTCTACTTCGATCTCTTTAAAACTGATCATTAGATTTTCGAAAGCATAAGTACTCACGTTGAAAAGGGATCAAGGTAAACCTTAGCGACTAAATCTACTCTATAATAAGACTTGTTGATGCCGAAATCTAATGAAGCGAGTTGAAGTGCATTAAATACTGGTAAATGGCAAAACGGTGACAGCTTTTGAAATTTCAAGAAAATACTGTGCAAAGCCAATTCTAACATCAGATTTTGTTTGCATTAAGTGTGGCTTATAAAATACTGGATTGCTGTCACAATAGGGATTGCCAGGTAAATATTCGAAGGGACTCTAATTACATTTTACTGCTAACGTAATGTATACTTTCTACCATTTAAAAATATTTGATGAGACAAGGTGTTACTTAGAAATGACATGTCAATGTCAGTGTCGAGTTTTGCTGTTTGGCAGCTGACAAATTGGTTCTTTGATGTTAGTGAAGGAAACATTTAATTTAAAAATTTAATTTACTCACTGCCTCAGTTAACTTTAATAAAAACACAAGTATGAAAAATTTCACAATTTGACAGCTGTCAATGTCAAGTGTAAAGGAATAAGGGGAATATACCTGGCAACCCTACTGCATATTGTAGTGCAGGAAGACGTAGGCCGGGTTCGCGATGTCAGCGGCGAGGGGGGAGCCGGGGGGCAGCAGCTGGAAGCCCATGAACATGAAGGTGCGCAGGAGGGTGGCCCTGTCGGGGCGAGACTTCAGCACGCAGATTATGCAGCTGGAATAATAGTAGGTATTTATTATTAGTATTGGTCTAAAATAAAATTCTTATCATTCAGTCATTTCGTTTATTCATACTGTCTAATAGTATAGGTACTTTCTAGATATTAAAATAATCATTACCCTCTTAATGCTAGGCTCGAATACACTGAGCGGGTAATGATAATTAAATAACTTTAAGTTTTGTATAATTTAAAGTTAACAGTTATATCTATTATATTAATTTCTTATCTGTAAAAAATTCTGACCAACTTAGGAAGCGTTCAAGTATTACGTCACGCAATTTTTGAGAGTATTGAACCTCCTCCAAGTAACGCGCCGTAACGTTTTTCTGTACCCAAGTTAGTAAAACGTTTCGTGATCACCAAAGTGACTCTTTATACCTAAAAGTTACCATTATGTGGTTTAAAGTACTGGAAAGTCGAAAATAATATTAACAATAACGCGTTATTCAATCCCCGCCCCGCATCGTAACGTTTTACAAAAGGACCCCCCAAAATTCGTTACGTAATACTTGAACGCTCCCTTATAGGAAATATTTTTTTTTATCAAGTGATTCTATAATTGAAACACCATGAATCAAGAGGAGTTGAAATACTAACTTGGAGCATCGAAGCCTCTCCTCAGCGAAGTCCAAGAGCAGCATGAAGCTCTCCTTGCTTCCGGACTGAAGCACGCCAGGCACACGCAGGTACATCGTGTTGCCTTTCACCACCTGCGAATGTTTAGCACTTTGCTATACACAGGTAAGGAATAAAATAACGATAAAACTAATGTAGGCACCGCAAACGTACCGCAAGCGTGCCGCAAGTATATTATTAAACGTCTTTTAATAAGTGAGCTGTAAACTTAGCTACCTTAGCAAGACAATCTCCATGTTAATTTATGTAATTCCAACGTTTTAAGAAATACTCATATGTCCATTACTATAGTATTTACACTTGTGATAAAATGAGACGGGGGGGGGGGGGGGGGGGGGGGGGGGGGGGGGGGGGGGGGGGGGGGGGGGGGGGGGGGGGGGGGGGGGGGGGGGGGGGGGGGGGGGGGGGGGGGGGGGGGGGGGGGGGGGGGGGGGGGGGGGGGGGGGGGGGGGGGGGGGGGGGGGGGGGGGGGGGGGGGGGGGGGGGGGGGGGGGGGGGGGGGGGGGGGGGGGGGGGGGGGGGGGGGGGGGGGGGGGGGGGGGGGGGGGGGGGGGGGGGGGGGGGGGGGGGGGGGGGGGGGGGGGGGGGGGGGGGGGGGGGGGGGGGGGGGGGGGGGGGGGGGGGGGGGGGGGGGGGGGGGGGGGGGGGGGGGGGGGGGGGGGGGGGGGGGGGGGGGGGGGGGGGGGGGGGGGGGGGGGGGGGGGGGGGGGGGGGGGGCGGGGGGGGGGGGGGGGGGGGGGGGGGGGGGGGGGGGGGGGGGGGGGGGGGGGGGGGGGGGGGGGGGGGGGGGGGGGGGGGGGGGGGGGGGGGGGGGGGGGGGGGGGGGGGGGGGGGGGGGGGGGGGGGGGGGGGGGGGGGGGGGGGGGGGGGGGGGGGGGGGGGGGGGGGGGGGGGGGGGGGGGGGGGGGGGGGGGGGGGGGGGGGGGGGGGGGGGGGGGGGGGGGGGGGGGGGGGGGGGGGGGGGGGGGGGGGGGGGGGGGGGGGGGGGGGGGGGGGGGGGGGGGGGGGGGGGGGGGGGGGGGGGGGGGGGGGGGGGGGGGGGGGGGGGGGGGGGGGGGGGGGGGGGGGGGGGGGGGGGGGGGGGGGGGGGGGGGGGGGGGGGGGGGGGGGGGGGGGGGGGGGGGGGGGGGGGGGGGCGGGGGGGGGGGGGGGGGGGGGGGGGGGGGGGGGGGGGGGGGGGGGGGGGGGGGGGGGGGGGGGGGGGGGGGGGGGGGGGGGGGGGGGGGGGGGGGGGGGGGGGGGGGGGGGGGGGGGGGGGGGGGGGGGGGGGGGGGGGGGGGGGGGGGGGGGGGGGGGGGGGGGGGGGGGGGGGGGGGGGGGGGGGGGGGGGGGGGGGGGGGGGGGGGGGGGGGGGGGGGGGGGGGGGGGGGGGGGGGGGGGGGGGGGGGGGGGGGGGGGGGGGGGGGGGGGGGGGGGGGGGGGGGGGGGGGGGGGGGGGGGGGGGGGGGGGGGGGGGGGGGGGGGGGGGGGCGGGCGCCCGCCCCCCCCGCGCCCGCGCCGCGGGGGGGGGGGGGGGGGGGGGGGGGGGGGGGGGGGGGGGGGGGGGGGCGGGGGGGGGGGGGGAGCCACCAAACACACAAAAACACACACAACAAAAAAAAAAAAAAAAAAAAAAAAAAAAAAAGGGGGGGGGGGGGGGGGGGGGGGGGGGGGGGGGGGGGGGGGGGGGGGGGGGGGGGGGGGGGGGGGGGGGGGGGGGGGGGGGGGGGGGGGGGGGGGGGGGGGGGGGGGGGGGGGGGGGGGGGGGGGGGGGGGGGGGGGGGGGGGGGGGGGGGGGGGGGGGGGGGGGGGGGGGGGGGGGGGGGGGGGGGGGGGGGGGGGGGGGGGGGGGGGGGGGGGGGGGGGGGGGGGGGGGGGGGGGGGGGGGGGGGGGGGGGGGGGGGGGGGGGGGGGGGGGGGGGGGGGGGGGGGGGGGGGGGGGGGGGGGGGGGGGGGGGGGGGGGGGGGGGGGGGGGGGGGGGGGGGGCGGCCCCCCCCCCCCCCCCACAACACAAAAAAGAGAAAGGAGGGGGGGGGGGGGGGGGGGGGGGGGGGGGGGGGGGGGGGGGGGGGGGGGGGGGGGGGGGGGGGGGGGGGGGGGGGGGGGGGGGGGGGGGGGGGGGGGGGGGGGGGGGGGGGGGGGGGGGGGGGGGGGGGGGGGGGGGGGGGGGGGGGGGGGGGGGGGGGGGGGGGGAAAAAAAAAAAACAAAAAAAGGGGGGGGGGGGGGGGGGGGGAAAAAACCCCCCCCCCCCCCCCCCCCCCCAAAAAAAAACCAACAAAAAAAACACCCCCGGGGGGGGGGGGGGGGGGGGGGGGGGGGGGGGGGAGGGGGGGGGGGGGGGGGGGGGGGGGGGGGGGGGGGGGGGGGGGGGGGGGGGGGGGGGGGGGGGGGGGGGGGGGGGGGGGGGGCCCCCCCCCCCCCCCCCCCCCCAACAAAAAAAAAACCCCCAAAGCGGCCCGGGGGGGCCCCCCCCCCGCGGCGCGCGGCCCCCCCCCCCCCCCCCCCCCCCCCCCCCCAAAAAAAGAGGGGGGGGGGGGGGGGGGGCCGCCCCCCCCCCCCCCCCCCCCCCCCCCCGGGGGGGGGGGGGGGGGGGGGGGGGGGGGCCCCCCCCCCCCCCCAACCAAGGGGGGGGGGGGGGGGGGGGGGGGGGGGGGGGGACCCGGGGCGGGGGGGGAGAACCCGCGGGGAGAAAAAAAAAAAAAAAAAAACCCCCCCCCCCCCCCCCCCCCCCCCCCCCCAAAAAAAAGGGGGGGGGGGGGGGGGGGGGGCCCCCCCCCCCCCCCAAAAGGGGGAAACCCCCACAAAAAAAAAGGAAACCCCCCAAAAAAGGGGGGGGGGGAAAAAAAGGGAGAACCCCAAAAAAGGGGGGGGGGGCGGGGCGGGGGGGGGGGGGGGGGGGGGGGGGGGGGGGGGGGGGGGGGGGCCCACCAAAAAAAGGGGGGCCCCCCCCCCCGCTTCCCCCTTATAAAAAAAAAAAAAAAAAAAAAAAAGAAAGAGTACTCTAGTTAGGATTGATTTATTTGTTATGAATTAAACTACTATTGAAGTATAGGTACAGGGTACATAATTATCATGTTTCTTTTGGCAACATGCACTCATAGCGAAAAATTGGAATATTGGACATATAAAGTTGATTAAAGTTAGGTATGTTTAATCCAATTTATTAATGGTTTCTATGCCTAGTTATTATTATTTACTTATTTTTTTGCAAGTATATAATAGGTGAGTAATAGATTAATTACTTCAATGACAAAATTAACATTCAATGTGAATGAAATACTTTTTAATGATACTTACAGCTTCCCATCGTGTAAAGGTGTTCTCAGTGAGATATATCTTAAGGTCGATCTTCACTGCCTTCGAGTCCTTGCGCTCCAAGATCTTACGGATTGTCTGAAATTATTTATATCAATTTAATGTAAAAAAAATAATATCCAAAATTAATTAAGTAAGCCGTGTTTGCCTAATGGCTTCAGCGTCCCACTTTCATCCCTGAGGTCGTAAGTTCGATCCCCAATTGTCTTAGACCCAAAAAGTCGACGGCGTGTGTCAGGCACAGGAGGCTGATCACCTATATGCCTATTAGATAGACAAATCATGAAACAGATAAAGAAATCTGTGGCCCAGACCTAAAAAAGTTGTAGCGCCACCGAATTAATTTTGTTTTATTTAATATCCAGAATTATAGGCAACCATGTCAAAATATCCGTATAAGCTGGCTTTTTCCAAAACTTTAAAAGCGAATTTTTCTTTAAAATTTCGTAACAAATATTTCCAAATTTTGAACACGAGGGTGCTGCACATTCTGACTTGAGACCGCAATATTATTGGAGTCGAAGTGACTTCTAATTCAAAATCAATCACTGAAAATGGGTACCACAGATCAGCCTTGCAATTGTCACAAGGTTGATTCGTCGATTTAAATGTAATTTATATTGTTCACATCACAATTAAGACTATATACGGACCTCCTCCCGATGTATGGGGTGCGCGGGCGCAGTGGAGTCGGAGCTGAGGCTCTCCTCGCTGTTGCTGAGCGAACTTACGCTTGACCATAGTAACGTACTCAACAAGTCGCCTGTAAAACAAATTAGATAATTATTTTAATTGATTTAATTAATACCGTCCCACCATAAGCGACCCAGCTGTTAGTAGGTACCACTACAATCCTATGAATATCAAAATTGAATGAAGGGTCAGCATACATTTGAAAGTAAATATTTTTAGTATTATATCTCTGCAAAAGAGGCCTAAATGTGAGATTACATTAAAAATATTATCAAAACTGAAACGTACGGTGGTTGTCGTCATGTGTGGGGGTGGACGGGGTTGCGGGGCTCGAAGCCCCGCTGCTCACCCCTCCGGGCGGAGCAGGCTGGTGAGCAGGGACATCAGGACCACCTGGGGAAGATATGGAAATAAATTATTCACAAACAGTTTAGTAACTACAAATGTTTCGATTATTCTATTACGTCATCATCTTCGACATTCGAGTCTAATAAGGTTACATAACACACCGCACATGGAAAGTTCCATTGGTGTCCGCTATAGGCGGAGTTTCAATCCTAGGCTTCAGATAGGAAGAAGGCTACTCAAGCTGCTCTTTAAAATTATACTTTAGAATAATTAAAACAAACAGAACTACCCTCCGTCTTAATTTAATCAAAGTTCCACTAAGTTCACATTACCCGCTCTAACCTTCGTTCAACAGTACCCACAAATGCTTCTAAAACACATAATAAAGACAATGTCTTCAGGGATACCGCCATCTACATTCTTTTGGCTTTCTATGAAACAAAAACCTTAAACGCCCGCGAGCCAAAAGGTTCAATGAGAACTTACCACAGAGGCCCGGCGCCCAGGCAAAGCGAAAAACACTCGGCGTCGGAAGCCGACAAAGCCGAGCGCTTGCTGCCCGCCGCGCTCAAAGATGACGCATCATCGCCGCTGAAAAAAAAAAACATTTAATTATATATTTTCATTTGTAGGCTAATTCAAAATGACTCAGTGTGCAAAAAAACAACCCTATTTCATTTTGTCATCTGTACATTAAATGTACTTACAAAACAATCGTTTTACGACATAAAACATACTTTTAAGTATTTGACTTGGAAAACATTGAAGGTTATAAACACGAATTTATTATACACGTCGACGACACGACAGGAAAAGTACTCGAAACACCGAGTTATGGAAATAATGTTTCAAATTATCGTTTATTCCCTTGAATCAGTTTTATTCAAACTCAGAATATGGAACATTCCAAACGTTCAGAAAGTTGACAGTGAGACGCAGTTAACAAATAATTATCTATCTTCACTCTACGCGCGACTTCCGGTGCATGACAAGATACTTGGAAATATAAGGAATCGACATTAACCAATAGAGGTCTTCTTAATGCGCGCTAAGCGGTCCTTTCCTTTTTAGCCGCTTTCTGGTGATCATGATGAAGGATCAAGGTTCCGAAGCCAAGAGCCGTTAAATGCGCAGTAGCCGTTTATTTAGGACAATCCCTAATATGCGACACTTGAAATAACATATATGTATAATAAATCTACAGCCGTTCTGGTGAAATGTATCTCGACCTCTCGAGTAATAAGGTTTGAGCTTTACTTGAATTTCAACAGGACACATAATATCTTAACACATAACTCTACAGGAACGACTAAGCACATCATAAAATTTCACACAAAAATCTTAGGAAAATATTTACGGATTGTGAAACGAATTTTTCGTGTTCTGTAACCAAACAATTGTTATCAGTCGTTAGTGAAGGTTAAAATAAAATTACAATGCAATAAAACTCGTAAATAACATCCTATTCGTGCTTATCAGGAAATATTCAGCCAAGGAAAATAGAATTAAAATGCTTATCAATGTTTCACGCTAAGACCCAGATTTATTTTATTACATTTCAGAGATTTATGAAAATCTTTGTGATAACAAAAATATAACTATTGATAATTCACATGGGCAAATAGAGTGTCTACGAAATGTTTAAACAATTATTTATTTCGTAATCCTACAGCATAATTTATATATAACAAGCACCAATTATTCTCAAGATATAGCCAAACATGGAAAACATATGTTTATACAAAGGTTCAAACATTTACAAAAGGATTTATCAATAAAAATTAATTAATACATTTAACTAAATAATACCTAATTCGGCTGTGTTGTGTGATTGGGTATAGTTTACTTCACACCTAAAACAAGAAAACTCACCAGTATACTTTCACAACCATCTTCTTTTATTTTCTGTAGTACGAGCAACGATGTAGTATAAATTTAAAAAATATAAAAGATATCACAACTCAAGTGGAATGTTTACGACAATACTTTACTTTACTACTTTACTATCTTTTATTTTTAGTCAAAATTTTATTGGAATCTTTTTGTAAAAGATTCCTTTACTGTGTGCCATAAACAAAATCCTGTCTATAGAATGTTTTATTCTGTGATAACGAGTGGTTCAGAGGAAATCTCAAATCAAACTAAGAATACAGGATAAACATTTCTATAGAGCGATTGCCAAATTATAAATAGAATACGACGCAAAAGACAATTTCTTCAAAAACGCACAATTGGCAACAATTTTAACCATTATTGTTGACTACAACAAAAATAGCCTAAAACTGATATAATTAAATGACAACAAAATGCTTTGGAAATTTATTAATGCTCTGGCAGTCTTATATAAAACATCATTTTTGACACGTGTAAAGAATCCTATATTATAAAAGCGAAAGTTTGTAAGTATGGATGGATGTTTGTTACTCTTTCACGTAAAAACTACTGAATGGATTTTAAAGAAACTTTACAAAAATAAAGTATAAATATAGCTTATACATGAGAATAACACATAGGCTACAACTTATAAAGATACTGTGTGAATTGTCCAAAAATCTACCATCTGCGAGCTATTCTGGCGTGCGCTGCTAAAACCGCTAGAGTTACATAATTACACATATGTAATGTATGATGAAAATGTTTATCTTAAATAGTCCTACAAAAAAGCCCGCCACAGTATATATCTATATCTTATGTGTAAGCCATTATATCCAAAATAGTGAACCATAACTACAATAAAAATGATAATTTATTTCAAATGCACATTTGGTGGTATAAATTGATTCCTAAATAAAAATATATACCTACTTTTATCGATTCATATATTATATTTCCATTTCCATTGAATTTTACATGTGTATAATAAATATTGTTTTCTTTCGGAAACCGGGAGAATGTTTATTTTTTACTTATTACAAAAGCTAGTGCGACAAAGTTCACAGTTTGATACTAGCGGAAATAACGATATTATTATTACACTAATGTTTTAAAACCAATTAGCGCCGTTTTCCAACAATACTTCGAGGTTTCCAACAACCTAATTCTACAATAGAATGGCAAAATTACCAATTCGAAAGATAACAAGGTATATTCAAGGCTACATTCGCGGTACAAAATTCTAATATGTGTTTAAATAGACGGCAATTTCAATAGAGATTGTAAGTTATTGGACACTTTCTTATTTTAAATTATATCTTAGTATAGACAATTTCTTTTTTTTAATAGACGGCCTATTTATCTAATCATAGGTATCTAATGCTTAGACATTGGGAGGATACTAAGCGTAATAGTTCGGGTAGTAGACTTGCAATTTTTATGAACAGTAAACGCCCCTAAAGCAAGAGTCCAGAAAAATAGGACAAACCAAATAACAATTCCGTTAATATCTGGGTAGTAATTAGATTAGTATGTAGTAGATTCCACGTTAGACATACACCTTTTCATTGTTTATATATGTACTGTTTAAGTACGCGGCACTGCCTTCACGTACATATATTTTTCCACTTTACACAATACATACGATTAACTTAGGGATAATTTACGTATTGCAAAACGTGACAGTAATAAAAACCATAGGTCACATAGTTGATGATTCAATTTATCATAATTGGTCTCAGCAATGATTTCATAATAATTAACTGTTATAAAGTAAGAATCACGTGTTTAAACATTAATACTACTAATAGATTGATATCTTGTATGTTTGATTGTAATGGATACATAAAATTACAGATTTTTAGATTATTATTAATACCTAGAAATTGATGCAGCGTATCACAACACACAAAGAGCACCTTAATTAAAACAGTGTCAAATAGGCGGACTTCGATTCTATTGTGGGTTATTATTTCTAAAAATTGTTTGTAAATTCAGAGTGAAATTTAAAAGTAAAAAAATACTTAAAAACCGACCAAACATATATTTACGTCATTTTGAAACGTTGCCATGTTATGCACTTTCGAATTATTAATATTATGCGATCATTGTAATGTTTTGGCAATAATACTGTTGAAGGCTAAAGCAATTTTTCATTATGAAAATAGACTACGTTTGTATTTGAGCCATAAAAAAAATCATTGTAAGACATAGTTTACACTGCTTCTATCGCTTATGAATATTATCACCTTTCTAAATTCTAACTCTATGCGTCATAAACAAATTTACTAGAAAACGAAACTCCATAGCCACGCCTGTTTTAAAAATAAACTGTAAACAATTCGCAGGCCAAAACATGTGACTGTTGTTTATTTGGGTTCGTCCGCCATATTGGATCAATATTGCAAATGGCCGTCCAGTGTCCACAGCTGATTATTTTATTACAATTTACCGAGTATAAGAACTTTCCGTATAAATATTAATCATATGAGAATGAACGTCATATAGCAAGAGAATGTAGTAAATTAAAGGATTGTCCATTATTTGATAAAAACATTAAAAAATTACAAAGTATCTTTTTTACGCTTAATCCGCTAGAAGTTTGATAAAAAATATAATCCGCTTTTATTTTTTATTTGGTAACTAAGATTGTACTTAGTTTTAATGCATTTAACATGTTACATTTCCATCCCCTGAAATTTCATCAAAACCGCATGTGAAAGTTTAAAATAAAAATGACCTAAGTATGTGTCTTATATCTCTTATTATGTAGAATGAAACATGAGTCAATGCACGTACGCCCGCAGCGATTAAATTACATAAGCCCTGAGTATCATTTCTCCATTATGGAAAATTTTTACTCCTTTCCTTAGAGTCAAGCATTAATAAACATCGCTTTTCGAACATTATTGACGCGATTGATGTATTCGCTTCCACATATAACTATAACTAAGTTAACTTATTTTTATTAATTTAAAACACAAGAGAATTGTATATTTCTTACACAATTGAACTTTGAGAAACCCTAACACAATGGTAAATAAAGCTATACAAAGCAAGGCTCTTCAAGAGTAGCTATATTAGTATATGAATAAGAAGTAAGTTATCAATTAAAATGAATATGTTTTTATGTACATAACTAGTACTGGTAAAAATAATATATAAAATGCTTTTTATCTAGTTGATGTTTAGGATAAGGTGATTTTTTTTTAATAACGAGTAAAGCCTGAGTAATTAAGTTTATTGTGTCGTTCAAAAGTCAAAACAAGGTAGTATCTGTATGACTCATATAAACTAGATAGCATAGTAAATAAACTTATCATACATCACATGGAAATGTCACATGGAGATAACTAAATATATTCTGTTTTGATAAGCATATTACTGCTGGTTTATACCAGCTAAATTGTTCACTATAAAATTATGAACCTCAAGAGTTTCTTTGGACAATGGTGACAAAAGATAAAATTACATCATGTTACATAAAGCTAGTATAGTAATGGACATGGCTAGTAACTTGGAACTTTTATAGATTATTTACAATAAAAACTGTTGTTTTTCCTAACTATGTACTTCTTATTTTATTTATCCGTCATAACTATGATCATACATCTCACTCACATCAATGGACAATTACCAGCTCAATTGACTATGTCAATTATTTAACCTTGCTATTCGTTCCAGAATGGTACATCTCCAAAGACAACGAAATATATAATACACATTTATCACCTATTGCTTTAAGTTTACACAACACTTGTTCTATTTACCGCAAAATTTATTATAGTAAATAACAGAAAACATTGCCTATTGCAAAATAAAATTATAAACAATCCTAAAGTCTTATTTATTTATACAAGCTTGCCAACACTCGGCACACCGATACATTGAAAGAAGACTAACTAAGTTTGTAGCTTAACTTGGTATGATGTTTAAAATCTGTATAGGTTGCAAAATTGTTAGTTTAATTTAACCTAAATACAAATTATCAATCATGATATGATTCTGACCTAGTTAGAAAAAGTTTAACAGTTAATTATGACTTAGTTATAAAATTAAGGACAATTGCTGTTATAGATTATCAATTTCATTTATTTTCCATTACATATTGTTATTATTATATCATTATAATGATTATTTATATTAAAACTACCCTCTTCACAAACAGAAGCACCTTCACATCAAATATCATTTGAATTGTATATTTTAGTTATATTATTTTTAAGATCATTATAATGCAATAGACAAAATCATCAAATTCCTTTAAGAGATTCAAAGTACTTAGTAAAAATTTAGACTGGTTTCTTGCAGATAAAAATAGGAAATGTTTGGTTTAGGATAATTGATTATATTTTTAAACTCCATGTTTGTTCATAAAACTAAAATATTATAAAGGACCGTCTTTCATATAATTGATTTGCAAGGTGACTATGATCCAATTTAATAACACAATCACCTAACGATGACGTAGAACAAAGGACAAGGACATTTATACCACACGGTATACGTAATAGGCTAAAAATTTACCATAAATTGATATCAGAAGTGTACTAAAGCCTTGAGTTCGTTCCTAAATCATAGTAGAAAAAGTTTAGATACTCACTAGATGTTTTTAATTTTCGCAGCGTTGGGTTCAATTAGGACACCTGCGACGTCATAAAAATTACTATTACTAAAATTTAACTGTTGCATTAACTTCGTCATCGTGGCAAATCGTATTTAAGCCTTTCAAGTACTTGTTAAGAAAACACGGTTAGCACCGTAGGGTTTTGATGCGCAAAATTAGCGGAGCACGTCTCACAACAGAAAAGCAACGAAAATAATGTCGTCTTTCAAGTTTCAGCTCTCAAACACGATTGTCAAATAGATTAAACTGGATATTTCAAAGTTATTCACATAGAATATCACTATCATACAATTGATGACATCCTAAATTCGGTAGGGTTATTATATTTTTCCACAATGGCGACCGGATATGTGACGTTTGTTCTTTTTTTACTAAACGTTTCATTTTACGTATATTGCGTACAATGTATTGTTTTTGTTAGCATGGTAAAAGAATTTGATGTATTAATACTTAAAAATATTATTCATTGGGTTATTTTTATTAAATAACCATTATAATTACAAATATAATGCTTATTCTAGAATTTCATAAATTAAATTAGAATATAATGCTTGATTAAAAGCTTTAAAAAACGTTCCGTTTATCATTCGAATTTTTATTATAATTTCAGTTAATCACTCATTTTGGTATATGCTAGTGTCAAATGATTGCCGTCAAATTCACAATAAATCGATACTGGATAGTGTTGTGGTTGAAGTATTGACCGATGTTTTAACATTTTTTACACTTACCAATTTTTTGAAATTAAAGATGGCATACTACTTTTCTTCAGATCAATACTTTTAAACCTTTGTTCCTCTATCATGTAATTAGATGCCGCTAAGGCATGGAGCGTCATAACTTTACTTGGGTTTTACACTTCACAAGTTAAAACACTCACAATTACGGTTTTCTTTTTAGTCTTTTCACTGTTATAAACATTAATCTTATTTTCACTTTGGTTGTATGTTCTAGAATGTTTTATAGTAAATAACGACATTCAGGCTTTAAAGCTTTTGCACTACTGCTCTTGCCGCAATGAAATGCTATATTATAATGCGATATAACTGTAACTGAGCCTCACCCCTCAATTTTTAGGGATACGTATAAGTCACACGGGTTCAAACTGGTTCAAGAACCTCTAGGTAACTAAAGCTTAGAAACTACATGATTGACCAACATATTGGAAAAAAATAATCAAGTAAATTCATGTACTTTTGAAATTAACAAATTAAATATCTTTAATCATTATATATGTTTGATTGGTCTGGTTTCTCATTATTTCGGGTACTTCAATCATTGTGCATTTTTCGTTTAGACAAACAGGAGATAAACCACTTCAGAGCTTCCCGACCAGCTCGGTATCACGCGGGTTTCCACCTAGTCAGTGGATTCTGTTTTGAGGCGCAGAATTTGCCTTACATCCTCAGCTCCACGACAGCTGTAAGAACTTGGCACGAGTGAGGGTGGCTGCAGAAGGTCCCAGAGTGGATGACGCGCACTGGTCAGGGTTCTGCTTACATAGTGTTCCACTACAATACCACACAAAGCAGGTGGCTTTTTTAAAGCGATGCTGACCTCCGTCACCGATTCCCACCAAGATCACGCCCCGACTTTCCCACGTTGTCACAGAGTTAGAGATGAGGCAAAGGAAGGCGAAAAGAGCGAGGTAAAATGCGAAGCTCAAGACCAAACGCGATTGATGGTCACCGTGGACGCTCTCGGCCCCATCCAGGAGTCATAGTACATTAAGTCCAGTAAGCATTAAGTTCTGTTTGAAAACTAAACCTGTATACATAAAATATACATATATATTTCTAATAAAAATTCTAAGGCCTAGTTCATATTATACCTCAATATTTTATTTGTTCAATACTGAAACAAACTCAGAATAATTGAGTTCATCAGAAACTTGGAACGATTATAAGTTAGTTGTGAAAAAATAATATTTAAGCAGACTAACAAACTAAGCTCCAATTTTTAGCCCCGTGTGAAACAACCGTTTCATGCGCATGTGCAACCCGCTATGATGACGTCAAATTGTTTGTATCCCCTTGTGTAAATTTATTTTGATTTCATGAAAACCGGACTGTATTGTTTTGAAGACAAAATGGTAAAAAATACTATAGACTATGTAAAAAAAATAGATTATTTAAATTTTAATAAAAAATAAAATTTTCGACATAGTCGGTACATTCTTAAAATGAAGAACAATTTCCAATCTTTAGTAGGTCTTTTTTTTAAAATTTTAATCACTAAGTTATAAACTGAAGTTAGATTCTTAAAAAACGTAGAGGACCTTTAATATGATTGTAACAGCACTCAAGAATAAAAGTACCTTTATATAATTATTGGGATTTTGCCATACCGGGGCAACTTGATAAAATTGACACATACAAATTTAATAAACACCACGATTATACTGCTAAATAAAATTATTACACACGAGCCGAACAGACTCAACCTGGCTATTACTTGGCTTGTTCTTAGACTTATACCCGGCTAACTTCGTTCAGCCTTACAATCTAATAATATCGTTGTTGCTTTAGTTAAACTTATTATAGGATTTCATTAAGGTAATAACATGAACACTTTTTTGCAAATACAGAAATGTTTTACTGCTTGCCATTGCGACAGAAGAATGGCAGTTTTACACATTAGGCCTCTTCTCTCTAGCGCCAATATAACGATACTGCATGTTAAAGCACTTTCTGATATACAACATTACTTGATGAGGTAACACATGTTTTCGATCAAGACCAAAGCCTTGTTATGCATCTCCTGATTCAACCTCAAGATCGGAGTTTCTTGAACTGACACGAGTTCGAAATGATGATAAAATGATGCGTTGCATTCGTAAAATTAATTTACTTATTTATTGTTATTCGATAACTTATCCGATATTTTATTGCTTATTCTGCTATTCGGAGCGGAGAAGAATCCACCAAAAAAGAGATAACTTACGTCTAATAAAACACTATTTTGACCGGATTGAAGTTATGTATTATTATAATAGACCCAACTATCCTTAACTGCCCATAATTTTAAATTTATCCGACGTTTCGCGTGCTTTACAGCGTGCGCTGGTCAGCGGTTGACCTAAAATTAAAATTATGTTAAATAGTTGTAAATTTATAATAATACATAACTTCAATCCGGTCAAAATAGTGTTTTATTAAATGAATAAAAGTTATGTTAATCAAAGACAATACTATGTGTAACTTACGTCTGTCTAGCCGATCTTAAGTTATAAGTGGTGTAACTAACACGACTTTGTTTTATATATTTGGATAAAATATCTATGTAACGCTTATAAAATCGGCCTCAGACTTCTGTATCTGTTTATTGAGTTCCTTCTGTGCCGGACTGTGCTGTTTTCTCGCAAATTTCATTCACTGTAGCGAGTGTTATATGCGCACAATGATTAGTGCATTGGTGATTCGAAGGCAGGACCTTAGCGTTGAGAATTGACCCAAGCTACTCACTCTTACACTGCCCAGAACTAAACAAACAGTACCTAAAAGTAATAATAATTCTTGGCTAAATAACCTCTATAAACTACTCATTTAATATTGAACCGAATTAATTAACATAAATACGTTGGTATTTTATAATATAACTAGCTGATTCCGCTAATTTTGTTCCGCCTTAGAAGCAATAAATGAGCAGATTTTGTATTTTATTTAAAATAAATCAGTGGCGCTACAACCTCTTTAGGTCTTGTCATCAGATTTCTGAATCTGTTTCATGATCATTTTTAAATCTAATAGGCAAGTGGGTGATCAGCCTCCAGTACCTGACACACGCCGTCGACTTTTTGGGTCTAAGACATGTCGATTTCCTCACGATGATTTCCTTCACCGTTCCAGCAAATGTTAAATGCGCACATAGAAAGAAATTCCATTGGTGCACAGCCGGGGATCGAACCTAGGACCTCAGGCATGAGAGTCGCACGCTGAAGCCACTAGTCCAACACTGCTCAATTTTTTATTAGGATAATAAATATAAATATTGAGTATTTTAATGATTATTTTTTGACCAGGTATTTTGGGCAATAAGTTGCACTCTTTAGTGAAGCACCGATAGATGGGATAACATAGATGGTCTTCCCACATGCCACAGCGTGGAAAAAGCGTGGGAAAAACATGCATTTTCTAGATTCAGACCACAAACTTGTCCTTGTGATGTCTTGATGGTCATAGAGAGTGACGGTTTGGAAATTGGAGTCGTTTAATCTCAAATGAGAACTTCCTCACTTTCGAATTTTCCCGCGTAAATCACATTGTTATACCACGTTTTATGTCATGCCCCACGGAAACAGGATAAAAGTATCCTTTATCCGTCTCCTGGTTTCAACCAAATCTAGAGTTATAAATAGCGTAACTGACACAACTTTATTTTATATACGTATACTGCCCCCGCGAACTTCGTTTCTCCTTAATGTGATTTTACTTAGCCTACCTTTTAAGTACTATACCAACATGGAACATTTTACTATGCTACCCCAGAGACTCTTCGGTTTTCTTAAATTTAAACTTTTTAGGTTTTTCTGTGATTTTTTCTCTATATAAACCTCAGAGTTCAAGTCATAAAATTTTAATTAACAAATAAAAAATAGGGGTTGATCGTAGAGGGGTGAAAATTAAGAATTGTATGTATTTTTTAATGCCACATAATAAAAAAATATTTTTTTGGGGTGGACACCCCTTATCACTCAGGAGGTCGAAAGACAGTAGCCGATTGTCAGTCTTACTGAATATGCATAAAAAAATTCATAAGAATCGGTCGAGCCGTTTCGGAGGAGTATGGGAACGAACATTGACGAGAATTTTATATATTAGATATATATATATATATATATTTTTTAATATTATTAAAAATTATATAGATGTAACAAGCTAACTCACGGTATCTATGAAGGAATTCCTGACATTTACAACACATTTCTGCATCTTATCAATTTTCAATAGAATTTGTTACTTACCAATTTTCTATTTCGTTAATATTGTGACACATTCGCTATAAATACTGTTAATTAATTAATTTCTTTACATTTCTATTGAACTGACAAAATGAAATCCTTCTTTGTGTTTGTGATTGTACAGGCTGTTGCCCTGGTAAGTTTTTATTGTTATTATTCATAATTAGTGTTTTATTCAAGTTTCTTTTTCTAAAAATTACTCTGCCTTAGTTTGTTTAACTATATGGTTAAAAACATTCTTTTGTGATGTATAGTATTCAATAAATTATAAAAAAGTATTTATTATGAAGAATTGCTAAAAATGACTTTCTGGGGGGTTTAAAGACTTCGCTTACAATACTATTTTACCACTATACAATTCAAATCAAATCAAAATACGTTTATTCAATTTAGATGCTTCTTAGAGCATGCTTATGAATGTCAACAACGTTTACAAAATTCGTGAAAGAGCAAGACTACGCCATCCGTTCGCAAAACTACCAGAAGGCCTTGTTGCTCTGAGAAGAACGGGCAAGAAACTCAGCAAGTTTTCCCCTTCCTTTACATTACAATTATTCAAAGGAAAATGTCATAAACCACAACGTATCACTATTAATAAATGCTTTGAAGAATTCAAATTATCACACATACTAAGAGTTTCTTTGTTTATTTCTATTACAGAGCGTAAACGCACAGTGTCTTCGCTCATGTGGACCTAACTTGCTCGCTGCCCCCGTGGCGGCTCCTATTGCTGCTCCTCTGGCCGGTCCCTTAGCCGCTGCACTGGCAGGACCTTGCGTTGGCCCTGCCGTAGCCCCAACGCTCTCAACTCTTACTGCTCTAGGGCCTAACGCAGTCGCAAACAGTCTTGCCGATACCCTCTCCCTACTCACCGTTAGCAGCTTGCTGGCTGAGAAGTTACCTCTGGGGTACCCCGCGGTGGGACCAGTTGGCTGCGGCTGTGGTAATCCATTGGGCTACTCCTATGTTGTTTAAGCAGTTTGATTTTCAGACAAATATTCGTCGAAAAGTTTTAATGTAAAAATCAAGTGCGTTTTTAAGCTATCATTTGATGGCGATCATCTATTTCGAAAATATTAAAGAATTGTAAAGTGTTTGAAACGTAAAAAAAATGCAACAATTTAATTACAGAGCTTCCTATTTGCAATATTGGTTTTTGTATAAAATTATACTTTTGTTTTTGATACATAATATTTTTTGATTAGAACAAATATATATCGTTTAACAAAGCTATTGTTTTATTTTAATGCTATCGTCAGGTTGTGAAATCGTTGAGCGAGCACGTTCTTGCTACCGTGATTAAAATTATAAAGTATTATAATAGTTATAGATTCATAATCTATTTATAAAGGAAATCCTAAACGCTATTGAATATACTAACTTCCGCCCGCAGCTTCGGCCGTGTATATTGATTGAGCAGTGACTACATTTAGCGAAGATAATGTGCCGTTCTGTCAAGACAATGCACTGTATAGTAAACATGCAAAAAGACATTGGCCTATGAAGTTCTACCTCATCCACCATATTCTGTCGATTTAGCCCTCTGCCACTACCTGTTGGCAAATGTGAAAAAATGGCTAGTTAGAAAGATATTTTGGTCGAACGAAGAGGTCAACACTGAAACAAACCCCTTTCTATCGCATTTACCACAGAGAGTGTTCAGAGGAGTTGTTCGAAATACCTGCAGCTGAGTTTCAACATCGGACGTCAAAGCAGATTACAAAATACCATCCGTTATCCGTATCACCTTGACGGCTTTCGTTCCATAACTGAGCGTTTCTTAAGGCAATTTCTGCCGCACTATGTGGAACCAGCTACCCACTGATGTTTTAGGGTCCTTCAAGAAAGGAGCGTACCATTTTTTAAAAGGGCGGCAGCGCGTTTGCGAGCCTTCTGGCAGTGCGAGTGTCCTTGATCGGCGGTATCACTTAACATCAGGTGAGCCTCCTACCCATTAAACCTCCTGATCATTAAAAAAACTCTTTTATGAGGGTTTTGAGAAATCCGGTTATTTGGAAGGAATAAAAACATTAAAAGGATGTTGAAAAATAAAATACTTATTTTCCGAAATAAATATTCTTTATTTAAAAATTCGCTGACTCTACCAACAAACGTATATTGAACTTTACACATAAACCTTACTTCGGAATCACATTATATATTGGTGAATACCGTTTAGTAGTTTTTGAGTCTATCGCGTTCATACAGCATATGCGGCTGATTTCATTGTGGAATATGTGTGGATAATAATAATAAATCCACTTTAATTCCAAACTGTTAAAAATTACATATCAAATGGTGTTAGTTTCGTTATTATACTCTTAAGTCTACGTTAGTTATATCCGTTACGGTGTGTTCTGCGAGACCGCTTTTGGGTAATGGCTGTTCTTAGCTTGTGATAACATATGAGGATATGTGTATATAATATCTGGGTCCCAAGTTCTAAACGAGGAACGCCCAGCTAGCGTAAGTTACTAGTAAATTATTACTAAGTAATTAGTTATTATTTGCAAATATTCCACTTAATTCAAGCATCGGCATCTTCATTGCTTTTCTCAATATCAGTATTCATTACGTTTTCGGAGACAATGTCATTTACCGGTGAGTCATCATAAAAATGTTCACTGCTAGTGCCATTCGTTCTATCCATTATATTGTCTAGAATTTCGTCGTCTGTCTTATCAGAGATATCTGGAATTTCATCTTCGTACATAACGGTAGAATTGTTCTGAAAAATACATTTATTTATTAAACAACACAAAATCTTCAATACTTCGTGATTATCTTTGTTGTCGATGGTAGCGCCGCAGAAAGTGTTATCTCAATATATTCAGAAGCAGTGATTAAGACTAACTGCGTTTGTAATAAAAAGGTCAAAAAGACCCTTACTTGAAATGGCCCAGTGGGAAGAAAAAAAGAGAGGACGCCCACCAGAAACCTGAGAAGATAACATAAAAGAGATAGCAGGGAAATATTGGAAGAATTTGGAGGAGGTCGAATACTAATATTAAATGTAATAACATAGACCTAATGTAATCCTGATTATGTAGTACTCGAATACAGGCTATTTTTATTTTATTTTATTTAAGACTAATTGCAAACGCGACAACGTGAGCCATTAACTACGTAGCCTGAGTCTCCGGCTTCCTTAATGAATGAAACCCTGAAATCAGACGATCCTCACATAGGTATGGCAACACTCCTTGGATATGACGTTCTAGTTCAGCACTTTTAATTAGCTTTATAGTACCGTTATGTTGTGACGTAATCGACGACGTCTTTCTTCACAAATGTGAAAACGTATTAAATATGTTAATTATTTTGGACTTTACAGACGAACCTTAAACTTTGCCTTATTTAAGTTAATACACTCACCTGGTTCAAAGAGTTTTGTTTGGAATTTGTTATTGTCGGAACGATATATAAACGGGTTTTAGTAGTGACTCCGAGTGTCCTCTTAGGGACACTATAACTTATAGTTCTAAAATTGGTTTTATTTGCTCTAATTGGCATTCTCCACTGCAACGTTATCTGTAACAAAACAATTTTCTTTGGAAATATTATACTACCTTTAAAATATTATAAAACCACAGTAACTTTGCTAATATTTTTTGTTAGGCGTTAAAAATATTAAAATCAATTACTTGGGATATAATACAAATAATTAATAATTTCAAAAGCATAGTTAACATTATACAGTCGCTACTTTGCAAGTGATTTAATTTGTATGCGTCTTGTTGGACAAACAATTCCATTTTTATTCTTTCTCCTATCGCTTTAAATGTGATATGAATTATTATGAGTCATAATCATTCGTTTTCGTATGTAATTGAAAACCTTGAACGTGATAACTTTCATTGACATAGTTACAAATGTTTTATGAGTTTGTAAGCTAAGCGAATTCTTAGTTTTTTTATGGTTTTACTATAGTATTAGAAAAAAAAAAGGTGGGCTATTTTTATTCTGATATTGTAATGTTTGCGATACTTATTATAGTATATACACTGATTCTTAGTTTTTTTGCTAATGGTTTTAACAAACATAGTATAAGAATCCCGATATAAAAATGAACACAGGAAGGTTATGATTTGGGTTCCAAATTTATCACTTCTCGGTAACCTACACTAAATTTGAAACATGAAGATAATGTATGTACATTTGACAAGTAATGGTTAAATTAGGTTCAACTTCCCCCCCCCCCCATCTTTTTTTTTTTTTTTTTTTTGGGTTTTTTTTTTTTTTTCTCTCCCCCAAAAAAAAAAAAAAAAAAAAAATTTTTTTAAAGGGAGGGGGCGAAAAAAAAAAAAAAAAAAAAAAAAAAAAAAAAAAAAAAAAAAAAAAAAAAAAAAAAAAAAAAAATTAAAAATTAACAAAATATGAGAAAATAATCGATTCGATTCATTTACCGAGAATGTCACATCACTTATAACCAATAGAAAACGAGAATGTCACATCTCTTATAACCAATAGAAAAGTAGAAAATGGCGGATTGTTTACAAATTTCAATACATTTTACAAAACTTTAAATTTTTTTTTAAATACTTAGACGCATTTCCGGCAGCTAATATCGGGTTTGAGGTGTTTTTTTTTTTTTTTAATGTAATAGGAGGCAAACGGGCAGGAGGCTCACCTGATGTTAAGTGATACCGCCGCCCATGGACACTCACAATGCCAGAAGGCTCGCAAGTGCGTTGCCGGCCATTCAAGAATTGGTACGCTCTTTTCTTGAAGGACCCTAAGTGGAATTGGTTCGGAAATACTTCTGTGGGCAGCTGGTTCCACATAGTGGTGGTGCGCGGCAAAAACTGCCTTAGAAAACGCTCTGTTGTGGAACGACGGACGTCGAGGTGATACGGATGGTATTTTGTATTTTGCCTCGACGTCCGATGATGAAACTGAGCTGCAGGTATTAATCCGAACAACTCCTCTGAACACTCTCCATGGTAAATGCGGTAGAAGATGCAGAGAGACCCCACATCTCTACGCAACGCCAAGGGACTGCTCGTCGATGATTCGAACCGCTCTTCGTTGAATACGGTCAAGTGGAAGGAGCTGGTACTAGGGAGCTCCCGCCCAGAGGTGAGAGCAGTACTCCATGTGGGGCCGAATTTGCGCTTTATATAGTTATATAAGCGATGGCCCGGAGTGAAGTACCGTCTCGCCTTGCTGAGCACACCAAGCTTTTTGGAGGCTAATTTAGCCTTTCCTTCCAGATGACCGCGAAACTGAACGTTATTCGATATCGCGGGCTTTATGGAGAGTGTCTTCAAAGAGGGAAGTAGCGACAAAGGGAGTTTTTTTAGCGGAAAACGCGCATACTTGTGTCTTCTTGGGGTTCAATTGGACTAGATTTAGTCTACCCCAGTCCGAGACTCCACGTAGAAGAGTTTCGACTTCAGACACAAGTTTGTTCCGGTACTCATCGACAACAGCCCGAGAAATACCTGCCCGGCCAGTGTAAAAGTATCCCCAGTGCTGTCGTCCGCATAGCAATTAATGTTGCTAAGCTGCAACATATCATTGATATGCAGAATAAACAGGGTCGGGGATAGGACACAGCCTTGTGGGACACCAGCATTCACAGGTTTCAGGTCGGAGCATGCTTCGTCGATGACAACTTTGATGCTCCGATCAGCGAGAAAGCTGGTAATCCAGTTGCATAATTTCTCAGGGAGCCCATAGGCTGGAAGCTTCGAGAGCAGTGCTCTGTGCCACACCCGATCGAAGGCTTTCCTTCCAAGGCCAGCGCCTCCTCCTTAGACTCAATTGCCTCTGCCCACCTATGTGTAAGGTATACAAGGAGGTCACCAGCCGAGCGACCACGACGAAAGCCGTACTGAGAATCGCTAATCAGCTGGTGGCCCTCTAGATACCTCAAGAGCTGGGTGTTAATAATGGTTTCCATTATTTTGGAGAACAAGGAGGTTATAGCTATTGGGCGATAGTTGGACGGGTCAGAGCGATCGCCTTTTTTAGGGATCGGATGTATCGAAGCGATCTTCCAGCACTTCGGAACAGTGCCGAGCGTGTAAAGGTACCGGAAAAGGCGCGTTAGGACCGGAGCCAACTCAGGAGCACAAGTACGCAGCACAATTGGGGGGATGCCATCAGGCCCGCTCGACTTATGGATGTCCAAGGAAGACAAAGCTTTACGGATAGCGCGTTGCCGGAATATAACTTCGGGCATCGTAGTATCACACCGCAATAATGTCGGTGGTTCCTTCCCTTGATCATCCAAAGTGGAGTTCGACGCAAAGAGACAGCCTAGAAGATCGGCATTCTCTTTCACGGTATGGGCCAGTGAGTCATCCTCCCAATGCAGTGGTGGAGTTGAGGGCTGACAGAAATTCCCTTGGACAGCTTTGGCAAGAGACCAGAGGGCTCGAGTTCCCGAAGGGAGGTGGGCCAATTTCTCACCAAATCTGGCAATGTGCTCTGACTTTGCTTTAGCGATTTCCCGCTTGAAGGACCTGGAGGCTGAATTGTATGCTTTTTTACGTTCGCCGATAGTCACATCACAGGATGTCACCGCTTCTGCCCAGGCTTTAAAGCATTCACGCTTACGGCGCAAAGCCGCTTTGCAAGAACGCCTAAACCAAGGCTGGGACTTGCCACGGACCGGCACCGCAGAGAATGGAATAAAAAGTTCCATACCCTGCAGGACCATCTCGGCGACAGAGTCAGCGACGGCATCTGGAGTTCTCGACGAAAAGCAAATGGGCCCCCAAGGATAGGACGCAAAAAAAGACCGCATCCCATCTTTGTGCGAAGGACTTACAATCATAATTTTAATAAATATATTAAATTTAAAGCTTAGTCTTAATAAGGTAATTCCAATCAAAATCACGGCTATATATAATTAGCATACTCTATAACTCTGTTAATGTATAAGTAGCCTGTGGACGAAACTTCTTAAAGCACACAACAGACTGTCAAGTATAATTTCACGTTCGAAATCTGAGTCTGAACTCTGATCTGACATATTTCATGAAATCACATTAAAAAAATACCATTATCGGCGAATTGCACCAACTGTTACTTAAAAATTTCTTATATTTAGTATTTAGTTATCACACGAGTATTAAGAAGAAGAAACTGTAGCTAATCGTAGATACGCACTAAAAATGTACATACTCTTTTGTGTACTATTTTCTATAAGAATTTGATGTATGTGTTAACATAAACATAGGACACTAAGAAAAGAAGAAAACAGACGTCACTCAGAACAGACTTAAGACTAGCGATATTCATGTTTTTTCCCTTGAGCGTTTCTATGTGAATATAAATTAATTGCTGTTGTTTGTGAAGAATAAACCAATTAACAAAATGGGTTGTGATTTATAACAAGTTAGAGCATCCCATAAATGGTGACACATTTAATTTGTTTTTAAAATAATTCAGTGAAGACACCAGGACATCATTCCATAGAGGGACCATACCGTTTGGGAAGAAGTTCTATAAGGCATTGCAATTACGAACTTTATACGGTGTTTACTTGTGCATGACCTCAAAACATGCTTGTTTTGATTTAAAGTAAATATTATATTCTCAATGTGTTGCACATTATAATGACCAGGAAGAATTTTGTATGTTTCAATTAGATTTCCTCTTTGTTGTCTGTCATGTGGTGTGTTCTCAAGAAATGTCCTCTCTTTTCTGTTGCCCTCCTGGTACATTTTCAATTAGGGTGACATCTTTCTTGAAATAGGAGATTCCCAGGCCCTTTCTAAGAGTGGATATATGTAATTTTTATGTGCTTGGTGTGAGTCATTTCAAGAGGTTTCTAATCAAGAATTAGCTCTTTTTACCATATTAATCATGTGAAGTTCCCATTTCAAATAGTTGTTTATAATAACGCCAAGATGTGGACCTACGGGATACAATTGTGGGGAGCTATATGTGACTCTAACAAAACTAAAATTCAAAGAACACAAAACTACATCCTTCAACAAATAAGCAACACGCCTTGGTTCATAAGAAACGCTGAAGTACATGAACACCTAGGCATACCTACAGTCAAGGAGGAAATAAAATTATACGCTCAGAAGTACAAGACTAGGCTGGAAAATCATCCTAACCACCTAGCTGTTCAACTCACCCTACCAGAGTAAATAAACCGACTCAAAAGACGAAGAACCCTGGAGCTCAGCAGCATTGACTGAGCTAATATTATTATGGTAGATATTCCTATGAGGAATATCTCCACCCAAACATCCTACAACTCATCTCTCATAGTCAGAAGACTGATTGCACAATGCGCTCTATTAAAGAAAAAAAAATATATGCCAAGATCTCTTTGTGTGTTTAAAGGTGTAAGTTGTTGTTGACCAAGAGAGTAGATTAGATTTCTTGTGTCAGATAAAATTGATCCTCTACTTTCTTTTTCAAACAATGAGGGCTCACTGAGATGGTTTATGCCCAACACAAATCTTCTGCTAAGCTACTTTGAAGTTGGTGTCAACATAATAGGGCTTTTTAGAATATTATTTCATATCTATCATGTGAAAGAATATTCTATGTATTTTTACTTTATTTGAATTCTGTAATAGCCCAGTAGCGCGTCTAAAAGATGTGAATTAACACCACCCATATGTCGATTATATTTGTATTATATTACAGCTTTCGGACATGGAATGGTAATGTTGTTTTTCGCCTTTTTGTTAAAGTGTCTCACATCAGTTAATGATATTAGGTATTAGGTTGGTGGACTCAGTTTCTGCACTAAGACTCATAATTGGTCCGTTGTGTGTAAAGTCCTGGCTAATTTAGCCAGCCTAGCTCCTTCCAGAAGCACAGAAGACTCCTGGGCACTACACAGGCTTCACAGAGCGACCTCACTGCTCTGAGGATTTCTGCACGTTGTTTAGCAACAGGCTTGCATTCCAGGACTATGTGGGTGACTGACTCCTCTGCGCTGAAACAGCCTCTGCACAAGGGGCTGTCTGTCGCGCCTAGGACAAAAAGATGTTTATTAAGGAGACAACTGCCCGTAATTGCCCCTATCCTTGTTTTGAAATTAGTTGTCAGTAGAGGGTAGCACTTGTGCACCTGTCCGGGGTCTTTTAGAAGGTACTGTAGTATCTTGTCGACTGTTGGTACTGGGTCTTCCCCTTTTATTTTTCGAGTGACTTTGATATCTACATAAAGTATCGGCAAGCTCAGTTATAAAATCTGCTAACTTCATAATATTCTTCTGAAGTTTTCCTTTCACTGTGTTTACCTTTTTGTATAGGAGCCAAGCATTGATGACAGTCATGTCTAACAAGTGGTAGAAGGGCTTCGTTGTCCACTTTCTCGACTTTATGCGGATGCGATATCGACCAATGAAGCTATCCATCAAATCAACGCCGCCCATGTGTGCATTATATTCTTTTATGACCTGAGGACATGATACTTGAACATTGGCCTTTAGTTTTTTTTTAGCGGGTTATAGTATGTGGTTACACATACGTGGAAAGTAATAGTACTTGTTTGTTGTCTTTCCAACTTGTGGCCGACAATTCTTGGCGTTCGTGAGAGGCCACATTTTCGTTATATGTTCCTCTGACTACGTTAGTCTTCATAATTTCCTGTTTCTCCGGCAACTTGCACGACTTTCCAAGCCTGTTTCTCTGTACTGTTCCAAGACAATAAATACCTTCGTTGGTTAAGTAATGTAGACAAGGAATATTCGTATAAAAATTGTCAAAATAAGATGATTGACTTGCCTTGGTTTACTGGTCGTAACAATCGAATAACTGTATTTGATACAGTTATTATCCTTAGCTCCTGAGTAAATGCCAACTGTAAACATACCCAGACAGAGAGCATAAAACGCATAATTTGAATCCTCACTTATGGGGCTTGAACTTAACTGTCATCTTTTCGCCCACGAAGCTGTCTGTTTCCGACTGTTGATGTATTGTTAGGTATCTATACGTAGTTCAGAGTATTCCTCATTAAAAATATACTTAAGAAGAAGTTATTCGGATTTTCATGACAGACACTGACTTCGCGCAGCGCACCTTTTTTCCATTTTTATCTTGCTGCCATCTTATAGGCACCACAAGCTTTTTCATAACAAGAAACTCAGACTAACTCATTTCATTTAGGGTGTATTTCTCCCCAGTCACTTTCGCAATAATTATGCTTCCATAAATTTGATCGGGAGTGTAGACAGTTCTAATTTTCATGTTTCTTTAACTGTAATGTTGTACACGGGATATTTTATTTTATTGTAAATAAAATACTGTGGTACATTCAAAACTTTTTCTAAATCAAAAATAGCCACGAAAGTGTATGCTTTCTCTGACTTTTCACTTTTCTTTCTTTTTTTTTCATTTCTCGTAATCTTTCATTCATTTTTCAATTTTCAAATTGTTTCTGTATTTTTCTTCAAGAGACGATTCTTAATTAGATTCAGCTTGATCATATCTAGCACATATAGTGCATTGATCTTTTTTCGACTTGAAAAATGAATAGTTGTATTTTGTGTTTCGAAATGTCAAATTTTAAGTGCTAGAAAGTAACATTTTCAGGAGGTACAAAAAACATTTTTAATGGAGAAAGAGGAAAGCAATAAAAAAAGAATATCATCAAATTATCTTTTATTACTAATAATTTATCACAATTTTTGTGCTCTGTCAAAACAACGAAATAATATTATTGTCTTTCTAAAAAAAACAAAACGTTTTAAGTGCCAATATTTATGCAAGTCATAATTTTGTGAGTGTTATATTACTTGTACATAACTCAACTTTAAATATCTTTATTTTAAATGGTTTTCATAAAACATCTATCATCTAGGTTTGCTATCTCCGGCTAAATACGGCGGCATAGCACCAATGTCTTTCTTTTTCTCGGCAGATAAAGGTACAGGTGTCTCCATCATGTCTTGTAGTTTCTCAGAATTCGTCTTAGTAATTCCAGTACTAAGCACTGGAGTTGATATCTAATTAGCAAATTCGAGTTACGTCGAGTTCTTTTTAAAAACAAAATTTTCAGATATTAGGCGAATCATCGTTGCCGAAGATAGCTGTATCTTTTTGGTATGAATCATATTTTTAGCCAGATTCATCCAATTAAAAAAAAAAGGTTTTATTAACTACCAAGAATGGTTTTTTTGCCAGCATTTGAATAGGTCATAAGGTCTTTTGGAATGAGTAGCACTTTGCACACTTTTTCGCTTTTTCAATGGTCGCAAATATAGCAGGCGAGAAATGTAAACAATGTCCCTTTACAGGAAATTTATGAGTAATTTCCGAAAAGAAACCTTTTGCAAATAAAACGAGGAACATACCAAGTACCTACAGCTTGGTTCTTGTTTTGTCCACCACAGTTATCTGACCAAAAAATTAATTGCTTTTTATCTGTAGTGTATCCTATTTCACTAAAAGTGAAAAACTTGTAAAGACCGGAAGCGATCTCGTTGGAACCCCTTTGCCCCTTTCCTACGTCCTCCAAATGAATTCCCATAAACGCAAGAGGTTTAGTGACACGTACAAATACATGTGTATATATTTGTGTATGGGTTAATGTTGGGAGGTACATACTACATATGTTGCTGGAGGGCAAACTGAACCACTCGAACATCTGAATTAAGGAATCTAGAGTCTGCTCCATCATTATTCATTAGTTTTCTGGTGTACCTTATTTGGTATTATTATGTCCTTATACACAGTACCTTATACTGTGTATTGTAATGAAACGAGGCTCTTCAGGACATGTCTATTTAGGTGTCTATAACATTGGTGCATTTATATTAATCATGTAGGCACAGTTCATCCCCCTTAATAAAATAAAAAATAAAAATACATGCAAGACATAAAAAAACAAGCAAATGTTATAGTACGGGAGGTAGCAACGTTTTCGAGAAAGAATTTTAGGTCAGCTGATTTTGTGATATGTCTTCCTTCTTGCACTTTCGGTTAGAGTCTTGGCAATCTGGCTGGCGGTAGCGGTTGCGTTCTTTAGTGCGCATCCTATCTGTCCAGGTAATATCCTGGATTTTAAAAGCATTTTAAGAAGCGTAATTTTTAATTTTTCCTTTTTAAATAAGTCTACCTGACATACTTTTTTTATTGCCAGACATTTTTCACATTGCTAACTATGTGCCAGACGCGATTTTAAATTTTTTTTATATAAAAATTTCAAAGTATTTTAGAATGTCTGTAATTTTAATATTATGTTCTTTAAATATAAGAAAAACTAAAAATGAATTTGCCAGACATTAATTCGGTTGTTAAGTCTTGAATTAAAATGAAAAAGTATTGCAGTATGATGAAGCGTTGCATTTTAAGAAGCGCAATTTTTAATTTTTCCTTTTTAAATAAGTCTACCTGACATACTTTTTTTATTGCCAGACATTTTTCACATTGCTAACTATGTGCCAGACGCGATTTTAATTTTTTTTTTATAAAAATTTCAAAGTATTTTAGAATGTCTGTAATTTTAATATTATTTAAATATAAGAAAAACTAAAAATGAATTTGCCAGACATTAATTCGGTTGTTAAGTCTTGAATTAAAATGAAAAAGTCATGAAAAGTATGGCAGTATGATGCCTTTCATTGGTAATAAAAACATTTACGTAAGTTTTTATAAATGTTATTCATACAAAGTGATAAATAACTAAGTAATTAAAACTATTGAAGAATCATTATCGTGTGAGAAGATTCTGAACAAAAAAAATTTAAAAATAACGCTTCCTCAAATGCAATGCTTCATCATACTGCAATACTTTTTCATTTTAATTCAAGGCTTAACAATCGAATTAATGTCTGGCAAATTCATTTTTAGTTTTTCTTATATTTAAAGAACATAATATTAAAATGACAGACATTCTAAAATACTTTGAAATTTTTATAAAAAAAAACTTAAAATCGCGTCTGGCACATAGTTAGCAATGTGAAAAATGTCTGGCAATAAAAAAAGTATGTCAGGTAGACTTATTTAAAAACGAAAAATTAAAAATTACGCTTCTTAAAATGCTTTTAAAATCCAGGATTATTACCGGACAGATAGGATGCGCACTAATGAATGCAACCGCTACCGCCAGCCAGATTGCCCAGACTCTAACCGAAAGTGCAAGAAGGAAGACATATCACAAAATCAGCTGACCTAAAATTCTTTCTTTTCAAACGTTGCTACCTCCCGTACTATTACAAACAAAATAAAATAATTTCTATAACTTTTCAAGAACCAGATTTAAGATGTAAATACACAATAAAAAATAAAATGATGTTAATTAACAATATTTGATTCCGTAAACTAGAACATCCTTTATAATTTTAAAATAAAAAATAAAATACAAATCAGTAAAACTTAAGTATGTTTAAAACGGAAATCTTACGACAGGTTTAATAAGTCGTCCGAATCTCGATACTTTTGAACTATTGTTTACTAAAGTTGTTTCCTCATTTGGTGCATCTAGGTCTTTGGAGTGTCTTATTGCATACGCTGGCTTTAAACGGTCTATACTGACTTATTGCATACGCTGGCTTTAAATGGTCTATACTAACGACTTTCTGTGTATCTCCTTGCATAATTTTGAAATATTTTTCTGTCTTGGATAAAACTTGAAATGGACCTATATACGGTTGAGTAAGAGGTTTAGTGACCTTATCCACACGTACCGATACATGTGTACAAGTCTTCAATTCTGGAAGCAAAAATATTTTTCCCTGATGTTGCTCTTTCCTTGGAATTGAAGATGAATTGATTGATTTTTCTACGAAGTTCTCGAACAAACATATTATTGTCGGAATTTTCTAGCTTCATCGGCTCAAAAAAATCTCCAGGCAATCGTATGGCTTCTCCATATACCTTTTCTGCTGGACTCATCTTAGTATCATCCCTTAAACTTGCTTTTAATCCCATTAAAACAGTTGTTGATTCTGATACGCATTGTTCTGTTCTTCCTCTGCACATCAATGCAGCTTAAAGCGACCTGTGCTATCTTTCTACGAGGCCATTCGTCTGTGGATGGTACGCTGTTGTTCTAAATTTATTTATGCCCATTCTTCTGGTCAAATGTGTAAACAATTGTGACAAAAATGTGGATCCTTGATCGGTAGTAATATGTAGGGGGCACCCAAATCTTGATATCCATCCTGAATACATGATCTCTGTAACAGTTTCAGCACTAATGTCTTTTACAGGATAAGCTTCTGGCCAACCCGTTTTCCTATCTACCATAGTAACAATATATCTGAATCCTTCGCAGTAAATTAATGGTCCCACTATATCCATGTGTAAATGCTGACCTATCGCTGAAAATAAAATGTCCATGTGGAGATACTGTGCGTTTTCCAATTACAGAGCATAATGCGACTCAGTGCCGCACAATGCCGCATTATGCTGAAGCTTAATTGGAACGTGAATTAGTTTTCAAATGCATCAGCAGAGTGCGCCAAGTCAGTGTTGAAAAAAAAATGTTCTGAATAGAGTTAGCAACCTCATTAATGTATAAATAATGTGGTAAACAATAATAATTGATTGAAAACTATTTACGCTTATTTTAATAATCAAATTATTTCATTAACATTTCTTTACTGAAATAAGAGAAAACCTTAAAAGAATATAAGGTTTTAACAAGCTAAATTATTAACAGTAAAATATTTAGTTTCATGTAAGAAGTTTACATCATTTACGTTTTGAGTAATTTTGTTTAAATGATTTCTAAAAAAATTATATACTTTTTCAAAACCATTGCAATGTTTACAAAAGTAAAATCCTGTGAAATAAGTTTGTTTACAGATCCGAATTTTAAAATAAAATTGTATTCATATTTTAAATGTGGAATATAAAAAAAGTAACTATTCCTAACCTTCATCCATACTTATATTTATTTTTTTTAGCATTTTGAAATAACTTTAATTATTTTCAAAATCTACGACGAAACGAAAGCCTTACAAATTTTTCAACAATAAATAATATTTACTAACGAAAATTTCGATAAGTTGGCATAACTTTAAGTGGTCAAAAACACTGGTCAATTTTCTGTCACTGTGTTGGTATTGATTGCGAGAAGCACGCGAGAGCATTAGTTTTGAGAGTGCTCAATTGTGCGAAGCGTTGCTGTAGTTGGAACATTCAACGTTGAGCATTATAACTCTAATAACTCTGTGTTATATGTGGAATATCTTTTCTTTTAACCTTTTTTAAAATTGCCTGAATTCGGACTCTTCGTATACTTTCAACAGGCGGTCTTTCAAGGTATGGAACCCCAAGGTCGCCGGTGGGTTAAGAAGTATGTCACTTACTTGATGAAGTGCATCTTTTTCTAGATTTGCAACGACTAAGTTGTACTTGTTCTCATCACTTAGCTTCTGCGGTGTTAATATGGCTTCGCACTGGACAAACCAAAGCCGTGGTTGGTCGGTCCAGAATTCAGGGATCCTCGATGTTAATTTTTTTTTTTTTTTTTTTTTTCGTGGGGAAATGCGTTAAGCATACCCTCCCGCGGCACGGTTGACCTTGGGGGAAGGGTTATGTGGGACTCGCACAACAGTGCATACCCACTAAAACCCCACGGCGCCACCAGCAATCGCCCGGGGCAGGACACGGTAACAGCGTGGCCTTGTCCGCATCCAGCCACGCGATCAGCCGTTAGTATCACGGTCCTCTACGGCCACGAATGATGTGGAATGGACCTTGGCACAGCAAGGGCCTTTCACATCGGCCAAGTCACCCTGTTTATAAAGCTGGGGGAGGTCGGGCACGATGCTTGCAGGGATGCGTTAGCATCCCTTCTTTTCGACGCATGGACCCCTGTTCCCCCGCTGGAGCAACTGCGTGCCCAGGATTACACACGGGGTTGCACGGTGCAACGGCGGCGCTGTGGTCTCCTACGGCGACGCGGGTGGGCTGCAGGATCATCCTCCCTGGCCCTTTCCGCCTCTTCCTTTTTGTGCATGACGGCTTCACAGAATCTCTGGAAGATTTCCCACATGCCGTCACTGTCCGTGTTTGTAACTGCTACTCTCACAATGTTATCGAGGATAGCGTCCTCGCCCTGTAGCACGCCCAGTAGAGGCCTCCTTTCCACCTCCCATGCTAGGCAATCCTTTAAGGTGTGGAGCGCATCATCAACAACACCAGCGTCACAATGGTGGCAGGTTGGTGCCTCCTCACGCCCGACTACCTTGTGCAGATAGCTGCCGAAACAGCCGTGTCCGGACAATATCTGCACGAGTCGGTAGCTGAGGCGGCCCCACCGCCTCCTCACCCATTTGTCGAGATGTGGTCTGAACGCGTTGATGGTGTAGAACCCAGCGCTCGCAGTAGCTAGTTCTTCCGCCCACTGTCTTATTGCTTCGTTTTCTTCGGAAATTTTCCACGACTTGATTGCTCCGAGCGCTGGGTCATTACTATTGTGCCTAGCTTCGGCCCTCCTCCAATAAACTTCGCTTAAGGCATCCGCTTCGAGGTGCCAGGGTGTGGTGCCGGCTATAACACACGCTGCGTCATACGAAACCGTGCGGTACGCCCTCGCGACCCTAATTGCGATTACTCTCTGCGACTGCCTGAGGATGGTTTTGTTGTACCGGTTCAGCTTATCCGCCCATATTGGGCACCCGTACAATGCCTTCGCTCGCACTACATTAGCGTATAGGCGGCGACACTCTCCACCCGGCCCGCCTAGGTTTGGCATTATGCGTGAGAGCATACCTGCTGTGGTAGTAAGGTTGGGGGCAAGTGTCGTGAAGTGCGCCTTGAACGTCCACCGAGGATCTAGGACAAGCCCTAGGTATTTGAGTGTGGAGCCGATCAGGATAGATACTCCGCCGACTATAATGCTTTCACCTTGTGGTGGCGCTCTGCGGTGGCCGTGGAAACATATCGCCTCCGATTTGGCGAGGGCGACTGTGAGACCAAGCTTTCTAATCTCGGACACAACTCTGGCTACTCCAGCAGTTGCGCGTAATCGCGCTTCCTTGTAATCCTGCCCACAAGCAACCACGAGTGTGTCGTCGGCATAGCAGATAGTTGTCACTCCCGCGACTAGTTCCGCCCTGAGTACCTTGTCGTAGCCGATGTTCCATAGCAGCGGTCCAAGAACGGAGCCCTGTGGAACACCGCATTTGATAAGTCGCTCCCTGAGACCATGTTTAGATGGGTAAACGACTCGGCGTCCTGTAAGATACGATGCAATACACTTTTGTATGTACTCCGGTAGCCCGTGATATTTGAGGCCTGCCTCGATATTTTCCCAGGGCAGTGTGTTAAAAGCGTTGGCGACGTCCAACGATATTGCTAAGGCCACACCACCGCGGGACAGCTGCTCTTCGCACACTGCTCGAAGTCGAGCGATAGCGTCTATTGTTGATCGCCTCTTTCTAAACCCGAATTGCGCTTCGTGTATGTTAGGGCCCACAGACTCTAGGTGCTTGTAAATACGACCGGCAATGATCCGCTCGAACAGCTTGCCAGCTTCATCTAGCAGGACTATTGGGCGATACGCTGAGGGTGACTCTGGGGGCTTTTGCCCTTTCTTAATAGCACCAGTCGTCCAGTCTTCCATGCCAACGGGAAGTGGCCATTTCGCAAGCATTCTGTGAGGAGGCACTGATATCGCACGCCAAGACCAGCGGTGAGGGTGAGGGCCAGGATTCGCCCGTGCACGCCATCAGGCCCCGGCGCGGTTTTTTTGTGGACATCCGCTCTATTGCCGTCTCTAATTCCGAAGAGGATACCTCAGGGATGGTTTCAACGTGTTCGATGCGCGTCCCTTGGTGCAGATCTGGCGTACTCCGCTCGGGGAAAAGTTTTGCCACCACCGTGCTTAGCAGGTCTGGCTCCATTGTAACTGTGAGAGGTGGGGCCCAGGGGCGCAGTTTATTTGTAACTATCTGGTACGGGCGCCCCCAGGGATCCCGCTCTATCGTCTCTAGTAGTTCCTGCCATGCCCTTTTTTTTGATTCAGCAATCGCAATTCTTAGCGCCTGTTTAGCCTCTCGGAATGCACAGTGGGTTCGGCTTTCCTCTTCGGCACATAGGGGACGTCGTCTGCGAGCCCTAGTGTAAAGGCGACGGGTGGTAACGCAGACAGCCCGTAGCTGGGCGAGCTCCACCGACCACCAGAATACACTTTGTCGGCGACGTCCAGGGCGGCTTCTTTGCATTGCGGCGTCGGATATGCACGTCAGAGCGTCACGAAACCACATTGCCTCGTCCTCGGTATTTATAGGTTCTGGATTGGGGCACCAAGCCTGAACAGTTATGGCTAGTTCCGCTTGCTCCTTATCTAGGCTTCTAAGGGCCCAGGTTGGGCCTAGTTTTAACAAACTCGGGCTGATTTCCGGATACGATGACGGGGCGAGAGTACGGAACCGGATATAACGGTGATCTGATAGGGTTTCAACCCCCGTTAGGACTTCCCAACCCTGGACCCAGCGGGACAGATGTTGACTTACGAATGTTACGTCTACGATGGATTCTCCGTTCGTTCGCACGCATGTAGCTTCGGAGCCCCTGTTTGCAACTGACAGATTGTGCGCAACAGTCCATTTCTCTAGCGTGTCTCCCTGCGGCCTGGTCACCAACGATCCCCACACCGCAGACTTTGCGTTTAAGTCCCCAGCGACGATTAAATGTCTCGGGCGGCTCCAGTCCACCACGCTATCTAGTTCCCTTAGGGCCGAAACACATAACGCAAACTGCTTATTTTTGCGGCGCCGCAACGCCAAAATCGGCAGTTGCGTTGCCGCGTTGCGGCGTCGCGAAACAGGGCATTATGGTAGGGCAACCATTTTCTCGTGATTTTTGAGTGTGGATAGACGTCTCTCTGCGATGGATCGTAATAAACTTATTGCTTATTTGTTATTAAGAAGACATTATTCTATCTTAAAAATACGGCAAAGAAGATACTGGATACATCCATTAAGTAAGGGTATGAATCCAAATGGCGAGTTCTTTTCTAAAAAATACGAAGCATTAAAGATAGACGAAAAAAAATTTGTTGCCTACTTTAGAATGAGTATATTATCATTTGAAGAGCTATTAAGCGAGTTATCAAAATATATACAGAAGAAAAAAAAATAAAGGAAGAAAACCAGTTACTGCTTTGGAAATGCTGGGCTTAACTTTAAGGTAAAACAAATAGGTTTCTTATTTTTTTTTATTGATGTTTATGGCACTCGGAATCAAATGTTTAGTTTTATTTGTACCCCTGGCTTTATACACCTGTGGTACTAGCGGGGTGTCGATAAAAATTTTGCATCACTAGTGTTCATGGTTTGGGGGTACCTAGTGGTACAAAGCCAGGTTCAAATGAAACAAGACAGAATCAAATTAAGCTTTTTGCATTATACAATTTTCCTACTTTAAGAATACTTTAATAGGCCTTAAAAAATGTAATGATCAATTTAAGAAAAATCAAACTCCTCATCTTGTGAAACATAGGAAGTAGCTGACGTTTCGTCCAGTAAAAATGGTGAATTTATTGGACGTTGTTGGTTTGATGATGAGGTAGTCCTCTGTTCAGTAATCGAACTTCCAGGAGTAGAAGTGTGGTAGCCACTCTGAACCGTATTATCGTATCTCATAGTTGAATATCCTTGATTGTAACCCTGATGCTGATATTCTTGATTATAGCCGTGATGTGTATTTTGATGAATTGAAGGTTGAAGAATGTCGGTTAATATTTGAAGCACCCGACTTTGAAATATCAATGTTTGATTCTCATTTAACGATTGTAGAGATGGTAAAATCCCCTTGAAAAAATGCAAATGTCTATTCTCCGGTGTTTTTAATATTGCCAATAAATCTTCTTCAATATCATCCTTATCATCTGCCTTTCGTTTTCGTGGTTGACTTTTATAACGAGGCAATGCCGTTATTTCATTCTCAATATCTCCTTCCGCTACGCATAAACTGGAATCAGTTGCATTTTGTGAAACCTTTTTCAAAAACTGTAATTGTTTATTCAAGTGATATTCTTTAATTTTTGCAGCTCCAGCTCCTGATCGATTGGCATCTTTTAGTTTTTTTTGATATTTAGCAAAATTATCTTTTATGGCCTTCCACTTCTTGACTAAATCATTACCTGCAACAAAAAACTTCACAAGTGAAAAATAGTAATAAAGACTAAAATTCCCTAGATTCCATTTATACTACATATAAAATTTGATATAACTTTCATAAGTACTTTCGGTCCATCCAATTTCATATAAATGGCTGGCCGCCGAAAAAGAATAATTTTCTGCTTTTTCTTGACTTAGGCAAGTTAAAAACTGATTGACTTTGCCTAGAACAACCATAATGTAAAATATTTATTGAGTACTTCTTTGAAAAACTACCTGTCTATCTTTGAAAATCTATTCCTTTAGCAACACTATTACCTGCGCGGTTTGAGTTTGATTATACCTACATTTGTATTATTTTATTATTTGCCTACTAATTATTATTTCATTTTAGATTTCTAGCAACCGGCAGTGACTTTAAAACCATGCATACGAATTACTTCCGAGGAGCAAGTACAATAGCAAAATTGTAAGGACAGTTTGTCGCGCCATATGGAAACATCTATCAAGTCAAAATATACCTCCTATAACAAAACAGGTTCTAGAAGATGTCGCTATTGAGTTTGACAAGAAAGCAAATTTTCCTAACTGCATAGGAGCTCTTGATGGTAAACATGTCCGTATTACATGTCCTGCGCACAGTGGATCACTGTTTTACAATTATAAGGGCTATAATTCAATAGTTTTATTAGCTCTTGTAGATTCTAGATATAGATTCATTTTTGTCGATATAGGAGCGTATGGCAAGGAAAGTGACTCCACCGTTTTCCAGAACTCTAAACTTTATGATTTGATTATGACACGCAAATTACCTATTCCTGTACCAAAGCCTTTACCAGGTTCTCAAAATGAAACTCCATTTGTTTTTGTAGGAGATGAAGCATTCTCAATTTCGAATAACGTCATGCGCCCTTACTCAGGAAAACATTTGTCGGTACAACAAAGAGTTTACAATTATCGACTGAGTCGTGCCCGAAGATATGTCGAGTGCGCTTTTGGCATCCTAGCCAATAAATGGCGCATATTTCATCGATCTATGAATGTGCAATACGAATTTGCGACAGACATTATCAAGGCATGTTGTGTAATGCACAACTTTGTTTTGAATCGAGATGGAGTACAAGCGACCGATGACATTATCTTTGATGATTCTGATCTGCAAATGTTGCATTTGCCCACAGCAAATGAAAATAATTTAAGCCCACATCTAATACGGAATGATTTTTGTAATTACTTTTCCAGTGATGTTGGCGCCCTAAGTTGGCAATTAAACAAAATATGAATATAGTTTTGAATCAAGTGGGAGGTAATGATTTAAACACAGGAACAGATTTAAAACGTAAATTACTATGAACATAACTTATCTTTAGTTTAAAATATCATTGCCTAAGACTATATGTTACTACTTACCCAGTTTTGATTTTTCGGTTGAGTTTTTTTCCTTGTAATCAACATAAACGATCTCACAAATGCTTTTCCATGCTTCTTGTTTTATAAATTTGTCTTTATAGGTTTCGTCACTAGTATCCCACAAACAACGGTGTTCCTGAACCGAAGATATAAACAGATCGACGTCAACGTCAGACATTTTAATTTTAAAACTGCTTCTCGGTTGACACGTGTTGTTTGCAAGAGTGTTAGAAACAAACTGCATCATTGTCAACAAGTATGACGTCATAACGCTGGAATTCACGTCGTGCGTTGCGGCGCCGCACCGCTATAGCGCACTGCCGATTTCAGCGGCGCGGCGCCGCAACGCGCTTATGTGTTTCGGCCCTTAGATAGGTTTCAAACTCAGCCAAAGAGCGATTGGGGGGAGAAATAGGTGCTGATGATGCACATATCGCTTCCCAGTTTTGCTGCCACATAGCCGTGGCCTTTTCTAACTGGTCCGATGCAGGGCGAACCGTCCGCCGGTGTAACGACGATTGCGGCCAAGCCATCGAGGTCACCCACCCAGTTTCCTCTATCCGGTATTACGTAGGGCTCAGATATTATGCCGACGTTGATGTCCCACTGCGCCAGACTCTGGTGTAGTAGGTCTTGCGCTGCGGCGCAGTGGTTTATATTACACTGTAGAAACCGCAGGGCCATATTGATTGGCTACAATTTCGATAACCTCCATAGGCGCATTATTGCGCGGGGACTTTGTAGGTGTCTTCTTTTTAGGTGATGGGCGATACCTAGGTACCCTCACGCTGGGAGCAGTGCAACTGCTACCTCCCAGTCTGTGGTCTGATTTCCTGCCCGCCTCCTCGCAGAGCGAGCACTTTGGTTTTGCCCTACAAGTGGCTGCCCTGTGATCGGGCTGACTGCAGCGAAAGCACAGTCGGCTACGATCGGTTTCTGACACGCAGCGGCTGGCTACGTGCCCGACCTGCAAGCAGCGGAAACACCGCAGCTCTCTTGGTTTGGCGACGCTTATGCTCGCCGCTACCCAGCCGACGAGAAAACGCCCCATTTGCAGTTTCTTGGCGGCTGAAACCGGGCAGTTGGCCCAGGCGGCGCCAAGGCCCGACCTGTCCTGTCGTATGCGGCCCACCCTTATCTGATCAATCGGGCATTCGCCTTTGGCCGCGATGGCCTCGCGCAGTTCATCCGGAGTGACAGAGTCATCTAAACCAGAGACGCGGACGTCAGCGCATCTTACAGGCCGTGTGATTTTAATCCCGGAGTCACTTAATGCTATTTTGAGTCGCTCGGCCAAAGTGTCGGCTTTTTCCCCGCTACCCACCCCGGGAATTTGAATTATGGTGGCTCCTTGGCGGCGCGGCGGAACTTAACGGCCTCGATACCGGCCTCCTTCAGATCCACTTTGGCCCGAGCCTCCTTTAGGGCTGCAGCATAGGTGACCCCTCTTGCCTCGGCGTCCTTCGGCACTGTAAGTACTATCGCAGCGGTGCGGGGCACCTTTAGCTTGGGCAGTGGTTGAAGAGGGGCTTGCCTACTTTAGATTTTTCCGACTTTGGAACTTTTGCATTTCTTGGAGTCGCTGTTGTTGCACTTTGTCTTTTTTGGAGACAATTTTCCAGCCCTCCGCGGCAGGGATGGACAGCGATAGAGGGGGTGTGCGGGGATGCAACTGCGAGTGAGGCTATAGGGAGGTCTTCGCCTTCCATCATTTTCGATCTTGCCGCTTTCGCCAGACGTTTCGACTGTCGTTGCGCCTTTTCCCCTGTGGCAGTCGGCTCTGTCTGCTGGATTGCCTTCTCCTTTCCCCCGCTTCGTCTTCGGGGCTGCTGCTTCAATAAGGAAGTCCTCACGCGTCGACGTTTTAAGTGATGGTTTCGACTTGCTTTTTGTGTTTTTTCTGCAGTCTGTAGCCAGAAGGGAACGTAGTGGCGGTTCTTGGTTGGGTTGTGGTCCGATATCCTCAAATTGAGTATTTAGGCGCTCCCCACCTGGCGGATAATTCGAGCCTCCAGTTCTTCTACGTTGAAAGGTGGGCAATCCTTCCGAGCTTGTTGCATTGACGACCTGAGCTCGCGCATTTGGTCTTGTAAGAGATCCAGTTGTGCCCGAAGGCGTTCATTTTCTATCTGAAGGGCGCGTGTTTCGTCTGAAAGTGTTTGCACTGCTAGGCTATCTGCATCTGTCCTAATTGCAACAACGGCCTTCTTGAGTGCGGCAACGAAGGTGCCTTTGAGGTTCATTGAACACCTAGCCACCTTCTCTACGGCAGCTAGGTTTTCTTCAATTCGTCTTCTAGCGCTACCGAGCGTACCCGTCTCTGAGGGTTTCTCATTTGAAGCCGCGAGTTCCGCCTCGGCTTCGCTCTCTCTCTCCACCCTCCGCGCTCTTTGGTAACCCGCTTTCGTGCGATCGCGCGACAGACTCGGGCTATCGCTGCAGCTGCTCTCTTCATCATCCTGTCTCGTTCTCTTACGAGGTCGCCAAAAGCGCAGCTTCTCCCCGGGTGCAAGGAGCTTCACCCACGACTCGGGGACTCTGATGGTTGTGCGTTGAGCCTATGCTTACCATGGAGCCGGTTGAGTCTGATTCCATCTCGTCAGCCATGGTGAATTTCCTGGTCGCACTGCGCGCCGATGATGTATCCATACTCGGAATGCGCTCGAGGGGACCTCTGCGCTCTCCTGGTACAGTTTTCTCTCCTTGTGTAGATGGTGGCGGAAAAGCGCTAGAGCACTCCTCCAACCTTCCGCTACAGTCCGTAAGCTTATTCAGGTGTTCCGTATTAATGCCAGGTTGTTTGTTTTTGGAATCTGTTGCACGGGAGTGGTCCGCCCCCAGAATACGATGCGGACCGGCTGCCATGACCTCCTGGTCATGGGAGGGATTTAACCCTCCTGGGGTAGTTTTTACATTTTCGTTACTTTCCATGCTTTTACTGCTTTTCATATTAAAGAGGGGTAGCTCCCTCTTTGGTACCCTAATGACCGGATTTAACCCTCCGGCCATGCATTCCATCACCGGGCACCAAAGCTTGGAATTCAGGTGTTCTGGACATAAATATGAATGAGTAACACAAATGTCCGAAATCAGCCTCGCGCCTGGCTCGCCAACATCACGAGCGCCTTGGCCTCGTATGCTACGAAACACTATATATATTTTTTTTTAGTGTCTCTCTCTCAGGCCGCATCCCGCTAGATTTTTCAGCAAGAACCAGTCGGGAGCGGCTTACGCGTCGTGTTATCCCACCAGAGGGCGATGGGGTCACTTCCCTACGCCTTAATAACCCTTAGTCGCCTTTTACGACACCCACGGGTAGAGATGGAGAGGTGCTATTCTATGAGCCGGCACCCCACGGCACGTTTGCGACGAATCGCTTTTGTTCCGAGTAATCTTGTGCCTTGTTGTTTCAAAACTAATTAAAAGTGATTGATTAAGTGATTCCCTAATTTCTAGTGAATAGATTTTAGTGAATTGCTGTAAGGGAGATACTTTTTGTGATTCTTTTGTTCCTACCCACATTACAACTTATTGAAGACATGGCTGATTCTTATGATAAAAGGGCATCCACCCATATCAGAAGTGGGATCCCACGCGCACCGACCGAGGAAAAACAACCACCTGACGAAAATAGCCCCTTGAAGTTGTTAAGTAAGATGGAAATTTTACTTACTCGGATGTTAGCGACTTCGCAACCACCGGTGGCAACTGCTAACGCCCAGTCTAGTACAGTGAAACTCGTAGAGTTTAATCCGGAAGACGCAGACGCGGATATAGAAGGTTGGTGTAAGATTACAGAGCTTATAGTACTGACTTCACATTTTCACTTCACATTCGCAGCCTCTTGCTTGAGCAAGTTAAATTTGAATGAGCTGACATGGGAGATTGTAAAACAAAGTTTAATGGCCAGATTTTATAAATCAAAATTATTTCAAGACTACTAAGATGAAATATTGCGTTTTCAATTTGGAACAAAAGAAACTGCAGCAGAAGCTGGCCTGCGCTTATGGAATATGATCGAATCTATATCTATAACCCGAATGCCAAAAGGTGTTATAACTGGATTAGTTATATAGGTCTTTTGTCGGAAGGATGGTTTGATACGCCGTGAGCTAAATGCATGTACTGTCACTACTAAACCTCAGCTGTTTAGAATCTTAAGAGGCATTTCCCTAAAGCGAAGATCGGAGGTTACTGAAATCCAAGAGCCTGATTTCAAGCGACCTAGAATTGCGGACGCAAGATTTTCTGATTCTTCTAGGATGACTAAGCAGCAAGATCCGTCAACTGCAACACGTGCCCCCGAGAAAACTTCTACCGTAACCTGCTACATATGCGGTCAGGCTGGACACGTGGCAACAAATTGTAAAGAAAAGGTAAAACGCAGTGTATCTACTGCAAGGAAAGAGGTCAATGTCTGCGAGCAACGGCTGTCGAGGGGCACATTGAGGATGTCATCCGGTGAGTCAGTCTCCTTTTTGTTTGATAGCGGATCGTCTTGCTCGTTGATCTTTACCAGTTCTAATTGGAAATAGTAAAACAAATTTACTAAAAAAACAGGTTATAACTAAAAGCATAGTGTTACCACTTTTGCTTCTTGGAAAAGGTCCCATTAAATCTAATGATATAATTTGCCACGGACTATTAACATGCCTTTGATGACCCATGTGACCAAAAGGCAAACGTTGAGAAACTTTAAATTTTGCAAAAATTTCACATTGACCGACGTGGCGTTTCACATCACCTAAAATATTTGGCCAATAATAATACTGTTTTACTCTAAAAACCGTTTTCCGAATGCCTAAATGACCCGCCTTTACATCATTATGACAGCGCTTCAAAATAGTAGATCTAAGAATCTCCGGAATATATAACATCCAATCATTAGGCTAAGTTCAGATGACCGCGCGGTACCGCGCGGAACTACGAACCGCGCGGTACAAGATCAATATAAACGGTAATTATCGTCTACATTACCGCGCGGTACCGCGCGCCAACGCGCGGCGCGCTCCGACCCGCGCGCAAGATCTTGTCCCGCGCGCTTCCACGCGGCCGCGCGCGGCACAAGTTTTGCAAGCGTGTATCGACCTGTTCAGTTGATCCGCGCGGCTTGAGACGGAAAGACACATAGATCGATGTAAAATTAGTACCGTAGATATGGTATTAAGTATTTGGTGCATTGGTTGGGTATAGCATCTTCACTGGATTTTAAATCATTCTCAATAGAATCGTATAAAAAATCAAAGGATGCAACTGACATCCGGAAATAGTTAAAAAAATTATCTTTGTGTAACCTCAAGTCGGGATACAAAGTGACAAACAGGCTGGAAAGAAGTCTGTCACTTAAAATTGGATGCACCCAGTATCGTCTTTGTCTTCTTCTGCGACGTCTCAGTCTTCTATATAAAATTCATAAGCAAATTGCCTCCTCCACGTCCATTGTCAATCAATGTTGAAGCCACACTGCCGCGCGTACATATACCGTCATGTGAATGCTCCAACCGCGCGGCGACGCGCGGCTACGCGCGGTCATCTGAACTTAGCCTTAGACTTATCAGGATATTGTTTCACACAAATCTTTTTATACAACAAGCCATCCCTAACTCGCCAATTAATATCACTATCACTATTTAAGACACTTTTAACTTTATACCATGTATTTTTATGTTCTTCTCGTATTTCCACACCATCAGCTTGAATTTCAATCGCGTTAATTGATCGCGATAAAGCATCAGGTACTACATTCGAACTATATCGAAGCTGAATGCTTGTAATTTCATAGCCGACCTTGCCAGTTTACCATGGGGATCTTTCATTTTATGAATCATTTTAAGTGCACTATGATCCGTCACTACAGTAAAATGAGATCCATCTACATATGGACGAAATTTTTCTACAGCATAAACAATACTTAATAATTCCCTTTCAGATGTCGAATACAACTGTTCTCGGTCATTAAGTTTTCTACTTAGATATGCAATTGGTTTTTCTAAACCGTCAATCTTTTGGCTTAAAACAGCACCTATACCTTTATTTGATGCGTCGCATTGTATTATAAATGGCTCTTTAAAATCCGGACACGATATAACAGGTGTTGATGTTAGGAAAGTTTTTAAAGCAACAAATGCTTTTTCCGCTTCATCTGTCCATATAAATTTCTTTTGTTTCCCTTTTGTTAGACTATGAAGAGGAGCCGCTATAACAGAAAAGTTTTTAACAAATCTTTTATACCAACTAGCAATACCAATAAATCTTTTCAACTCTTTGAAGGTTTTAGGACGTTCAAAATTCAAAATCGCTGATACTTTTTCGGGATCAGTACGTAACCCTTCTTTATCTACAATGTAACCTAGAAAACGCATGCTGGACCTAGCAAATTGACACTTATCTATATTAATCGTTAGACCTGCACCTTTTAAAATATGTGCAACCTTATCCAAAATAATTAAATGTTCATCAAACGTCTCCGAAGAAATCACAATATCATCCTGATAAGCCCAAACTTTACCATCGTTGTACTTGTTCTCATCACTTAGGGGACTTAGCTTCTGCGGTGTTATTATGGCTTCGCACTGGACAAAGCCGTGGTTGGTCGGTCCAGAATTCAGGGATCCTCGATGTTAATGACACAACAGCTATTTCGGCTCCACCGCTCATACCGGCCTCTGCTGCTGGCGATGGTGGCTGTGCTGGATTCATATTTCAACTTCGCTGCAATACTGTACCAAAGTTGTTATGGGGTCACCAATGTACCTTATTTGGTATGGTTTGGTAAGCGAGGCTCTTTAGGACACGACTATTTAATATGAGTGTTGGTACAATAAATAAAATAAAAAATAAAAATAGCCTTTATTCGAGTACACTAAACTACACAGTAAGTTCATTTCTTTTAAGTTTTACACTTGTACTCGACCTCCGATGGAGTGAAGGCCTCCTCCAGATTCTTCCACTTATCCCTATTTGTTGCGGCAGTTTTCCAGTTTTTTCCCCGCTATCCCTTTTATTTCGTCCTCCCAAGTTTTCGGTGGGCATCCTCTATTCTTCTTCCCACTGAGCCCTTCCAAGTAAGGGTCTTTTTAACCCATCTGCCATCACAAATGCGGCCAATGTGACCGGCCCATTTCCATTTTAGCCTTTTTGTATAAGTTACAACATCTTTTATTTTTGTGCGACTTCTTATCACCTTGTTTTTTATTTTGTCTTTAAGTTTCAATTGAAGAATGGAGCGCTCCATAGCCCTTTGGCATACTCCAATCTTTTTTATTAACGCCTTGTTAAAAATCCAGGTTTGGCATCCGTATGACAGACATGGAAGTATGCATGTGTCCATGACTGTTCTTTTTATAGTTAAGTTATGGTTGGATTTCAGTACTTCTTTTAAAGCCCAATATTTCGATACCTCCCACGTAAGTTGTTGTATGCCACAAAAATGCTATTTTGCTTTTTTGCTGAAAAACATCCTAATATGGATCATTATATCCATTCAAAGTAAAAAACAACAAAAACACTATTTTTAAAGGATTTGTCACACGCATAATGTTGTAATTTTCAAACGCGAACGGAGTAGACCAATGTATATGCCTATGCATTTGTGTACGCGGGGCGCGCGGTGGGTAGAATCACGCGCTCGCGCCTCGTATTGGTTACATACAACAGACCACGCCGGACTTTCAACCAGCCGCATGCCCGTTGCCATTTCATATATTATTTGATAATTTATTGACGTAATTAGTTTACTTGTTATTTGTTATAATGAAACGTGCAAGTATTATATTATCAAGAGGGCGTCGAATATGTGATTTGCTCAATTATGCGAATATACAAAATAACAACTCCGATACACCCATTGAAAAGGACAATATTTCATTAAATAAAATAGAATTAAACAGTTACTCTGATTCGAACCTACAAAATAAGAATGGTAATTTTCTTTTTGTATTATTTTAGTCGCATGAATTAGATTACTAACACTTTTCATGGTGGCCCCAACCTAAACTATTGTATAGATTACTTACAACAATATACGCCGGTGAGCGTTCATCGAAAATGTTGTATGTAATACATACAATGTTTTACGTCTTCGTTGAAGTTAAACATTTTGTTGTATCTAATAAATACATCGTTTTACTTCGGAAATCGTTCATCAAAATGTAGTTGTATAGTGAAATGCTATATTTTACGTTGGATTTACTTTTTTTTTACTTAAAATTTACGTTGTAAGTCAAGTCATCAGTTCAAAAGTCGATCTTTAAATGGTAAGTAGGGACTGCCTCAATAGCCAGATGCATACCTAGTGCATTGTATTAGCACGCCGAGGTCTCAGGTTTGATTGCCTAAATCTGCTGATCATTTATTATACAAAACATTATTATTATTTCAGAATCTCCATTACCAATAAGCTTTAATGAGTCGGATATTAATGAGCTAGCAAACATAATTGATGCAGATATATTTCATAATAACCTAGAAGTTGCTTCCGATTCTGATACTGCAAATCTCGAAACATCGCACCCTTCACCTTCTTGTGGTACCAACCACTTGGACTACGACTGTGATAATGATTTCTGCCATTATTATATACAAAAGGAAAACTTATCAACTTTTGATATTTTGCCCGTACCCTCACCAGGTTATCTGTCTAGCTGCTCAACGTATACAACAATAAACAATTATAGTCCGCTGTCAGATATTTCGAATAATAGTCCTAGCACAAGCGATCGCCGTCGTCAACTAAGGAAAGATAAAGGTAATATAAGAAAAAGACATTTTAATGAATGGATAGACACTAAGAGAAAGAATTTACGTAATATGGGAAAAGAGTACATGTCAAGAAATGGTAAAATCCAAGCAAAGAGAAAGATGGGGCCTCCATGTCAATGCCGCAAGAAGTGTTTTGATAAATTAAGTGAAGGAAAAAGACAGAAGATATTTAAGAGTTTTTGGAATTTGGGCAATCGAGAAAAACAATGGATGTTTATAGCCAGCTTAGTAAAAAAGCAAAATAAACGCAGGGTCTACACAGCACTACTTCAAGACGAAAGTACACGTTAAAGTACTCATTGCCAGTAGATCATGGTGAAGATAATTATGTGGATGTATGCAAAAAAGATTTCTCAAGCACTATTTCCGTCAGTGATCAGGTTATTAATAAGGCCCTAGAAAAGATGGCTACGACTACTGGAGTATTAATTCCAGATCAAAGAGGAAAACACTCAAACCACCCTGTAAAAAAGACAGAGTCTGTTATAACCAGTGTGTGTGACCATATCAAGAGTTTGCAGCCAGTTGAGTCACATTTTACTAGGCAAAGGTCGAATAAGTTATATTTGGATGGAGATTTAAATTTTCATAAATTATTTGAAATGTATAATGAGTGGCTTCAATCTAATATATATGAAGAGAAAGCTAAATCCGAACGTCTATATCGAGACATTGTAAATGAAAACTTTAAGCTCAGTTTTCATATTCCTAAGAAAGATCAGTGCGATCAGTGTCACATCTTCAGAAATATTAACGGTCCAACAGAACAGCAAGTCATCGATCATAAAATTCACGTCACTAACAAGAAGTTATCCCGACAGCTTATGAAGTCTGACAAAGAAGAAAGCAAATCTTCTGAAGGTAAAATAATTGCTGGTACTTTTGATTTTCAAAAGATTCTCAATGCACCCCATGGCCAATTGAGTATTTTATATTACAAACGGAAGCTGTCCGTCTTTAATTTTACTTTGTTTGATTTAGCAAATAAAGAGGGTCATTGTTATATGTGGCACGAGGGAGAAGCCAAACGTGGTTCTAATGAGGTATCAGGCTGTCTTTCTCATTTTATACATAAAATGCATGAACAAGGTGCAAAAGAATTTAGATTCTGGTCTGACAATTTTGCCGGTCAGAATCGCAATCGTATTGTGTTTGCGTTTTATGTTTATATTGCTCATAAGCTTAATATTACTATCAAACATACATTTCTTGAAAAAGGTCACACCCAGGCAGAAGGTGATAGCGTACATGCTCTAATAGAACGTTCGTCCAAAAATAAACTTATTTATACACCCTTTGAATGGTTTAGCTTGTTTCGATGGGCGAAACAGGAGGGCAAACCATATAACTTCATAGAAATGAAGCATACAGATTTTTTAAACTATAAAACACTTTTGATTGGACGTAATTGGTCTAAAAATGTAAATGGGAACGTAGTTAGATGGAATAAAATAAAAGAAGTAAGGGTATGTGCAGAAGATCCTTTTAAAATTATGTATCGGTACGATTTGGCAGACAGTAATGCTATGACAATTGCTCTTAATACCAATACCCGTAGACGCCAAAGGAATAGTATGGCTGAGCTATGCCCCTTGTATTCCAACCGTCTTCCCATAACTAAGGCAAAATATGACGACTTAATGAACCTGTGTCATACTGAAATTATTCCAGCTACGTATCACGACTTTTTCAGGCATTTATCTTTCGTTGCTGGCGTTAATAATAACGCTGAATTTTCTGATTCAGAATAGACATTAGTCTTTTCCAAATATTCCATTTATTTTTCTTTTTTCTATATTGCCTTTGATTAAGCATCTCAGGTTTTAATATTGATCTCATAAAAATAATATTTATTTGTTTTACATTGTTTTAAGGCTCCCATAAAAGCTAATTTTAGGTTTGTTAGGTTGACAATTAACACAATTGTTTTTATTTTAAAATTTCTTTATCATTATTATAAACCAATAAGTACATGCCAAAAATTATGAATAGTTTCCAAATTACTACTTTGATTTTAAGCTGATCTCATATAAATGATTAATTAAGTTCATATTTTTATTTTTTATAGTGATGTTGATTTTTGTAATTCTATTTGATTAGTTCTTAAGAATACCTTACCTATTCTATAACTTTGTATTAAAAAGTCTTTTGTATGATTGTTATGTGTTAAAACGTTTTTGATTATTCAGCAAAAGAAGAAGTAATTTAATTAAGTTTTAAAAGCTCACTATTTTATTTTCAAAGATTATCTGATTAGCTTCTTAACACTGATGTTGTTTCTAATAAAAAAAATTAACCTTAATAACATTTCTTTTTTATTTATTAACCTAAAAAATTAATCACCTTCAAATTGTACATTTGAATTCTGTACCTAATATAAATATAATTACCACATACAACAGAGTAAGACTTATGTTTTTCAAAGTATACAGTTGTAACTATCATATACCACAAGTGATGCTATCTGGGCGCCGCGGTATAATGTTGTTAGTATCAGATGCAACAACTGGCATAGCTTCTACTCCGGAGTAAAATGTTGTATGAACAATATCTCCGCAAATAGACATATTACTTAAAATTTCTTTTAACGTAGTTAAGAAGACTAATTATATTACATTAAATACGAAATTTTAAAAAGATGCAACAATAAATGCAGATTTTGGGTTAATTTGAATCTTTGAAACGCTCTACTGTAAAATTGCAGTTTTGGAGATACGACAACTTACGTGGGAGGTATCGATTTGTTCCATGCTAGGTTTACTCGTCTGTTTGTTTCATCCACATGTCGGTTTTGACTAAATTATATTTGTTTTCCTAGGTATACGTAGTTTTGGACATATTCAAGAGACGTGGCGTTGACAAAAACTGGTCGTTCTTTGCTGTTAGTCATAACTTTAGTTTTGGAGGTATTCATTTCTAGGCCAATGCTTTTACTTGCGCAGACTAATTCGTTAAGCATGTCTTGTAGCTGCGTCGCACTGTTTGAGAAGAATAACTATATCGTCGGAGAATCTCAAGTTGCTTAGATACTGACCATTTAATTCTATCCCTTTTTTCTCCCATTGAAGGGTTTTCATTACGCTCTGTAGAACCGTTACAAATATTCTAGGTGACAAAGGATCGCCTTGTCTTACGCCTCTGCATATTTTTATTTCTGGGCCAATTCTAACTTCACGCGGCTTACGCTTTGCTGGTATATATTTTGTGTGAGTTCTATTATTTCATACGGAACATTACATTCACCAAGAGCTTGCCACATGCTTTTGTGAGATATGGTGTCAAAAGCTTTGGCGTAATCAACGAAACCTAGGTATAGGGTGCAGTTTTGGTCGATATATTTTCTATAATCATGTCTAAGGTATGAATATGATCTATAGTAGAGAAGCCTCTTCTAAAACCAGCTTGTTCTACTGGTTGATATTCTTCGGTATATTTTGACAAGCGTCGTTCTAGACAGGAAGCGAACAATTTGTACATACTTGGTTGCAAGCTTATCGGGCGGTAGTTGCCCACATCAGTCGGGTCACCTTTTTTATATAGTAAAATTATGTCAGACCGTGCCCATTCTCTGGGTATTTTTCGTAAATCCATAACCATATTAAAAAGCCTTGTTATGGGGGTTGCTAACAAAAATCTTCCAACTTAATAGCTTCATTTGTTATGGCATCTGGTCCACAGCTTTTGTCTTTATTTAATTGTTCCATAGCTTTGATAACTTCATAAGTTGAAAATCTTTCAGTCGATAAGTTGTGATGGATTTCGAAATGTTCACTTATAATACCACAAGAGCTTCAAAATTATCGGGAAATGCCAGATAATTTTGAAGCTCGTGTGGTATTCGGGGGATTATTTTTCCGTCCCAAATGTCGGCCAATAGAATTGCACCATGAGACGAAATGTACAGTTAACAAATAAGAATTTCATAATGAATAAAACAACATTTAATTAAGATTCAGGATAGTGCAATTAAAAATACAATTGTTGTAAACATTGGTGCATGTTTTCTTCAAGTCAGAGTTATCGGTAATGGTCCCAGAAGAGGTAGATGGCATGAGGTTTATGCTGTTGATGGCATTTTCTGCAGTAGGCTCACTCCTTCGCAGTTTCTTGACAATTAATTCGTGGTGTTCCTGGTCGAGTTGGAGATACGGCTTGATGGAGTTACTGTTGGCATGTCCAGTTATTTTGATTATCTGCTGCTCTCCCAGGCCCGATTTCGCTAGATTCGAGACGGCTGTTGCACGACTGGAGTGATTGGTGATTTTTTTGTTACCAAGGTCAAGCCCAGCTTTTTGTGCTGACTCCTTAACCCACTTTGAAATCGTGTTTTGGCCTACTGGGGAATCCTTGTACCACCTAGCGCCTGGAACTTTATTCCAGAATGGATTTTGGGTCAGGAATAGTCTGTCGCTCTTGATATTGGCATCTCTCTTCTCTCTCAATTTCTGGAACAGTCTCACTGGGCACTTGTCAGGGATTTCCCGATTCTACACCAGCCACTTGCTGTCTGATAATTTTTTATCACCACCTTGTGTGGTCTTGCTGAAAATTGGATTGTATTCAATTCTCCCAGTTGTTTCCCCGTCATTTCGCTGTTCTGCCTTGAAGTGATGTATTGACGCCATGCTGCCCTCACCACCTCTCCAAGCCAATTCCACTGATATTATCATGAATAATTTTTTCTGGAGGCCATCAGGAGTTTCCTCGTCCCAAACAGTGGTCATTGTATCCCAATCTTTTTCCTCCAACGCTGCTGCACTTGCCCTCCGTTTTTCCGGAATAGATTGTAAAGCCTTACGCTTGGCATCACGAGCTCCTCGAGCGGTCTTGAATGCAGCATCCGAAAATGGGTTGATTTTGATGTCGAAATCGTTCAAATACTTTTCTTGAAGTAATTTGGCAGTCTGATTCCACATTGTTTTTATTGTACTTTCCTTATAGTCTTCTCCATCCATTTTCTTCATATTGTAAGCGTAATCTTTCATAATGTTTGCCAATTGCGCTTCACTCGTTTCAGCACTCAATGTGTATTCCCTCTCAGTACAAAAAGTAGTAAATTGGTTCCAAACTGTTTTTTTTTTACTTCTCCGTATTAATGGGAACATTTCCTTTGACTTTTTTATCGATGGTGGACAGAGAACAAACTCCAAATCGACTCATTTTCATGCAAAATCTCCAATTTTCACAATTGAATTCAACCTGTCAGTTTGACGTGTGGTTAATTTGACTGGATCATGTTGTTTTTTATATATAGCAACTACCAGAGAAAATTTTCAAAAAATTATCAGTATAATACCATGTAGGTTGTACCACGTGACGTCGAATGGTGCAATTCTATTGGTCGATTGGTCGGGTCGGAAAAATAATCTGTATTATTAATTATATTATTATTAGGGCGATATAACTCAATTACCTCAATTATTTTAACAGATAACATCACCGCATACACGAATTCAAATACGACAGTCACCACAAGCAGCACCCGTTCACGACAATGACGCATGGCCATCCATCGGCCCCCTCGCCATATTTTGAGAGACAACCCGGCTCATGGACGCCGCCACAAGCAATAACATTTAAGCGAGCATGACGATCCTTGAAATGTGAACTTGGCTACATAAGATAATAATAATAATACTACTTATTCTGAAATAATTTGATACCACATGGATCACGGTTTGTTCCCACTTTATATTGAAACAGTCGTGGATGTTGACGATCGCCCCAGAGTCTGAAAATGCAGCCGAGAGATTCAGTCGCGTTACCTATTTATACTGGAGCAATTCATATCCAAGCACTAGGATCGTATTAATATTAATTTATATTATAAAAGGCCTTAGCAAGCAGTTTTACTTAAATGTACGATTTAAATTTATTTATTGACAACACTTGTATCTCAGTAGGGATTTTATTGAAAAAACGTATACAATTGCGTTGGAAAGAATTACTCGTTTTATGCAGCCTTCTGGTTGGTGCGCTAATTTTGTCTTTATTACGAGTACTATAGTTATGGAAGCTACTATTCTTTTTAAAGATATCTATAATTTTCCGCACTTACAAAATATTCTCATAAATGTATCGACTTGCCAGAGTCAAAATATGTAATTCCTTAAACTTCCTTCGAACCGACTCCCGTGGGGACAACCCACAGATCGCTCTTATAGCCCGCTTTTGCACTACAAATATCGATTTAATGTCAGCTGCATTACCCCACAAAATAACACCATATGACATAATACTATGAAAATAGCTGAAATAAACAAGCTTTGCTGTATTCTCATCCGTAAGATCGCGTATCTTTTTTACTGCAAACGCTGCAGAACTTAGCCTATTCGAAAGACCTTCTATGTGTCGGTCCCACTGGAGTTTACTATCTAAAGTAATTCCCAAGAACACCGCATTATCAACAAAGTCTATTTCCTCATCTTTAATTATTATTTGAGAATGACTACTATTTACATTTGTAGTTACAAATTTAACACATTTTGTCTTCTTTTCGTTTAGGTTAAGATTATTAGTATTAAACCAGTGAACTACACTGGAGATGGCACTGTTTACGTTGTCAAGTGAAGGATTTCGTCGTTTCACTTTAAATAGAAGCGAAGTGTCATCAGCAAACAGTACTATCTCGTGAAGCTCCTTTACAATAAATGGTAGGTAATTTATATAGACGAGGAATAAGAAGGGACCAAGTATGGAGCCTTGCGGTACTCCCATAGTAACAGAGGATCCCTGTGATATAGCTCCATTTACATTTACCTTTTGAATTCTATCGCTCAGATATGATTCCATAAGATTAAGCGCTTTTTCGCCTATGCCATAGTGTTGAAGTTTTTTGATTAGGATTTCGTGATGGACACAGTCAAAAGCCTATGATAAATCGCAAAAACCTCCAATGGCATCATGATAATTTTCCCAAGCATCTATAATTTCGGAAATTAATTGAATGCCAGCATCGGCTGTGGAGCGACATCTTGTAAAACCATACTGCTGGCTATGCATAAGTTTATTATTATTAAAATGTATCAATAATTGTTCAAGAATAATTTTTTCAAAGATTTTACTCAATGCAGGCAGCACAGATATGGGTCTAAAATTTGTGGGGTCCGAAGTGCTGCCCGTTTTGAATAATGGTGTGATTTTACCTAGCTTCATCTGGTCTGGAAAGACTCCACAATCTATACATTCATTAAATATTATGTGCCAACTCTGAACTGATAGTATTGATTACCGATTGTAAAATGAAAACAGATACACCCTACAGATCATTATTTTTTTTTATTTTTAGCTGTTTAAATGTTTTTATAAGATCATTGCAGCTAATGCGGCTATATGCAATCATAAATATAAACTTATTATTGCATACAGGAACATTATTTTTCAATAATAAAAGCGCGGCTGATGGTTAAGAATTTAGAACGCTGGTTGTATTTAAAGGAATGTTAGTAAAAAACTCTTCCAATGCAGAGGCTACTTCGAGGTCGGAACTAATTACTTTGCCGTTTATGTTCACTTTATATTCAGTATCCTTTCTGGAGGTTCTTCCAGTCTCCTCGTTTATAATTTCCCAAGAAGCCTTTATCGTATCAGAGCTGTTGTTTATTTTAAGACTTAAGTGTTTCGTCTTAGCGATTCTACACTCTTGCCTAAAACTTTTTGAGAATATCCTAACATAAGTTTTAAATTCTTCACTGTCATTATACTGTTTTTCATCATACAATTCATACAATTTTAGCCTTTTTTTGTGTAGCTCCGGAGTTGCCCAGTCACAAAAGGTAGGTTTCTCCGAGACCAAAAAAGTCTTTAGAGTGAACACATTTTTGAATTCACCAATAAATGAATCAAAAAATGTGCTATATAAATTATTAGGGCATTGGTTACTACGCAAAAATGGCATTTTAAATATCAAATTTTTCCTAAATCTGTCTAACCGATGATTTGTTATAGGAATTGTGCATATTTTCTTTTTTTGATCTTTACATTTTAGTATTTGAAATTCAAACAATTGACCAGAGTGGTCAGATGAAAGTTTGTTGATAATACAGGCGTTGAGAGGAACTATATTACTATAGATATAATAGTATCAATCGCTTATACAAGTACTGGGAATAAATAGGGCGCAACTGCGTTTCTCTGTGAATACAAAAGAAACAACATTTAAAGCCTATATTCTAAGTTTTATAAAGTAAAATAATATAATGAAAAAATTAAAACATCTTACATATATTATGTCAAGTGACAAATTAAACATCGTCGATCAGACGGCAAAGAAGAAAAATAAAATATAAAAAGAGTTTGTATAGGAAAATATATTATGTTTTCTTCACATAGATATTGTCAATACATGTTGTCGTGGTGGCTGTTACCCTAGTAGGCACAATAAAAGTATTTATTAAATTATATGATTTAAACAGATTAAGCAAACGTTTACTTGAACTGCAGTTGTCGAGCAAATTTAAGGCCGCCATAGACGTTCAAGTAATTTAATCAAACTGGCTGGATCAAACCGTTTTATCAAATTGGCATAATCTGCAAAGCGACCACACACCTTCACGCAGGCTTGAAGCAGCGTCAGTTCAGTATCGAACCGGACGAAGAATTGTTGTGTGTATGTGGCCGTAAAAATGTCATGTACAGACGACGCTATAGCAATAGTAGGTTTAGTGCGTTTTCCAAGTACAGAGCATTATGCGACTCAGTGCCGCACAATGCCGCATAATCCTGAAGCTTAATTGGAACGTGAGTTAGTTTTCAAATGCATCAGCAGAGTGCGCTAAGTCAGTGTTGACAAAAAAAATGGTCTGAATAGAGTTAGCAACTTCATTAATGTATAAATAATGTGGTAAACAATAATAATTGGTTGAAAACTTTTTACGCTTATTTTAATAATCAAATTATTTCATTAACATTTTTACTGAAATAAGAGAAAACCTTTAAAGAATATAAGGTTTTAACAAGCTAAATAAACAGTAAAATATTTAGTTTCATGTAAGAAGTTTACATCATTTACGTTTTGAGTAAATTTTTTTAATGATTTCTAAAATAATTATATACTTTTTCAAAACCATTGCAATGTTTACGAAAGTATAATCCTGTAAAATAAATTTGTTTAGGATCCGAATTTTAAAATAAAATTGTATTCATATTTTAAATGTGGAATATAAAAATGGTAACTATTTGAACAAAAACCTCTCACGGAATGACACACACAACACAATTTCACTGTTTATTTATTACTTAAAGAGAGGGACACTTGATTTATACTATAAAAACTTCGAAAACTTCATTATATTAAATAAACCTTAAATCCTATATAATACCAAGACGTTGTTACGCCATCGCGTTTTAACACACGCCTAACGCCATCTATTACTTAAACAAATAATTAATTTAGACATTCCGCCCACCAAGGACGAGTCCTTTCAACATTAGAGTTGCACAAAATTTTGATAGAATTACTTTCATAACAAACAAAAAAATAACATGTTCAGTTAAACATAACATAAAGTTCATCAAGAAAAAACAAGTTAAAGAATTCGAATATTATACTAGGTAAATACGTTAATAATAAATCTAAAATCTACAACAATGAAAAGAAAGAATTATTATAACATTCGTAATTGAATCAAACTTGCCGCCCACCATGATGTAACAAAAAAAAAAAAAAAATCTATTTCTGAAGTATACTTATTTTACTTAAAGGTCTCTTTATAAGGCCATTCTTACATTTTATGGTTATCACTCTAGTGATATTATCAGGACCAGTATGTTTTTCTACAATTTTACCTAATAACCATTTACACGGTGGCAAGTTTTCTTCCCTAACAATACAAATATCATTTATACAAGGGTCTTCAAGTTTCGAATTCCACTTATATCTTTGACTTAAAGTTAACAAATATTCTTTAGACCATTTTTTCCAAAATTTTACAACAATATTCTGCATGACATTCCATCTTTCTTTAAGATTTACATTAAAATTAATAACTGATGTGTCATCAACAATATTTACAAGAGGTTCACCAATCAAAAAATGACCTGGGGTTAATGGGAGAGGGTCATCTGCTACGTCACTAAGCAATGAAATCGGTCTTGAATTTAAGCAAGCCTCAACCTGTGATAGAACAGTAACCAGTTCTTCATATGTCATTAAATTATCACCTATTGCCTTGTCAAATGTGTTTTAACAGACCGCACTCCGGCTTCCCAAATGCCTCCAAAATTTGGTGCTTGAGGTGGAATAAAATGCCACGTTGTTAATTCAGATGTGAGTAATTTTGCAATCTCATCAGGTATGTTTGATTTAGACCGATCAAACATGTCTCTCAATTGTTTATTGGCACCAACAAAATTTGTGCCATTGTCGCTATACAGATCTCGACAATAACCACGCCTAGCGATAAATCTTCGAAAAGCTGCAATAAAAGCCTTAGAAGTCAAATCGGTGACTAATTCAATATGTATAGCTCGTGTTACCATACATACGAAGAGACAAATATAACTCTTGTAGGTCTTAGCTCCTCGTCCTGGAGAAAATTTTATATGATATGGACCTGCATAATCAACGCCGGTTGCTAAAAATGGTTTACTCGGCTTAAGTCGTGCATCAGGAAGTTGGCCCATAAGCTGTACTCTCGCTGCTTTAGAATACCTTAAACAGGTAATACATTTCCGATAATACTTTTTAACCTGATCTCGAACTCGTACAATCCAATACTTTGAACGAAGAAAGTTTAGCATGATTTGAGGACCGCCATGCAAAGTCTTTTCGTGTGCATCCGAAATTAATAAATTAGTAAGGTGAGACTTAGCAGGTATAATAATGGGATGTCTTGCATCATAACTTTCGTTGGCCATGCTTATTCGTCCGCCTACCCTTAAAATCCCATTATTGTCTAAAATGGGACAAAGAGTGCGTAACACGCTCTTTTTAGGTACTTCTTTTCCATTTGCTATAACTGTTATTTCTTCGCCAAATGCAAATTGTTGCACTTGCTTTATGCAAACTTCTAGTGTTTTATTGATTTCTGTGACTGTTATAAATTTAGGTAAGGTTTTTCGATCTTCTTTTCTCATTACAAATCTTCGACAATATGACATTACTCTCAACATTTTTACTAAATTAGAAAATTTAATCCATTCAAAATTTTCATTCCTTTCTATGATATTCATTGAAACTATTTTTCCTTCTTCATTTGTACCACCAATTTCTAAATCTTCAATTTGAATATTCGTGTTTCTTAACCATTGTGGACCTTCCCACCATAGAGTGTGAGACAGTAACTCAAGCGGACTCAGACCTCTTGACGCGCAATCAGCTGGGTTTGCTTCAGATGAAACATGACCCCACTGAGAGTATTCCATAATAGAAAGTATTTCTGAGACACGATTACTAACGAAAGTCATCCATTTACTTGGTCCACCTTTAAGCCACGCCAAAACTATTGTTGAATCCGTCCATCCATACAGATCATCTTTAGGTATTTTCATAATTTGAGATATTTCGTTAATTAATTTTGATGCTAGTACAGCACCGCATAGTTCCAGTCGAGGAATAGAAACTTTCTTCTCGATTGGAGCTACCTTTGTTTTCGCGGATACTAATCGAACTTCTATTTTATCATCTGAACTGATTACACGAATGTATACTGCGGCTGAGTAAGCTGAACAAGATGCATCTGAAAATGCATGTAATTCAACTCGACTTTTGCGGGTGTAACCTAACCATCTGGGAATTTGTAATTGCTGAATATGAATAAGATCATTTCTAAAATTAAACCATAATTCACAAAATTCACTTGACAAAGGATCGTCCCAATCAAGATGTTGCTTCCAAATCTGCTGGATCAAAAGCTTTGCTAATACTACGACTGGTGAAATCCAACCCAGAGGGTCATACAAACGGGCAATATTAGACAAAACTTGTCTTTTTGTAACAGGATATGTTATTTCTGGTAAAGCAACAACGTATTCAAAACTATCAGTTTCTCGATTCCATTGGACGCCCAGAACCTTTATCATATTATCTGTTTTAATTGGCAAAGATGTCTCCTCTTTATTGTTTTGCTTTCCAATGTAATCCAATAACTCCTTACTATTGCTTGTCCATTTTTGCAATTGAAAGCCACCAGATGTCATTAAAGCATTCATTTCATCGTATACTTCTTTAGCTTCATCAATAGTCTCAGTTCCTGTCATCAAATCATCAACGTAAAAATCAGTATTTGTAATAGACGCTGCCACTGGAAACTTCCTCTTCTCTTCATATGCCAGTCGTTGTAAAGTCTTTACAGCTAGGTACGGAGCACAAGCTGTTCCAAAAGTTAGCGTAAGTAACTTATAATGTTCCACAGGCATGTCTGGATGTGGCCTCCATAAAATCCGCTGAAAATTAGTTTGCGCAGAATCAATTAATACTTGTCTATACATCTTAACTAAATCAGCAACAATGCTAATTCGATGAGTTCGCCACCTCATTAAAATATGTCTTAAATCTTGCTGGATTTTCGGTCCAACCATAAGATCGTCATTTAGCGAAACATCATTCATACCCTTACTAGATGCATTGAAAACCACGCGCACTTTAGTGGTTTCCTTATCTTCTCTCACCACTGCATGGTGAGGAAGATACACTGCAGTACTGTTATCCACATCATCTTCTGCAACTCGAGACATGTGGCCAAGTGTCAAATATTCTTCAATCACTTTTGTATACTCTTCACGTAACCAAAAATTATTAGATAATCTTCTTTCTAACGACACCAATCTTTTCATTGCAATATCCATAGATTGTCCATACTGACATTCTGGATCCTTATTTTTAAATGGTAATGTAACAATGAACCTTCCATTCTCATTTCTAGTAGTCGTAGCCTCATAAAGTGTTTCACACATTTGCTCTTCCACAGAAAGTCTCTTCTGAATCCTATCTGGTTCAGCCTCTATCTCCCAAAAACGTTTTAGATAATCATCTTCCTGTTCGACTTGCAAATGTAAACTCGTAATGTTAGCTGTGGAATAAGTATCAGACATTTTTCCCGATAAAACCCAACCAAAGGCCGTATTTTGTGCGATAAGTTTTCCTTTGGGTTGTTTTATTAGGCCATCTAACAATATATCTGAGTATACCTCAGCTCCTACCAATAAATCTATTTTACCTGGTACAGTATAACCTGGATCAGCTAATTCTAACGTAGAAAGTTCCTTCCAATCAGGTAAATCAATTCTGTCACAAGGCAGCATATCAGTGAGTGACCGTAACACGTAAGCATTAACTCGAATTAAACATTCTGGATTATGGCGAGATTCTAAATACAATATAACTAAATATTTTACATGCATTTGACCATCTCCCAGACCTGAAACATTACAATTAACAGATAATTTTTTTAAATTTAATAATTGAGCAGCCGCTTCTGTGATAAACGAAGCTTGCGAGCCTTGATCTAACAAAACCCGCAATATACTCCTATTTCCACTCCTCGACCTCGCCTTGACGACAGCTGTTGCCAGAAGCACTTGTTGATTGTGCCTTTGATGTTTTGCAAAATTTGCTACAATCGATGTACTTGGCACCGGATTCTCTTCTCCGTTTTGAACTTCCTCCAATACATTATTAATGTGTGTGTCAATTCCGTCCCTCTCAATATGCAGCAAAGTATTATGTCTTCTGCCACATTTTTTACAACATGTCGATTGTCGACATTTATTTACTACGTGAGTCTTTTGTAAGCAATTGTAACAAAGTCCTTTCGACTGAGCAAAATCTCTTCTTTGTTGAACAGTAAGAAGTCTAAATTGCTTACATAAATTAATATAATGACTTTCTCCGCATAAAAGACAACTAAATTCAGTTTTTTATTATTCTCTTGAACTGCCGCGTGAAAAGTTTTAGGAACTTGTTTTTTCATTTGAAAACTAGTTTTAGGTAATTGTTTACCAGTCTCAACCATCTCTAGACTCCTAAATCTTCCCTCAAGAAACTCAACAAATTGCGACCATGTTGGCATATCATCTGACAAATTATTTATGTGATTTTCCCACTGTTTATGTGTTTCTAAATCTATTTTCGAGACTGTCAAATAAATTACAATAGAATCCCAAGAAGCCGTAGATATGCCCATATTATCCAAAGCCTTTAAACAAGAAGTTGTTGTATCTAATAATTGTTTAATTGCTGATGATGATTCACTAATTGTTTTCTGTGAAAATAAAGTCTTTAGGATTGCATTACTATTATATCTTTTGTTGTTATATCTTTTTACTAATTGATTCCACGCTTCTTCATAGTTGAGATCTGTAGTCGAATAATTTCCTATTAAGTTTAAGGGTTCTCCTACTATACTACTTTTTAAATAATGCAATTTCTGCGCAGGCGACAACTTTTCATTATTATGAATAACAGAACAGAACAAATCATAAAATGTCTGCCATTCACTATATTTTCCAGAAAATGAGGGTAGTTGTATCCGTGGTAATTTTATAACATCTACAGAATGAGCCTTTGCTTGATTTTCCCTACATATTGAACTCTCAAACTGTTCTAACTTTTCTTTTAAATCTGTCATATATTCAGTATATATTTCTTGGAACGAATCACAAATGTCTTCTTCAAAATACGGAAACGATTTTATTTGCTCTGGAACCACTATTTGTATTAAATGCTTATGATTATCCATAAATTCCTTCAGCAACTCATCTAAAGTATTTATACGTGTTTGGACATATGCTTTTGTTATTCTCACTCTTGGACTTTTCTTATAATTTGAATGCGCCTTTTGTAGCCTTGAATGTAAATCCTCTTGATTTTTTATTATGTTAAAAGCCATTATTTCAATTTAAAATTACGTAGTGTATTATTTAAAATCACTAATGTATTAATTATTTAATTTACAACACTTTTTTTAATTAGTTCAAGATTTGTTGAAATTATTTTAAGTCCAAGATTGGTTGAAATTATTCTAAGTCCATACTAATTACTATAAAATTTTACAAGTCCAGTTGTCACTAATGAATAAATATTCTAAGTCTTTTGCATTAACTCACGAGTCCAAAGTCCATCCCTGGTTTCGGCACCATGAACAAAAACCTATCACGGAATGACACACACAACACAATTTCACTGTTTATTTATTACTTAAAGAGAGGGACACTTGATTTATACTATAAAAACTTCGAAAACTTCATTATATTAAATAAACCTTAAATCCTATATAATACCAAGACGTTGTTACGCCATCGCGTTTTAACACACGCCTAACGCCATCTATTACTTAAACAAATAATTAATTTAGACACTATTTATACCTTCATCCATACTTATGTTTATTTTTTTTAACAGTTTGAAGTATGGTGTAAAAAGTGGCTCATGAAAAGAGACGAATATTCGCATATAAACTTGTTAAATGAATTGAAATTTGCTCCTAAAGATTGGCATAATTATTTGCGAATGAATGAAGAAACATATTTAAAGATTCTGTCATTAGTCAGTCCATTAATTGAAAGAAAAGACACTATTATGCGAAAATCTATATCACCACATGAAAGATTAAGCGCAACTTTGAGTTTTCTTGCGACTGGAAGGAGCTATGAAGACCTCAAATTTTCCACAGTAATATCACCTCAGGCTTTGGAACATATTATTCCTGAAACATGCGAAGCTATATATAAGGTGCTCAGGAGAGATTGGTTAAAGGTAAATAAAATACTCATTATTTATTTTTATTATAAGTTATTATTATGAAATTAAAGATAAAACTTATCCAAATTAAAGCATGAAAGAAATTAGACTCAATTCTTACGTTCTAGTCAATACAAATCGTTTACATATTTTGGAAATTAGTGAAATAAGTAGCTGCATTTAAATCTGGAATGGAAAGTTGAACAGAATTAGATCCCTGTTGTTCTTCTACTTCCAAGGGCTGCTGTGTGATAACAATGGCTTGTCTTGAATTTGTAGCAGGAACAGGAGGAACAGGAGATGATGATGAATATGTACAATTCGATGATGTAGACCAAGCAATTGGAGAATCTGAATATTGTGGCTGTTGACCTAAAGTAAACTGTTGCGTATGATTATCATTACACAACTTATGGGACAAAGTCAAGTTACCCAACTCGCCTTCAAATAGGGTATCATTGATGATTTTTTCTGCAATGATACGCTGATTTTTTGATAATTCACGCATTTTGATCGCAACACTTTTAGCGAATACATCATATCGGTCTTCTCTAATAGCGGGTCGCTTAAAGTGTTACGTTAAATGTTTACTGTAAAATGTTACGATCAGGAAGACAGAGAAAACGGAACTATTACACCCGGGCTTAATACCGTTCAGTCAAATATGAATCACTTATGTCGTAGAAATTATTGGAATATTAAAAATGCGGCCAAGATGGTAAGACAAGACTTTATTAATTATTTTAATAATGAGGGTAGTATTCCATGGCAGAATGATTTTGTGTCATAAACAAAAAATAAGTTAATTAAATAAATATGATCGACTTGTTATTATGATGAAACTTAATAAAATATGAACATGAAAATAAAATTTGTTTTATTTAGGTACTTACCTCATATTCAACATGATCAGACATGCTCGAACGTGAACTTCTTGGAATGCACTGATCTTTAAGAAAAAATAGCTGATCATAGTACCATAACTTTGGCTTATATATTTCATCAGCGCCTGCCCCCGACTTCAAAGACTCCGCAACTTTATGTTCCTCCTTTTTGAAGGATGTCCGAAAGCTGTTAATTTTTTTGGTCACCAGGTCACGGTCTGCATTCGGTTCTATTTCTTTAAGTTTTTCTATTAGTTTACAATAAGCAGCATTCCGCTTATCTCTATTATGGTAATTATTATTTTTGACGTTCCATAAACAGGTTTCATTTTGATATATTTGTATGAATTCTTCTAAAGCCCCATCCACACGCTTGACAAACAATGGCAAACAGCCAACAGCAAACAGCAAACACGGACGTGTGGATGGGTGTTTGTCGTTGTTTGCCTGTTTGTGTTTGTGTTGGGCAGTGTTCGGCATCGGTGTCGGTTTATCTTGCCAGATCAAAGGATGTTTGGCAAACAGTTTGCTACGTATCCACACGTTTGGCAGCGATCAGTATGCGCGCGAGCTTGCGGGAGGCGGACGTATTTACTTGCTACACTTTTTCGTTTTTTTTGTTTTTTTGGTCTAAAGCAGTACCTTGTACGATTTCTATGTATTTTAATCATCCACCATCGTCTTTGCTTTCTTCTTTTTTCCTTTTTTCTTTTTCTTGCTTTAATTTATAATAAAAATATGTCAACCCGAAAGTAATAGCTGCTACTTAAAAGTGGCGAGTTTCCCGATCTAATGAAACATAGTAAAGTTATAAAAATATATATTAAATTTATTATTTAAATATTAAATCAACTGGTAAGTCATTTTAACGTAAACAAATTATTACATAATAATCAGTTCGGTTTTACCAAGGGTCGCTCGACAGCCGATGCCGGTGTTGAGTTATATAGATATATAGTTAAGGCTTGGGAGGAGTCGCATGACGCTTTAGGTGTTTTCTGCGACTTATCCAAAGCATTTGATTGTGTCCAACACGAGACCTTAATCGGGAAACTCCGCCACTATGGCATCAAGAATACCGCACTGAATCTTCTGATTTCCTATTTACACGGAAGAACTCAGAAGGTTGAAGTGAATGGTAAGAGGTCCTCTGGGTCGGCAGTAGATATGGGGGTACCACAGGGCTCAATTCTTGGCCCTTTCCTCTTTCTTGTTTATATAAATCTACCTTTCATGGTAGAGAGAAAACATCAGATAGTTTTGTTTGCTGATGACACGTCCTTGATTTTTAAAATCAAACGACAAATAACAAATTTTGACGATGTGAACAATGCTCTGTCTTCGATTGTCCATTGGTTTAGTATGAATAACCTTCTACTTAATGCAAAAAAGACAAAATGCATTAAATTTTGTGCAAAAAATGCAAGGGTTATGGATACTAGACCAATTATAAACGGTGAGGAATTGAATCTGGATGATACAACTGTATTTCTCGGAATCACCATGGATTCAAAACTTCAGTGGTCCCCTCATATTAACGGATTGGCGAAGAGACTTAGTTCTGCAGCCTACGCGGTTAAAAAAATTCGCTCACTAACTGATGTCGATACAGCTAGACTTGTTTATTTTAGTTACTTTCATAGCTTATTATTATGGGGTCATGCTGCTGATGTCGAAACTATTTTCATCCTGCAGAAGAGGGCTATTCGTGCAATCTATAATTTAAAATGTAGGGAATCTCTTAGAGATAAATTCAAGGAAATTAATATACTTACCTTTCCCTCGCAATATATTTATGAAAATATTATGTATGTATACAAAAATAGTGATAAGTTTACTAGAATAGAACATACGCACAATGTTAATACACGGAACAAACGCAGGCTGCAATTTCCCCGTACTAGACTATCTAAAGTTAGTAATTCTTTTTTTGGGAAAGGGATACTCTTCTTTAATAAAATCCCAGAGGCTCTTTTATCACTGCCTTTCAATAAATTTAAGAAATGTATTAAAGAAAAGCTGTGTAAAAAGGCTTACTATAAAGTCAACGATTATCTAGTTGATAAAAGGGCCTGGGACTAGTGCTAGACAGGCTACTTCTAATCAATTTGCGATATTTGTTTTAAATAAGTGTTGTTTGATGATTTGCTGTTTTAAAAGAGTACCGAGAGTTTTTTACGCCGGCTTTTTCTCTCGGCCTACACCCTCTGTCTTCTTTGCCGATGAGTAGGGATGCCTTCAAATTTAATGACGTGGAATAAGTGATACATGTATCTTATGTTCCATAATAAACATATTTTATTTTTTTTACAAGCTCGTCGTCCGCCATGTTTGCCGATTCGGAATGTTATGAACGTTCGCCAAGCATGTGGATGGCTGTTTGTGTTGGGTGATTGTGGTTGGTGTTTGGGACTTCGTTTGCTGTTTGCGGTGTTTGTGACAAACAGCCAGCGTGTGGATGCCCCTTAATACATCGCGGTTCGTCATTATGCACTGCAAGCTGCAACACGTCCGCTAGGTAACACTTCCGCAGCAACAACTGAGCGCTCGCAACACACACGCTCAAATTTTTCATCAAACAGTTTGATCAAACCGACTGATCAAATAAAAAAAAGGGTGCGTGTACTTATGTACGCGCGTAAGAAGTTATACTTCTTTGGCATTATTAAAAATAGTTTTTGATTGCATGCAAATAATTAATTACAATTAAATAATCAAAGACTGGAAAAGGAGTCATTAAAGTCAATAAAGTTCAGTTTACATTTGAAAAATTAATTAAATAAATATTTATTATTATTCTCTTACATTAAACAAATAAAACACTATTTATCTTTAAAACATTTTTATTTCATTATACTATTTATTTTTAAGTGACTCTAATGTCTTCATCAGAATTTCGGTTTGTAATTTTAAATTAATCATTACTTGGTTGTGCATCTACGAGGCTTCTCCAAAACTACTTGCTTTCTGCAACAAATAAGAGAATATTAATTTAAGCTCTGTCCATGCAAAACTTAAAATTTTTTATAATTCATATTATAAATTTTTTAACACATTTATATTAATATAATTATATAAATGTGTTAATAATATAATTTGTAGCACATGCTACAGACCTGGATAGCAACTTTCTTTTATTCTATTTAGAGATAGAGATAATTTAAATATAATACCGGTGTCTTCCTTGTAGGTTTCTTTGGAGTTGTTTGGGGATTCTTGTTGTTCAGTTCGACATGATTTTCTTTAACCTTTCTTTAATCCTACAAAATAATGAAATTGTTAAGTTATGTTGTCACTGTTGTGCACACCTTTGTTTGGCTTTTTTAGTATTCAAGTTATGTCAAAACTGATTTATTACCTTGTCATTGTTGGCTTTATTTGCTTTTGGGATATCAATTGTTTCCAAAATGATTTTATTTGTAATAACCTGAAATATATAAATAACATCTATTAATTTAAGTATCATGGTGAGTGGTTCGCACTCAGGTATTAAGGTGTATTATACCCACTGTCCATTATAAGTGGGAATGGGCTCACTTCTGTCAGGACAGAGTTTCGGTACTACAAGTGCAACATGGATGTTTTGAGGTATTACAATATCTCTAACTACCCTGTAGGGGAATAAAGTACACCATCACAATCAAATTCATTGAAATCTACTTCAAACCATTGTGTCTCGAGAAGGTGATGGTGGCTTTGTTCCACCTCCAGTTTTTGATGTTTCACGGCGATAAGATGACAACTCTTTTTTTGCATTCAATTTAGTGCACTTCCACTGATTCATCAATTGTTTTTTGTCTCTTGTCCTTATATTTGCTAGATTAAATCTGATGTTTTGATTAAATAATGTGGTCATTTTTTTGAGATGCAGGTACTTATTAAAATGTTTACTTCTCTGTTATATCGCTCCAAGCCTTCATTTTCTCCTTATTAGTATTCGTGCTTAAATCTTTGTTCTCAATTATTGATATATAGGGTCGTAGAATATTTCTAAAAAGTTGCTGCAACAAACGCAATAAACAAAAGCAATGAATAATGGTTCATGTTTCAGTTTTAATCAACAATAATACTCGATAATACATACGGATAGTTAACCTCAATTGTATTGAAGCACTCAGGAAGGTTAGCACAGTTTTTTCACAAATATTTTATATTATTTCACAAATATTTTGTATAATGAAAATAACTAGGTATATAATTATTAATTTTAAACAATAATTAAAACTCCTATATTTGTTTAAAAGGTAAATGTCATTGTCAGATGTCAATTGTCATGGTCATTCAAAATTCTTGTTAAGCTGCTAAGCTAGAATATGCGTGAAGTTAGCTTCACGCATATTCTATTTCTTTTTACTTGTAGTTTGTCTTATTCCCATCTCGCTCGCGCACGCTATATCACACTGCCAATTTTGTGTCATAGGTGCGCGCGCAATCGTAAAATTTCACTCTCATCAATTTTTCATAACGCGCCTAAAGAAGTACAACTTCAAAAAACAAAAATTTATATTTCTTCAAACAATTTGATAACTCATTAAATTTGATCAAATTTTACCACAGACACTCATGCCAATTTGATAAAACGGTTTGATCCAGCCAGTTTGATTAAATTACTTGAACGTCTATGGCGGCCCTTACATTAAAGTCTCCACTAACGATCAATTTTTTCTTGGATTTTTGCAATTTGTACAGAACCTGCTCCAATATTTTTTCTATGCTATCATATTGAGCTGAGGGAGGGCTATACAAACTAACAATGATAAATTGCTCCAGCTCCACACAATATACTTCTATTAAGCGTTCCACAGAGAGGCTCACTATGTCCTTCCTTTCTTTAAATTTTATTTTTTTATTAAGCAATATTAATGAGCCACCGTGTATTGCATTTCCTCTGCAGAACGAACTACCAATCTGATGATTACAAAAATTTAACATAAGTTCACATGTCTTTAACCAGTGTTCTGTAATACACAATATGTCAACATTTTCATTGCTCAAAAATAACTCAATTTCTAGTAATTTAATTTTCGTGCCTTGTATATTTTGGTGAACCAGATTAATAGTATTGTTCTTAAATTTACTTATCTTACTTTCTAATTCTAGGCCAGAGAGACTCTCTGTTGTCTTAGTGTCTAATTTAAATTAGATATACTATTTATTGGAATATCTTCCAAGGTCTTAGTAACTAAAACCTGCTCAATAGAAGCAGGTTGTCTAGCCAAATTCCTGGCTGTTATAAACAATAAATATGATAGCGAATCAGCTATCTGTCTTTTAAAATATGTAGGTAGATTATATCTATCCTTTGTCAAAAAATAATTATTACAACTAATGTACCTATTGGTATCAATTAGTGTAAAGTTTTTATTATATAATGTAATTGTGTGTAGTGTCCGATTTAAAATATGTCTCACATTATTTTCATGCTGACTGAAGTTTTTACTATAAGGATTAGATTAAATATTTTTGGTATTAAGTGAGCACAATTTTTCATAGCAGTTAATAAGCTCTTTTTTGTTTAATTTCCCTCTATTGCCTATAAATATAATTAGATTATCCATTTTACTGGAAGTCTCTCTTACAATGTTCTTTATGTAGCATCTATCGCCTACCTGCTATTACGAACATTAATAAATCAGTCTGTCTTCCGAGCCCGCCTTTTATTGACGTATCATTTGGCGACGAGGTTTATTTAACGATTAAAAAAATACATAATGTCGATTGGGAAAATTGATCCATTTAATTTAAGTTCCAAGCAATGGCCAGCTTATATTCGGCGCGTTAAACAATATATTAAACTGAATAAAATTAGCGAGGAATTAAAAGTTAGTATGCTGGTGACTGTGGTCGGGGAAGAAACATATATGCTGATGTGTGATCTTTGTGCACCACGATGTCCTGAGGATTCGACGTTTGATGAGTTGGTCAAATTGGTAACCGAACATTTAGAACCTCAAAGGTCCGAAATCGCGGAACGGCACGTGTTTCGTTTGCGACGTCAACACATTGCACAGTGGTCCATGTTCCTAAGAAAGGCGGTCATAGAGGTTGTATGTCGGATTAAAAATGAAATATTAACTTTTTATCTTAGAAATGATTGTTTTAAGGTTTTAATGATAATAACAAGTAAAACAATAGATATATTTTTAAAAAGGTAGATGTATATTCTCAAAAAAAGGATCCATCCGTACTAATAAATAATAGGTAGCAATAAAATAAGTTTTATTTATACAATATTTTCATGTTATGTCGTGACAACGAAGAACGGGTTTCATTTTTATATATATAGATTTCTGAAAATAGCTTAATTTACATATAAATAATAAAATTTACCAGATAATAGAAAACTGAACATAGGATTTATATAAAACATCGTCTTTTTACATAATAGGAAAACATTATAATTCAGTTGGGTAGCAACGTTTTTTGGCTTCCAACACTCTTTGATAACATGGAAAAGCATTTGGTATTTTAGAATTAATCAAGTTTTTTAATAAAATGTATTGATGTTTAGTTAGTTTAGCTTCAGTAATAAATGAAACGATTTCATCAGAGTTGAATTTTAAGAAATTGTCGGCTGATTGATTGGAATCACTAAGTAAAGTATTTATAGCAGAATCATCTATTTGAGATAAAATTGCCAACCTGCGACGTTTGCTTCTCTTGCTGCATTCTCCAAACTCCTTCCTGTGCTGCGTCCTGCTTGTAGATTGAAGATATTCGCTTGTCTCGTCGTCGTTTTCATGTAGTTCTCCGTCAGAGCTCCCAAGAATGCAGACTTCGATCTCATTTAACCAGTCACCGTATTTGGCAATCAGCTTAGCTTTTGACCTCCCCAGTTTCTTCCAATATGCAGCAAACCGTTTACAGAGATTACAAATTAAATCTCTTAAGTAATCGGTCTTGATATTTTCAGTGTCCGGTAAAGAATTTGCTAGCATTTCAAACACTTCACGAGATCTATCTGCCTCATTTTCTTTACTTGTCGCATTCAACCACGTGTCTAGGACAAGCATTCGAGGAAAAGAATACTTGATGATGGATCCTACAGAATAAAAGAAATGAAAATTATAAGGTATCAAATTTACCTATATACGACTTTGTCTTTGTCATGACCTATAAGCAATCCTCGGCGCACTTTGGCGCACCTAGATGTTACAGATTCTAAAACTAGACAAACAAGAGATTATTTTGATATATGTTTCATCTTTGGGGATTCGTTCCTTCCTAAGTAAAAGTCTAATTAAATATGGCAGAGCGGTAAAACTCAAAGAAATCGGAAGTCTTTCTTGATGGTGCTGATTACAGATAACGACACGGTTAAAGTAAACACAATAGGATTAAAAATGTCGTACATACCTTCTATTTGAATATCCATGGCAAAAAATTATCACAAACAATCAATTTCCGAGAAAACAACACTTTAAAACAATAGAAATTTTGCCGACAAAGACAACGCTAATTAGCACTATTGGAATGTTATCACTTCGGTTGCACAAAATGAAATGATCCTTTCATGTTATTGTAATTGTTTTTATATCTGGGGGTAGAAGGGTTATTTGTCTACCCTGTAGTGATAAATGACGTCATAATTCAACCATCGACATTTCAGCCCTATGACCTATGGGATGGACCACTGTGCATTGGGGAGTTTTTAACCGACTATTTGCAGGCCCTTAAACACTTAGCATCTACTTGTAATTTTGGCAAGTGTTTATCGTGCTCAATGTTGGAGGATAATCTTCGGGATCAATTTGTATCGGGTCTGGCGAATAATGCAATGCGATCTCGAATTTTTGCCGAGAAAAAGATACAGTATAAAGAGGCTGTGGAACTGGCACTGGCATTGGAGGCGGCTGAAAGGCACGCAGAGGTCAGTGGGTCCACACGGGCATCGGTGAATGAGGCATCAGGAACAACAGGCGGTCAGGTGAGCGAGGGCTTGCATTACGCGCGTGGCGGTGGCCGTGTTGGCAGCCAGCAGGCGCGCACGACCTACATACCGAGCGCCAAGGGCGCTGGTGTTGCTGTGCGTTCAGCAGGTGGAGGCGCGGGGACTTCAGGTCCTGGTGTTTCATGCTGGCGCTGTGGCAAGGCGCATACAGCGGATAAGTGTCGTTTTAAGCAATACAATTGTGATGAGTGTGGCCGACGGGGTCATTTAAAAGTGATGTGCAAACAAGTGCGTGGTAGTGTTAGTCGACAAAACTTTGTGTCGGCCGAATCTGATGTTGAGTTATTTAATTTGAAGTTGAGCAGTCAGGGTAACGAACCTTATTTTATAAAGGTTTTTATAGATAGTAATTTAATTCGATGCGAAGTAGACACGGGAAGTCGTATATCAGCAATAAGTGAAAAAATGTATAATAGATTCTTTTGTCATAAAGTAATTATAAGGGATGGCATAATCTTACGTTCTTATTCAGGTACTCAGATCGGGTCTTTGGGTTACATTGAGGTAAATGTGCGTTTGGGCGTCGTGGAAGTTAAATCATTACGTTTATATATTATAAAAGAAGGTGCTAGACCTTTAATAGGACGAGAATGGTTACGTGCGTTGAATATTAAAGAAATTTATCTTAATGAAATCGCGGAAGATTCTTTTGTGAATAGATTAAGCAAGGAATTTCCAGAAGTATTTTGTAATAAGTTGGGCACATGTAAGAAAACTATTAGTTTACAACTCTGCGATAACGAACCGGTTTATGTGCGAGCGAGGCCGGTGCCGCTAGCACTTCGCGCGCGAGTTGAGAACGAGCTAGCGCGTCTTGAGAGACTCTGATTTTGGGACCCCAATCGTACCAGTAATTTAAAAAAATGGGGAGATACGTATTTGTGGGGACTATAAAATAACTGTGAATCCCAAATTAAAAAGAGATTTTTATCCATTACCGCGAATTGATGAATTATTTGCTAATTTAAGAGGGGGGGAGCAGTTTACTAAAATAGATTTAACGCACGCGTACGAGCAGTGTCTTTTATCTGAGGAATCACAGCCGGTCACTGCCATTACTACTCATATGGGTACTTTTGCTTATCGTCGTACTCCTTATGGTTTATCATGTATACCGGAAAAATTTCAAAAATTAATGGAAGAAACGTTGCGTGGAGTGAGCGGCTGCGTCGTTTTTTTAGATGACATTTGTGAGACAGGCTCGAATAGAACTGAACACATAACTAATCTTAAGGCTGTACTCGAACTGTTATATATTTAAAACCTTAGAGACAACCCTATGTCAACCTTTATTTTAGCAAGCTTGCATCTCCTATTCAACTGTCATGAGCATTATCTTTCAGCTCAGTCCAGTCCCATTTTACGATTCAAACCGAGCAGTTGCCTTTCTAAATCTATATTTCTAATTAAATCCTTTGTGGAAAATAAAATCTTTTTTTAAAACTCAAAATCCGGGACGTCGTATAACATTGGTGACTAACGAGTGATTACAAAAGTGAATATTTCTGTGAATAACTAGATTTTCCTATTCGCTGTGAATTCTAAAATTGTTTTGTGAAGAAACATCCGCCGTCTCCGCCCCATACATCAAAGATGTTCATTGGTAAAACTGCAGCATTCCTGTAAGTCTTCAAAAGAATCCTATATATTCGTATTTCAGTGTGTTGTGCGAAAACAATTAGTGAAGTTCAAAGTGCTAAAAATAGAAAGGTTTTATAAAATTACAATCTCATAGTTGGTTATAATACCAATTAGAAATCAGTGCATCGCCTTATCAGTTCTCAGTAACGCTAGCCGTCGTCGCGTCGTTATCAGTATTGTTTTGTCTAAGCCATATCCTACGTGAAGATGCCTAAGGAAGATGTAATTGTACGCGAGTCTAAGAATAGGCCATCTACAGACGTTGATTTAAATATATTAATTAAATTCATAAACAAATTTGATGGTAACCGTGAAAAATTAAGTGCTTTTTAAACAATTGTAAAAATGCGGTAGAACTTGCTACTCAAAATCAACAGGACATTTTATTAAAATTTATTGTAAGTCAATTAGAAGGACGCGCAGAAACGGCTTGTTGTGTTAAAGAATTCGAGAATTGGCACCAGCTTGAAGATTTCTTAAAATCTCAATTTGGTGATAAAAAACACTATGCTGCGCTGCTTTCTGATTTACAAGAATGTCGTCAATTAGGCAACGAAACGGTCAACCAGTTTGCATTACGAATAGAGTCTTGCTTGTCAAAATTATTATGCGAAATTAATATAACTATCCCTACTAAGAAAAAAGACTCAAACTCAAACTCAAACTCAAAATATCTTTATTCAAGTGGGTAACCAAGTACACTTTTGAATCGTCAAGTTAAATTAATCATAAATTTACATTTACTACCAGTTCGCAAGTCAAGGGCGTAGAGCGGGTAAGAAGAACTGGCAAGAAAACTCTTTTTAATCGCCAAGTATTGGCAGGCCGCGTCGCAGCTATGAAAGACTTAGCGTTACACACGTTTGTAGTCGGCCTAAATCCAAGATTGTCTACTATAGTTCGATGCCGTGACCCTGAATCTTTGAACGACGCCATTAATTTCGCTACTTCGGAGGAAAAGATTATTAATGCTTTGACACGACGAAATACTAATTACTCGCAAACTCCAAATACTCAGAATCAGGCACGATTCCGCCCATCTCACTCATCATATTCACAAAATCGATCAGCCTTACAACATGGCACTAATAATAATACATCTGCCGCGTTTAGGCCCTCTAATCCTATAGTGTGCCGATATTGCAAGGCCCCAGGGCATACTATTGAAGGTTGTCGCAAACGAGAATACAATAATAAGAAATTTGGAAACAATCAAAATTCAAACTACCGCACAAACCCTACTACTTCCTTTCAAAATCGGAACCAACCGATTCATGCAATAGCTTCTTATGAAGATTATGGTGTCGATGAGACAGATAATCCTTTAAACGAATAAAGGACTCCCGACGGTGTCTCCCGAGTCCGAAATTTCAACGTCCTCTATTGCTATATCCAAATGACACCGCAAATTCTATATCCTACTACAATTCTAGGGTCACACAACAGGGTAACCAGCCCCAAAATGAAGGCCACCCTCTACGTAGAATAAATTCTATTTCCAATTACAATTCCAAGGTCACACAACAGGGTAACCAGCCCCAAAATGAAGACCATATTCCTATGTCTAAATCCAAGGTCACACAACAGGGTAACCAGCCCCAAAACGAAGACCATATTCTCATTTCTAAATCCAAGGTCACACAACAGGGTAACCAGCCCCAAAACGAAGACCATGCTCCTATTTCAAAGTCCAAAGTTACACAGCAGGGTAGTCAAACTCATAGTGGTAGCAACGTTAATAAATCAATTACAAAATCCTCTGTACCACATAACCCTAATTCTAATAATGGTGCAATAAATTCCCAACGAAGGACATACATGCCTGCCATATCTCCTCTTACAACATCCATGGTCGATACCTCAAACACCACACCTGAAATAAAAAACAATATATCTAACAAAATACATAACGTTACTTCAAATCCATCCGAAAAATACTTACCCTTTGTGGAAGTTCAAACCTCTGTATCTACCAAACGACTTAAGCTCCTTGTTGACAGTGGTGCATCTATTAGCCTTATAAAGAAATCATCTATTCAAAACATGCCTGAAATAGACGAACATACTATAACATTTTCAGGAATTGGAACTGCAGATAAACCAATGAAGTCATTTGGACGTATACCTATCGAATTCAACTCTCTGAAGTATCGATTTCATATTATTGATAACATAAATTTTCCTTACGATGGTATAATTGGAAACGATTTCCTATCAGACAACTACTCAAACATTGATTTTAGGAATGAATCGCTTACGATTAGTCAAGTTGAACTTGCTTTAAAATTTAATGAACCAATATATACTATTGCTCCCCGAACTGAAACCATCATAGAATGCTCGGTACTTAATCCAGAAATAGGTGATGGTAGATCAAAATCCCGTTGACTCAATTCTAATTGCTAACTGCATTGTCAAGGTGAAACCTAATTCTAGAATAAACATTTCTGTTGTAAATATCTCTGAAGCTCCAATTACGTTAAACTCAAATTTAAAATTAAAACTTACGCCCTTGGAAAACAAAGAAAATCACCAAATATTCAATATATCTCATACAATCCCCAACAGTGCCGGTAACAGAACTGAGCAGGTCTTAGACCTTTTAAGAGTCACTCACCTTAATAACGAAGAACGAGACTCATTATTTAATCTTTGCGCTGAATTCTCAGATATATTCCACCTCCCTGAAGATTCTCTGACTTGTACCAATGTTCTCGAGCACCAGATACCAACCTCTTCCTCTGTACCCATTAATACAAAATCATATCGATTTCCTGAAGTGCATAAACAAGAGGTAAACAATCAGATTAATAAAATGCTTAATGAAGGAATTATCAAACCATCAACTTCTCCATGGTCATCTCCGATCTGGATAGTTCCAAAAAAGCTCGATGCTTCTGGTCAGCGTAAATGGCGCATTGTTATCGACTATCGCCGATTAAAAGATATCACTATTGGAGATTCTTACCCTATTCCTAATATTTCAGAAATTTTAGACCAATTGGGTAAATGTAAATATTTTAGTACACTCGACTTAGCTTCTGGCTTTCATCAAATTAAAATGTCTGAAGATGACGCTCCCAAAACTGCTTTTTCCATCCCACAAGGACACTTCGAATTTGCGCGGATGCCTTTGGGCTCAAAAATGCCCCTTCCACGTTTCAGAGGTTGATGAATTCCGCTCTATCAGGCCTGCAAGGGCTACAATGCTTTGTTTATTTAGATGATATCGTAATCTACTCATTTGATCTCCAAAAACATATGAAAAACCTCTCAAATGTCTTTGACAGACTCCGACAGTTTAACCTCAAACTTCAGCCAGATAAATACGAATTTCTGCGCAAGGAAGTTTCTTATCTCGGTCACATAATAACTGACGAAGGCGTCAAGCCAAATCCCGAAAAAACCAGAGCAGTCCAAGATTTTCCCCAACCCAAATGTCCTAAAGACATTAAATCCTTCATGGGGTTAGTATCCTACTATCGTCGTTTTATACCTAACCTGTCCAAAATTGCTAAACCCCTTACAAACCTCTTAAAGAAGGATGTTCCGTTCATTTGGCAACATGAACAACAGTTAGCCTTTGAAACTCTTAAAAATAGCTTGATCTCCGCACCTATACTTGCTTACCCTGATTTTAACCAACCATTCCACCTCACTTGCGACGCATCTAACTATGCAATCTCCGCTATCTTGTCACAAGGGCCTATAGGAAAAGACCGCCCTATCGCTTTTGCGTCTAGAACACTATCTAAAGCCGAAAGTAACTACAGCGTTACCGAAAAGGAATGCTTGGCTATCATTTGGGGAACTAAAACCTTTAGACCATACCTGTATGGTAACAAATTTACAATTTTAAAATAAATAAAATAAAAATAAAATGGTCATTTAATTGTAAGGATCCTGGATCCAAGCTTGTAAGATGGCGTTTAAAACTCGAGGAGTTCGACTACAACATTGAATATAAAAAGGGAAAAATCAATAGTAACGCCGACGCTCTGTCTCGATTTCCCGTCAATCCAATTATTAAAGATCAGACTGATTCTCAACGAGTAATACCGTCTTCAAGTGAGAATGATCCACTTCCCTTTAGTCCCCTAACAATAGATGATCTAGGTATTCAACTCCCTTCCAATATCGATCTTTTAGAAAACGATGAAATGTTGATTCCTGCTACTAGCCCTGAGAAGGAGACCAACTCACCTGCGCAAAATCCTTCACGCTTTTCACCTCTTCAAGGCGCCTTAAATTCTAACACTGACTACAACGACTTCCTGAAAACTTTCTCAAACAAAAATGAAAACTTCAACACTCATATAAAGGAACACAATGAAAGTCTCCTTAAAAGTAATTCTAAGGCCATCTTAATCCCTGTATCAATCGACTTCGATGAATCAAATCCATATCTCCAAGACATTCTGTCCACACTACCCGACTCTACCAATATCCTGAATTCAGAAAGAGAACTACATTCGTTTCAAAAAATCGAAATTAAAAACAAGATATACTATCTTTTATTTACCAAAGTCTACTATTTCGACGACTGTACTGAACTCCTCCTAAACGACTGGACCAATTTTGATGAAATTTTTTGTGTGTGTTCAAGGGGATCTGGGAATGGTTTAGATTCACAAATCAGCCCGGCAGATGGTACTGCAATCGGTACTTTCATACTTTGCTTAATATCCTAATCGCTTTAAATATCATGCAGGACAACGTCTGTGGGGTCCACTAGTATCCAGATATATTCAAAACTCTCAAAACAGCCCGAGACGATATCTTGCTTTCCGCGAACATTGGAGAAATAGCCATATCTGACTTTAAAAGTCTCTTCGAACAACATTCCTTTGTTAAAATATATGGTATGCTTATGTACTTATTTAATAATACTAACATAACAGTAAATATACACCATAATACCATCCTATACCCTGTTCCTTCCGAGATCACTAAAATCCTTAAAGAAAACCATGATATCCCGATTGCAGGACATCTGGGCTCAAATAGGATGTATAATAGAATCAAAGAACGATATTACTGGAAGAATATGCGTACAGATATAGAAAATTATGTACAAAACTGTAAATTATGTCAATCAAACAAAGCACTGAGGAAGATCAACCAATCACCCATGCAAATCACGACTACCGCTACACGCCCATTTGAAAGAATTAGCCTCGACATAGTTGGCCCTTTGCCTGAAGCTGGATTTCAAAAACTTAAATTCATACTTACTCTTCAGGATGATTTAACCAAGTTTTCCATTTCATACCCAATATCAAACGCTACAGCAGAAGAAACCTGCGAAGGTTTAGTTCACTTTATTTCCCTATTTGGTATCCCTAAAACCATATTAACAGACCAAGGAACTAATTTCACTGCCGAATTATTTAAACGCACATGCGAGTTCTTAAAGATTAAACAAATTTGGTCATCACCTTACCACCCTCAAACGCAAGGCGCTTTAGAAAGAAGCCATTCAACTTTAAAGGAATATTTGAAATCTTACGTAAATGAAAATCAGACAAACTGGCATAAGTTCGTATATACCGCCATGTTAACCTATAATGGTAGTGTCCACACAACGACTAAATTCACTCCATACGAACTTGTTTTTGGCCACAAGCCATATATCCCTGACTCAATATTTGAATCACGCCCTGACGTATATTAAAATGCTCCATCACCGATTACAAATTTCTCGAGAAAAGGCTTTGGAAAATATCAAAACTTCCAAAGAAAGATCAAAAACCTACTATGATAAACACACGCGGTCTATACAGTATAAAGTAGGTGACTATGTTTATTTAAAAAATCACGTCAGGCTACGCAAGGCTCTTTCGCCAATTTGGAAAGGTCCCTATAAAATCGTTAAAGTCCACGATAATAATACTTTACACCTTTTAATTAATCGACGTCATGTTAAACATCATTTTGATGAAGTAAAACCAGCTCACGAGATCTAATTTAAATTTTATTTTATAAATGTTTTTATTTTTATTATACACATACACTTTGTATAGGTATTTAAGTTGCCAGTTTTATAAGATGAGTTTATATCAAGTTTTATTGTTATATTTTACTTTTCTTATAAGTAACATTATTTTAATCCTTTTAATAGTATTATAACACGCTCACATATTTTCCAGGGTCATCGCAATTCTCTGCAATGTCACCCTAGCTGAATCTGAAAATCAGTATGTCAAAAATATAGTGAAAGGTCCTGGGATCTTCTTCGACCCTGTTGGCACACTAAAGATAATAAACGACCAATTTCATATTGTAATTCCCGTAGAGATCATTCCCATAAAAAATCATATAATGGACATAAATAAAGTGTTCAATAACGTTCAGTCTTATTGTCAGAGAAGCGAAGTAATTGGTGTTTCACAATGTCATAACTTATTGCAACCTTTAGAAGCAATCCTTAAAGATCTCCAACGTGACTTTAATGCCGTTTCACATCTAGTATCCGATAATTACGTTTCGAAAAGATCCGCATGGTTTTCCGGAATAGGCACTGTATTTAAACACATATTCGGTACCTTGACCGAAGATGATGCGAAGACCTATGAAGACGCTATTAAAACTCTTTATGAAAATGATAAAAAGATTTCAGGAACATTGAAGAAAACCGTAATTGCTTCCCAATCTGCCATTTCCAATATAAATCAATCCTTACATGAAATGAACCTTAATCAAGCAAAATTGAATGGTGTCGTCAAACAATTAGCGTCTTCGGTATCCAATATAACAAATGCTTTTAATGAGGTTAACTATAGGAATAATTTTTATAACATTTTAAATATTTTGCAATCAAGCTTACTGACTTTATCATTTAAGGTGGAAGACTTACTTAACTCCATTTTACTCATTAAAAGTAACACCTTGCATCCTTCAGTTCTAACCCCGAACCAAATGTACAATGATATTGTAAATAATTTTAAGTTACTACCTAAGTACAGAGATTTTCCTGTAAGCATAGATATAAGCAATATTCATATTCTAATTAATATAGCCGATTTAACTTGTTACTATTTCAATGAAAAATTAATGTTTATTGTAAAGATTCCACTCGTAACCTTAGAACATTTTAATATCTATAAAACTATACCATTGCCTATTCCACATACGGAGGGTAATTTAAATTCTTTCGCTATGATCCTCCCTTCGGAACAATTTTTAGCCTTGAGCACAGATAAACTATCTTATATCTATCTCAAAGATTTAAATGATTGTAAAAGCATACTTACCGATACTTACCTTTGTGAAATAACCGATGTCTACGCAGTACTTAATAATCCTTCATGTGAAATCGAAATAATTACTAAAGCCTTAACTACCCTTCCCGTAAATTGTCCTGTTAAGGTCATGTTTGGTGATTTAGATATTTGGCATAAGCTAAATAATAACAAATGGATATTTGTACAATCAAAGTCCACTAAATTGTCTAATGAATGTAATCAAAATGTATCTGAGTTAGTTATATCTGGTACAGGTGTACTAAATTTACCAATAGATTGTGTAGGTTTTCATAAAAACCTTAAGTTGGTGACTAAAGTGTATCCCAAAACATATGTACCCGCTGTATCCTCGAATTTCGATATTATTAACGATGATTGTTGTAAAAGTGTAAACAAATTAAGTAATAACATTTCTATTCCAAAAATCAAGATTATTAACCTTGATAATTTAAAATCACTTAAAGCTATTTCAGACATGTCAATGGAGGATCTAAATGAGATCAAGAATCCTAATAGTTTTAATAATCATGTTAGCTTTCCTATTTTAAGTATTTTCTCTGTAATCCTAGTTATTAGTTTTGTTTTTGTATATTTTTATAAGAAAGGCAAATGTTCGAGAAAACTCCAAGTTTCCAATAATATCCCGGTTGAGCAAGATAATAATCTGGAAAACCAGAGAAATCCTTCAGTAGCTCGCTTGCGAGTTTGTTAAATATTAAGTAAACTTACAAATAAACCGTAAGTTTCCTCATAACGAGGGGGTTGTTAAATATTTAAAACCTTAGAGACAACCCTATGTCAACCTTTATTTTAGCAAGCTTGCATCTCCTATTCAACTGTCATGAGCATTATCTTTCAGCTCAGTCCAGTCCCATTTTACGATTCAAACCGAGCAGTTGCCTTTCTAAATCTATATTTCTAATTAAATCCTTTGTGTAAAATAAAATCTTTTTTTAAAACTCAAAATCCGGGACGTCGTATAACAGAACGTTTGCGTAGTATGGGGCTAACTGTCAAATTATCTAAATGTACATTTTTGCAAGATAGTGTTAAGTATATTGGTTTTATTATAAATAAAGAGGGTTTGTTACCAGCCCTGCGATTCTGTAACTCACTTTTCGAACTCACACAGCGGTTTTCGCATCGGGGGTCGCTCTGAAATCAGTCGTGAAGCAGTCATTTCATGATTTGGCATTCTGATAACGTGGGGACTTGTAGTTTATTGTTTATCAGAATGCCAAATCATAAAATGACTGCTTCACGACTGATTTGAGAGCGACCGCCGATGCGAAAACCGCTGTGTGAGTTCGAAAAGTGAGTTACAGAATCGCAGGGCAGATCCTGATAAGTTACAAGCTATTAATGATGCACCCACGCCAAGTAATGTAACTCAATTAAAAAGTTTTTTAGGCATGTTAAATTATTATGGAAAATTTATTGTTAATTTAAGTACTCTTTTGCAACCGTTACATAATTTATTAAAAAAAAATTCTTCTTGGGACTGGAATTCGAAATGTGAGGAGGCGTTTGTAAAGGCAAAGCGATCACTCTTGAGTAAACGGGTTTTAGCGCACTATGAGGAAGGTCGAGAGTTAGTTTTGTCAGTGGATAGCAGCGCTTATGGGCTGGGTGCTGTGTTAGCGCACCGCTATCCGGGCGGGGTCGAGCGGCCCGTAAGCTGTGTTTCTCGCACGCTTAATGCGGCGGAACGCAGTTACAGTCAATTAGACAAGGAAGCGCTCGCTATTGTCTTTGGTGTTTTTAAACATCATCAATATTTGTTTGGAAGACGTTTTACATTACGTACAGATCATCAACCGTTGACATATATTTTTGTCAGTAAGGGAGGTATTCCTCTGACTGCAGCAAGTCGGTTACAGAGATGGGCAGCACGTTTGGCTGCATATGATTTTACGATAGAATTTGTACGATCGGTAGATAACGGTCCAGCCGATGCTTTGTCGCGTTTGCCGCTTCCTCAAGAGGGTCGATTTGCAGATTCAGTAGATTATCTTAATTTAGTTGCGGACTCTTCACCTATTTCTTATAAAGATATTGCCAGGGAAACTGAACGAGATAATTTTTTGTGTAAAATCAAACGGTATATTTTTTTTGGTTGGCCAAGCGATCCGAGTTGTGAAGGTGAAAAACCATATTTTGCTAGAAAACATGATTTTGCTGTTGAACAAGGTTGTATAATTTATAAATATAGAATTGTGGTTCCAACGAATTTACAAAAAAATATTTTATATGAAATTCATGAGGGTCATTTGGGAATGAATAAAATGAAAAGTTTAGCTAGGAGCTACGTGTATTGGGCGAGTTTAGATCGCGATATTGAGACGCTTTGTAGGAACTGTGGGGCGTGTCGGTCCGTGTTGGATGCGCCACCCCGAGCCCAAATTCACCCATGGGAGTTTCCTTTGCACCCGTGGCATCGTTTGCATGCTGACTTTGCGGAATATGGGGGTAGGCGGTATCTTATTGTTGTTGATGCAAACACGAAATGGATAGAAGTATTTTCAATGACTAATACCAGCGCGTCTTTTACAATTAGGGTTTTCAGAAATATTTTTGCAAGATTTGGTTTACCATCACAGCTCGTGACTGAAAATGGTCCACCATTTTGTTCTTTTGAATTGGAGTCTTATTGTGTAAGTAATTGCATTAAACATACTTCTTCGGCTCCTTATCGACCTCAGGGCAATGGAGCAGCGGAAAATGTTGTCAAAACCGTTAAAAAAACAATTAAAAGGGCAGTTTTTGAAGGCGAAAATATTGACGCAGCTCTCGATAAATTTCTTACTTGCAAGAGATTATAGGCAAAGAGGGGAGAAATGGGCTTCAGGAAAGGTGTGTAAAAGGACGGGCCCGGTTTCTTATAAAGTTGATTTGGGCAACGGTATTGAGTGGCGTAGACATGCAGACCAAATTATTTCAAATAAAAACAGATTTTCAATGTCACGCACGAATACAGCGGTTGTCTCAGAACAGGAGGGTAATAATGGGCTAGGGTCTGAGATGGTGGAGGTTACAACTGAAGAGAGTGATCTTAATAAAACAATCAACAAATCAGATGATCAAGCGTGTCAGGTGGAGTCTCAATCAACACAGACCCTGTCCGAGTCCTCTCAGGAACTATCGGCTCGAGCATTGCGTGCTTTAAAGCGAGCTAAAAATAATAGTTGATAAGTTGTTTGTCATGATTAAAGATTTTATTTTGGTTTAGTTTATTAAGTACTAGGTTATGTAAATTTTGTAATATTTCTTGTATTCCTATTGTAGTGGTTTAAAATGTATTTCGTGGTTTGTAGGGGAAAGATGTAGCATCTATCGCCTACCTGCTATTACGAACATTAATAAATCAGTCTGTCTTCCGAGCCCGCCTTTTATTGACGTATCACTTTATAATATATTTAAAAGTAGCATAGGGTAACAGCTATTAGTATTAATACGAATCCACCCAAATGAAGAAGTGCTCTAAGATCTTGACTATTCTTTATTGCTTGTTGCAGACTGTCACTTCCAGACATATCTACGTAAAAATCTTCACGCAATATCTTAGCAGCTTCTGGATACCGGTCGCCTTCATCTTCTGCAAATTTCATAAGAGTTATTACGGCGAGATAGGGAGCAGAAGCTGTTCCAAATGTAACAGTCAACAATCTGTAGTTTTTGTCTTCTTCAGATTGGTCGTTTCTACACAAAATTCTTTGATAATCTGTATCGGTCAACCCATATCAAGGGTTCATTTTGGACATAACAAAGCAAATGGCGCGAGTTCTCCACCTCATTATGAGGTTTCACAGATCGTCTTGCAGTACAGGACCCGTCAACAGTTCGTCATTAATAGAGGCACCGTTGCAGCCCTTGCAAGAGGCGTTAAATACGACACGAATCTTCGTGGTTTCTTTATCATTACGGATCACGGCGTGGTGAGGTAAGTAGACTGATTTATTATTTATTTCGTGTGTAGGTATTTCTTCGATACGGTATCTTTTCGTATTTTCATCAACTTCCCATATTGTTTTCAGTAAATCTTCTTTATCAACTTCTTGTTTTATGACCGTTAAGGATTGCTCGTGCTTCCTGATCTTGATGTCAATTCCACCCATGAGGTTTATTCCAGGTATGTATTTTGTGCGCATGGTGTACCTGGTGGACCTTTGATCAATCCCTTCTTCATAATGTTTACTTACTCATTGAGACCCACCAACGGATCGATGTTACAGACGGCGGTAAATGTTTCGTCTGCCAGTTGAACGCTTAAATGTCATTGCTTGTGGCGGCGTCCATGCGTCGGGTTGTCTCTCTCCCTAAAATATGGTGAGGGGGCCAATGGCTGGCCATGCGTCATACTCGTGAACGGGTGCTACTTGTGGTGACTGGTCGTACTTGAATTCGTGTATGCGGTGATGTTAATTATTTCGACTATGTGTTTGCGTGTTGTTCCCACGAGAATGTAAGTGCGTGCTCCTATTTCACCATGCCTCCTGCTGATAGAGGACAACTCTTTGTTTTTAATTTATGTTATTATTATTAATTACTTAAGATGTCATGTGGAACATGGTTTAATGGTTGCAGCTCCTTACAAACGTTGTGTGCGACGATTAGAGGCGATTAAAAAGAGTGGCGGAGAGTTTATTGCCAGTTCTTCTCTTCCGTTCTACGCCCTTGATTTGAGAACTGGCACTAAATGTAAAATTAGAAGCATTAATATTATGTATTTCTTTGCTGACAAGTCATAAGTGTACAATGTGTTACCCATATGATTAAATGATTTTTGAATTGAATTTGAATGCCAGCAAGGTGCGGGCCAATCTCTTCTTATTATTGTGCCTGAAAGTATGTTAGAGGTCAAGGGATTCTTCATCACATAGGCACGTATACGTAATAGGTAAAATGAAATTGTTCCATCGTGATAATACATTTACATTTACTTGGCTCTAAAGTGGTATCAGGGGTTGCCAAGTCTCATGTTTTCATGGCCTGAATGGCAAGATAAGTTAAGATAAGCTTTTCCTAGTGAAGACAATTTTTTTTACTAAGACATCATGGAACATTACAATCTAGCCTAACTTAAGACTAATAAGTAATTTAAGTCTAACCTAATTTACTAATAAGGATTTTACATAAGAAAGTGAAGACAATTATGCATAACTACTGACGGATATGCTCGCTTGCAGAACGCGTCTTGGCGAACCTTTAGAGGAATATTTTTTTGAAAAAACTGTTCGTTTATGATGATTATCGTGTATAATAGATGTAATATAACTAGAATAAATGCAATTGATTGTATTTTGTTTGGGATAGAGGATCGATCCATAAGAACCAGTGCTGAAGCGGCACAATTTTCTGAACCAGACAAATTATTAGTTTATCTAAGAAATGTTAAAATTGTAAAAAGAACTGAGAAGAATAATAGCTCTTTTAAATCAGGCGCTTCTGATAATAAGCGACAGATAACAAATAAGTTCATCCAAATGAGATCAGAACCAACAAACAATTCAAAACATTATAACTGTAGTGAAATTGGCCATCCGTATTACAAGTGTAAGCAACCCATTAACGGCCAAAATTAATAATGTATCCTCAATCTATGATTATAACCAATCTTGGACTGATTCATATCTAAAGACCGATCTCCAATCTGCATGCCAATAAACATTTCTGCTATCCGATTGTTTATTTGACAAAAGATTGACAGCAATCTTTTGCGTGATCCTTCCCTCTCGACCGCGTTTCGTTCGCAACGAAACGGGCTGTCATTTTCATATGGTATTTTTGTTTGTTAGGTTATTGAGTATTTTAGTATATATTTTAATTTTTAGTTCGGCGCCTTCGGCTTGACCTTTCAAATAAAAATTTTCTCTGAGTAGTTTGTGTATGTTGTTTTTGTGATTCGAGGTTGGTTCTTTAACTTAAAAAAATGTCTACGCAAAAACGTGAAAGAGGCGTCAATTTCAGCCGGGAAGAAGTTGACCTTCTAACTTCGCTTGTTGCTGACCATAAAAATATATTAGAAAATAAAAGAGTGACTCAGTTACCTGGCAGGAGAAAGAGCAGTGCTGGAAGACGCTGGAGGCGCTGTTTAATAGCACAAGTGGGGTAAACTTTCGCAGTGCTAAAGCTTAAAGAGGGCTACAAGAAAAAAGTCTGCCTTGATACATGCTGAAACATATCGTACAGGAGGTGGCCCTAGTGCTGCTACTCCTCTTACCCCTATCGAGGAAAAAGTCAAAGACATGATATTGTTGTCTGTCGAAGGAATTGAAAGTCAATTGAAAGGAAGAGCTTCTAAATAAGAGAAAGCAATGGGCATTTGAAGAGGAAGCAAGAGAGCATAAAAGAGAATTATGGGCCATAGAAAAAAATATATTGTTAAATAAATTAGAAAAATAATAGATTTTGTGCCTGGAGCAAGGATGTATTGTATTAAAAATTTGTATTTTTATTTGAATAAAAGCATTGAATTTTTATTTAATTTATCTCAAAAATGTTGTAATTTATAAAATATTATAGTAATAAAGCAAAATAATCATTTCCCACGTTGTCAATTGCGCTTTGATCAATATCATTAGCTGGTTCATCATCATTAATTCTTGTCTTCTTATGTCTTCGCACAGAAGTACGTTGTCTTCTTCCAGCTTCAGAATTACTATCCCAATCGGATAATTGCATTTAAACTTCCAAATCACTATCACTAGAACTGGAAGATGACGAAGATGAATAAATTTTCCCAATGAATATTAAGTTAGGTCGCAATCCCAAACCCAAATCATACGAGTTTCACCGATAGCAATCCGAGATTGATTTGGCCAATCGAAGCAACTGTCAAAATGGACAGATAGGTTGTTGGCATGAGTAAACATTCATTTTCATACAGAGGGCAATCTTCAATCTCTTATCCGCCCTCTGAACGATTGGTTGAATAATTAGATTGGTATCTCAGTCCATGGACTTAATATTGACATGCTTTTCTTTAGAAATGGATTGAATTGTCAGTCTATGACAGCTAAAATTGGATTGAGATTGCATATTGGTTTTGACCGTAAGCGATGCAGTCAATGTCATAAAGTTGGACATCTTGAAGCAAATTGTCCTGTTAAGAAGGAACCTAGTGATGATAAGGCTGTTTTACGGATATCTCAGGAACTAGATTTAGATCTAAAATATTAAAAAAAAGCCAATGTTAATGGCTGTGAACTAGATTGTTTTGTTGATTTCGGTAGTCAATGCACTATATTAACGGAGTCTGTGGCGAAAGAACTAGCGTTTAGTTGGTCAACACAGGACCTCAGGCAGGTCGAGGTTGAGGGGTTTTGGTGATTCTTTGGTTAACAGTTTGGGAAAATGTAACGTTCAAATTAAGGTAGATTCGGCTAAGGCTAATGTAGATGTCCTTATCGTTCCCGATTGTCCGTTGTCAACTATGTTTTGTCATATCAGAAATCCTATTCGGCACTTAAAAGATGACCATGATTTATGCAAGACGATTCCTAACACAAGAATTTGTCAAATAACTTTATCACCATGTAGGTGATGACCATGTATCATTGGCTGGAATGATCGACACCGAATAAATATTTTTTTTTGTAACATAAAATTATTCTGCTATCGTCAAATTAAATAAAGAAAAATTATCGAATTGTTGTTGAGCGTTATGGAGCGCTTGTTGAGCGTTATGAAGGGTTGTATAATAAAAACTAAAGATTTTCAGGTCTATTATCATAAAAGGTTGTCTAGTAACATAAGTATTAATTCAGAATATGAGGCATTAGAAATGTCGCCAATAAATCACATTATTAATATCTAACTCAAAATTTCCAAGTCATGAATTTGATTCGAATATTTCAAAAGACATTCGACAAGTTGAAGAAATAAACAGAAATATGGAAATCTTGAAACAGAGCGAACCATTGAGCACCAAGATATCCTACCATGATGTTCACTATTATCTTCTTATGTATAAAATTCTCGTGTCACAATGTTAGTTACCATACTACTTCGAAACGGCTCGACCGATTTTATAAAATTTTATATGCATATTCAGTAGGTCTGAGAATCGGCTACTCAACCCTTTCAAGTGATATGGGGTGTCCACCCCAAAAAAAATAGTTTATTCTTTAGAATATTTTTTTTGTTTTTATTTTTTTATGATACAGCATACAAAATTACATAATATAACCCCTAATTTTCACCCCTCTACGATCAACCCCTATTTTTGATTATTGTAGATAGCTATTTTTATTGAACTAAAAAAAATTGTCCTAGAAATAATATACATGGCAAAACAACGTTTGCTAGCTAGTTTTATAATATATGTTTTAATAATCTCGGTTTGAGACGGTTGCATCGACGAGCCTATGCAGAGCCGGTCGGCGGTGGACCCGAAGCCTTAACCAATTACGCTAGTCGTTTTGATTTAAACTTAAAATATAGCCAACTCTAAAAACATTTTATTTAATCAAAGCATCAGCAATCAAAGGAGCTATTAGAAACACCACAAGTACATCGGGAATGCATTTTCAAATAATTAATCGACATTTAAAAGCAAGTTGTCTGCGAATTATTCAATGCGCGCTTCTATGGCTTTGATGGAGGAATTTTTGTTAAATATTATTGTGATTTATTAATTTTATATTAAAATGCCAATGCCTTCCTTCGGCCTCGGCCCTAATATTGAGACTGGCCAATTGGATAATCCATGACCCGCCCAATAAGGTTGTAACCGCCCTAGATAACTTTAATTGTAATGCCTTTACTTGTAAAAAATAAACACTTTTTTAATAAATGTTATGACTGATGAACATAATGACATGATATGAAGTCTTAGTAAGTCAGTGTAATTAGTTTTTGTACCGTTCGGACGTGGGATGTGTCGTAAAATCATAACTCGTTGTGTCACACACCTGTGTCGTGATTGAGTATCTAACATAATATATTTCCTAGCTAATATTGTAAAACATATTTTCTTTGTAGTCCGATATGTTTTTATGTACAATTCGTTTACTTAGACTAGCTGTTTTATAGATTTTATTCAGGTAGAATTCACTCTTGTTAAACAACAATCGACCTTCTGACTAAATAAGTCACAACTGATTTAATTATGAGAAAATTAATAGTTTTACAGCGGCTTCAAAATGTTAACCTAACTTGTGCCCGCCGGTTGCTTTTTGTTCCCAATTTACTCTTGAGATCTCGCGGTACTTAATATTGAAGTCGAGATTACAGAGTTCTAGCGCTGGACCAGACTTTGCCATAACTACGATCCGATATAGTGATAAAGAAAACACAAATTAAATTTTTTTTCTCTTTAATTTAATCATTAATCTACGTTTTAGATATTATATAAATTAAAATATTTAATGCTAAAAGTGCTTTGTATGCAAATAAAAAAAGGGGGAACCACTGAAATATTTTCTAATCCCTTAATGGGGTGGGACAAACTGATGTCTGGTTTTATTTTATTGAATCTTCAACATTACTTTTAATTTGCTTGAGTTTTTTAATGGCAGTAATTCATGAAATTTTTTCGGCTTGTATGAAAACTCCAGCCTAGTTTTTATACAAACAGATAAATTTTTGTTTTGTGTTAAATAGGTAAAATTTGGAGGTTTAAGTATTATTAATTATTTGATAATATAATTTTAGCCCGTGGTCTATGCTGATACTCTGAACACGCTCCTGAAACAATTAAAAGTACATAGTTTATTTGCTAAATATTTATACCTTGCAGCAATCCCAGCATTAATCGTTTGGATATATAATGAGACAGCCTGACTTAAGACTAATAAGTAATTTGCAATATATTTATGAAAATATTATGTATGTATACAAAAATAGTGATAATTTTACTAGAATAGAACATACGCACAATGTTTAACAAACGCAGGCTGCAATTTCTTAAGTTAGTAATTCTTTTTGGGAAAAGGGATACTTTTCTTTAATAAAATCCTAGAGGCTCTTTTATCTCTGCCTTTTAATAACATTCAAGAAAAGCTGTGTAAAAAGGCTTACTATTACATTATAGTATTAATAATAGGTGCAAACGATAAACGCCCTTATACCTTCATCTCACAATTGTGTAATGTGTTAATACCAATTGCGACAGCACCACACACGCTGTAAAGTACGCAAAACGTCGGATAAATTTAAAATTATGTTAAATAATTGTAAAATTATAATAATACATAACTTTAATCCGGTTAAAAAGTTTTTTCTTTAAATGTGTAAAGGTTATGTCAATAAAAGACAATACAATTAGACTTACAATATAAAAGCAATAAACTAGACATAATTAATGAGTGTGTATTTTTAGGTATAACGATAGATAAATTTTGTAGTAGGAAAGCACATATTGAAAAATTACAGAACAAAATAGACAGTTTTGTTTTTGTGTTAAAACGACTAAGGGAAACTGTTAACCATTCTACGGTATTAGCTGCTTGTCAAGCATATGTTCCCCCTTTTTTTTTATTTTTGAATTTTTTTTTTGGGAAATTCAGTCGAAGTAAATAGGAAATTTAAGGCTCAGAAGAAATGTATTAGAGCAATTTGTGGAGCAAATTGTCTTGATAGTTGCGTACCTTTATTTAAAAAGCTCAAAATTTTATCTCTTCCATGTATTTATTTTAGAAATATTCTTATTCGTGCACAGAAACATACATATTTTTAAGTCAAATGTAGAAGTGTTTCGGAAAAACACCTTTTGTATGGCAATTAAAGTTTACAATAAATTACCAAAAGAATTAAAAGATCTTCTGTCTAGAGTCTTTAAAAAGCGATTTAGTGTATTACTTTTAGAAAAATGTACTATTTAATAAATGATTATTTGCGTTAAACACTGTAATTAATATAAAATTAATGATGTCATGTATATATTAGATCCTTACATATGAAATTGGCGTATTTCGTACTGGCCACTTTAATCACGATGTTCTCCTCTTTGGTAAGGAATTCCAAATTCAAATTTGTACAGCTATTTACTCATGTATTTGTGCTTCGATGACCGTCATTCATTTGTTTTTTTTCTTCTGTTTTTTCTGTTTGCGTCACTCATTTTACAAAATGGAAAACTTAAAGTATCGCATTATTTACGAGTACGAGTACCGTCGTGGAACTAGTGCTGCGGAAACGACTCGAAGGGTGAATGATGTGTATGGCGGTCATGTTGCAAAAGAAAACACAGTTCGTTTTTGGTTTCAACGTTTTCGTTCTGGAAATTTCGACCTGCAGAACAAGCCTCGTGGACGGCCTGAGTTGATAATGAAGTATTGAAGGCTATTGTGAAATTGGATCCATCGCTAACCACGTCCGAGTTAGCTGCAGGCTGCGGTGTTAGTGATAAAACTGTTTTAATTCACTTGAAGCAAATTGGGAAGATTAAAAAGCTTAAAAGATGGGTACCTCACGAATTGGCTGAAGCAAACCGGCAAACGCGCGTCGACTGCTGCGTTACATTACTGAACTTTGAGTTACTTGTAAGCGTTTGGTGGACTAGTGCCGGTATTGTTCATTGCAGTTTTCTCAAAACTGGCCAGACTATTACGGCTGATGTCTATTATCAGCAATTGCAAACCATGATGGAAAAGCTAGCGGCTAAACAACCTAGGTTGGTCAATCGCTACACGCCACTGCTACTTCACGACAACGCTAGACCACACACTGCACAACAGACGGCTACCAAATTAGAAGAGCTTCAATTGGAATGTCTAAGACATCCTCCGTACTCCCCGGACCTTGCTCCAACAGATTACCATTTTTTTCGAAATTTGGACAACTTCTTGCAAGGGAAAAATTTAACTCTGATGGGGCAGTCCAAATGGCCTTCACAGATTTTATTGATTCCCATCCGACTGGTTTTTTTAGTAAAGGGATCAATGAACTACCTATGAGATGGCAAAAGTGCATAGAAAACAATGGTTCATACTTTGATTAATTAAATATATTATATTTAAAAATATTTGACTTTTTGTTCCTCCCATACAAAACACCAATTTCATATGTAGGACCTAATAGTATAATAATAGACCTTAAGACAAATTTGCGCGCCATCGTGTGTGGCAGAATATGCGAACGATTTACGATTGTATCACCTCAACATTTTGTACAAATCTTTTGTTCTCTTATCTTTTCTTGCAATAAATAAATTATTATTATTATTATTACTATAAAGTTAACGATTATCTAGTTGATAGAAGGGCCTGGGAGTAGTGCTAGACAGGCTATTTCTAATTAATTTGCGATATTTGTTTTAAAATAAGTTTTGTTTGATGATTTGCTATTTTAAAAGAGTACCGAGAGTTTTATCGATTTCTCTGGCTATACCTCTGTCTTCTTTGCTGATGAGTAGGGATGTCTACAGATTCAAATTTAATGACGTGGAATAAGTGATACCTGTATCTTATAGTACATATTATACATATTTTATTTTAAGTCTAACCGAATTTACTAATAAGGATATTTAACATTATAAAGTGTCCGGAAATATCATTAATTAAACCTTTAACACACCCCTCTCTTTCTCTCTCTCACACACACACACAAATAAAAGCAACTCCGTCCTACCTTTTATAATGCTCTCTGGGAACGCAGTCGCATACAATTTGTTTTTTCCACCTGTCCCCGAAGCGATCGTTCATTCGGTTGGCCAATCTGTCACTCAACGGCCCAGCTCTCTTCCCGTAACGATTCGTCAAGAAGAACCTGTAACATTCATCATTTTATTACTGTTACTAGATGACCCGGTATGTTTATGTCAAAACTTAATACAAATGTTTAAAGCAGACCAAAGAGATCAGACCTCATACTACAGGTATGAAACACATTACTAAAGGCATCTTGCTATTAATGAAAAAGATGTAACGAAACATTTTATTTGTAAGCAAATTACCAAATCCTCATAATATCGACGCCACACAACCTTGTGTCTATTTTATCTTCATTACCTAGTTGAATTTTTTGTATTTCTGCAACAGCTTATATTTACATGAAGTCCAATGTGACATAGCTTTAACAAATAATATAAATTAGAATAAAGCGAAAATAAATTTAAAACAAATAAAATTATTATTTTCGTAAAATAATTTGTCACGTCGAATACACTCTGCGATTTAGACATATATATATCCAAAATCTAGGACACGTACCTATTACTTTTCTGTTGGTCTGCATCCACCTCTGCGTGACGGACCACCCTGTCGTTACAATAGTGATGTCAATTATTGCTAAATCAAACCTTATCTGCGTTGATATGAACTAAATTTGGTGAATTCCTTCGAGAAGAATTTAAAAATAAATTTAACGATCGATTTTATTTTAGTAGCCTATTATTTTAATTGACGCATTGGGGTTCATTCATTGCGAAGTACTTACTGTTCGTCACTTTCTTTCAGTATACGGCTGTTAGGGACGAGACTAGATTTTTAAACAAAAGTCGTAATTTTAACTAAGGGCAATTTTTATTGTTTTATGTCTCATTTCGCAGTTAAAGAAGAATTGAGCCACGTCATTGCTTGCGTTCAAAGAGATGTGATATAAAGAAAAAGCAAAAGCATGTCTTACATACATGCAACTCCAAACTAGTTGTTGTTGAGGAGTTTAACTCAGGATATTTTAAAGCCTTTCTTAAATAATTTAGTCTTAACCATTGATTTCTCGCGTCACGAAAGCCGTGCAAACATACTTTCTTAATATAATATATTATCAGTTTTATTAAATAGATTATAAGGAGTTATTTTGTGTACTCGAAATAATATGATTTATTATATTTATGATTTACTCACAACGGACCTATTGAGAGTCTAAGTCCGGAAACTGAGTCCACAAACCAGCCGAAATAATATGATTGTATAAGGGTTTCAAAAATAATTTAATAGGTCTGTAATTCACTCGCGAGCCTTCTAGCATTGAGATTGTCCATGGGCGGCGGTATCACTTAACATTAGGTGAGCCTCCTGCCCGTTTGCCCGCTGTTTTATAAAAAAAATGCATAAAGATTTGTTTTATTCTTGAGCCGCTAAGTGCCTTCAATGTTACCTGTTATTCGTCACAGCTTCAGCCGGTCCACGAAGGGAGCGTCCATAACGACCGCTGATCCAGAAAGTGTCGGCTGAACGCGGCTGACGATCCTCTGTTCATCATAAAATATATTATTTTGCGTTGGAACTTTTATCCCAATCCCGCCTACGTATTCACTTCTTGCCCAAGTATAAAACTATACGTCTTATTGTGGCAAAAGGTATTTGATTTAAACCTTAACTCATAGCCCCGTCTCACCTCCCTCAGACAAGTAGAAAATCTGGAGAGGCCGCTGAGTAGACGGAAAATAATGAACGGCTCACCTGCAGCGCCTGGTAGATATTACCGGTAACCCCAGAGCTGGTGCTTTCCTCGCTCGACCACTAAGTATCGCAATACAGCGAGGAAATGCTGCTAGCGTTAAAGGTACACCGCAAAAGGGACTAAACTTTTTAAATCTGTTTGAATTTTCTGTTTATCTATTTTTAATAATTTTTATTATTACTATGTAGGTTAAGAATATTATATATTTGTTGGTTACCTCGATTATGGTCCGAAGCACAGAGAACGGTTATAACCAGCGCCGAAAGGCAAAGTTGGCGCCACATGCTGCCTTGCCTTTTGAGCTTGCTAAAACAAAAACACGATACAGTTAAAAAAAGCAGTTGCTGCAGGAGTTATGGGCAATATTTATTGGCTCAAGTTTTAAGGCTTTAATATTTACTATTGGATATTAATATTTTTGTATTTTATATTTATTTTAACATGTTTACGGAATTAAGGATACAAAGAAAACATAAAAGGTTATTTGGATAGTAAAGTTGGGGAAACAAAATTAACATCAAATGTTGTGCCCTCAAGGCTAAATGCCCGAAGTGGGGCATGGGGCAGACATTTACTTAAATTTTTGTAGCTCCTATAAAGTGATAATAAAATGCCGTCTCTGCTATACTTCTTGTACTAAGCAGCTTTTGTTTTTGATAAAGTTATTTTTTTTGTACAATATATTCAATCTTGACGCTTAAGAAATGTTCATTGCGACGGAAAAACTGGTATTTATACTATTGGTTAAGACCATCGAGTTATAAAAGCTTATTTTCTATATTTCGTACTCCTACTGTTAACATAAATGATATATAACAAAAAACAATTATACTAAAGATATATCCAAAGATGGAATAGTTATATAACAAACAGATTCAAACATAAAGGAAAAACTAAATAAAAGTGATTAAATACATTTAACAAATTCCGCTGTTGTGTGATATTGTGAAAGTGAGTTATTTAACTAAAACATGACTTGTGATACAATCTCATCGGGAACGGTTTCAAACCAATATATATATTTTAAGTTAACATAGACTACCACTGCTAAGAGTATTGTAAATATTATAAAATTAATTTAATTATTCTCGAGGTATAACTGAAATATTCATTCACCTGTGTCCAAAAGTTTGACACATTCATAAATAAATTAAAATGTTATTAATTAGACCTTCAATCTCAATATTTATCTTAAAAGTTTTAAGACAAACAAGATGCTAATGAGTGGAAGATGCGAGGGTGGTGAATGCGAAACTTATATCATTGGATTAATTAATTATCTAAGGGTAAATGGCATTTGGGTGGGTTTGGTTGGCAGGGAAAAGATTTTATGAAGAGTCGTGAACCAGCGAAGTAACTTAAAAATTTCTTAATATGATATCGCTCAAACACTATACTGTTAAAATTTTAAATTACTTCTTTAGGAAATGATTTGAAAATGGCTTTTGAACTTGGAGTATACAGAAATTCATCAAATGATCATAACACGGTAACCTTTACACCTTAACACTTTTGATTGTTTTTTTAATTACATTTTTATTTATGTCTATTTCTAACTAAATGCCTTCTCGTCAAAAATAAGCAGAAATGGCTGCAAGTAATAATTTAAATTATTTGTGGATTAATGGAAGAAAGAGTCAGTGATACCATTTTTATATTATTACTAGCTGACACGACATACATTGTCTTGCCTTAACTATGTTGAATTCGAATTGGTATAATTAATAACAATAAATATTATTCAAAAACATAGTATTTCTTGTTCTATGATATGTGCTAAACTATATTTGCATCACGCACTATAATTGTCGTTTAAATTTTCTAATAATCATCAACATTCTTTTTTTTTCCTTCAAAAGAACCTTTTGTTGACAAAAATAAACAACAATTTTTTTTTTACAAAGTTTGAACAGTTATTTTATAAAATTAATGCTAATAAGTCACTGTGACGAAAATTTTTTTTCGACATTGAAATTTTTTGTTTTAATTAAATAAGCTGAATTTAGCTTTCTTTGTAGTATCCATATTATTCCAGAGAACTTTGGTGGTGTCCCAAAGTGCTACGGAGTTAAACAATCGCGTGTTGTGGGATATCTATTATAAAGAGGTAAAGTTTGGTAACAGTGTTATTAATTTACAAAGGTAATCTAAGCTCCTCTGGAGTAGTAATGCCAACAAGCACCAAGTCAGGAGTTGTACTCAGGAGCTGGCCATTCCCCAGCATCGGACGGCTTCATTTCGTGGGAGTTTTAAATATAGCGCGACGAAGTGTTGGAATAATATCCCTCCTCCACTGAAGAGTCTTCAATTAAAGTCAAATTTTAGTCGCAGTTATAAGACACATCTACTTACTCAACAAAGGTCCCACGAAATTTAGTTTTAATCCACCCAAAAAACAAAAACAAAAAATATCTACTTATTTACAATTATTCTTATTTTTAACTTTTAATTTTATTTTATTTATTATACACCCTTACAAACGATTTTCATTACTCACACTTCTAACTTTAATATTATTATGATTATTTTCTACTTAGTATTATTATTATTTATTTTATTTTATTAGAGGCGCTGTGGTCTCTGGCAGAATGACCAGCGCTGTGGAACTTTTTTTCTCCTCAGCATAATGCTGAGCCAGGGCCAATTACAACCACAGTACACACACATTGCTCACTGGAAGCGAACCGAATGGCAAAAGGGAATTTTTAATTTTTATTGTTTTTGATGTCTTATTTTATTTTTTTCTTTAAGTATTGTTATTTTGTGTGTTTATGTGTGTGTGTTTTCGTTTGTAATAAATGTTATGTATATGTCTATGTCTAATCTTCATCCTTTACAAACATTCAAAGTGCAGTTGCTCTTTACAAAACACTTGTTCGAAGGTTGTTAGAATATGCCACTGTAATCTGGTTACACCTTATGGTAGAAACATTTCAAAATGCACATAAATACTATTGTAACAGTTCAAAAACGTTTCCTAAGCTTTGCAATCGTCTACACTTGCGTGGTCTATAGCAAACGTACGAGGCCCATTTGGACGATTTCGTGACTTCATTGATCGTTTTTTTTGTATAAAATATTAACCTTTAATACTCATACTGACCTTCTTGCTAAATTTTCCTTTCTTTGTAATCCGTATATATGTTAACGTAAAATTGTAAATACCGTTAGATTGTAATCTATCTCGCGAGATTATAAACTGTCGAAAGATTGTGAACCTCAGCGTACTGCTTACAATTTAACGTATTATTATTCGGTAGATTGTAATCTATCGAAGTGAAACCGTCAAATTGTAAAACGGCCATTTTCTACTTTTCTATTGGTTATAAGTGATGTGACATTCTCGGTTAATTAATCGAATCGGTTATTTCCTCATTTGTTAATTTTAAAGTTAAACCTAATTTAACCATTACTTGTCAAATGTACATACATTACATTAACTTCATGTTTCAATTAGTGTAGGGTTCCGAAAATTTTGAAATTATTAAAAAAGTTAGCATCTGCCCTTGGATATCAAACATATTTTTTCACCTTTCTCGTAAAACAGATTAATATTCATTAATCTAATATAATAAATAATATAATATATTATATTATAATATATAGCATAATAATATAAAATGAATTACTAATTAAATGCTGAAAATATTATTTAAATTTAAAGGGAAAAATTACTAAACAGGTAATTACTACAGATGCAAATAACCAGAGATAATAAAGCCTTACTTACCTTAACCATATAAATATGACTGGCGCAATTAAATTAAGATTTGTGTTTAAAGAAAATTTATTAAATATTTTTACGCACAGAAAGCGGCAAATAACTTAATATGATATTAAATACAAAATATCGAATGGGTAACAAATTATAGATTAGTTTAAGTAAATGATTGGATTATAAAATTAACCTAAATATTCGTTAAAGTAAAAATTCTTCGCGAATATATCAGAATAAAAACTCTACGTGCTTGATATTTTCGGTAGTGGGCTAATCAAATAAAATTATGTTTACCATAATAGTCATATATTTTTGAAAACATAGCTTGTAGATAAGGCATTATATATGGTGTGGTGAAGTTTAATAAATAAAATAAAAGCTAAAACTTACCACGATATGAGACGCAAAATGAAATGAAGATTGACGTGGTCGCCCAAAAGACGTCTGAGCCCCAACTGAGGCTGTGTCAGAAGGCGAAGGCGGGTGCTGCGAGACATCAAAATTCAGTATATAACAGAAAACTGCAGATTTCATTTTAAGTCGAACTTTAATGAATTAATGATTCGATATCATATGTACAAGAAACATTACAATTACAGAAATCGTTTAATATCTAGTTTTAATGATATATTATTTCATTAAATATCACATTTCACATTACCTTTAGTTACAATGGAGATCTACCGTAATTACGGTAAGCGTAGAAATCACAAGTTATGAAGAAGTTTTGCTTGTTAGACAGAACAGCGCGCGCAGTTTCTTAAGCCGGCTCCAGACTCACGAGGCTTCTCGTCGTCCTCGCTACGAATATTGGCGAGTCCCGGCTGTACGAGTGGTATCCATCCACACTCTCGCTCTATTTCGTTGCTCGCTACATTTACGACTATTTGGACGGGATTGGAATAACTGCAGTTGCTTTATATGCCTCCAAATATTAGAATACCTTGCGTATCTCAAGTACAAATAAATAATCATCATCAAAATCATATATTAATATAATTTAATTATAGGTTTTGCTTAGGTGTCTTTTTAATGATGGTATTAATTATGTTTTTATTAATTGAACTAATTCTATAAAAGCTATAGTTAGCCTTAATCCAAACCATGGAGCTCTCCGCCCATTGTGATCGAGTGCCTCCCCAACTATGTCCATCATCTGGGGAGGATCAGTCAACTATGTACTGGGATGTCCCGCTAATATCAGGGCATACGGTAAGGGTTACCGTATCTCTCCCGAGACAGCTGACGAATACCGGGTGGTCCAGCGATATAGGCTGTCACTCGTCTTGCTCGGTCTGCAGGGGGGAGCAACAGAACTGGCGTGCAGGCAGGATGCTGTTCCACATGCGGCCATGTCCACGACATCTGCGGTCGCCCCTTCGACGCCCGGCGTCACCCCTAAAGGCGATGCGGACGCAGAGGACCTGAGTTATAAACATAGCTTAGGTGATGAAGAAAGGCAACAGATTGAATGCTTCAAAAAATTGGGTACTAGACGGGGTCGTGTGGAGCCTTTGCCACAAAGGCATATGAAAATGTTTTGCTAATTAACAAAGCCAAGTACAAGGATTTAGTATATTTTGTAATAATAACTTATTCCCTCAAAAATATCACAATTTTCTATAAGCATTTGTCAGTAACAGACAAAAGTGACGAAGATTAACACATTTTAAAACATTTTTATTTGTAAATTTTTGATAAAAAAATTTTTTTTAAATTACTTGTAGTTACGTAAAAAATTAAAGTTTTGAACTTTTAATTACTATTTTATAATTATAATAGTACAAAATGTCAATGGCTTGTTGCTTGACCTCAACATCTCTTTATATTAAGTTCCTACTGTGATTTATTGTATAAGAATATTCATTTCTAGAAGTTTTAAGTTAAATTAATATATTCGTACCCCTGTACGTAGTGTGTTATAAAGACATTTATAAATATTTATAATTAAAATAAATAAATATCTATTTAAAGTAAACTTTGTTTCTATATTTTATACATTCCTACTAGATAATTAGAATACAATTTTAACAATATTTTTCAGAAGTATTATAATTATTAGGTACGCGTTTTAATTGTCTATTATAAACAAAAACAGTTGGATAAAATCCTGTTATTCCTTGCTATCTACTAATACAAAACGCTAAGTTCATATACACTATGAGTTACATTACGCTATATATTTATTAGCAGCTTGTAACATGGCAGAAGATTTTCTTGTTATTCCAACTACAAAACTCCAACTTCTATAAATTGATATAAATCGGTGTTATTAGGAGAAAATATTGGATAAAATAATGTAAACAAGTTACAAATTAGATTTTTACATAACTAATATAATATTGTTGTCATCACCTATATGCTAATCAGACATATGTTGCGACCCTTGGCTTTCGACCGCTCCGCTGGAAATATGTACGGCGTTTACGGGTAAAGTATCTGTATATGTGTCCAAAAGGAATTACACAAATGCCGTACAGTAATAAATGACCTATATTGCTTCTGCAACTATCGTCGAATTAAAAATTTGCACCGACTTCCGGCACCATCACTTTAGTACGGCACTAGGTTTTTCGACATTTATTTTTAATCATCTATACACTTATAACAAAGCCGTACATTAATAATTAGTCGAAATTCCTCCTTCGTATCTGAGAAGTTCCATTCACTCACGTACTCACATGTACCGCTCAGAAATGACGGCATAGTGCTCAGAGTTATTTTCAGATATAGTAACAGCCTTCTAAACGTAATTCACGTTGGGTCATTTCACAGGTATTTTTTGTTCATGGGCTTGTGGTCTATAACGATAATGCTTTCATTCATATTTTTTTTAACATACGTATCAGCCACGCATCCGGAAAATTATAATAAAAGTACATTCAACAATAATAAGGAGTTATACTTAGGCAAAATAAGCAATATGCAATTAATTCACGAAAATGGAAAATCGTTGTCTACTGTGACATGAACCCCTATTGGGAAGGAGAAAAGGCATTCGAACAATACTATAAAACTTTACAAGGCATGTGTTCTGCCCTCGATCAAAAAACACATTGCGAAATTCCTATGAACCAATTACGTCACGGCTTCGAGGAACTCAAATACTACGATCAGGTGTTGCTTACACAGCACCCGCGCTCGAAGCGGCGTCTGCGCGACCTTATCAACGGTGTCGGTTACGCAGCAAACTCCCTATTCGGAGTATTGGATGAATCATTCGCTGAGCAATATCAAAAAGATATCACTTTAGCTAAAGAGAATGAGCAGCATTTGGCAAACCTGTGGAAAAATCAGACCTCTGTTCTGGAAGCGGTCAGAAGAAGAAAATTATAATTTACGAAAATTTATAAATCGACACGCAAACGAAGTGAAGAAGGCAATTAGTACTCAAGTTACTGAAATCTATAGTCTAGAGCGTATTACTCAGTTAACAGTTGACAGCATCTCAGCATCAAACGTACTTGCTAATTTAAAGAATATGCAGGAGTATCTGATTGACTCCATCACAGATGTTATCACAGCCATTATCTTTATAGTCATAAAATATATTTTTTTACGCCGGAACGAGGAATCTCCTGTTATATCAATAAACTTCAGGCGCGATTTGGAGAAAATCTGTTAATTATATGTTCTTATATTAAGTACCTATATTACACAAAACAAATTAAATTTTACATAGTAGCCTTACTACCTAATTTGAGCATTCAAAACCACCATTCATACACACAAAATCACATGAACATTATACCTACTCATAAAAACACTCTTCTACATAAATACAACTTACACACCTGCCTATGGATATTAAATGTTATTAAAAAATACAAACATTTGCGCCGGTTAAAACCTCAATATTCTGTGCTTAAACATCTCGGGTCTTCATCGCTAGTACTATATATAAATATATGCATACACTTTTACCTAAGTTTGTTTTATCAAAATGTCCGTGGATTGCGCACAAAAACATTAGATTTAAAACAGAACATACTCATGAACGACTTCGATATTATTCTAATCACCGAGACTTGGTTAACTTCTGGCTTTTACAATACTGAATTATGTGATGACCGATATGATGTGCTCCGTCTCGATCGGAATTCTAAAAATTCTACTAAAACGTCGGGCGGCGGTGTTATGTTATGTACGAAAAGGTCTCTGCATGCGCAAGAGATGGCCGAGTGGACGTGCGACGGCGTTGAGTGTACCTGGTTGACTATTCCCGCTAGTACGCTCGCGTCGAATGAATGCATTAAACGCGAACTACATATATGTATTGCATATATACCACCTGACGATTTGCAGTCTGTAAGACTTACAGCGTTTACAGACTTTCTCCTATATATTTTCTCATTACACCCAAATGATCATTATATCATAGCTGGCGATTTCAATCTACCCCACATAGGCTGGTCTCCAACCTTTGATCCCACCTTCCTTAGACGTGGTACTATAAACCTACAAAATGCGGGTGCAAGGTTTGTTGAATCATGCAGTAGTCTTGGCTTCAGTCAGTACAATTTGCATAAAAACTCCTCTGGAAATATACTAGACCTAATATTTAGTGACACATACATCGAGGTGTCTAAATCTTGCAGTTATCTCGTTAAAGAAGACCCAAGCCATCCATGTCTGGAACTGAAAGTGTCGGAATTGATGACGCCTAGTATTAAATTAAAAAAGGAGATAAGATATAACTTCAAGAAGGCTAACTACGATAAATTAAATTAATATCTTAACGGTATAGACTGGAATGACTCTCTAAGAGGCGACACCATTGACATAATTGTGCAGAAATTTTATTCAATCCTCCACCGTGGAATTGATCAGTATGTGCCTAAGACTACCTTTTATGCTCATAACAAATATCCGGTCTGGTATACTAAGGCGCTCATACACATAATACGCGACAAACGAACCGCTCACTCTCGATGGAAAGCAAGAGGAAACCCATGAGATTACGATGAGTTTTCCTTACTTCGTTCAAGACAGAAGGCAGTCCAAAAAAAATGTTTTAAGTTATATATGCAAAAAATACAAACATCGTTAAAGAAAGATCCAAAGAAAATCTGGTCATATCTAAAAACCTTACGAATTAATAACACTGGCTATCCAAATAGATTACAATTAGGAAGCAATATATATAATAACGAATCGGAAGCATGCACGGGATTCAGTACTTTCTTTGAGAGCGTATTTCAACAAGCAGCACCTTCATACCATGAAATTCTGCAGACCAATACGGAAGTAACCGACAACATTATATGTAAACTAAATTTGATATATTAAAGATACTAATATAATATATAAAAAGATATTCATTAAATGCGGAAAAAGGAGCTGGGTATGACGGTATACCACCTATTTTTATCAAAAAATGTGCTCAAGCTATTACAGAACCACTGTACATAATACAGAACTTATCCGTGAACACATTTGGCATTTATCCTGATGTATGGAAGATAGCTAAAATAATACCTATTCATAAGAGTGGCTCGCGGTTGAGTGTTGAAAATTATCGACCAATATCGATACTTAATACTTTCAGTAAAGTCTTTGAAAAGATAATTTATAAAGCCATCCACAATATAATAAGTAATTCACTTCCCGATGAACAGCATGGTTTTGTCAATAAACGTTCTACGATAACCAACTTAACCGTGTTTACGAACTATGTACTGCAAAGTATGGATGGTGGTGCACAGGTTGATGTAATTTACACAGACTTTGAGAAGGCTTTCGACAGAGTGGATCACACCATCCTATTACATAAGCTCCAACTTCTAGGGATACGTGGTGACCTTCATCGCTGGTTTTGTTCGTATATAACAAATCGTAGACAGGCGGTTGCGGTTGGCAGTGCTAGAAGTGACTTTGTTCGTATAAGTTCTGGAGTTCCTCAAGGATCTATATTGGGTCCCCTGTTATACAATGCATATCTTTATGACATAAATAGTACCATTAAAGATTCAAATTACCTTATGTTCGCTGATGATAAAAAGATATATTTAAAAATAAACAAAGAAGTAGACTTCACAAAATTCAGGCCGACCTAAATAACCTTTCCAATTATTATAGACAAAATCGAATATCGGTTAATACTTCTAAATGTGTCAAAATAACATTCACCAGAAAAAAAAACAAAATTAACTTTAGCTATCATATTAATAACAAATCTGTAAAAGAAGTAGATTGTGTTCGTGACTTAGGTATATGGTTAGACTATAAGATGACATATAATAACCATATTGACACAATAGTTGACAAGGCCTATAAGCAGCTTGGTTTTGTATGACGTGTTAGTGAACATTTTCATGATGTCGACTGTATGAAAGTGCTATACTATACATACGTAAGAAGTATTCTCGAATATGGTTGCTCGGTTTGGTCACCTAGTTACACTGTACACAAAGAAAAAATTGAAAAGATCCAAAAAGACTTCATAAAATTTATCTCCTATAAGACCTACAATAAGTTTAATACATATAATGACGCGTGTGAACATTTTAAATTTAATACTTTAGACTCTCGACGAAAACAATATGATTTATTGCTACTACATGACATCATCTCAAATAAAATTAATTGTAGCTCCCTTCTAGAAAAATTGCCCTTCCTTGTTCCTGCCTACCAGACTCGTAATCGTGCTTTGTTCCATGTTCCTCACATTAACACTAACTATGCAAGGAACTCAGTTTTGTATCGCGCAGCCCGGACATACAACGACCAATATTTAAGCCTTGACCTGTTTAAGCTGTCGCGGAATATGATTAAAAGAAGTATTAAGAATATCCATAGCGCAAAATCACCTGCATCATGAGCATACCCCACATACACACCTTCACGTACTTACCCTCACTTTTACACCATCATACAACACAACCAAATTAGGTACCACTTAGATAAACGTATTGAATAGTTTTTATTTGTTTGTTTCCTTTTATAAATTCTTGAACCATTTTGTAGTTAAATGTATTATTATGTATTCCATATTTGGCTATATTTTTAATGTAACTGTTTGTTATTGTATATAATTTATGTTAGCTGTAGGTTAATTACGAAGGCCACAGCCGAAGGTTTCAAAAAAAACCAAATGTTTTAAACTAATTTATTAAAAATAAAATTACAATTTAAACTATAATTAAAATACGGCTAAACAACCCGAAGTAAGGAAATTGAATGCACCTAGAATATGGAAATAATAAGGCTCGAAGAGGCACCAATTGCTGACACTATGCAACGTGAGGCTCGTGTAACTCGTGTAAGTTGCGACATACGAATTCCGCTGACACCATGTAACGTTAGGGACGTGCGATTCTTTATATATTGCGAAATGCAGATACTATGGTATAGGGCTACGTAACACCTCCCCCCTGAGTTGAGTTGCTGATGAAATATGTCCGGGATTCACTTTTACTTGACTGGGGTTTTCAGGAACTTGTTCTTTTTCAGGATGTCCTTTTGTTTCAGGTTTAATTCCCATTCGTCTATATGTCACGATGCCAATTAAAATAATCATTACTATCAATGCTACATATAAAGGTATAGTAGTATGATATAGACTTATATCCTTGTCTTGATTAAGATGTACTGGAGGCTGCATAGACATCTTCGTGTTAAGACTATGAAAGCTGTTGAGGTCTGTAGAGGCCAGGTTTAATGTTGGCTGTTCAATATTCTTGTATTCGATATATTGCGGTATTTCCAATATCTTGACAATGTGACCTTTTATACGATTATTCATATTAGTAATGGTAAATCCTGGTGCCTTGAGGTAACAGTTAAGTGGAATGACTGCTACATAGCTGCCTTGTAGTGTCCTATATTGTTCTTGTCCACAGAATAATTTAACTTTCGTTAAAGTTGGAAAGCTCATTGTATAATGCTTATCATCAAGTTGCTCTAATGCTTCATTTTGTAGGACGACTGAAGTTAAGGGACAGGACTGGTTGAGCTCCTGTTGAGTGATCAGCTGCTGGATACAATCGTATTTATCTTTCTTATAATCTGGTTTTGAGTTGCAGAGAAACCATGAATTTAACTTCGGACATTCTGTCTCTATGTACCTAGAGTCTTTTCCAGATATTGCCAAATATGGAGAGGTGGGAATAAGGACTTTATGGTTCTTATTTGGGACAACGGCTAATTTATAAAGGTCATAGGTGTAGGATACAATAATTGGGACTTTTATTACAATTACTATTTGCCTGTCTAAATAAAAATACCCTAACTTAATTAATTTCATAAAAATTCCTAAAATCTATATCAAGGATTTCATCTTTTGAATATAAAACCCTTAACTTATCTAATATATGCTTAGCCTCTTCTAAATCGATTAACGAATAAGGAGTGCTCGATGCACGTATAAACGATAATGTATTTCCTAAGCTAAATAATTCCTCAGATAAATCTTCTATATTATCCGATAGAATAAAGAGATGCTGAGCTAGATGAGCATACTCAATTAAATCAGCTTCTAACTGATTATTTTTATCTAAAATTAATTTTACTTATTTATCAATTGATTCTTGATTCAATATAATGTCTTCTATAACTTTGGAACTTTGCGTAATCCACTCTTTATTTAAACTTATTCGGGTATTAATTTCAGACTCTAATGTTGCATCGTTTTCTTGTAACAAATTAATAGCATTTTCATATTTAATTGCATCAGTATAATCTAAATTACCAGATATAGATTTAATTATAGATCCAAGGCCGTTAATGAGTCCCCTTTTACTGCGATGAAATTGAAAAGTACGAAGCTGGTCATGTATTTTCATAAGTTTACCTTTTAAATGTTCTACATGAGGATTAAACATAGATAACGTCTTATTACTTAACTGCGTACTCAAATTGCCAATTTGAACTTCAACTAATTCTATCTGGGATTGTAAATTATCTAAATTTATGTAATTCAAAAAGGAATGATAGTGAGAAATAATCTTAGCGGGTCCTAGTTTAAATGGAAGTAGTCCGGGTCCATTGTCCAATGATTCAATTGTCACATCTTGTCCTTGAGTCTTATGTAGAAGGATGGTCAACAAAATTGGAATCCTGTAACAAGGTGGGGTCTTTAGGACTTCGCTTAAGGCGTGACTTTGCAATAGGATTTCGCTTTTTCTTTGTATAAATATGTATAGGAAGGTCAGCAAGGACAGTGTCCTGGGTAAAACGAGGAGCTAATTTTTGTCGAGATGCTAAAGGATTACGAATAAACACTTGCTCGTCAGGACAATATTCTTTTTCAGGCTCACGGTCTTTATTCCTATTTTCAGTTAATTGGGTTCGGTCATGTAAAGAAGTCTCATTTATTAAGTCATATACTTGGTTCATACGTTTCTTGTGATCCTGTGAATATTGCTGGAGTAAATGCTCTGATATGTCGATATCTATTGGGTCACGTGGGTCAAAATGTCCAGTTATCAAGTCTAAAGGTCTACACTTAGGTTTAAAGACTTTATTTCTCAAAAAAGACAAAAAATGTCACTTACATGAGAATAATACTCTAGATAACATAACATTGTAGTCGTTCTTAAAATAATTACAATAAAATATAGCCGTACATGCAATAAATTTAAAAATAAAAGTAAACAAAGAAATATGAATTTAAAAGTAATTTTGTTTAACATATTCACTTAGCTTCGATTTGAATGAATTGATAGAAGTAATATTTTTTATATCTGTGGGTAGTTTATTATACAGCTGTGCGCCTTCGTAGGTAAACATTTTTTTGCCGTAGTTCGTACGTACTTTAGGTAATGCAAGATAACTCGTTCGACGCATACTTCGTACACGTGGCGGTTTAGAGAAAGCTAAACTAGTGTGGAGAGAACTTGTTATAAATTTTTTTACAAGAATACATGTGTGATAAATATAAAGTTGTTTTAGATTCATTATGTTTGTGTCTCGATATATATTTATGGTAGGTGCAAGATAATTATACTGGAACAGTATTTTTATAATTTTATTTTGTAATACTTGAATATTTATTAATTTAGTTTTAGCGGCGCTGCCCCATACTTCAATTAAATAAAGTAGATGTGGCTTGACCAACGAGTTGTAGATGGTGTAACGTACCTGACGTGGGATACACCGAGCAATGTGTCGAAGTGATCCCATAAGTGAACAGAGCTTAGATCTGATGTGCTCAATTTGTGTATTCCACGTCAAACCGCTATCCATTCTAAGACCGAGATATTTTTCTGTATTTTTTTCTTCTATGACCGTGTTATTTATTTTTAATGGATCATGAGGTAAAACTTTTTTATTTTTAGATTTAAATATAATGTAGCATGATTTTGACGCGTTGACAGTGAGTAAATTATATTGAAACCAAGTGAAGAGTAGATTAAGGTCTTCTTGGGCTCTGCTGAAGATATCTTTGATTGAACTGCCAAAGTAAAATAAACACGTATCATCTGCATATAAAGTAAGGTGACCGTTTAATCCAATTTCATGCAAGTTATTTATATAAATAAGAAAGAGTAATGGACCCAAAATAGAACCCTGTGGAACGCCGTATTCGATAGGCAACGGTTTACTCTGAGTATTATCTATTTTAACTACCTGAAATCGATTTTTTAAATATGATTGAAAAATTTTGAGAGCTGTACCTTTGATTCCAATGCATTCAAGCTTTTGTAGTAATAGTTTATGGCTTACAGTATCAAATGCTTTTTTTAAATCAATAAATACACCTAACGTAATGTTTTTATTATCTATGTTGGTCCTAATTTTAGTAATTAAGTCAATAGTTGCAGTTAAAGTATTACTTTTTGGTCTAAAACCATACTGTCGTTCAAATAAAAAATTTATAGACGTTAGATACTTTGTGAGACGGTTATATAGTATCTTTTCAAGTATTTTACTTATTATGGGTAGCACCGAGATTGGTCTATAGTTTCCAGTATTAGTTTTAGATCCAGATTTAAAAATGGGAGTAACTTTAGCTATTTTTAGAGAGTCTGGGAATTCTCCAATTTCTAATAATTTGTTAAAACATTTAGATAGGTTTTTAGCAATATGATCTTTTATACATTTTATAGATTTTGTGCTAATACCGTCCAGGCCTGCACTACAATGTGTATCCAAATTATTTATTACTTTTAAAATTTCGTCACTACTACATGGTTCTAGTATCATCAAGTTTGTAGACTGTTTAGTTGAAGGTAAAGCTTTTGAAAAATTATCATGATAGGTTTTTGGTATTTCGTCAGCCAGAATTTTACCTATTCCAGTGAAGTATCGGTTAAATTCCTCACAAATATTGTTTTTATTAGTAATTTCGATAGAATTTATTATAATTTTCGAAGGCCCACAGCTAGTATTTGTTTTATTTTTTGCTAGGTCATTTACAAGGTTCCACATTTTTTTCGGATTATTTTTTAATTTTATGAATTTTTGAAAGTAATAGGCATCTTTGGTATCCCTAATGCGTTTAGAAACATAGTTTTTATAGTCTTCGAATTCTTGCTTTGTAGTTTCACAGTCACGCATGTTTTTTAATTTTATCCATAGTTTATTTCTTTGGTTTATTTCGCTGATTAACTCATTATTAATCCAATCCTTTTGAGGTTCATTAAGTATTTTCTTTTTGATTATTTTACAGTTGTTTACGTGATCTATAATAGAATTTTCCAGTATCTTGTAGTCATCATTATCTTCGTCAAGTCCAAGAGTTGTTGTTAATTTTCCCAATTTTTCGTAATCGATCGCTTGGTACTCGATAATTTCTTTCTTCAGAATCTTGCCAGTTTTTAACTCTACATATATATGTTTATGGTCTGACATAGAAGATTCTATTAAAGCCATGTGAAAGTGATCTTTTATTAAGTTCGTTGTAGCGTGATCTAATATAGATTTTCGTGTTGTTGAATCCCTTGTGGAATACTTTTTAGATATTTTATTGAGTATTGTGTATCCAATTTCGTTCATAAGTTCAATGTACTGCTTAGATTTAGTGTTTTTAGTTAATAAATCTGTATTGAAATCTCCAAAAACTATAGCTCTGCGTCTTCTCCGAAGCTGTTGAGTGTATGCTTCAAGGAATTGATTGTAGTTAGTATTACCAGGGTAATAGATGACACCTACTTCTATTTTATATCTTTTTAATTGTACCCAAAGATAATTATTTCCATCCTGGTAGATTGATTCTGACAAGTTGTGCTCAAGACTGTTATGAACATATATAGAAACTCCACCACCAATTGTATCTGTACGATAATTGTAATAGTGTGTGTAATTTGGTAGTTTTAGTTCGCAAGCCTGTTTCTCATTTTTGATCCAGGTTTCAGTTAGTAATATTATGTGTATAATTGTCGAGAACGATTTAAGCACGCATTGTAGTTCATCAAACTTTCCTTGTTTGCAAATACTTCGAGCATTTAGATAAAAGAATGACAGTCTGGAATTAGTTTTTTTTATGTCGTTGTAGCTGTCGAGCACTTGATATGTGTTTACATTCGCTATTGCCTCTTTAATTATCAGTTTTTTGATGAAGTTTTTATTATTACTGGTGTTCCGTTTTTATATTTTATAGTTATGTCTGTTTCGCCATTACTTTGACGTCGGAGCAATTCTTCTTTTAAGTTTTTTAGGAATTTTTGCTGTGCTGGAGTTTGGTCTGAGAAAATTTGTATTGTTGAAGGCAGCTTACTTTTGTTTTGAAGAAGAAATTTGACTGTGTCTGAAGAGTTATAGAATACCTTAACTCGACGAATTTTCGTTGGATTATATTTGCCTAACCTAATAATTTTTATCGGTTTCGGAACATCTTCTGTAAGTGCTCGGAATATATTAAATATATCGGTTTCGTCTTTAAGCATATTTTCTCTTAAATTATTGGTATTTTGTTCTGGTAGCCCAGCCATAATGATGTTTTTCTTTCTTTTATTTCGTTCGTTTACTTCTTGAATCAATTCTTCGCTAAACATTGGTTGGATAAGCTTTGAAGATGTCTGGGGACACTTAGTGAAACTATGAATTGAACTATTATAAGCTAAAATTGCATAGGGCATTAAATTAATTGCTGGTTCACTTCGCTTCTCGAGCTTTAATATTCTAAGATGCTCAAGGATAGTAGAATGAAATCTTATACATTGCAAGAGGGGGATGAATAATAATTCCGGTTTTAACCTTGGGGTTAACATATTCTTTAATTGCGTTAATAACGTCATTGGTCAAGTTAGATTCAGAGAGTTGTACAGTCGTTCTGGTATGAGTTTCGAAAGGTTTTGTCACTGTCGGTCGTTTTTTTATGTCACCTACTAAAACGAAACAAATTTGTCGACTAAATCTATTAAGTGGGTCGTCAGATATAGGTACTTCTAAAATCGGGTTCTCATCACTGGTATGAATTGTTTCGGTGGCAGAACCAGACTGAGATGGAGGTTTTTCTGATGTATTTACAGCGATGGAACTCACGTCCTCATTATTGATTTCGACGCGAGATAAAGCATCGGCATTGGTATTCATTTTTCCTTGCTTATATTCGGTGGTAAAGTTATATTCGCTTAGTTTTAGCCTCCAACGCGTCAACCTTGAACCTGGTTCTTTAAGATTCATTACCCACTGAAGTGGCCTATGATCTGTTACGATCTTAAATTTTCTACCGAATAGATATGGTCTAAAATATTTAGTAGCCCACACTATTGCTAAAAGTTCCTTTTCAATAGTACTATAATTAATTTCACTCGAATTAAGTGTTCTCGATGCATATGCTATAGGTTTATCACTACCTATAGTTCCTTGAGAAAGTACGGCGCCAATAGCAAAATTAGATGCATCGGTTGTAAGAACAAAATCCTTATTAAAATCAGGATACTGCAAGATAGGATCATTAATTAATAATAATTTACATTTCTCAAAGCAATTAACATAATTAGAATCATTAAAAGTTATTTTAGAACCTTTTTTCAAACACTGCGTCATTGGTTTCGTTATACGAGCGAAATCAGGAATAAATTTTCGATAATAACCTACTAAACCAAGGAAACGTTTTATTTCAGTGGCGGTTTTAGGCAAAGGAAATTTTTGAATAGCTTTTATCTTATCAGAATTAGGCTTAATACCATCTTTACTTATTATATGCCCTAAATATGAAGTTTCTAGTTTTAAAAATTCGGACTTATCCATTTGTATCTTGAAATTCGATTCTCTTAACCTTTTAAATACTTTTTCTAAATTTACCATATGTTCCTGCAATGAAACACTAAAAACAATTATATCATCAAGGTACACTAAACACACTACATTTTGAAGATCTCTAAGAACATTATCCATAACCCTCTGAAAAGTTGAAGGGCTATTCTTTAAACCCATGGGCATTCTTAAAAATTCAAAGTGCCCATGTTCTACATTAAAAGCTGTCTTATGGATATCCTGAGGGTCCATTTCGACCTGGTAAAATCCACTGGCCAAATCTAAAGTGGTGAAATAATGACAGTTACCTAATTTATCTAATACATCATTTATATTAGGAATAGGATATTTATCATCAATAGTCTTTTCATTAACTTTCCTAAAATCGATAACAATTCGCCATTTGACTTTGCCAGAAGCATCAGCCTTCTTGGGGACAACCCATATGGGAGAACTCCATGCTGACTGAGAAGGACGGATAATTCCCTGATCGAGCATTTTCGAGATTTGATCTTGAACTTCCTGTCTGTGAACGAAGGGGTATCTGTAGCTTTTGGTATAAACAGGTAATTCATCTGAAGTACGAATACTATGCTTTATCTTATTGGTGAAAGTTAATGGCTCGCCATCAAGATAGAACACGTCAGCGTATCGAGAACAGAGTGACTCTAGATTGGCTCGTTCTTCAGGATTCAGATGGTCTGTACGTAATCGCGAAAGTACTTCGGATGTGCGATCGGTATGTTGTTGAGTGCGCGTGCACTGAGTATTAAATAATTCCGCACTAACTGGTCGGTCCATCGAAAATACTACATCATGTTTAGTCGGGTTGGTAATTTCAATAAAACCTCGGTTGTCCTTTACATTAGTAAGACAGTCATGAACAGTGCAGTTAGATATTGTCTGTTCAGTCACAAATGCGTCACCGTCATGAAAGTTAATTGGGACTCGAATTATTTTAGATGTATTGGCCGGTATTATTTCCTCATAAAGATTACAGTTCCGTGAATCATACATTCGCAGGGGGTTGGTAGAGCTCCGTGTAACTAGGACTTTATTTTTTAAGTCAATGCTAGATTCCAGTTTTTCCAGCAAATCTAGTCCAATTAAGCCATCGAAATAATTGTGAAATTTATAAATGAACAAGGTTATATCACAATCTTCACTAAATTCGCAAAAACATGGTATAGTTATGGAGTAATTATTTCGAGTGGTCGCATGAATATTAGTAACCTCAAAAGGGTCGTAATTACACTGTGTATTGGGATAGAATTTTTCTACTGCCTCGGGGCTTATAAATGATTGATTCGCCCCTGTATCAACCAATAATTTTAAGGGTGGATTTGTAATCTGTATGTACGGAAGTTGTCTTTGAGTTTGTAAATTTATTTCTATTTTTGCTTGTCTGATTTGTGTGTTGTCTGAAAATCCTGATTTGAAGTTGAACTCTCTTGTGTCTCTTCAACACTAGGAGGTGAGTATTCGTTAACGTCTTGATACTCTGTCATGTCATAAACTGGCTCAGAATAGTAATGTTCCTGGTAATATGGGTCATAGTGATAGTCGTTATAGGAGTAATAGTCATAGTCATATTGGTCTTGGACCTCATTAAAATTTAAATCATCCTTAAATTTGAAATAGTTTGAAGGTGGTGGGTTCCCATGTCTTGACCAATCATGCCCGGTAAAGACGGGTTTAGGTGGAGAGGTCTTACTGACATAGTGACTAACGCCACTCATCGGTTGAGGACCATTATTAACCGGTTTCTGTTGAGGCACTCTAAATACATTACTTTGTGGACGGTAATTTGGTGGAGGAGCACCAAACATCTGTTGTGTTCTAGAAGGGCCACGATTTAAAGGCAATTGAGGCTTCCAAACGGCCATAGGCATAGGCATAGGCCTATTAGGTTGTGGGTTTAAAAATCTAGAGGGACCTGGATTAAAATTAGGCATAAAATTAAAATTACGTTGAGCATTGGTCATATTATGTTGATTATTACCGTTATTATTTAATTTTCTATCGGGACAGTTTTGATTACGCTGCTAAATGTATAAGGTATTTTGTTCCTCATGTACAAATTCGAGGGCTTGTTCTATTGATTCGGGTCGCATACATCGAATTCGAGACCCAAGTGGATCACGAAGGCCACGCAAGTATGCTTGTAAAGTTAACTTTTTATATAATGCTCTTTTGGCCTCGATTATACTCTGTACCGAATCATGCAAACTAACATAAGTCATTATTATACTGAAAAGATTTTGGCAACGCTCATAAAACTCTTGAGGTGTCCCTGAATCTTGACTTATAAGAGATAAATCATTATAAAGAGAGGTCTCATCCCGGTGGTCTGCAAAATTATTTATTAAAGAATTGCGTATACTGATCCAATTTTCAGAAATTCCATTAGAGTTTAGAGTCCGCGCGGCGGGCCCAGTAACCTTATTGAGAATGCCATTAATAAGTGATAAATTGCTTAATTCATAACCCGGTTCCGCTGTTATAAATTTTGCCACCAATTGATCACATAAATTAATGAACCTAGTGAGGACATTCGGGTTACCATCAAACTCGGGAACTAAACGCAAGGCTTTAAAGATGTTGTCAACTAATTGCTCCGACATATTTCCTGTTATATCTCTACTTAAATCAAAATCTAAATTCCTACGTATAATACCTAACCTAGGGGTCCGTGATTCTCTAGGATGGAAAATCTTGGTATGGGATTATAATAAAAAAAAAAAATATAGGATAATTTGGCAAGTCTAGATAAAAACTAGGTACTCACCACATCTGGTCTCTTTGATAAATCGATGTCTGGATTTCCCTCTGGCTGCAGGCTCTTGTAGGTTTCTGGATTTGCCCGGTCTATGATCGATTCACTGACTTTACGAACAAATCCTACCGACTGCGCCAATTACGAAGGCCACAGCCGAAGGTTTCAAAAAAAACCAAATGTTTTAAACTAATTTATTAAAAATAAAATTACAATTTAAACTATAATTAAAATACGGCTAAACAACCCGAAGTAAGGAAATTGAATGCACCTAGAATATGGAAATAATAAGGCTCGAAGAGGCACCAATTGCTGACACTATGCAACGTGAGGCTCGTGTAACTCGTGTAAGTTGCGACATACGAATTCCGCTGACACCATGTAACGTTAGGGACGTGTTATTCTTTATATATTGCGAAATGTAGATTCTATGGTATAGGGCTACGTAACAGGTTTACAAAATAAATAAATAAATAATTTATAATTAAGTGCAAACATTATTGCATGTACAATGTACATATTTTTTTGATAACTCGATTTTACAAAATATGGTCTCATTTTACTTTAAATAAGGGTAGTTCGCGCCTCAAGTGTAAACGGCTGTTTTGATAGTTCTGTAGGAAAAATTAGTTTTTTTATAGTTCTTTTGTTGTTGGACGGTGTGAAATTAATGTGTACTTGCTATTTAACCATAATAGCATTGATACTGAGAGCAGGTTTGAATATAACTGTATAAATTAACTTTTCAAAATGAACTGTGCTGCGTGTAATAAGTCAGTGAAAAATGAAGACCTATTGGTCTGCACACCCTGCAGGGCCGCGAATCATTACAAGTGCATTAACATGACTTCAATACATTTTAAAAAATATATAACAAAACTAAAACAGTCTTGGAATTGCCCCTCCTGCCAGAATGTCTCGGCAAGGCGTAAAGGTGACGAGACACCCGTTAAGACTCTGTTATTGGAGTCCTCTCCGGAAAGCAGTGCATCATCAAATAGCATTTCGCACACCGGAACTAGCCCAGTAACGTATGAACAACTTAAAGTACTTCTGGAATCTAACATAAGTGCTGCTCTCACCGAGATTAAGAAGGAGTTTTCGCAAACGGTTGATTTTTTGACCGGTCAATTAGCTGAGTATAAAAATGAATTGAATACTCACATGGGGAGAATCCTGCACTTGAAAGTGATAATATGGAATTGCGGGCTGAACTCAACACTGTACGCAAGCAACTCTCGTCACAGAATACCTCAGGTCTTAGTACCACCGTTACAGAATTGCGATATGAGTTAAACGAACGCTGTCAAATGGATTTACTCAACGACATTGAAATATCTGGTATCCCGGAATTTCCTAATGAGGCCCCGGTGCACCTCGTTCTCACTACCGCACAGAAGCTCGGAGTCATTATTGAGGAGCGCGATATAGTTAGTGTACACCGCGTCGGTGCTAAACCTCCAACTAACAATGATTCGGACGGCTCGCAAATCATTACCCGTCCCTCCCGTCCCCGGCTGATTGCGGTGAGGCTCGTGCGCCGTTCCATTAGAAATGATTTTTTTAAACAGGCTAGAGTAAAACGTAACTTATCAACAGCTGATTTTGGCCGATTTATATCAATGAGAGGTTAACAAGGGCCAATCGCTTGCTTTATGGTAAGCTACGAGAGAAATGTAAGGAACACCGTTGGAGATTTGTGTGGACGAAGGAGGGTCGTGTGTTTGCTAGGCAGACAAAAACAACTAAGATAAATATTTTTCGTACTGAAGCCGACATTCTACGTGTGTTTGGGACTATCCCTAGTGTATCTGATACATGTGGCTAAGATTAATGGTAGTGTGTCTTTCTTTGATTTAATATTGTATAATGTCTATACTTTGCCATCGGTAATTGTTTCTGTTAATGATGTGTATGTTGTGGTAGTATTCAATTTGATTTATTGGTTCTTTGGTATGCATAAACTTATATACTTAAGTCACAGCCTAATTTACTTACATTTATGTATTTATTTATGCTGTACCCAGGGTAATATTTGTTTGACTTATGAAGACCATCAAATGATACCACAGGACTTAAATATTATTATTTTATGAACTTATTTAAAGTATTGTGTATGTATATGTATATTAACTATTCTTACTTTGCATGCATTAACTTCATATATATTTTTCGTTAATAACAAAAAATTATACTACTTCTTATATCACTTATTTTCAATCTACTCTCCACCTATAAAACACACACACAAAACACAAAATGTACTGTTTGTATATATATACAGTTCAACACATTGTATATCAAATAACATGCAATATATAATACACGGGCTGGCAAAATAAACAAATTCACTTCCACTCTGCCGCTCAAAACAGTTCTAAACCTCTCTCTTTACCCTACCATGACTATGTCACATCTCACACTTAAGCTACTTATCGATATCAACATTTATATCAAATCTTTTTATTACTTTTATTTTTTCATTGTGGTTCTAAAGTCACGTAGATTATTATCCGTGACTTTGCCAATATTATTTTTAACATTTCGTCTGTAGTTCGTAAAAAATGAATAATCCTTCAATAAACATTGATCTAGATTCTATACAAGTAGCCAAGCAAATCGTATGTAATGTAGATGACGCAAATAAATACATAATTAATTCGAATAACCCATTAAATATTCTGACACAAAATATTCGTAGCATTAATTGTAATATGCCAAATCTCTCAACCTTATTACAAAGATCAAAAATTCCGTGGGACTTATAGTCTTAACTGAATGTTGGTTATCTCAAACTAGACCAATTCCTAACCTTGTAAACTATAACTATGTATCGACAACTGAACACAAAACGCAAAATGAGGGTATTGTCATATATTATAGCAAGCAGTTGAAAATTACCCACGAAGAACCCAAAGTTAGTGATGCAAACTGCCTCATGATTAAAATAAACAGTGATACATGTATAATTGCCATATATCGCCCGCCCAGTGTGTACAATACCTTCGACTTCATTAATTCTCTCAACCAACTTCTTTCTCGGGCAAAAAATTTTAAAAACATAATCTTGTGTGGGGATATTAATATTGACATTGTTTCAAGTAGTCCCGACAAACGTTCTTATGAATATTTAAACATGTTGGCGAGTCATTGTATACTTCAAGGTAATTCCGTACCCACCCACGGTAAAACTTGCCTGGACCACATGATGATAAAAACTAAATCAATAGCTAAGTGCATAATATTCGAATCATCAATTACTGATCACGAAAGTGTTGCACTCAGCATTGCTCAACGATTACCCCCTCAATTTCAAAATAAAAAATTTAAGCGCGTCGATTATGAAGGGTTAGATAAAGATATAATAAGCCTAAATTTACAAAACATGCAAAGATGTAATATTGCTACTAGCCTTTTGATTAACTTTATTACCTCCGTCTTGCAAAGAAACACGAATTTAACTAAAATCCCACGAAGAAAATCTATTAGGAAACCCTGGATAACCACTCAATTATTGAGATGTATGAGAAATAGAGACAACCTCTACAAAAAACTCAAAAAAGACCCCACAAATGACATTCTCATTATATCATACAAGCGGTATAGAAATTTCTGTACGTCACTCATCAAAAAGGCTAAAAGAAATTACGAGAGACTAGAGCTTCAAGCTGCTAAGGATGATAAAAAAAAGGTATGGGAAGTAATAAAAGAAATAAGTGGTTCTATGAAGCCTACTGATTATTCTCCATGTCTTATATCTACCATTAATCCGAATAAGTCCGTCAATGAAGTTAATAGTTTTTTCGCCAACGTAGGTAGAAACCTCGCAGAGAAAAACCCCTACAATGACCCTAATTTGCCTACATTCACTTCAGAATCCTCTCTTAATTCTCCACTTAATTCATTTGCCTTGTTACCTACTAATGTATACGAAGTTGCTCAAGTTATTAGGTGCCTGCGGGATAATTGCGCCGTAGGTTTCGACCAAATTTATGTTTCGTTCATTAAAAGATACGAGTGCCAGTTAGCACCCATCATAACTCACATATGTAACTTGGCTTTCAACACAGGAGTATTTCCGGATTCTTTTAAAACAGCTATCATCAAACCCATTCACAAAGGTGGTGAAAAAAATCGCGTTCATAACTTCAGACCTATCTCTATCCTGCCCGTAATGTCTAAAATTCTAGAACGTCTAATTAATAACAGACTGACAACGTACCTTGAAAATAATGAACTCCTTTCACCGTCACAATTTGGTTTTCGTCGAGGAAAGTCCACAAGCAGTGCTGTACAAGACCTAGTAAACTCTGCAGTTTCTTCATTAGATGACAGAGAGAAATGTCTGGCTATTTTTATTGATATGGCCAAAGCATTTGATACTGTCTCCATCCCACATCTATTATCTAAACTAGAAATACTTGGCAGTCGTGGTTTACCTTTAAAACTGCTAACAAACTATCTTAGTAATAGAAAACACAGAGTCAAGGTCGAAAACCATGTTAGTGATGAGAGTGAGGTTAAGTTTGGCGTGCTTCAAGGCAGCATCCTCGGTCCTACCCTATTTTTAATTTACATGAATGGCCTCTGCCAGCTTAACTTACAGCAGGGCAAAATCTTCACCTTTGCTGACGATACCGCGCTTTTCTTCAGTGGAGACAACTGGAATGAGGTATTTCGTCTAGCTCAGATTGGCTTTCAAACCTTATCCAAATGGCTTAATCACAATATCTTAACGCTAAATGTATCTAAAACTAAATTTATGACTTTTGCCAGGAGATCAAATCAACTTCCACCTCCTTCGCTGGCTTTATACGCTCATGTACCAAACTGTAACTGCAATATCTCCCAGATCATTTGTCCTAATCTTCAAAGGACTGACCACTTCAAATACCTTGTTGTCGTCATCGATCAAAAATTAAATTTTAGCAGGCACGTCGAATCCCTGGTATCAAAATTACGTAAATTTATTTTTGTCTTCAAGAATCTCAAGCACATCGCTGATCGCAGCGTCCTTAGGATGGTATTCTATGCCTTTTGTCATTCTTTGGTTGTGTATTGTATACCCTCGTGGGGAGGTGCTGCCAAAACATACCTCATTGAGGTCGAGAGAGCTCATCGTGCTATCTTGAAAGTAGGTGCAGGACTCCCCTTTCGCTTTCCCACAGCTGACTTATATAAGGATTGGGATGTATTATCCGTTAGACAAACTTTCATCCTGTACACTATTCTTACAAAGCATTCTGAGATAGAATACGATCATAAACTTGTAGATGGAAGGCGTAGAAAGGATTCCGTATGCTGTCCTAAAATAGCTAGTCTTAAAATGCAACGCTCCATCATACTGCAATACTTTTTCATTTTAATTCAAGACTTAACAACTGAATTAATGTCTGGCAAATTCATTTTTAGTTTTTCTTATATTTAAAGAACATAATATTAAAATTACAGACATTCTAAAATACTTTGAAATTTTTATAAAAAAAAAACTTAAAATCGCGTCTGGCACATAGTTAGCAATGTGAAAAATGTCTGGCAATAAAAAAAGTATGTCAGGTAGACTTATTTAAAAAGGAAAAATTAAAAATTACGCTTCTTAAAATGCAACGCTTCATCATACTGCAATACTTTTTCATTTTAATTCAAGACTTAACAACCGAATTAATGTCTGGCAAATTCATTTTTAGTTTTTCTTATATTTAAAGAACATAATATTAAAATTACAGACATTCTAAAATACTTTGAAATTTTTATAAAAAAAAAACTTAAAAACGCGTCTGGCACATAGTTAGCAATGTGAAAAATGTCTGGCAATAAAAAAAGTATGTCAGGTAGACTTATTTAAAAAGGAAAAATTAAAAATTACGCTTCTTAAAATGCAACGCTTCATCATACTGCAATACTTTTTCATTTTAATTCAAGACTTAACAACTGAATTAATGTCTGGCGAATTCATTTTTAGTTTTTCTTATATTTAAAGAACATAATATTAAAATTACAGACATTCTAAAATACTTTGAAATTTTTATAAAAAAAAACTTAAAATCGCGTCTGGCACTTAGTTAGCAATGTGAAAAATGTCTGGCAATAAAAAAAGTATGTCAGGTAGACTTATTTAAAAAGGAAAAATTAAAAAATGCGCTTCTTAAAATGCAACGCTTCATCATACTGCAATACTTTTTCATTTTAATTCAAGACTTAACAACCGAATTAATGTCTGGCAAATTCATTTTTAGTTTTTCTTATATTTAAAGAACATAATATTAAAATTACAGACATTCTAAAATACTTTGAAATTTTTATAAAAAAAAAACTTAAAATCGCGTCTGGCACATAGTTAGCAATGTGAAAAATGTCTGGCAATAAAAAAAGTATGTCAGGTAGACTTATTTAAAAAGGAAAAATTAAAAATTACGCTTCTTAAAATGCTTTTAAAATCTAGGATATTACCTGGACAGATAGGATGCGCACTAAAGAACGCAACCGCTACCGCCAGCCAGATTGCCAAGACTCTAACCGAAAGTGCAAGAAGGAAGACATATCACAAAATCAGCTGACCTAAAATTCTTCCTCGAAAACGTTGCTACCTCCCGTACTATTATAAGTTGACAATAATATATAAGCAACATAACAATATTAAAAAGCCAAAATACTCTTTTGAAGGGGCTGTGACAGTTTACTTTGATATTAATTACATGTTAATTATTATCTCGACGGCTAAAGTAGTCGTTTTTTTGTTTGAATTCTATAAAACTACCTCAAAGTAGTAATTGTTTATTATTATTTTTGTTTTATGTGACTGCATTTTAAAATGGCGTCGTCTTTGTCGTGGAATAATGAAAAGATTATTAACTTTATTGATGCAGTTCGCTTGCATCCTTGTTTGTGGGATAACAAAAGTCCTGATTTTAAGGATCGTTTGCTAAAAAAAGATGAATGGACTGCTATTGGGCTGCAGTTTGAAATATCTCAGAGATCGAATATACAGAAGCAATTCAACAAGCAATAGATGGTGTATTGATGGTTAGAACAGTTCGTAATTCAGACGGAAATACTACTGCCGTGGAGTACATTACTACTGATTGATTTATTAGAATTAAAAATCTACTTAATTGTGATTTTAAATAAATAAAAAGTTTGATTAATATGACGACGCATTCCTAGCGCCATCTGTTAAGAAATACGTTGGAACGAGATTTGAAAATTGTCAGTCTGGCGGAGCGTCGCGTCGTGTCGATGGTCAGCGCGGCCATGTTGAATTTCGTGTAGTTTTCGAACGAACGGCGAGCGCACCACGTTTGCGACGAATCGCTTTTGTTCCGAGTAATCTTGTGCCTTGTTGTTTCAAAACTAATTAAAAGTGATTGATTAAGTGATTCCCTAATTTCTAGTGAATAGATTTTAGTGAATTGCTGTAAGGGAGATACTTTTTGTGATTCTTTTGTTCCTACCCACATTACAACTTATTGAAGACATGGCTGATTCTTATGATAAAAGGGCATCCACCCATATCAGAAGTGGGATCCCACGCGCACCGACCGAGGAAAAACAACCACCTGACGAAAATAGCCCCTTGAAGTTGTTAAGTAAGATGGAAATTTTACTTACTCGGATGTTAGCGACTTCGCAACCACCGGTGGCAACTGCTAACGCCCAGTCTAGTACAGTGAAACTCGTAGAGTTTAATCCGGAAGACGCAGACGCGGATATAGAAGGTTGGTGTAAGATTACAGAGCTTATAGTACTGACTTCACATTTTCACTTCACATTCGCAGCCTCTTGCTTGAGCAAGTTAAATTTGAATGAGCTGACATGGGAGATTGTAAAACAAAGTTTAATGGCCAGATTTTATAAATCAAAATTATTTCAAGACTACTAAGATGAAATATTGCGTTTTCAATTTGGAACAAAAGAAACTGCAGCAGAAGCTGGCCTGCGCTTATGGAATATGATCGAATCTATATCTATAACCCGAATGCCAAAAGGTGTTATAACTGGATTAGTCATATAGGTCTTTTGTCGGAAGGATGGTTTGATACGCCGTGAGCTAAATGCATGTACTGTCACTACTAAACCTCAGCTGTTTAGAATCTTAAGAGGCATTTCCCTAAAGCGAAGATCGGAGGTTACTGAAATCCAAGAGCCTGATTTCAAGCGACCTAGAATTGCGGACGCAAGATTTTCTGATTCTTCTAGGATGACTAAGCAGCAAGATCCGTCAACTGCAACACGTGCCCCCGAGAAAACTTCTACCGTAACCTGCTACATATGCAGTCAGGCTGGACACGTGGCAACAAATTGTAAAGAAAAGGTAAAACGCAGTGTATCTACTGCAAGGAAAGAGGTCAATGTCTGCGAGCAACGGCTGTCGAGGGGCACATTGAGGATGTCATCCGGTGAGTCAGTCTCCTTTTTGTTTGATAGCGGATCGTCTTGCTCGTTGATCTTTACCAGTTCTAATTGGAAATAGTAAAACAAATTTACTAAAAAAACAGGTTATAACTAAAAGCATAGTGTTACCACTTTTGCTTCTTGGAAAAGGTCCCATTAAATCTAATGATATAATTTGCCACGGACTATTAACATGCCTTTGATGACCCATGTGACCAAAAGGCAAACGTTGAGAAACTTTAAATTTTGCAAAAATTTCACATTGACCGACGTGGCGTTTCACATCACCTAAAATATTTGGCCAATAATAATACTGTTTTACTCTAAAAACCGTTTTCCGAATGCCTAAATGACCCGCCTTTACATCATTATGACAGCGCTTCAAAATAGTAGATCTAAGAATCTCCGGAATATATAACATCCAATCATTAGACTTATCAGGATATTGTTTCACACAAATCTTTTTATACAACAAGCCATCCCTAACTCGCCAATTAATATCACTATCACTATTTAAGACACTTTTAACTTTATACCATGTATTTTTATGTTCTTCTCGTATTTCCACACCATCAGCTTGAATTTCAATCGCGTTAATTGATCGCGATAAAGCATCAGGTACTACATTCGAACTATATCGAAGCTGAATGCTTGTAATTTCATAGCCGACCTTGCCAGTTTACCATGGGGATCTTTCATTTTATGAATCATTTTAAGTGCACTATGATCCGTCACTACAGTAAAATGAGATCCATCTACATATGGACGAAATTTTTCTACAGCATAAACAATACTTAATAATTCCCTTTCAGATGTCGAATACAACTGTTCTCGGTCATTAAGTTTTCTACTTAGATATGCAATTGGTTTTTCTAAACCGTCAATCTTTTGGCTTAAAACAGCACCTATACCTTTATTTGATGCGTCGCATTGTATTATAAATGGCTCTTTAAAATCCGGACACGATATAACAGGTGTTGATGTTAGGAAAGTTTTTAAAGCAACAAATGCTTTTTCCGCTTCATCTGTCCATATAAATTTCTTTTGTTTCCCTTTTGTTAGACTATGAAGAGGAGCCGCTATAACAGAAAAGTTTTTAACAAATCTTTTATACCAACTAGCAATACCAATAAATCTTTTCAACTCTTTAAAGGTTTTAGGACGTTCAAAATTCAAAATCGCTGATACTTTTTCGGGATCAGTACGTAACCCTTCTTTATCTACAATGTAACCTAGAAAACGCATGCTGGACCTAGCAAATTGACACTTATCTATATTAATCGTTAGACCTGCACCTTTTAAAATATGTGCAACCTTATCCAAAATAATTAAATGTTCATCAAACGTCTCCGAAGAAATCACAATATCATCCTGATAAGCCCAAACTTTACCATCGTTGTACTTGTTCTCATCACTTAGGGGACTTAGCTTCTGCGGTGTTATTATGGCTTCGCACTGGACAAAGCCGTGGTTGGTCGGTCCAGAATTCAGGGATCCTCGATGTTAATGACACAACAGCTATTTCGGCTCCACCGCTCATACCGGCCTCTGCTGCTGGCGATGGTGGCTGTGCTGGATTCATATTTCAACTTCGCTGCAATACTGTACCAAAGTTGTTATCGGGGACACCAATGTACCTTATTTGGTATTGGTATGCCCTTATAAGGTACTGAGTATTGTAATGAAACGAGGCTCTTTAGGACACGACTATTTAATATGAGTGTTGGTACAATAAATAAAATAAAAAATAAAAATAGCCTTTATTCGAGTACCTACACTATACTACAGTAAGTCCATATCTTTTAAGTTTGTACTCGACCTCCGATGGAGTGAAGGCCTCCTCCAGATTCTTCAACTTATCCCTATTTGTTGCGACAGTTTTCCAGTTTTTTCCCGCTATCCCTTTTATTTCATCCTCCCAAGTTTTCGGTGGGCATCCTCTATTCTTCTTCCCACTGTACCCTTCCAAGTAAGGGTCTTTTTGACCCATCTGCCATCACAAATGCGGCCAATGTGACCGGCCCATTTCCATTATAGCCTTTTTGTATAAGTTACAACAGCTTTTATTTTTGTACGACTTCTTATCACATTGTTTTTTATTTTGTCTTTAAGTTTCAATTAAATAATGGAGCGATCCATAGCCCTTTGGCATACTCCAATCTTTTTTATTAACGCCTTGTCAAAAATCCAGGTTTGGCATCTGTATGACCAACATGGAAGTATGCATTTGTCCATGACTGTTCTTTTTATAGTTAAGTTATGGTTGGATTTCAGTACTTCTTTTATAGCCCAAAATTTGTTCCAAAGTTGTGTCGCTAAGTTTACTTTTTTTTTACTTTTTTTGACTAAACAATATTTGTTTTCCTAGGTATATGTAGTTTTGGACATTTTAAGAGACGTGGCGTTGACATAAACTTATAGATCTTTGCTGTTAGTCATAATAGTAGAGTGCCTGGAGCATTCAAAACCGTAAAACCTCGGACTAGTTACAGTGAATTAATTAATATGATCGATGTGGGATATCGTTTTTTACACAATAACTTGCAGTTTCCCAAAATTTTTTTGTGCACTCCATTGTTTCATTGTTTAAAAAAATTATTATTAAAAATTAATGTATATTTTCACTTTAAACAGTATTTTTTTTTATTTATATGTTATCTTACCTGAGTAGACATATAGGAACATTTTTCAAAGATACCGGTGTATAAAAATAGCAGTAGGGATCTCGAACAGGTAGAAAAGCGTGGAGGGGAGAGCGGAGCGACAGCTGCTATGTACAATGGATTATGGAATTTCTCGGCCAGTTTAGTTGCAAGTAACACGTGTTCTGTAAATATTGTGCTTCTATAACAGTGAAAATTTGGTTTTTTTGTGAAAAATTCTTGTATATTTTTGTACAGTAAGAGGGCTATTCGTGCAACCTATAATTTAAAATGTAGGGAATGTTTTAGAGATAAATTCAAGGAAATTAATTAACTTACCTTTCCCTCGCAATATATTAATGAAAATATTATGTATGTATACAAAAATAGTGATAATTTTACTGGAATAGAACATACGCACAATGTTAATACACGGAACAAACGCAGGCTGCAATTTCCCCGTACTAGACTATCTAAAGTTAGTAATGCTTTTTTGGGAAAAGGGATACTCTCCTTAAATAAAATCCCAGAGGCTCTTTTATCTCTGCCTTTTAATAAATTTAAGAAATGTATTAAAGAAAAGCTGTGTAAAAAGGCTTACTATAAAGTTAACGATTATCTAGTTAAGTGTTGTTTGATGATTTGCTATTTTAAAAGAGTACCGAGAGTTTTTCACGCCGGCTTTTTCTCTCGGCCTACACCCTCTGTCTTCTTTGCCGATGAGTAGGGATGCCTACAAATTCAAATTTAATGACATGGAATAAGTGATACATGTGTTAGCTTTTTTATTTATATCCTGATCAATTTTAGTTAAAGAAATATAATCATGCTATGGCACAGTTGTTCAGTTTACTTATTCTGTGGTTTTACGGAACGGACGTCAAAACCAACCCGGAGTGGATCGTGTCGAAGTGGGGAAAAGGATATAAATCAAGCTGCGCACGAGGGAGCGACGGCTAAAATTTAAAAGTGAAAAAGTGAGAAGTATAAACGGAATCAAATAGCTACTATTTCCCAAGATCAAGTTTACAGATCAGAAGTTAGGGATAGCTCCAGGGGAAACTGATAAGGTATATATCATATCCCTGGCGTAAAGGGTTAAGCGCTCACAAGGTATGAGATTTAATTTAAATTTTGCTATTGTAAGAAGGCTGAATAAGTTTTTTTTTTCCATTATAATTTAACGTCAATGCAGTAATTCGATACACTGTTTGTGTTGGTTAAAGTAGTTTCTTTTTATTAGTGACAATCAAAATTGGTTGATTTTAATCTAAGCAGTTTTGTTTTCCTTTCTCGTATCTAAATATTTTTGAAGGTATTATTTTTTTTTTTATGTACCTACAAATTTGTTTTCTATCTTTATTAAAACCGTTAAATGTTTACTGCTATATTTCCTGTATAGTATTTTCTTATGCTCATACATACACATCTGTTATTATGTGTATCCATGCGAATTCATATAAAATTTAGACGGGTGGCTAGTATAATAATATAAAGGGTTCGGTTCAAAGATGCTTTGTTTCTCAAAGAATTACATTCACTTAGCGAGAAAATTTAGAGTAAGTTAGTTATGTACATCGTGTTATGAAATAATTTGAAAATAAACTATATAAAATAAAAATACTAGTTTTCTAACAATATACACAATATCTTTTTAACAAAAGTGCAGGGTCGCATCGATGTTACAACAGGCATAATGTGACTAATAATTTCTTAGACGCTCGTTCAGACATAATTAAAAATGCTAGAAGGGCCTTTTAATGTCTTGTAAATACATAATATTAAGTTTACCGTAATTAGTCCTTGGTTGTATTAAACATAATTAATCAATATTTCTTAATGAATATTTTGTATCTGATTTTTGTGTAAAGGATAGATTTAATTTTTTTATTTAATATAAAAGAATACTTATAAATTTAGAAAATGTATCCTGTTTAAAAAAAATTCCAAATCTAAATTATAACTGGCTGTCCCCATGCCATGCCCCACCCGCCTTACCCACGCCGCACCCAGGAAACCACGCCTTGGTCTTCCCCTTTTGGTTGCAGTTGCTTTCGAATTTCTATTATGTGCTTCGGGTAGTCTTCTTTTACATAGATCCCAGATGGAAGGCTTGATTTATTTTTAAGTATCAAATGTTTTTTTCCAAATTGTCGTCAAGGAAACGACAACTGGCCGATTCTTGTTAGTTTGTGCTCCAATTCTGTAAACATTGCTTATTTCTTGGCTGTCTAGATGTAAACCTGTATCTGTTATAATTTGTTTGATATAGTCTACCAGTTCAGATTCCCTTTTTCCCTTTTCTTCAACTCCAAAAAATACCAAATTCTTTTTTCTTTTATCTATTTCCATTTGATCTAGTTTTTGTTCAAGTTTTGTAATCTGAGTTTTTAATTTTTTGTTTTCTTGAATAATTGAGTCCATCTTATCATTTATCGCTTCCATAACGTTTGTGGTTACTGCTGACGTTATAGTTAGAGTTTGTTGGTTTAATTTTTCCTCTAATTTTTCCCAAAGCTCTACGTTGGTACAAAACTAAACTATATTAAAACATTGGTGCATTTATATTAATCATCTAGGCACAAGTTTTCGGTAGATGAAACTTGGTGGCGCTTTACGGCATGAGTCGACGCCCGACGTCACATAGTTCTAGGTAAACGCTATGTTAATATTACGTACGGGGTTGTAAAGAGACAATTTAATGTTGTATAGCTTTTATCAAAACACATTTTAATTTTTTTTTTTCAATACATAAAAATTTGTTTTAAGGAATTATATTTAAGTTTGTTAAGGAATAGCTTTTGAAACCCTTTTGCCTTCGCCCACTACCTAACTCGGGCAGAGATTAATTTCCTTCATTTGAAAGGAAAAACGAATGATGAAATCAAATCCGAACTGGATTCCGTTTATGGTAACCATTCGCCTGTTTGAACGAAATCCGGCAGATTTTTTGCGCCGAATAGTGACCATTGATGAAACATGGATCAACCACTACACACCAGAATCGAAGGAATCAGTCCAACAATAGGTAGGACCGGGCGGAAGTGCACCAAAGCGACCAAAGACTCAACAATCAGCTGGGTTATAGCTTCTGTTCTTTGGGATTCAAGTGGCATATTGAATATCAACTATTTGAAAAAAGGAAAAAACAATTAACAGCGACTATTACTGTGCATTATTGGACCGATTGAAGAACGAAATCGCAAAAAAACGGCCCCATTTATCGAAGAAAAATTCATGTTTTTGCAAGAGAATGCACCAGCTCACAAATCAATTGAAACCATGGCCAAAATGCACGACCTACGCTCCGAATTGCTCCGTATTACCCAGATTTAGCCCCAAGCGACTATTACGTATTTCAATTTCAAAGCCTTTATTTCAACTAGTACAAGAGAAAGTTTACAAAAATATATATGCATAATGTATATACAAAATAAAAAAGTTCTTTAAGAAGGTTTTGTTGCAAATCTGTCCTCTTGTACAGCTTGCCATTGTGGCACAAAGGCCTCCTCCAGCTGTTTCCAGTGCTTCCTATCCCTGGCGAGTGTTTGCCACAGTTATTGTTGAAATATTGTAGGTTGGGTTTTAGCTAGTTCGATTGTTTGAATGTGAGTTTTTGAGATTTCGCTCGAGGGTTAGCTGGAGGGTTGCGGTCGTGTTTCCCCACGGAGACCGCAGTCCGGCTTGGGGAAAGGTATTTTTTGTTGTTTGGTTTTATTTTTGTTTTGATTTCGGGGACCGCTGTGTACTAATTATTGGTTTGATGTTTCAGATATAGAATTTGGTCTGGAGCGTGTCATTTTTTCAAACGCATTGGTTACAATTATTTTCTTAGGCGCCGTCTGCCTTGTACCTTCATAGCAGTCAGATTGCGTTGGTGTTATAGATGGTGAGCGCTTTCTTTTCTCATTTGCTTTGGTTGAGTTTATTTCCTTTATTATGAGTCGATCATATCGAATGAGGGCCAGATTTCCTTTCTTTCTTTTTTCTTGTTGTAGGGATTTTAATTCTTTTCTTTTCTGCAGTACTTCTTTGGGGTAGTCTTCAGACACGTAAATGTTTGCAGGGAATCTTTTGTTGTTTTTTAGGATTTCTATTACGTATATGTTTACAAAATGGAAATGCCTTGAGATGCCTCCCGGGACAGAGATTTGCGACGAATGTAGAGGTCGAATGTGAAACTCATTCATATTTTGGAGGTCTTCCGAAATCGTACAATAGGCAAAAGGAAAAGGCATAAAAATATTTGAAAATCGTTGAACTAATGGTATCTAGCTACAGGGGGACTATGTTTTCTTTGGTAAGCTCACTGTAATATTGAACGCCCTATGTAATAGGCACTGTATTGGGGAGTAGGTACTCCAACTACTCTCTAGCAACCGGCTTCAATAAGGGCCCACTGTTGGACAGGTCCTGTCATATCCGTAGGGGCTCCGTTCACCCAATCCCCTACGGGCTGGTTAGGTCGGTGTCGAACCTCACCTCCGCTATCACCAGCGGAGACACACACGTAGGGCAAATCACACTAGCTTAGGTACTCAATACACTTAGGTGTAGTTACACACTCGCCGCCGTAAGCGACGTATTCCGAATGCTCAACAGAACTTCAGAGGAAGAGCATGGTACTCGTAGTCCTAGACCCTACCCCAAGCGGGAAAATGATTATTAGCCTACGAGAGTGTACTGTAAGCTCTCGGGGCTGAGAGTTGAAACCCCCCTCAAACATTAATTTACCCGACAGTGCCGTCGCTGCCAACTTTACGGGCACGCAGACCGTAACTGTTTTGCGACGGCGCGGTTTAAGTGCTTAGGCGACCATGGCACCGCGGACTGCAAGCGGACCCTTTCGTATGCTTAGCCGCCGCCGCCGCGTAATCACATAGCTGCCGTTTGGAAGAAGGCCTATTTTGTCCTCTTTCGCCTATACTTGACTACCGCTCATAAGTATTTGGCCACCTGCAATATGTTTAAGTAACAAGCATTTTAAAGAGATCATTTATTAGGTTTCATTGTTTGTATAACACCGAAAACAAATTATCTACAGTACAATCGTAAACAGCTTATAAACCAAAATAGTGTTATTGTCGGAAATTCTTTGAAGGAATTCCACAATACAACGAGACCTACAACAGGAGAGCCTGGATGACTTCATCGGCGCGCTGGCGAGACACATGTTTGAGCGTGCGGCACCTCCGGCTTCTAGCACCTCGCCCGCATCAAACCAGGCCTCCCGACCACCACCGAGACTTTCTGCGCGAGTTAGTTTAGACAACACAAGTACGTGATTTTAGCCGAGGTTGAAAAGATGTATCGCCAAATTATCGTTCACATTAAAGATAGGTACTTGCAAACTATCCTTTGGCGTGATAATCCGTCACCACCGTTAAGCATTTCAATTAAATACGGTCACTTATGGCACCGCGCGTACGCTGAGTGTAAGGACCCTCAAATCGCTGATATTATATTACATGATTTTTATGTCGACGATTTATTGAGTGGTGGGGATAATTTACATGTAGTTCGTGATAAGATTACGACTACCCTTGCCTCTGCTCACTTACCACTAAGGAAGTAGAAATCTAATGAGCCTCAGTTAGTTTTAGAGTCCAACGAGTCTACGCATGATATAAATGTTGGCGGTAATGAGCCGAGTAAAACCTTAGGCTTAGGGTGGTTACCGGAATCAGATAAGTTATATTTTCCTATTGGTCCATCCTTTGCAAAGAAAGCAAGTACGAAACGGGAGTTGCTGTCTATAATTTCCAAAGTATTTGACCCACTTGGCTTGCTCTCTGTTATAGTTATTAAATTTAAAATTATTTTACAGTTTATGGTTAAAAAATATTCGGATATTCAAGTTGCTCGGCTAAATGCCATTAAAAATATAAACATTTTAAATTATTTACATTTATCACGACGCGTATTGATTGATTCATATGAGCGATTAGAAATACACATATTTTCCGACGCATCGGAAAAGGCTTACGGTGCGTGTGCAATATTTCAGTTCAGTTATTATACGCTTAATGCAGAGTAGCGCCCATTAAACCTTTAACAATCCCTCGTCTTGAATTGTGTGGTGCTCAAGTAGCTGCAAAACTTTATAAAAAAGTTTGCGAATCATTGCGAGTGAAAATTGCTTTAACTATTTTTTGGACAGACTCGTCTATCGTGGTTGGTTGGTTGAATATGCTTCCTAGTAAATTGAATTCTGTTCACGCCATCCAGTTACCTTTGGTCCTCTCTGGTCACATTCTCTATCCTTACCGCACCCATTCCCTAAACACCACTCTGTCTCTGGTGCGGTATTAAAGTGTAGAAGGAGGGGACCGCATTCTACATGCTCCCGCGCAGCAGAGAAGATCTATCCGCCGCCGCGAGGTCACGCGTGTGCTTTCGCTTGCGCTTACGCTTCATCCGCTTATTGTTCATATAGTTTTATTTGTGGTCTTCTCCCACGGAGACAGGTGAAGAGACGGAGGACTAAAGGTGAGTGGTGTTTCCATTATTTTTACGCCGCATTCCACTTGCCCCTCGGCCTACTTCTATTTGTCTTCGCCGCTACATTATTTTGGTCCTTCGAGCCACGATATAGTATTTTAGTTTATTTCAATTCGCGATATATATATATATATCTTAGTTAATATGGAGACACGTAAAGCAACATTAGAGAAACACGGTGCTAACAGTTCGCTTGAAATTGAACGAGCCGTGTTAATAGCAAAACGCGACAATCTATTTTCACGATTACAAGATTTATATGATAGGTCTAAGAAAACATCGGACGAAACCAACATAAGTTCTTTTTTATCGGGAATGATTTCGATTGACAACATTCGGGATAAATTTTCAGAAACTGTAAATAAAATAAATATAATCGAATTAACAATTAATCCCCTATACACTGTTAATTTTGAATGCATGAATGCATTTGAAGATATGTACTGTCATTCTAAGTACATGTTTGAAAAATTTAACAAATCAGTGGCAGGTAGCAATGGTTTGTCCGATTCAAACACCCAACGCAGATCGTTTCGTTTACCAAAGTTAGACTTGATGATGTTTAATGGTGATGTCATTAAGTGGCCGATATTTTATGAATCTTTTAAACGTACAATACACGAAAACCCTGACCTTACAGATCATGAACGCATTCAATATTTAATCAGTAAATTGTCTGATTCGGCCCTTTCAGTTTGTGCAGGTATCATTCCAAATGCCGAAAATTATTCTTTAATTTGGCAAACGCTTATAAACAAATACCATGACAAACGAAGTTTGGGTTCAGCCTATATGCAAAAGATTCTAGACTTCAAACCGCTTACCACCGCTTCACATAAAAATTTACAATTGTTTCTTGACAATTACTGCACCGCAATATCAAGTTTAGAATCATTACAATTAGAAAATTTAGCTGATTTTATTTTACTATACTTATCATGTAAAAAATTAGATTCTAGTACAATTCGTTCCTTTGAATTACATAATATGAATAACCCAACAATACCTAGTTATAAAGATTTAATTGCATTCGTACGCGAACATAATAGAATAGCTCAACATCTGGATCCTACTCGCACATTTGATAACAAACCGGTTTCGTCGCGTGCGTTTGTTTCGCTTACAGAGAAGCAGTCTTCTTGTTCATTTTGTAAACGCATCGATCATTTTAATTTATATAAATGTAATTCATTTATAGAATCGTCTATCGAGGATAAATATACTTTTATCAAAAACAATAAAGGATGTTTTAACTGTTTAAGTTTATCGCATATGTTAAATAAATGTAAGTCTGCATGGAATTGTCGTCATTGCCGCATGAGACATCATTCAACGCTGTGTCGTAAACAGACAGTTTCTCAAGAAAACATTCATGCTAATAACTTGAATCGCATGAGCAATGCAACTGCGTAGGTTGCTGTGCCTCCCGCTAATAACACACCTTATGTACCTTCACGCAGCGACAATCAGCCGATTAATAACTCAAATATTTCGCTTTGTAATATTCGGCCCGCTATTTCCGAAAGCAATACATCGGAACTTATTGAAAATTTATCATCTTCTGATAATCAATTAGGAAAAATAGATTTTGATGGTTCAGAAAATAATTTAAAAGTTCTTAGTTTACAATGGTCTCCAACCACTGATGAGTTTATGTACGCGGTTTCAATTAATCATAATAACCATGTGACTAAACGTAATATTTTGTCACTTATAGCACGACAATTTGACGTCCTAGGACTAATAGCTCCAGTCATACTTTACGCTAAACTAATTATTCAACAATTACACCTTCTTAAAATAGGCTGGGATGAACCACTTCCTTCAGCTATAGTTGATGTTTGGCAAGTTTATATTCGGGAACTTCCATGTTTACGACAGCTACGTGTTCAACGACATTTAGGGGTTGAAGAAAAATCTACAATTTCTATAATTGCCTTTGCGGATGCCAGTGAAAAAGCCTATGGCACTTCTGTTTATTTAAAGACAAATAACTCTTTAAACTCTCCGCCTATAATTCGCTTAGTATGTGCTAAGTCGAAAGTTGCTCCGCTTAAAACCATTTCCGTTGCAAGACTAGAACTTTGCGCATGTTTACTCATGGCTAAGCTAGCTCAGCGGGTAATAGATACTTACAAGAAACGTCACGTCATTAATGACATTTTTTGTTTCACTGATCCAATGGTTGCACTACATTGGATTTCCGCATCTCCGCACCGCTTTAAGACCTTTGTTGCTACTCGCATTACAAAAATAGTTTCTCATATTCGACCTGAAAAATTTCATCATGTTGCGGGTGATCAAAATCCTAGTGATTGTCTATCTCGCGGTTTGTCACCCACTGCATTTATAAATAATTCTATTTGGTTCACGGGCCCAAAATGGTTAGAATTGGAATCATCTGAGTGGCCAATTACTTCGGTTAACTCTGAAACAGCTGTTGATGTAGAAGAAGAAAGAAAAATAGTTTCTATTCCCGCTACTGTTTGGAGTGATCCAAACCCAATTTTAGAACTGTCTCATCGAGTTTCTTCTTGGTTATTGTTTCTCCGTACAGTGGTATGGATATACCGTTTTCTGAAAAGACTTCCTAGATCTACTAGTATCTCTGCTGATGATATTAATTTTGCTGAAATACAGATTTTTAAGGTTTTACAAAAAGTATACTTCTCTGATGTTATCCATAACATTAAGACTAGTGGTCGCTGCTCACGTTCTATTCAAAGATTATGTCCTTTTCTAGATTTTGATGGGTTGATAAGGGTTGGTGGTAGACTAAAAAATGCCAATCTTCAGTATGATCACCAGCATCCTATTTTGTTACCGCAAAAGGATAGGATAATTGAGTTAATTATTTCCTATTATCATCATCATAACTGTCACGTTGGTCCAGTTACTTTAATGGCGATACTCCGACAACGTTTTTGGATACTATCTTGCCGTAGCATAGTGCGATCAATTATACATAAATGTAACTTTTGTTTCAAAGCAAATCCTCAACCTATGATACCGCTCATGGGTGACTTACCCGACTATCGTGTAAACGAATCTAAAGCTTTCATTCATACAGCTGTAGACTATGCTGGTCCTATTTCAATAATTCCTTATCGAAAACGTGGAGTCCGCTCTATAAAAGCTTATCTTTGTATTTTTGTTATGTATGGTGGTTCGAGCTGTGCACGTTGAGCTTACAACGGACCTTAGTACTAGTTCATTTCTTTCTGCATTCAAACGATTTATTGCGCGTCGTGGTTCGGTTTCTGTTCTTTATTCAGATAACGCAAAGAATTTTGTTGGAGCTAAAAATGCATTATCAGATATATTTACACTTACAAATTCGAACGAATTTCGTGAAACATTTGCAACTGAGCTTTCAAATAATCGTATTCAGTGGAAATTCAATCCTCCTCGAAGTCCTCATTTTGGTGGCTGCTTCGAAATATTTGTTAAGGCTTTTAAGAACCATTTGCGTCGTGTAGTGGGTGAGCAGTTACTCACGTACGAAGAAATGTTAACTGTTCTTACCCAAATTGAATCTGTAATCAATTCTCGACCACTTACACTTTTAAGTGAGGATCCATCTGAGCTCACAGCACTGACTCCGGCTCACTTCTTGATGTCATCACCATTAAAGTTTCTACCCGCAAAGATAAAAATAAATGATGAACCACTTTCACTTTTAAAACGATTTGCGTTGCTGGATGGTATGGTTCAATCATTTAGTAACCGATGGAAGGTAGAATATCTTCATTTGCTACAATCCAGGACAAAATGGAATACACAGGCCAATCCTGTTACAATAGGTACAATCGTAGTAATTGTGACAGATAATGTTTCTCCACTTTCTTGGCCTTTAGGAAAGGTAATGGAAATCTATCCAGGAAAGGATGGAGTTTGTAGAGTAGTTTTAGTAAAAACTGCAACAGGAGTTTATAAAAGGCCTGTTGTGCGTTTATGCCCATTACCAAATCAATAAATCTGCTTTACAAAACCGCTTTATAAAACCGCTTAACAATCCGCTTAATAAACCGCATAACAAACCGCTTTAGAAACCGCTTTACAAATCACCCTACAAACCGCATTACAATCCGCTTAATAAACCGCTTGACAAATCACTTTAAAAACCGCTTGATAAACCGCTTTATAAAACCGCTTTACAATCCGCTTAATAAACCGCTTACAAACCGCTTTATAAAACCGCTTTACAGTCCGCTTAATAAACCGCTTAACAAATCACTTTATAAACCGCTTTACAAATCACCCTACAAACCGCATTACAATCCGCTTAATAAACCGCTTGACAAATCACTTTAAAAACCGCTTGATAAACCGCTTTATAAAACCGCTTTACAATCCGCTTTATAAAACCGCTTTACAGTCCGCTTAATAAACCGCTTAGAATCCGCTTTACAAAACCGCGTTACAAATCACCCTACAAACCGCATTACAATCCGCTTAATAAACCGCTTGACAAATCACTTTAAAAACCGCTTGATAAACCGCTTTATAAAACCGCTTTACAATCCGCTTAATAAACCGCTTACAAACCGCTTTATAAAACCGCTTTACAGTCCGCTTAATAAACCGCTTAGAATCCGCTTTACAAAACCGCTTTACAAACCGCTATATAAAATCGCTTTACATTCGCTTTACAAACTCGCATTAATATTTTTATTACATCTTATAATTTCTTTCTTTAATTTACAAATTATCTCTTTATAAAAAACCTAAAGGTTTTTTAGGCCGGGGGCAATGTTCACGCCATCCAGTTACCTTTGGTCCTCTCTGGTCACATTCTCTATCCTTACCGCACCCATTCCCTAAACACCACTCTGTCTCTGGTGCGGTATTAAAGTGTAGAAGGAGGGGACCGCATTCTACATGCTCCCGCGCAGCAGAGAAGATCTATCCGCCGCCGCGAGGTCACGCGTGTGCTTTCGCTTGCGCTTACGCTTCATCCGCTTATTGTTCATATAGTTTTATTTGTGGTCTTCTCCCACGGAGACAGGTGAAGAGACGGAGGACTAAAGGTGAGTGGTGTTTCCATTATTTTTACGCCGCATTCCACTTGCCCCTCGGCCTACTTCTATTTGTCTTCGCCGCTACAAATTCATTTGTACGCAATAGAGTAGGTGATATTTTAGAAAATACCGGTAGCTGCGAATGGCGTCATGTCTCGTCCGAGCATAACCCGGCGGATTTATTATCACGTGGAGATTGCGTCGAAGATATTTGATCGCTTGATGTGGTGGTCAGGGCACCGTTTTAAAATTTCCCGAAAAAAATTGGCCCATTAAGTTAGAAATATTGCCTGAATTACGTAATCCAAATTGCGCATTTGTTTCATGTGATATGCCTACATCCATCAACTTTGAACGGTTTTCGAACTTTATTAGATTGCGTCGATGGGTTGCCTATGTATTGAGATTTATAAGAGCTTGTAAAGGACAACGAGCAGAAACTACTTTTTTTACAGGAACTGAATTAAATGAGTCCCTAAATACTATTGTTCGAGTAGTTCAAAAGGAATCATTTTCTGAGTATCATAACATTTTAGAACAAAAGAAAAATTTGCCTTCAAATAGTTCATTATTAAAATTTAATATTTTTCTTGGTGAAAACAGTTTATTAAGAGTTGGCGGTCGAATTAATAACTCAGAATTTTCGTATAATAAAAAACACCCTTTGTTATTACAGTCCACTCATCGTTTTACACTATTATTATTTCAATATGAACATGTTAGGCTTATGCACGCTGGACCGCAGCTACAGTTAGCATCAGTTAGAGAAGTCTACTGGCCAATCGGTGGTCGCAACCTGGCTAAATCTACATACAGAAGGTGTGCATACGTATAACAGGTCGGATAAATGCTCCTCTCATGGGTGATCTACCTAAAAATCGTCTTATTCCTTGCGGACATCCATTTGAGACTATAGGAGTGGACTATGCGGGTTGTATCGCATCCGTTAGTCGTCAAGGTCGTGGTTGTCGTATCGTCAAGGTTTATATCGTCGTTTTTATTTGTTTTACCACTAAAACTTTTCACTTGAAATTGGTGGGTGATTTATCAAGTAATAATTTTATTTCTACACTTCGACGGTTTATTGCTCGCCGCGGTAAGCCACAACACATTTACTCTGATAATGGTACGACGTTTGTAGGAGCTTACAACGAAATAGCCAGTTTTCTCAAGCAAAATTCTGACTCACTTTCTAATGATAAATGGAGGAATTAATTTCCACTTTATACCTGCGTATTCGCCACATTTCGGAGGAATATGGGCGTCGGCAGTCAAATCTACTAAATATCATTTAGTTAGAGTATTAGGTAATAGTAAATTGACGTTTGAAGAGTTGTATACAACTTTAACTCAAATAGAGGCTATATTAAACTCTCGGCCACTTACCCCCCTATCATCAACACCAGAAGATTTGACCCCACTGACTCCAGGGCATTTTTTAATTGGTCGACCTCACAGCAATTCCAAATTCTGATTTACGGCAAGAAAAGGAATCTCAATTAAATCGATTTAGAAGAACAGAACAACTTCGTCAGCACTTTTGGGAGCGATGGAGTAAAGAATACATTTCAGAATTACAAAAACGCACGAAATGGTTAACATCAAAGCAATCCTTGGCTCTTAACACGATGGTAGTGATTAAGGAGGATAATCAGCCTCCTCTCAAATGGAAGCTGGGCCGCATTGTAGCGCTACACCCTGGTCCAGATGGAGTTGTTCGAGTCACCGACGTCCTAACTTCGAATGGAGTGATCCGGAGATCCTTTTCCCGTATTTGCCCTTTACCAGTTGAACGCATTCGTTGATTGTGTGTGTGAGAGGGCCGACCCTTCCACCGTTCCTCTTGTGTTTGTTCGTTTTAGATCGCCGTATAGGCATGTCATTATTTAAAATATCATCTTTTATTTGAATGTGGAATGAATATTCCGTATTAAATTTTTTATTTTGTTTGTGATTTCCTTCGGTCCGAAACCGTCAACTTCAAATTCCTGTGAAAATGCTGCTAGCGCAGCATTACGTGCATCGCGGTTTTTATAATTTACATTTTCGGTATCCCATAAACACTCATGACTGCGATAAATCTCAATGAACTTTATTATATCGGCTGAACTGAATTTAAACACCTTTTTACTCATATTCATACCTCTCTGTAGGATGGTTCAAAACTTTTAAGAAGACTGAGCTCATGTGCACTGTGCATGAGCACTGAGGCATGTGCAATTATTTCCTTGTCAAAACTTGAATACAATAATTGCATTCAAGTTTTCAAGTGTAAACAGTTGCATACAATTATTGAACGGCAATTACTGCGCTTCATTTATTGCATTCAATTATTTCTCTGGTATGTACAAGAAAATGGCATCGTGTAAATGGGCCTTTATTGACTTTTTATTCTTTTGACAATTTAATTGTTGTTGCCAGCAGAATTGTTGGGTTGGCTTTTTAACTCATAGAGAGTTTCTGAATCATAATATGGATACTTCGTCCGAACAAGCTGCTCAAATTGCAGCATTGGTGCGGGAGGGCTTGCATCAACCAACGATTGGTAGAAATTTAAATTTAAACCTGTCTACGGTTTCTAGAATATACAGAAGGTTTGAGGAGACAGGTTCTTACAAAACGTGTACAGGCAGAACTCGAGCAACCACCGGTCGTGATGACCGATTTATTGTTACAACTTCCCTGCGAAATCGTTTCCTCACTTCAGTTAACATCAAAACAGAGCATAATGAAGTGCGTGGAGTAAACGTTAGTGCACGAACAATAAGAAGAAGGTTAAAGGAAGCGGATATCACCCCTTTTCGACCAGCAAATGGTCCAAAGTTGTCTGTAGCTCACAGACAAACTCGCTTAAGATTTGCGCGTGATCACCTAAATTGAACAGATGAGCAATGGGCCTCCGTATTGTACACAGACGAGTGTAGGACATGTTTATATGGTGCAGATGGTCGCAGAAGAGTCTATCGTCGACGTGGGCAGCGATATGCTCAAAGTTGCATTGAGGAGCGTGTTCCTTTTGGAGGCGGTTCGTGCATGGTTTGGGGTAGCATATCGATGAACGGGCGAACAGAACTTGTGTTCATAGACATGGTCCGTCAAAACGGTAGTAGAGGGGGTTTGACTGCACATCGCTACATAACAGAGATCACGTGGTGCCTTATATGGGATTTATAGGCGAAAATTTTACTTTAATGCAGTTCGATAATATTGCGAAGAGGTTGGGATACGTACAATGAACGTACGTGAACCAGGGGGGGGTTTGGGTCTATGCTTCTACGGTTCCCAGTACGACATGCTTGCATGGTAGCATAGGTGCAAACCCATCCTACCACATCCTTCTGATGGGTAGGGAGGCGTGGCTTTTGGGGGTAGCGCAAGTCGCTATGATCCCCTCAAAGCAAGTTTGGTGGACTAACCTTCTCGAGGTTGCCGACCCTGTTCTTGGTCTAATACCCTATGTATTAGACGTAACTAAAACCGCCAAGCGAACTATTGCAGGGATGGAGAGGTCATGTCCTTGCGAGTTCATCGTCCAAAAAGGGAGGACGGTGGACAGTAAATGACCTCCCGCGTGTTTGTGCCGTGCGCGGGGACCCGTACGGGGGGATGAAGGAATCCTGGGGGTTGAGTGGAGTAGTGCGCCGGAACAGTTGTGCGCTGCACACAACACACCTCTTTGGTCTGGATTTCTCCTCACACGGGAGGCCGGGGTCTAGCTAACCACGGTCAACCGGCTGTGGCATCCCATAAGCGGGCTGCCGAGCGAGAGTCGGGATGTGGGGGGGCCGTCGGCGCGGCGCGGGACTCGGGGTGAGTTTGCGTCATAGTCTCGTGGCGCGAACAGCTCCGTACTTCCTTGCTGCGTGCGGATGCGTCTGCCTCCCTACGTGCTGGCTCTATACCGGAGGAGTAGCTCTGACGTCGCTTGCTGAGCAAGGGACGTCCCCGACGTGAGGGCTCCGTGGCGGGTGGAGAGCTCCAATGGTGAATCCAAACCATATCACCTCATGGATAAAGAGGCAAAAAAACTTAAACAAACGATCACAAACACCAACAAACCCAGGGTTGCGTCTTTGGACGTGTCGCGGTGCAAGTCACCAGTGGCGCGATACTCTGATGCCCCTGTCACACACACCGATGCACCCTCACGGGCAGCGTCCGGGACCCCAAAGGAGAGGGCAGCGGCTGGGGTTGCACCAATCCGGGCTAAACTCCGGCCCGTACCTAATCCGATGGAATCCCGTATACCACCGCACAAGGAGGTGACCACTGCTGCGGCCAGGTTGACTGCGTCGGTCGAGCCAAAGATAGCAACCCCGGACGATGATACAGCACTGTCTGCGTCTGAAGGGGGTGCTTCCGCGGCAAGAACGATGCGGCAGACCGAGGCTGCGACGGAGGGCACGTCCAGTGCACTAACCACGACCATGGATATGTCGGCCCTGAAGACCGCAATTCAGGAGCCGACTTTCAAAATGGTCGTTAGCAAATCTAAAAGGCGACGGCACAGGAGAGCCATAGGGGCGCCGGAACAGCAGAAGCTGGTCACCGGCGCTCCGAGGCCACCTGTGAAACCTGGAACTGCCCCCGCTGTAACCACAGTTGAGAGAGGCGGGAAAAGGACACCGAAGCCTAAAAGATCCACTGCTGCGCCCGTGCCTAGCTGCTCTGGGTGCGGCAAGGGACTTAAGAGTTCCAAAACAAACCAAGCCACGAAGGGCCAGAAGCGCGACCGGCCTGAGGAAACCGTAACACCGACTGGGGAAAGTAAAAGGGTCAAACCCAACAAACCCCAGACGGTGGCAGGGACCTCGGCCAGTTACGCGGAAGCGGCAGCATCATACAAAGATAACGAGCTTTGTGTTGCCGTGATGACTGAGCCTTTCGTGGATATGACACAGGAACAGGCGGATAACATCCGCCTACAAATCGAGGGTAAAATTCAAGACGAGCTCCTGGCGGATCTTGATGCTACCCTAACTACCGAGCCCAACGACATCAGGTTCCGGGGTAAGGCCCATTTCTCGGATGGTGTCCTCAAAACTTGGTGCGAGGACACTTACACTCTGGGTTGGCTGACCGGAACTTGTGATGTCATCACAAATCCAGTACCTGACACCAGGTTGGTGGTTCGACCTCAATCGGCGATTCCGAACAGGATTCCGTGTCTGCTACATGTACCAGACTACAGTGGCAACACGGAGACACTGAGGAAACTGATCACGAGGCAAAACCGCCACCTCAACATCAGATCCTGGACCCTGACACACGAACGAAGAACTCAGGACCCGACAGGCGTGTCCCTCTTCTTTCGTGTGCCGGAGTTTGAGATCTCTAAAATCAAAGAGCATAATCGGCGTTTATACTACCTGATGGGGAACATCTATATCCGCATCCTGGATAGAGATGGGCCCTCGCAGGTGGCCAACGCCCCACCAACTGCTGCCAGCACATCGGGGGTGGCGTCGTCGGGGCCGGGGCTGCCCACGTCCCTGACGGGGGCAGCTTCGGTCACCGGGGCACACGTCCCTATGGAGGTAGCTACACAACCACCGTCACCGGTGCAACTAACTTCGGATGATGAGTTGTTTCAGGAGACCGGGGGAGTGAACTCAGCGACAGCTGTCTGCGCTCCTCCCCATCGCCGAACTGACCTCATCCAGGCTAACCTCCAGCACAGTCAGACAGCGTCGGCTTCCCTACGCAGACTGCTGGAGACCAATCCGAAGACCATCGCCGCGATCCAGGAGCCGTGGATCAGGAATGGCAAGATATGTGGCCTGGGCTGCACCGGTGGTAAACTTTTACTGGATACCTCCGTAAGTAACCCTAGAACTTGCATAATCTTGCCTAAACATGTACCAGCATTTCTAATAAACGAACTCTGTTCAAGGAACCTTACAGCTATTAGGTTACCCAGAGACAATCAACCAGACGTCGTCCTGGCGTCCGCCTACTTACCAGGTGACGAGGACGTGCCCACTCCAGAACTCGGCCTTCTGGCTGACTACTGTGAGAGGGAGAAACTGGAGCTAATCATCGCGGCGGACTCCAATGCGCACCACACGTTATGGGGTAACGCTAGTACCAACACTCGAGGTGAGGATATGCTTAATTTTATACTTAGCAATAACCTTATCTTGGCAAACAATGGCTCAAAACCAACTTTTATCAACGCGCGTTCGCAAACTATTATTGATTTAACAATGGTAACTGCTGGTCTGTCAGATCACATACAGGACTGGCACGTATCCAACGAGTTATCATGCTCGGATCATAGGTGGATCCGCTTTGCAATCAAAGGGGAGCTACCTAAACCCCAACCTAGACGTATACCGCGGAGAACCGATTTGGTAAAATTTTATAAACTTATCAGCTCCGAGGTAGACAAACTATCGATACCAACCACCATAAATATACAAGACATAGACAAACATGTTAACAACCTAACGTCCCTACTCCTGACAAGCTATGAACGGTCGTGTCCCCTTACCATACCAAGATGGGGTGGGAGACATAACTGGTGGTGCCCCGAACTGGAGAGACACCGACGGAAGGTCAGGAAGCTGTTCAATAGAGCAATGAACACACGGTTACCCACCGACTGGGACAAGTACACGGTCGCGAGAAGGCGATTCAAAAAACTTTTACGTACTAGGAAGCAGGAGTGTTGGAGACACTTCTGCACCAGTATTGAAACAAACAACCAGGCAACCAGGGTGAAATCATGCCTCTCCAGAGAGCCCAATCACTCGATCGGTGGTCTTAAAAAACCTGACAATTCATTTACAAAAACTGACTCAGAAACATGTGAACTACTACTGGCAACACACTTTCCGGGTTGCATAATTGCCAACGAACAGGCCTGGCAACCATACTCAGAGAGAGCCACCGACAGCTCAGACTGGCAAGTAGCTCACAAAATAATCTCTAATGAAAAAGTAACGTGGGCAATCAACTCCTTCCTTCCATTCAAAGCGGCTGGTTTGGACGGCATCTTCCCAGGTCTACTAAGATGGAGTGGGAACTTAATAGTAGACTATCTTGTCTCTGTCTTCCGAGCCTGTATAGCCCACCGATACATACCCTTGAAATGGAGAGAAGTAAAAATCATATTCATCCCAAAACCAGGTAAAGAGGACTATACCCAAGCGAAGTCCTTCAGGCCTATTAGCCTTACTTCATTCTTCTTAAAAACGATGGAGAGGCTAGGAGACCTGGAGATACGCAGCCGGGTATCGCTATCCAAATTCCTACACCCTAATCAACATGCCTATAGCTCGGGCAAATCAACGGACTCATCACTCCACAACGTCGTGTCTCGCATTGGCAACTCCCTGAAGTTAAAGCAGTCAACCCTTGGTGCATTCATTGACATCGAAGGTGCTTTTGACAAAACAAACTTCACGAGTATAACCAGAGCACTAAGGTTATGTGGAGTACCATCAACCCTTATAGAATGGATAAACAACATGCTAAAACAACGAGCTATACAGTTCACGGTAAACTCCACAACACGAGGCATTGTCAGCAGAGGATGTCCGCAGGGAGGTGTTCTATCGCCGCTACTGTGGAACCTTGTGGTTAATGAACTAATCACAGAACTCAACGCTGACAATCTCTACACTGTGGGATATGCTGATGACATAGCTATCTTGATATCTGGGAACTTTGAAAGCACCTTATGTGACCTCATGAGAAGAGCTTTCAAAGTGATTGAGAGATGGTGCAATAAGCACGAGTTATCTGTCAACCCATCAAAAACAGAACTAATACTTTTTACCAACCGAAGAGTTCTTGGACCGTACAAACTTCCGAAACTCTTCAACACTGAACTCATACTCAAGTATGAAATCAAGTACCTAGGTGTGATTTTGGACAGTAAACTGCTCTGGAACAAACATCTAGAACACAAACTAAACAAAGCAACGATCGCCTTTTATCAATGCAAAAAGATGCTAGGCGTGAAATGGGGCTTATCGCCTAAGATAACATTATGGATATACACTGCCATAATTAGGCCAATGCTAGCCTATGGAGCCCTTGTTTGGTGGCCCAGAACTGAACTTCAAACGGCAATTACCAAACTCGGACGCTTCCAAAGGCTTGCTTTGTCCGCTGCTAGCGGTTGCATGAAAACAACACCAACTGCAGCAATGGAGATGGCCCTGCAGATCTTACCCCTGGACCTACACATACAGCAGGAGGCAGCCCTGGCTGCTATCAGGCTTATGGTACTGGATCTATGGGGAAAAAATCACTACAGTGCACACACAGCGATTCTCAACAGGGCAATAGAGTATCAACCTCTTATTGCTGCGCCCTGTGATAGAATCACTAACCAATTAATATTTAACAGGAAATATCTTATACAACTGAGAGAAGAGGAACATGATCGGTCGACCGTAAATGAGCTTCGTATATATACAGATGGATCCAAAACAGGGTCTGGCTCAGGCGCTGGCATATTCTCTCTTGATCTCAACATCAACATACACCTACCCTTGGGCACACAGAGCACGATCTTTCAATGTGAATGTGTCGCCTTAACCGAAGCAGCCAGAGCCGTGCAGCGGCTAGGGATTAATGACTTTTGCATTAAATTCGTATCCGACAGTGCATCCGTGCTGATGGCGCTCGGAAACAAAAAAACCAACAGCAAACTAATACTGGAGTGTCATGAAGCACTGGAGGTCATAACCCGAACCAATAGGGTTACCTTGCAGTGGATAAAGGGACACAGTGGATCTCTCGGCAATGATGCTGCGGACGAGCTTGCGAGAAGAGGCTCCGGAATGATGCCTGCTGGCCCGTATCCGCTCCTTCCTTTGCCCTTCTCGCTGGTGCGAACCTGGATTCGCCAGAGATCCGCTGAACTCCAGCAACAACGATGGTCGCATGGTGCGGCCTGCAGACAGTCCCAAAGTGGCTTTGCCAGCAGTAAACCCGCAACTGACAAAGCGACTACTTAACTTAAACAGAACTAACCTTAAGATAATGATAGGGACAATAACGGGTCATTGCCTCCTAAATAAACATCTTTTTATCCTAGGCGCGACAGACAGCCCCCTGTGCAGAGGCTGTTTCAGCGCAGAGGAAACAGTCACCCACGTAGTCCTGGAATGCGAGGCTGTGGCTAATCAACGTGAAAAAATCCTCGGAACGGTGAGGTCGCTCCGGGAAGCCTGTGAAGTGCCCAGGAGACTTCTGTGCTTCTGGAAGGAGCTAGGCTGGCTAAATTAGCCAGGACTCGTACGCACAACGGACCAACCTCGAGTCTAATTGCGGAGAAAGGAGTCCTTCAACCCTAACCCTAACCCCTACGTACAATGAATTGGCCAGCACCCAGCCCGGATCTTAATCCCATTGAGCATCTTTAGGACAATTTAAAAAGAGCTGTATATGCGAGTAATCCTGTGCTTACGACAGTGGCACAACTAAGAACAGCTCTTCCAGAAGAATGGGACAATATTCCGCAAGATGTTTTAATAACCCTAATCACATCTATGCGGAACCGATTAGAATACATAATAAGGGCACGTGGAAGTAATACACCTTATTAAAACATAAAAAAAAACCTTGCACAAAAGCTTGTGTCTATTGTTAAAACCAATTTTTTAATTAAGCCAATTTTCTTCAAATTTCTGTTTTTCTTCAAAAAAGTTTTAATGTCCTTTCCAGTATGACCCTACGCTGTTTTAAAGTTAACGAACGAACTTTTAATGAAAGAATTGTACGATTTGACATCAGATGCGACTGGCGTTTCTAAGAGGAGTATTGAAAGAATTGTTAGTGAAGTACGCAATCAAGTTGCGGCGGCTGTTAAAGCGTCAACATTACAACCATCTACTTCTACCTCAAGGGACGGAGCCCAAGCCGCCAGCAACCAAAACATTGTCGACTGTAACTTTGAGTTTCAGTACACCGGGTAAAAAGCGACCAAGATTAGCAAAAAAATCTACATAAGATAATTTTGATGAAGAGGTTATGAGGAGAACTATCTACAACTTCCATCTGGTTCAGCGTGAATTGCCGACATTAAAAAAGTTGTTAGAAGTGTTATAAGACAGTAACTTTGAGGGTGGCATTTCTACACTAAGGAAGATTGTTCAGAGTCTAGGTTTCAGATGGAAAAAGACACAAAATAATAAAAATTTACTCATTGAAAAAAGTTACATCAGACCAAAAGAACATCTTAACAAACAAATGGAATAAATGGAAACATATATTCCAAACTACAAGAATATAGATCACAGTGCCGACCTATAATAATATATACGGATGAATTTTACATTCACAGCTCACATACGTTGCCACGATGATGGTCCGACAAAACGAGCAAAGGTTGTAAAGTACCTATTTCCAAGGGCGATATGCTAGTGATTGTTCATGCCTGCTCTGAACAAGGATTCATTCCAGATGCTTTGCGTATCTATCCTGCAAAATAGCAAACAGGAGATTATCACAGTAATATGAATGCTGATAATTATCAGAAATGGATCAAAGAAAAACTTCCAAATTTACATTTCCAAATAACGCCTTATATCATAATGTCGAATTGGATCGAGCGCCCTCATCTAATACAAGAAAAGCTGACATGTTAGCTTGGTTGGACAAGTATATATATCATATCCAGAAAAAAACACAAAACCAATACTATATGATATTATTCAAAAAAATAAGCCAAATCAAAAACCAATAAGCCAATCAAAAGTTGAGTTTGTACTTGATAAAATACTCGAAGATCAAGGACACAGTGTACTGCGTCTACCACCCTACCATCCAGAACTCAACCCCATATAGTTACTGTGGGGAATTATTAAAGGTAAGGTTGCGTTGAATTTAGAAAAGAAGCAGAACGCCGTTTGGAGAAAGACGCGAGAACATGAAGAAAAATATAGATCTAAAAAAAAATATAGATATAGATCTACTCGTAAAAATATAGATATCAACTAGAACCAAAAGTGGATAATTTCACTGACTCACTTATAATAAAACAGGGAAATTCAGACAGCGAAACATCAAGTTCTTCAAGCGATGAAAGTATGAGGGGGGTAGATGAATTAATAAATGATTCTGATTAATGTAAGAACATAATTATCATGGGAGACTTAACGCTAAGCTCATAGAATGGTCGAATTTAAAGATAGGAGGACGATTTACCAAAAGGATGGAGAAGGTCTGCCAAGGATAGAGACGTGGAAACAATTGGGGGAGGCCTATGTCGACAGACAACCTGACCAAAGTGGTTGCTAATAAATTATTATTTTCGCTATGTAAATTAGAGTTAAGATACTACAGTTAAATAAGTCTAGCATGTAAGTTTAAAAGGTCAGTGAATAAAGAAAGGGCTTTTATTATTATTATTAATTGTTATAGTTAGACAATAAGTGCATTGTATTATTATGTACTACATGATATAGTATACTATGATTTCAGAGTATACTTTGGAGGGGATAAGAGGATAGCATTTACTGTCAATTTTGTAAATAACCTTATTGTATTTATTGTAGTTTTTAAATCTAAGTTTGGCCGAAGAAACTTTTTCCCCAACCTATTATATATATTTTATGTGTAGTAGAGTGTACGGTGTGGCGACGGGTCGCCACGCTTTACTGAGGTATACATATATATGTAGGATTTGGGTAAGACATTTTAATAAATAAAATGCCACTTAATTTTCAAATAATAATTCTATTTTAATCACTCCTAATTTACACAGAGTAATTTGAGTCAGGGATAAGCTCGCAAGATACAACTAGTGCACCAAGCCACGCCAGAGCCGAGACTGCCTGTGCAAGGCTCGCTCCGCCATTTATAACGACAGACTCAGTAGTGGGGAGAGTGGGGAGACTTGAAGAACCGGCTGTGACCTGCTCGATGCAGGTGTTGTTTATTGCTATAGGCGCGTCTAGCGGTATAGGCGCCGTCACGGCCATACTGACATGCGTGCGTCCTCGCACGCGCCTCATACCATATCTCTGTTACATCAGTTACATTAATTAAGGCGCATAATTTTGATCTGGTTTAAAGCCCTGCAAAACCATAACAATTAGTTATTTCTGCTAGTCCGGAATTTACATTCCCTGTAGCCATAGCCATTGCATAATTTTGGTCTAGCTCAAAGCCCTGCAAAAATAAAACAATTAGTCATTTCTGCTAGTCCGGAATTTACATTCCCTGTAGCCATAGCCATTGCATAATTTTGGTCTAGCTCAAAGCCCTGCAAAAATAAAACAATTAGTCATTTCTGCTAGTCCGGAATTTACATTCCCTGTAGCCATAGCCATTGCATAATTTTGGTCTAGCTCAAAGCCCTGCAAAAGTAAAACAATCCGTATTTTTTTTTAACATGTGCCCTGCAACATTATTGGACCGGCATTAGCCCTTCAATAATATTGGACTGGCAACCCCTGTTTGTTTATCATGTGCCCTGCAACACTATTGGACCGGCCTTAAGCCCTTCAATAATGTTGGGCTGGCAACCTTTTTTTTTTTTTTTTACTTGTGCCCTGCAACATTATTGGACTGGCCTAAGCCCTTCAACAATGTTGGACTGGTAACTTTTGTTTTTTTTTCCATAAACATAACAAGCGCCTCTAAAAGGATGGAACTTTTTCCGTTCTACTTCAGTCATTGATTTTGCAAAGTTCGAAATTAATATTTCCCGAATGCTCTGCCAGGTCATTTGATTAGGCTGTATAATTGTGAGGCATGTCGCGGCGCGACCTTTAAAACAGTGAATACCAGCAATAATCAAATCAACGCCTTCTAAATTCTTCTTGTCAATAATTATGTCATTTAAAGTGCACCAGTTGGTTATGTCTGAATCGGTTTCATCCGGGTCAAATGGCACCAACTTGATAGGTATTGATGAATCCACAGTTGAGAATTTAAACTATCTGCAATTTTCTTAAAAATGGCTTCCATGCCAGTAGAGAAAAGAGACAGTTTGCGGTGGTCGGCCACCACCTCTCCACCCTCTCTCGAACCGTACGCAGACCTCACTCAAACGCCATCTCTTAAAGAGACGAGAGAGCATTGACGCTTTTTAACAGCTAATAACGACATCTATGATTGCTTAAACGTACCTCGCCGACACGACCACCCTGCCGCACCACACGTCTAGTGTGCTCCCGAAAAGAAAATCCACAGGTCATCAATTCTCAAACTCGGTCATTCTGACCAAATAAAACGAATCATTAGAAATGTTAATCACACCAATCATCAATCACTAAACGTCGACAATCACTGAATGTGGGTCGTGTGGTTATATCCCACTTCTGATGTAGGATTTGGGTAAGACATTTTAATAAATAAAATGCCACTTAATTTTCAAATAATAATTCTATTTTAATCACTCCTAATTTACACAGAGTAATTTGAGTCAGGGATAAGCTCGCAAGATACAACTAGTGCACCAAGCCACGCCAGAGCCGAGACTGCCTGTGCAAGGCTCGCTCCGCCATTTATAACGACAGACTCAGTAGTGGGGAGAGTGGGGAGACTTGAAGAACCGGCTGTGACCTGCTCGATGCAGGTGTTGTTTATTGCTATAGGCGCGTCTAGCGGTATAGGCGCCGTCATATATATATATATATATATATATATATATATCCGTTCTATGTAAATGTTGATCTAGTAAGATATTAAAAGAAATGTTGATCCACCTTCTTGCAGTGTATAATTGGCTCTTTACAAATATAACTGATATACTTTGATCCGAATTAGAAATGGAAGGCTTGTTTGGGGATCTGCATCGGTCGCTTTGCAACATACTTGCCATCAAAAAATACATTAAAATAATGTTTTTGTAGATCCGTAACGGTCGCAAATATTATACCGACGAGTCAAATGTGCATCCGTTTTATATGCGAAATTTACTAACTAACGTTGATCCGAGGGCTGACCTTGAACCCGTCGACGCCCGCGCGGTGGTGCCGGTAACGGTCATTTTCGTGCAAAATGTGATTGTGTTTAGACGTGTGGTTACTGTCAGACAAGAAATCTGTTTGTAGCAGGATTATTGTGATGGTAAGTATTTTTAAATATTTCTTTATATATACGAAATTACCAGTAACGTTTATTACAAAGTATTACTTATAAAATTAATTTTTGAGTCAGAAAAGTAGGTACCTACTTGATCCCTTTTATTACCTACTATGTTACTACTTACCTATCTATGCCTAGTATGTTAAATTATGTAACATAACATAACTGTATTCCCGAAGGGGTAGACAGAGGTGCTGAATACAGCACCCACTTTTCGCCAGTTATTTTCAATCGAGTTCCGTTTAATAGGTGGCGAGCCTAATCCTTACACCGGGCACAATGGTTTCTCACGATGTTTTCCTTTACCGATTAGAGCATGTGACATCAATGCACATACACTTTTACAGCGAAAAGATCATTGGTGCACGACCTGGGACCGGATTCGAACCACCGACGTCTTTTTGCAGAAAATATGTCACAGCCTAATTTGCCTGGATTAGATTCTGTTCTGAGAATACCTCCGTAGCTCAATAATTTCTTTAATACCTACTATAAAAATTTGTCAAAATGATCGAATAAGATATGATGGAATTATTACTCATTCTGATAACTCAAACGACAGTCTTATTGAGAATTCTGAACTATTTTATCCTAGTGAGCAAATTCAGACTAGTGTAAGTACCTACCTACTTTATTCTATTAGTATTCATACTCAGACCTTAGGGGGCGTCCATAAATTACTGAGATGATTAAGGGAGGGGTCGAATCAAATCTCATCTAATATCACGTTGTTCGCGCCAAATATCACGCAGTTATTTTTTGTTGAAGTTAAGGAGCAGATGATTTTACTAAAATAATTGGACATGTTGGTTGCAATAGTTTCTCTTGAGACCTGCTTAATTCTCAATGGACTGAATTAGAGTAGATATGTTAATTTTTTATTACATTGATTACTAGTCTTAACTAAAAGCACGAACAAATAGTCGTAAATAAAAGCACAAACAAATAGTTTTTTCTTTTTACATTAACAATCCAACGTTTACGTCAGTAAACCACATTCTGAAGAATCTCACTAGGCGGATGGGGGAAGGGGTTGAATAAAATCTAACGACATCTCACCAAGGACGGGACACCAGGGACGGGCAGAAAATTTAGAAAAACACCTCACGTAAATGATGGCGCCCCCTTAATAAATATAGTATATAATGATTATACATTTTTAAGAATGCAATTGAAAAGGAAAAAGAAACTGAAGTTGCACTATTAATCAGAAGTAAATGCCATATTGATATGATAATCACCGGAATAAATATGTACCTGACCACAAACATTCTGTTGAAGTATCGGGAATATCGTCACTTATGAATATGTCTAATCTGTCTGAAAACATACCTTCAGACATCCTATAGATTTCAACAATTGTTTCCTGATGATACTACTCAACACACACAGGTATTTATTTTATATGACCTAATTGTTATTGATGAGACACTAGTAGAATTAAAATGGTAGTATGTATTTATTCGGTCTTTTCTTAGCAAGGTCGCGGCAGCCTAACTGACTCTGACGTGGGAGATTTTTCACCTAGTGATGATTCGGACTTTGATCCAAAAAAAGCGGGCTATGATAGCGATGATAGCTTAAATAAGGTGATACCATCGCATTATCACACAACATATTGTTATTATGAAAAATATGCACGCGATAGTAGATTTTTTTTTAATGATCACCGAATATTAATTTGGCACTTGTAATTGTTGAAAACTCCGGCTCCATTTTACAAGTTTATTTAAAGTTTATTAATTAAAAATAAAATAAAAACTAAGTTTATATAATATTTATTTTTTGTTTTAGTCTTTTAACGATGAATTGCTGACGACCCAGTCGTTCAGTTGAAAAAAATTGCAATAGAAAAGTAAAACAGTTACAAGAAAGAAACACACAAGTCAATAGTGGGAAAGTAGCCAGAACTTATCGACTAATGAGGGCGTAAGTGTACTATAGAAGGAATTCCGGATTTTGGAGGAGGTAAAGTTGAAAAAGCGTTAATAATACGGCGAGTAAACGTAAGTGGGACCGAAGAAATGCATGTTTCTACTGTCAAGCAATTGTAACTAATTATTCTAGACATCTTTTACGTAACCACGCAGATGAAATCGAAGTTCTTCAGTTAAAGCTATCAATGATACAGACCCTAAAATACGAAAGCTAAAACGACAAAAATTACAGATAAATTGAGAAACAAGGGAAATTTTTTACACAATTTAAAGTGAGCTTTGATCGGGACGCTCATTTAACCTTATTACCATCAAAACGAAGCAACCAGGGTACCTCTAGTCCGTCAACTTACGCTACTTGTAAAACATGCTTGGGCACATTTAAAAGATCTTCATTTTTCAGACATTTAAGAAATTGTAAAGCTTCTGAACATGTTCTTCCGTCACTTAAAAGAAAAGCATTGTTTAATCACAGCTTAACAATCGTTCCCAATACGGCGAACGCTTCGATTGAGCTAAAAGAAAAATACTGTCGCATCTTCGTTTTGATGAAGTTTCATTAGTAGTTAAAAATGATCCATTAATCATAGATACGGTGCTCGTCTCTTGAAGAAGAAAAAGAACGACGAAGTCGTAAAGCGATTTGCTCCAAAATGAGAGATTTAGCTACTCTTTTAATTTTATTGCGGAAAAAGACACAACTATTGAAAATCTCACTGACGCAATTGATCCTGAAAAATATGAAACATTTGTAAGTGCCATAAAAGTAATGTGTGGCTTTAATGAACATACAGGCATGGTCAAAATTATAAGCATACCCTCACGTATGCTCCCGCTGTCTTGGGATGTGTTGAAATACTATACACACAATCTATTATGCAAAACGAATCCACAGCCTATAAGGAAGCATATAAAAAAACTAGATGACTTTAAATATTTAATTGAAATCAATTGGGAGTGGGAGATTTCGTCGAACGCTGAGAAAAGTAGAAAACGAAATCACTTAACGAAAGAAAAAGTCATGCCGTTGGACAGTGACATTAATACCGTTATGCAAAAATCCATAAATAGAAATTAAATATGCGAGCAGATTGAGAAAAGATAGATGTTTTTAAATTATGAATTATTGTGCATAGTAACAATAGCTCACATTATAATGTTGGACCGAAAACGTTCAGGTGACGTAGCTGAAGCTGAACTTACGTTTTACATCAATAGAAAGAATGAAGAAGTGCCCGAAAAGGTTTTGGAAAGTTTAACAGTAGAGCAGAGGAAGTGTATTAAAGAATTAGACGTATTTCAGATTCCCGGTAAAAGAACAAGGGGTGTGCCTATTTTGCTAACAAAAATAATGCGAGAAAACATAGATTTAATAATAGCTTGCCGTGAAGATTTAAAAATTCCAAGCTCCAACCAATATTTATTTCCAAGACCTGGTACACAAGAACCTTTTTGAGGGCGGTAAGTGTTTAGATATGATAAAAAACAGTGTAATTTGAAACGCCCCGAGATGATAACATCAACCGGAATGAGACATCATATTGCTACAATGTCCCAAATTCATTCTAAACAAAATGATCATTATACTGAGCAATTGGCAGGATTTCTAGGGCATAATATATCAGTTCATGCACAAAATTATAGATTGCCTATGCAGGTACTCCAAAAGCTGTTTAGGATCTCAACTCTTAGAATATGAAAATACATTAATGGAGAAGAAGAGTAACATAATAGAAACGATTAGGTCTCAATCATACCAAGAAACTAAAAACTTTGAGGAAAGGACGCCATCTTTAAACAATTCGGCAATAGAAAGTGACCAATCTAACATCTTACTTACAAACCCCAAAATATCTATCGAAACACCAGAAACTACAGTCAATAAGAACATGGACGATATAGAAATTGGAGACTATAATGAAGTAAACGATAAAATACAAGACAAACATTACAACCAAGATCCTAAAAATAAAGACCCCAAAATTAAGCCAAACAGAAGCAACACGAAAAGAAAATGGTCAAGTAGTACAAGTGAAAGCGATGTTGATGATGATAAACAGATTCAGAAACAAAGTAAAACTAGACGACCCAAAGAAAATAATATATATCATAAAGATTCTAAAAATAAAAATATCAATATTAAACCAAATAACAGAAAGACAAAAAATAAAATGCCCAAGTTTAAGCGATAGTGATAGTGAAATCCAATTCAGAAACGAAAAAACAGTCATAGAAAGTGGTCGGATGAAGAGATACAATTAGTCAAAAAATATTTCCAATCATACATACATAAAAAGATAAATCCAGGCAAAAAACAAATGTATGGAAGTTTTAAATAAAGAACCTATTCTTCAAAATAGGACTTGATGCAACTTAACACGTATGTTAACAATATTTATAAAAAAAGTAAATATATTTTAATGAAGATTCTGTGTGATACAACAAGTTCCTCATAATATTAATAGTAATTATTATAATATATAATTAATATATTATGTATAATAATAGATCTCTACAAGGGCACATGTAATGTCTCCTTAATGTTAGTGGTTTAGTGATAGTACCTGACTATATGCTATTGAATGGGTAGTAAGAATATTTGGTATGTGATTTTTTTCTACCTGTTAATAATAATAATCTTTGACTGACTGATTATAAATGTTTTGAAGATGTTTTTTAAGTTATATTATTCATAAAAATATTGAGAACATATTTTTTTCTTATTATCTGGCTAATTATAATGTTTGTTATAAATGTTAGAATTGCCGATTAAGTACCTATAAAGGAAATGTTACTTATGTTTGTTTATTTTCAAAATTATTTTGTAAATGTTAGTAATGTCTAACGTATTAAAGTTTATATAATAAAAAAAAGGGTGCGTGTACTTATGTACGCGGTAAGAAGTTATACTTCTTTGGCATTATTAAAAATAGTTTTTGATTGCATGCAAATAATTAATTACAATTAAATAATCAAAGACTGGAAAAGGAGTCATTAAAGTCAATAAAGTTCAGTTTACATTTGAAAAATTTATTAAATAAATATTTATTATTATTCTCTTACATTAAACAAATAAAACACTATTTATCTTTAAAACATTTTTATTTCATTATACTATTTATTTTTAAGTGACTCTAATGTCTTCATCAGAATTTCGGTTTGTAATTTTAAATTAATCATTACTTGGTTGTGCATCTACGAGGCTTCTCCAAAACTACTTGCTTTCTGCAACAAATAAGAGAATATTAATTTAAGCTCTGTCCATGCAAAACTTAAAATTTTTTATAATTCATATTATAAATTTTTTAACACATTTATATTAATATAATTATATAAATGTGTTAATAATATAATTAGTAGCACATGCTACAGACCTGGATAGCAACTTTCTTTTATTCTATTTAGAGATAGAGATAATTTAAATATAATACCGGTGTCTTCCTTGTAGGTTTCTTTGGAGTTGTTTGGGATTTGTTGTTCAGTTCGACATGATTTTCTTTAACCTTTCTTTAATCCTACAAAATAATGAAATTGTTAAGTTATGTTGTCACTGTTGTGCACACCTTTGTTTGGCTTTTTTAGTATTCAAGTTATTAAAACTGATTTATTACCTTGTCATTGTTGGCTTTATTTGTTTTGGGATATCATTGTTTCCAAAATGATTTTATTTGTAATAACCTGAAATATATAAATAACATCTATTAATTTAGTATATGTGAGTGTTCGCACTCAGGTATTAAGGTGTATTATACCCACTGTCCATTATAAGTGGGAATGGGCTCACTTCTGGCAGGACAGAGTTTCGGTACTACAAGTGCAACATGGATGTTTTGAGGTATTACAATATTCTAACTACCCTGTAGGGGAATTAAGTAATGTTGTAAGCATATGCCTATGCTTGAAAGGTTGAACCTTGAACATCACCATACATCATATTTATAATTAACATTCCTACCTCGACACCATCACAATCAAATTCATTGAAATCTACTTCAAACCATTGTGTCTCGAGAAGGTGATGGTGGCTTGTTCCACCTCCAGTTTTTGATGTTTCACGGCGATAAGATGACAACTCTTTTTTGTATTCAATTTAGTGCACTTCCACTGATTCATCAATTGTTTTTGTCTCTTGTCCTTATATTTGCTAGATTAAATTGATGTTTTGATTAAATAATGTGGTCATTTTTTTGAGATGCAGGTACTTATTAAAATGTTTACTTCTCTGTTATATCGCTCCAAGCCTTCATTTTCTCCTTATTAGTATTCGTGCTTAAATTTTGTTCTCAATTATTGATATATGGTCTAGAATATTTCTAAAAAGTTGCTGTAACAAACGCAATAAACAAAAGCAATGAATAATGGTTCATGTTTCAGTTTTAATCAACAATAATACTCGATAATACATACGGATAGTTAACCTCAATTGTATTGAAGCACTCAGGAAGGTTAGCACAGTTTTTTCACAAATATTTTATATTATTTCACAAATATTTTGTATAATGAAAATAACTAGGTATATAATTATTAATTTTAAACAATAATTAAAACTCCTATATTTGTTTAAAAGGTAAATGTCATTGTCAGATGTCAATTGTCATGGTCATTCAAAATTTTTGTTAAGCTGCTAGTAGAATATGCGTGAAGTTAGCTTCACGCATATTCTATTTCTCTTTACTTGTAGTTTGTCTTATTCCCATTCGCTCGCGCACGCTATATCACACTGCCAATTTTGTGTCATAGGTGCGCCAATCGTAAAATTTCACTCTCATCAATTTTTCATAACGCGCCTAAAGAAGTACAACTTCAAAAATATATTGATAACAAATGTTTTTTTCTAAATGTCATCCAAACTCAACTTTGATATGATGGATAAGATCATTTTTTGCCTTTCTAAATTATCACTTTAATTAATATATGTAACCAATAACCATGCCACTTAAACATTATAATAACAATTAGAAATTGTCCTTATATAAGACTATTCGAGTATTGGTAGGACTCATGCGAAGGCGAGTCTGAGGAAAGGCCAGACCTTTGTCAGTTAATCAACGGCCAAGCGGTAGCTAAACAACGCTACGGTGTCCCGGGATGAAGGGCATTATTTGCGGAGTAATAACAGGGCTTCGAGACTCGAGATCTTATATTCAGGGTTACTGAGTGCAAACAATATCACATACTCTGTATGATATTGAGCTGCTGGCATGCATGCAGCTGGCCACGAAGCTTAACATCGGGTAAGCGACAAGCGCGTGTCGTCAACAAATTTCCTTACCATATATTATATATATCATACCTATAAACATAAAAACTGAATAAATAAAGAAAAGTTACTGATTATGTGGTCTTGCAATAAATTATAGGAATTAAACCATCCATATACCTTAGGTATGTCCAGTAGGGGGACTTGCTGACTTCTGATTGGCCCATTTGAATCGGATCAACAACTATCGGAGTGGATTTGTATATTGGATCAACATTTCGGTTGCGTTTCCTAAACTTCAACGGAGTAAATAGTTGATCCGGTCGGAACCACATTTGTATGAAAAATATTATATTGGATCAACAAAAACCACCCGGATCAACATAGGTTTTCGGATCAACAAAGTGCTCGCGATATAGCACGCATGATCAACAATTGACGGATTGATATAACTATATATATATATATATATATAATATGTCGGAGATTCAACGCGATTAATAATTACAAAGTTGGTATCACTACCGTCGTCCGACATTACTTAATATTTAAACACAGTCAGTGCGCACGTCCGGCACAGGCGCCGATCGGAAAGCAACTCTAGCTAGTGTACGTTAAACATCGATAGACTATTGATAGCATCGATAGTAAATGGCTATCGATACTATCGATAGTTTTTAAAGAATGTTCTCTATGGTAGGGGAATTACCGTGCGTATTTCATTCATTCATAGGTGTAGACATTGAGATTATTCTCTATGGTAGGAGAATTACCGCGCGTATATCATTCATTTACAAGACAAAAGACAGTCAGTTTTTTATTGTGGATGTTTGAAGTTGAGAGGAGTGGAGTAAAAATAAAAAATGAGTAGCAAGTCACGTGCGTGGGATTACATCAAAAAGACTAATGAAAAGTTTGCAAAGTGTTCTTTGTGTAAAAGAGAGTTTAAACTAAGTGGAAATACTACGAACTTGATTGAACATATGAAGAGAAAACATAATGAGGTATGGTCATCCAATGTTTCTGTTACTCAAGACGTAGATACCACTGAGCAAAATGAGCAAATGGGCCCAACCCCTAAAAAGAGAAATACGGTAAAAAATTATTATGATAGAAGTAGTAAATATCCAGATGGGAAAACAAAGAAAAATTTGGATAACAAATACGTGCGCATGATTGCTGTTGACATGGAACCTTTGCGAAAAGAAGAACATGAAGGATTTCGGGACTTTGTAAATGCTCTCGATAGTAGATACGAAATTCCTGATACAACAAAATTGAAGAAGAAATTGCTGCCGGAATATTATGAAAATGTGAAACAGGAGCTCGTCATAGCATTATCGAAAGCAGAACATGTTTGTGTGACTACTGATTTATGGGCATCAATTGCAAATGAAGGCATCTTTTCAGTTACTTTTCATTTCTTTCACAATCAAAAATCAATTGCACCATTATTGGAAGTCGTGAAGATGGAAGGAAGTCACAACGCCGAAAATATAGCCAGTGTATTTTTAATTTTCATTGCCTTGTCACCTACCAATTCAGTGTTTCTTTATCATCGGACATAAACTGTTATTATTGTTTTCAGGTGTTGGATGCTACTCTTTCAAAATGGGGTGTCAGGTTAAAATGTGAAGCAATAACAACTGATAACGCTCAAACCATGATTAACGCCGCAGCTAAACTGCTATGTGCAGCGATATATACCCTGCTTTGCGCACACACTAAACCTGACGGTGACTGATTCGTTTGCTGTGACCGGCTTAGACCAGATTCTGAAAAAATGTAAATAGATTGTGACATTTTTCAAGATGAGTACTCTAGCTAGCGATAAATTACGAGCTATTCAACGTGAATTAAATAAATCAGAACTGAGAGTGATCCAGGAAGTGCCTACCCGCTGGAACAGTGCATATCACATGCAGCAGAGACTTGTTACAATGAAGACAAAATTAACTCGCACTTAATGAATGTAATCGGGCTCCACCAGGAGTCAATGCTGACGAATACCTAATTATTCAAGAAACAATTCAGATTCTGGAACCTTTCGATCTAGCTACGATAAAAATTTCCGGAGAAAGCTATATAACATTGTCACTGGTAATACCATTGATTCGTGGAATAAAAACGAAATTGGCAGAAGTTGAATCTCAAATTGTTACTGAAAGCGGAAAGAAAATATTACTCTGCGTGAAGGGATCAGTTGACAAAAAACTAAGTCCGTATGAAAACAGGACACCTGTTGTACTGGCTACAATATTGGACCCCCGATTTAAGAAGAAGGGGTTCAAAGCAAGTGACGAAGAGAAGCGAGCTGTTCAGTAGCTAGAAAAGGCCTATGCTAGCCATTTATCTAAAGAACGCTTGGCTGAAGAAACGCAACAACCAACACCATCCATGTCTTCAGGAACACCTGATGACCTGTTGGGGTTCCTAGACGTTCCGGACGTATGACCCCTTTAAGTAACTCATTGGTAGATGTCAGGCAATATCTGGAGAAGCCAGTAATTGACAGGAAAGAGAGTCCTATAACATACTGGAGATACACTAACAATAAATTAAAGGAATTAGCGATGATCTGTGTATTCCAGTATCTTCTGTGCCTTCGGAACGGATTTTTTCGAAGGCCGGACAAATCTTAACCGAACGGAGAAATAGATTAAAAGAAAAAAGGTTAAACGAATTGTTGTTTATAAAACAAAATAGTTAATATTTTAATGTTTGATTTGTTTCTTTAATAATGATAAATGCTGATTTTTTATTATTATTTCAAATTTAATTGAAAATAAAACTCTTCGTTTCGTATAACATTTGTTATTTTATTGATGTTACGCTAATCCTACAATCTTTTAAACTATCGATAGATTATCGATACTATCGATAGACTATCGATACTATCGATAGCTTTTAGTAAAATTCTCGATACTATCGGATTACCAAACTATCGATGTTTAACGTAGACTAACTCTAGCACTTCACGATCGATTCTATGATTCTTAAGTTGGCGGAGGGAAATTAATTTTTTGCACTTTTTTTTAGCTCTATCAACTGTTCGTTAACTGTTCTTCATTGTTCTATAAAAAAAAAATTTTGTTTGTTTTTTTTTTTTTTTTAATTATAAAAAAATTGACCCTCAATTTGGCACGAACTATAGATATTTTGATATTTTTTTTTTCTAATAGTTTAGAATCAAATCTAACGAAGAGATAGCGATTGTTTTTGATAAGTACTTTTCTGACATTCCAATTTCGACTACTAAGTCTCTTCAATCATCTCCCGCCCTCGCCGAATCACTGCTCAAAGATAATGTAAACGAGTGCAAGGTCAGTTTTTCATTCCGACCCATTGGTGCCGACGATATAGTGAGGATATTTAGAACCATAGATATTAAGAACACCACCGATCTTTGGGGTATTTCTGTAAAAATAATTAGTAGCATAATTGATGTAATTGCTCCCCATCTAGCTATAATTTTCAACAATTGTATTAAAAGTGGCGAGTTTCCCGATCTAATGAAACATAGTAAAGTTATTCCTTTATTTAAAGCAGGTAGTATGTCCGACCCCAGTAACTTTAGACCAATTTCCGTACTACCTACTTGTAGTAAAATATTTGAAAAAATTATATTAAATCAACTGGTAAGTCATTTTAACGTAAACAAATTATTACATAATAATCAGTTCGGTTTTACCAAGGGTCGCTCGACAGCCGATGCCGGTGTTGAGTTATATAGATATATAGTTAAGGCTTGGGAGGAGTCGCATGACGCTTTAGGTGTTTTCTGCGACTTATCCAAAGCATTTGATTGTGTCCAACACGAGACCTTAATCGGGAAACTCCGCCACTATGGCATCAAGAATACCGCACTGAATCTTCTGACTTCCTATTTACACGGAAGAACTCAGAAGGTTGAAGTGAATGGTAAGAGGTCCTCTGGGTCGGCAGTAGATATGGGGGTACCACAGGGTTCAATTCTTGGCCCTTTCCTCTTTCTTGTTTATATAAATGATCTACCTTTCATGGTAGAGAGAAAACATCAGATAGTTTTGTTTGCTGATGACACGTCCTTGATTTTTAAAATCAAACGACAAATAACAAATTTTGACGATGTGAACAATGCTCTGTCTTCGATTGTCCATTGGTTTAGTATGAATAACCTTCTACTTAATGCAAAAAGACAAAATGCATTAAATTTTGTGCAAAAAATGCAAGGGTTATGGATACTAGACCAATTATAAACGGTGAGGAATTGAATCTGGATGATACAACTGTATTTCTCGGAATCACCATGGATTCAAAACTTCAGTGGTCCCCTCATATTAACGGATTGGCGAAGAGACTTAGTTCTGCAGCCTACGCGGTTAAAAAAATTCGCTCACTAACTGATGTCGATACAGCTAGACTTGTTTATTTTAGTTACTTTCATAGCTTAATGACTTATGGCTTATTATTATGGGGTCATGCTGCTGATGTCGAAACTATTTTCATCCTGCAGAAGAGGGCTATTCGTGCAATCTATAATTTAAAATGTAGGGAATCTCTTAGAGATAAATTCAAGGAAATTAATATACTTACCTTTCCCTCGCAATATATTTATGAAAATATTATGTATGTATACAAAAATAGTGATAAGTTTACTAGAATAGAACATACGCACAATGTTAATACACGGAACAAACGCAGGCTGCAATTTCCCCGTACTAGACTATCTAAAGTTAGTAATTCTTTTTTGGGGAAAGGGATACTCTTCTTTAATAAAATCCAAGAGGCTCTTTTATCACTGCCTTTCAATAAATTTAAGAAATATATTAAAGAAAAGCTGTGTAAAAAGGCTTACTATAAAGTCAACGATTATCTAGTTGATAAAAGGGCCTGGGACTAGTGCTAGACAGGCTACTTCTAATCAATTTGCGATATTTGTTTTAAATAAGTGTTGTTTGATGATTTGCTGTTTTAAAAGAGTACCGAGAGTTTTTTACGCCGGCTTTTTCTCTCGGCCTACACCCTCTGTCTTCTTTGCGGATGAGTAGGGATGCCTTCAAATTTAATGACGTGGAATAAGTGATACATGTATCTTATGTTCCATAATAAACATATTTTATTTTATTTTATTTTATTTTATTTTAGAACTATTCAATAACTGTTCGTTCAAAATAAACAACTGTTCGGCTTTCATTATCCTGTAATTTAATAATAATTAACTTTTTTTTATAAATCTTAATTAAATGTTATTGCGCATTGATTATCGCTCTTGTGAAAATTCATATTAATTAATAGTTTCTCGATTTTAACCATGACGTGGATATATGTATGGAGTATGGAGAGATAATAAACAAAATACTCCACTTTATACATAAGTATTATTTAAAAAAAAGGCGTGTACTTATGTACGCGCGTAAGAAGTTATACTTCTTTGGCATTATTAAAAATAGTTTTTGATTGCATGCAAATAATTAATTACAATTAAATAATCAAAGACTGGAAAAGGAGTCATTAAAGTCAATAAAGTTCAGTTTACATTTGAAAAATTAATTAAATAAATATTTATTATTATTCTCTTACATTAAAACAAATAAAACACTATTTATCTTTAAAACATTTTTATTTCATTATATATTTATTTTTAAGTGACTCTAATGTCTTCATCAGAATTTCGGTTTGTAATTTTAAATTAATCATTACTTGTTGTGCATCTAGAGGCTTCTCCAAAACTACTTGCTTTCTGCAAAAATAAAAAATATTAATTTAAGGTCTGTCCATGCAAAACTTAAAATTTTTTATAATTAATATTATAAATTTTTAACACATTTATATTAATATAATTATATAAATGTGTTAATAATATAATTTGTAGCAAGCTACAGACCTGATAGCAACTTTCTTTTATTCTATTTAGAGATAGAGATAATTTAAATATAATACCGGTTCTTCCTTGAGGTTTCTTTGATGTTTGGGATTTTTGTTAGTTCGACATGATTTCTTTAACCTTTCTTTAATCCTACAAAATAATGAAATTGAGTATGTGTCACTGTTGTGACACCTTTGTTTGGCTTTTTTAGTATTCAAGTTATGTAAACTGATTTATACCTTTATGTATTGTTGGGATATAATGTTTCAAAATATTTTATTTGTAATAACCTGAAATATAAAATAACATCTATTAATTTAAGTATCATGGTGAGTGGTTGCACTAGGTATTAAGGTGTATTATACCCATGTCCATATAAGGGGAAGCTCACTTTGGCAGGACAGAGTTTCGGTACTACAAGTGCAACATGGATGTTTTGAGGTATTACAATATCTCTAACTACCCTGTAGGGGAATAAAGTAATGTTGTAAGCAATATGCCTATGCTTGAAAGGTTGAACCTTGAACATCACCATACATCATATTTATAATTAACATTCCTACCTCGACACCATCACAATCAAATTCATTGAAATCTACTTCAAACCATTGTGTTCGAGAAGGTGATGGTGGCTTTGTTCCACCTCCAGTTTTTGATGTTTCACGGCGATAAGATGACAACTCTTTTTGTATTCAATTTAGTGACTTCCACTGATTAAATTGTTTTTGTCTTTGCCTTATATTGTAGATTAAATTATTTGATTAAATAATGTGGTCATTTTTTTGAGATGAGGTACTTATTAAAATGTTTACTTTAAGTAGCTTCATTTTCTCCTTATTAGTATTGTGCTTAAATCTTTTTTCAATTATTGAAAAGGGTCTAGAATATTTCTAAAAAGTTGCTGTAACAAACGCAATAAACAAAAGCAATGAATAATGGTTCATGTTCATTTTAATCAACAATAATACTCGATAATACATACGGATAGTTAACCTCAATTGTATTGAAGCACTCAGGAAGGTTAGACAGTTTTTCACAAATATTTTATATTATTTCACAAATATTTTGTATAATGAAAATAACTAGGTATATAATTATTAATTTTAAACAATAATTAAAACTCCTATATTTGTTTAAAAGGTAAATGTCATTTCAGATTCAATTGTATGTCATTCAAAATTTTTGTTAAGTTGCTAAGTTAGAATATGTAAGTTAGCTTCACGCATATTCTATTTCTTTACTTGTAGTTTGTTATTCCCATCTCGCTCGCGCACGCTATATCACACTGCCAATTTTGTGTCATATGCGCGCGCAATCGTAAAATTTCACTCTCATCAATTTTTCATAAGCGCTAAAGAAGTACAACTTCAAAAATTATTTTCTTTTAATAAAACACTATTTTGACCGGATTGAAGTTATGTATTATTATAAATTTAAAATTATGTTAAATAGTTGTAAATTTATAATAATACATAACTTCAATCCGGTCAAAATAGTGTTTTATTAAATGAATAAAAGTTATGTTAATCAAAGACAATACTAAATTTATTTTCACTCACACACACAACATTTCACTAAAAGTGATTGATTACAGTTGATAAACAAACATTCATCGTTTCTTCTGAGAAAGTTAGTATGAAATGTTGATAATATTGATATAACAATATTGTAGCATAATACTCTTTTTTATTTACTTTCGCAAATTTAATGAAAAATATATTATTATTTTTTGTAGACAAAGGAATGTATTTCATTAAATTTTTTTTTAATGAAACTCTTCAGTGATTTATTCCAAAATAAATTTCGTGAAGCAACTATGACATATTTCTTTGGTAATTTTGGGACCACGTGCTTCCACAATTTTTTACTTAAAATTGCTTGGTCGTTGTCTAATCTACGTTTGAAATTTTAATCATTAAAGGCCAGTTTTTAATTCGGAATAAAACTAATTTGTTACAAAACTAATTTTTTGAAACTAATTTGTTACAAAAATTCAAGACATTGTCAAATATCTACTGATTGTGATATTATTTAGTTATTTTATTTAAATAAATGAGTAAAAAATAATATACATCGAAGCTAGATATCGTTTAATCATTGGTCTTATAAGTTTAACAAATATTTAATTTTATAAATAAATGTTAATATTAATATCAGAATTATTGTATTAATGAAGTGTACTGATTATTTTAGATTTGAAACCCTAAGTCAGTGAATCCACAAAAAACTCAATAGTTTTAAATTAAGGAACAAAAACAGGTCTGACAAATCATTTATCAAACCAACAAAAAAATGTCGCAGATAAATGTTTACAGTGAAAAAATTAGCAGAGAAGTTGCGAGTACTTCTGCAGCCACATTATCTGCCTCCAACAGCTTGACAGACCTAGCGAACAGGCTCGCTAGGTCTGTCAAATTGACTTGCTGTCATACTTATCGAGATCCATAAGGTCAGTATTAGTAGGTGGTACTATCATTAGTTGTCAGAGGTAATTATTAATAATTAAGCATAAGAATTAAAAACAAACGATGATAAACTTGTAATAATTCAATTTCTTTATTTGTTTAGATAATATTTGGACGTTTTGATAGAGAAAGTTGCGAATGACGTCATTTTCCCGTGCAAATATTACACACCAGGATGTACAAAAAACAGGATGTATTAAAAAACTTGGGCTTAGTAATTTGTCAGTATTTTTAATAAAACTTCATATTTAATAGTTTTGAGTACTTTTGAAATAAATTAAAAAATAATAATATTGCTATGGCAGGATCAATTATCAAAAATTTGATGAACAAACTTATAAAATAAAGGAATAAACTTGTAAAATCAACAAACTATTGAAATCTTCACCAAAAAATTGATATAAATAAACAATAATTAAAAAAATTAAATTCACTCTTTAGTAGAAATCGAAGTAAAAACAAGAAACTCATTTTCAATAAAATAATAAAACTATATTTATGGCACTGGTTAGCTAGTTATCATCTTTTCAGTATACGATTATTATGATTGTTTTATTATTAATCGATAAAGTAGATAATCTTTTTATTACGTTCTTATGAGTCAAAATAATTAATTAAATTCGTTATTTTAATTACAATATTTATGCTAAACATAAATAATAATTTTTTCTGTTATTTATATTGGGATTTTTTTTCAACTATAGTGTTATTTATTTATGGGTATGGACGATATTATTATTTTTTTTAACTTCATATTATTGGTATTATCATTGTAGGCTTTATTATTATTATTATTACTAGCTGGCCTGGCGAACATCGTACCGCCTAACAGTCGATCCTTTATTTTTTTTAAATACTTATTCTGCTATTCGGGACACCGGTCTAGCTAGTAAGATAAAAAAAATAAAGTTGATAAGACAACAAATACATTATGTCAAAAAATAAAAATTTACCTTCCCGGAACCCCTCCACTAACACTTGAACTTTATGATATGGTATTAAAGTTCAAATTGACTTTTAAGTATTATTACGAATATTTTGTATGGGAATATAGAAAAGTGTTGTTTTTAGACTTTTTCACTCAATTTTTTTAAATTTTTCTCTCCGTAAGAACCATCCTCGTACTTCAAGGAATATTATAAAAAAAGAATTGGCCAAATTGGTCTAGGCATTGTTGAGTTATGTGCTTACCAACTGATTTTGCGATTCATTTTTATATTATAGATTATTATATTCAAACAAATGAAAATCAGTGTGAAACGTATTTTTAGAGAAATTCGAGGAACTTAAAAAGACAAAATTATCTGATTTTGATTATTGTTAAGAGAATTATAATTCTTCAAAATAATTAAAAAAAACCTATAAATTTAACGAAGTATCATTTAAATAAAAGAATAATTAAAGTAAGTTTACTAGAATGAAATATCGAAATTATTTTATTGGCTATATCATTTTTTTTCAGGTAATTCTTTTTTTATATCATTATGCCTCCAAAATCAAGAGTATCAGTTGAAGATACAGTTAATGTGTTATAACTGATGTACAATTATTTTGCGTCTGACCAATTGCCGGACTGGTCATCGGACATATGGCACATTATGTCAAAAGAACCTGAATTTGTAGGTAAATGGAACGTTCAATGTATTAGGACGAATGTTAAAGAAAATCGAAGAGAGATTCTAACCAAAGCACGCGAACAATGTGGATATTTTCATTCAACTCACAATAAAAACACGGATTGTGATGATGATAACTGGGATGATGATGAAGATGAAGAAGATGATGAAAAACGTGATCCAGATTACTTTAATTATGTATATTCTAAGCAACAAAAGAATCATGATACTTTTGACGTGTAATTTTCTAGACATTTATGGAATTCAATAAATAAAATAGCTCCTATCGTGGAAAATAAACCTAATACTCTTGGATTGCAGCCTAAAGTGTGGACAGATGTATTAGCATTAGAGTTCTGGAAACAATATCGACTAAAATGTGCCTTTGTTTTTAAAAAAGCTACAATTCAGGAATATGGAAATTATTATTTAACAATCTTCGGACGTTGTAAAGCCAAAACATGTAAAAAAAAAATATTTGGATATGTAGAAGAAAATCCAGGGGACTATGGTGATGTCATAATTAAAATCAACTGCCGAGATACAAGATTCGAGAAACATGAAGACTGTAAACGACCCCTTCAAGGAAAAAGAAGAGACGAAATGAAGAAAGAAGTGAAGGAAAAAGGTGTGAAAGGGAGTAATCTTGATGCTGCTCAAAAACTTCTTCAGCCAGGTGATACTCAATGTCCGGTTATGAGTAGAGCCAATGTCTTATACCAATTGAAGAAAGAGAGTATCGAAGATAATTTTGATGCACGTCCAGAAGATCGAAAAAATCTTGTAAATGCACTGCTGTCTATCAATGAAACACCAATTTATCAAAGCTCTGTGATAACCGTATGTTTGAAACCGTTTTGGGTATTTTATGCTACTCCATCCCAAATTCATTGTTTTAGAGAGTATTATCGTTTGCATAGAAAATGTTCAAGAATTTGTATTGACGCAACTGGAGGAGTAGTCAAGAAATTCACTGATCCCATTAACGGACGTACAAGCGCAATTTTCTTATATTCAATAGTAATAAATTTTGATGGTACTTCCTTATCAGTGTTTCAAATGCTGTCAGAAGCTCACGATGCCGATACCATCACACTTTGGTTAAGAAAATGGGTGCGGGAAGTATCCAATAACACGACCCCACACTATCCTTATGAAGTTGTGTTCACGAGCTCTTCTTAATGCAGTATCTTTAGCATTTAATAGTCGATCATTATCTGATTACATAGAATTATGTTTTAACAACGTTAAATGTGCCACTACAACCCAGCCAAACACATATATTCGCTTGGACACGGCTCATTTTATTCATGCAGCTAGTAATTGGAAGTGTTGGAAGTCAGTAATCGATAAAAATGTTAAGTCATTTTACTTGTACTGTATTGCACTACTTATTGAATGTGATCAGTGGAAAGATCTAGAAAGGATTTTGATATTAACATTAATCATTTGCAATACTGAGTATGAAGATTCCATGATTTGTTATAATAATAAATTTATTACTCCTCTAGATGCTCGAGTTGAGTTGGAAAATCTTATCAGCAACAGAAAAACTAAAATTTTAATAGATGACATGGAAGAAAACATAAAAACTATGGATTTTAGTACGGATAAAAGTGACATTTTAAATGACACTTGTTTTGAAAGCTCATGTGACAATAATGTTACAATTAAATTATGGGCAGATAATCTTGCTTCGCATTCAGACAATATTCAAAATATTGGTACCATATTAAATTGTTTTTATGTTCCATTATTTAAAGAACCATTGATACATATAGCCAAAGAATTCCCTTTATGGACCAAAGTTTGTGTCCCAAATAAAAAGTTACGCCCAACGTCTTCATATATCGAAGAGGATTTCAAGGACTTGAAGATTATGTTGAATAAACAAATCACTTTACCAGCACGTATAGATATTTTCGTAAAGGCTCATCTTAAAAATCTTTTGGGCGGGGTCGTTTTACTTCAAAATAAAATTACAAAATTAGTTGATGACAATCTTAATAAATCATCAATATCAGTTGAAAATTTAAATTGCCATGATAAAAAGTCTGAAGAGAAATTAAACAATAATGATACGTTTCAGGACATTTTACAGAACGAAAATTGGCGAGGATTAGGAAATGACCCGAAACATGCTAATAAAGAGTGGATGAATTATCAAAACGATGTAAATTTTCCTGATCAACGTGATTTAGACGAAAATATTAAAGATGATATGGCTAGTGAGAAAAAAAATATTTCAAGTATGGACATTAGTGATAACGACATTCTGATGAAATCTATAAATAATGACCACGATTATGATGCAACAGCTAATACTCCATTAAGTGATAAAATTTATGAAGATAATACATTAGATGTCGCTCTTGAGAAAATTAGTCGAAAAATCACAAAAGAAGGTAAATATTTCCAAGACTGTCCTGAATTAAAATTGGTAAATAATATGATTAAGTCTGAAAATAACAAAGAAAATGCTTCAGCTATTAAAAATAAAGGAATTCGTAAAGAAACTTACCTATTAATAAATGGAAATAAAAGTGGGCCAATTGTTTATAAAAATATGCATTTTTTAGTTCAAAACACATGTCCATTCGATTCTATAATTCAATTACTTTTTAATGGAGTACTGGAAAATGAAAGCTTCAGAGAATATGCAAATGGATCTGAAAATTCGAGTTTTAAACTTGCTTTAAATTTAATGAAAAATGGCGTTAAGAAGAACCCGAAAATATACAATGAACGATTTTCTATTTTGCATAAATTTTATCAGGAAATAGAACCAAGGCAAAAAATGCAGTGGACATCGGACTAAGAAAAAAGTAAAGCTCTTGTCATATCACGTGTAATTAATTGACTGTAATGACAATGTGACTAGATTATGGAATAATTTGTTTCAAGACGAGCCTAGTTTATTCGAAAATTTTCTATGTGAATCACAACAGTGTAATTTTCGATTGAGTAAACCGGCAATAGGTGTAGATTATCATGTTCTACTGAAAAATGGAATTCAGGATTTGCAGTCTGCGTTGATTTTTCGCGGTTCTTTTAAAAAGCTTTGTCCGGTTTGTAAAAGTATACAAACTTGTGAACAAAAGCTCAACATGTATATTTATATTGAGCTAGACATACGGTTGCGTAACGATATTAAAGGCTTATCATGTAAACTAAGAAATTTTCCCATTATTTTAAATATCAAAGAAAGTCAAACTAAAGTCATACGGTATCGGTAAGTATAATTTTATTATATTTTTTGTAAGATACAAAGCTATTGGTCACAATGTGAATCATTATATTGCATATTGTCGAAGATTGTCAGGAATTTGGCGATTCTATAACGATATGTTACCAGCATCACAAATAATAGGTGATCATTCTGAAATTGTGCCACATGGAGTACATTATTTACGATAAAATTCAGTAGACGAATAAGTAATTTTATTGCAATTTTATGTTTTGTTATTACGATGTCAAAATGATTTTTATTATGTTACCAAAAACATACTATTTAATGTTAAATTTTATTTTAAATTTTTTTTTATATTTGTAATGGTAGTATTGTTAAAGCAGAGTTCTTAAATTTTCAAGAAATTTTATTAATATATATTACCAAAAATATATTAAAAATTTAATTTCTTAGATTATTTTTCTGCATGATTATTAAAAATATTATTTTATACTCAAATATATGCTTAGGTCAGAAAATGAAGAGAAAAGTTCATAAAAAATTTATTATTTGATTAATTCAGTAATTTTATCTGTCATAGTCATTTATTATAAAGTTAAAATCTTAAGTGTTTAGTTTACTAATATATCTATCGTTATTTAATGATTGTTCTTTGGCTAGTTTAAGTGCATCGGTGTACAGCATTTTAAACTCTATTCAAAACCAGCTGATTTTTGCTATATTTTTCACATAATGATGAATAATTTATAATAAGGGCTTACGATGTGATTATTTTTAACAACAATAAAAGATGTATTGATAATAAAGAACTTTTCTTGTTATTTCTTTATCTCATAAAAAAGTCTAATAGATTATTCATTAATTGTGTATTTTTTCTGATTTGTTTATTCACAAAATAAGAAATATCCATATGCTATTTTATAAAATAGTCGTATAATATGAAAACTGTCATTCGAGATGAATCGCTAATACGGAAATAACTTAATGTTACGCGTCGTTTACGTTATAATTAAAATCTTGTTAACATGTGTTGATGAGACTAATATAAAAACGACGATATTTTTTTTTAATAAATAGAATAATAAAAAGAAAAGAAAAGAAAAAAATAAATTAATAAAAAGAAAGTATCAGCCGGGGGGGCTGATACTTCCTAGCTCTCCTACCCGGGGTACAAATTGGACTCATTGAGCACATCCAAATAGCTACAGATTCCCTGCTCGAAAGGGTTCCTACCGCTGAAATCGTGATACTTGGCGATTTTAACGCCCACCATGCCGATTAGCTCGGCTCAGAAACCACCGATCATGCGGGAAGATCCTTTCACGACTTTGCTTTGGCTTACGACTTGACGCAAATGGTCCCTGCGATTACGCGAATACCAGATGTCGATGGTCATAAACCCTCTTTGTTGGACCTTCTGCTGACTTCACATCCGGAGAACTACCTAGTCTCTGTTGAACCGCCATTGGGTTCATCCGATCATTGTGTGGTCCGGAGCATTGTGCCGTCCACGCGCCCTCTACGGCCTAGCTTCACGGGCTGTCGCCGCGTGTGGCACTATAAGTCAGCAGATTGGGATGGGATGCGGTCTTTTTTTGCGTCCTAGCCTTGGGGGCCCATTTGCTTTTCGTCGAGTACTCCAGATGCCGTCGCTGACTCTGTCGCCGAGGTGGTCCTGCAGGGTATGGAACTTTTTATTACATTCTCTGCGGTGCCGGTCGGTGGCAAGTCCCAGCCTTGGTTTAGGCGTTCTTGCAAAGCGGCTTTGCGCCGTAAGCGTGAATGCTTTAAAGCCTGGGCAGAAGCGGTGACATCCTGTGATGTGACTATCGGCGAACGTTAAAAAGCATACAATTCAGCCTTCAGGTCCTTCAAGCGGGAAATCGCTTAAGCAGTCAGAGCACATTGCCAGATTTGGTGAGAAATTGGCCCACCTCCCTTCGGGAACTCGAGCCTGTTTTTCGTCAAGAGATCCTAAACTATTAGGCATATTCCACAAAGTATAGTATCGTTCAGCAATTTGCTTCCACTTATTTGTGTCTGGAACCGCCATATATGTATTCATTAAAGTTTCCCATATTTTTTTAGTAGTCTCAGCCACGATGTTTGCAATTGTGGATTCTGCTCTGGCGAAATATAAGCCCAATGCCACATATGTAGTAGATGTACCTCCTAAATACATGAAAACAAATAAAGCTAGGTATATAGGCAAGTAAAACATTTAAATATTGAAGAATATAAATATAGTAAATCTAAAATCTAAAGATAACATTGAAAGACGCTTTTTAATGTTTTTTTTATTTAAATCTTGTTACAGGTGCCGCATGCAAAGAAAAATGGCAAAATATGCGTGTTGTTTTTATGAGACACTTGAAACCTTTGCCAAGTGGTTCTAGAATAAAAAAGAAGAAACCATACTATTTACTCGATTACATGCATTTTTTAACACCATATGTAAAACCGGTGAATCCGCACGAGGCAGGGAACTTGCCATCTACTAGTTCAAGAGAGAATACGACAACTGATGTGTCAAACGATGTGCCTACCGAGTTCGAGCAATGTACTGAGCGCAGTAATGTAGACGAGCCTAGCCCTCCTAGTACTCATGATGATTCCGCTCATCATTCTTCAAACCCAAAGCGAAAGAAATCTTCATTGCACGAGACTGATAAGCATTTCATTAATTATTTAAAACAGAAATCTACTCGCATAAATGAATCTCAGACGTCCACGGACTCTGTTATGTCGTTTTTAAAGTCTCGCACCTGAATTAAGAGAAATGAATCTGCAACAATTCAAATTATTCAAGAGACGAGTACTAAACCTTATTGATGACATATTGAATCCAACTCCTCCTACGCCTGAAAGTGCAGCAACGAGTGAATCAATTACATACGTTCTTGAGGACTCACACATTCCCTCATGTTAGTATTCTGTTTCTGCAGCTGAGGTGTCATTATTTCAACAAGCTCAAGGTATGTCTTTTTGCTCATACGATAACAATCCATGAATTTTCTGTCAGTTTGTTGAAATTCTTTAGCAGCCACAAACATACGGCAGTTGATATTCTTCTCAATGTAGGGATGTAACCACATACTTCTTCTTTTACGCCTCCTTCTTTGTCGAAGTTACAAATACAGAACCAGAACTTCTTCATCACTTGAACTAGACATTTTGGAGACGTCTGTCTGGTCTCAAAATCAGAATGATTGTGACTAATTTCATCATATTTAGGTTGCGGCGTGTCTGGAAAATGTTTGAAACTGGTTTCAAACCTATAATTTCAAAGGGTTTCGTTGCAGTTGGCGTTTCACCATGTGTGCTGGGCCTAAAATATCGGTACAAGGAAAAAACACCCAATGTCAGAACCGTGCAGGAAAAAACAACCGTTATCCATAAGACTTTTAGGTTATATTTTTTGATATCTTTTTTTGTTTATAATAAATTATTATATTATATTTAATTGTGAGTTTTTTTTAGACAAAATGTGTGACGAAGAGTGTAATGTTTTGAGGTGTAAAAAGTCTAGTACAAAGAGAAAAACTTTCGGTCGAATATCAGAAGTTAACAAGAAGATAAAAGTACAAAGTCATGAGATGGGAGAAAATTGTAATTGTAATCGGTACAAGTGTTTTGATGTGGTAAATCTAGAACAAAGAAACAAAATTCTAAGAGATTTTAACCTCCTGCAGACCCGTGATGACCAAAATTTATATTTGTGTGGTTTCATCACAGTTTATGAGGTACAACGAAGGCGTCCAAGAAAAGCCGAAGATGAGGCAAATTTACATTCAGCAACCTATGCATACCGGATTAGAAACACTGAAGAAGTCTTTGCAAGAAACTGGTAACGCGCCATTAGACATGCGAGGTAAGCACAACAACAGGCCAAGGAAACTCACAGAAGATGTGAAAAATAAAGCAATGGAGCACATTAGGTCCTTTCGGGGCTGTAAAAGCCATTATAGCTTACATGAATCCTCAAAAATATATCTTCCTGAAGAATTAAATGTGAAAAAATAGATGATTTGTTTCAATACAAAAATTTATTCGTACAGAACCATTTTTGTTAATAATTTCAATATTGCTTTCCGAGGTCACATACATGCGGAAATTGTGATGAATTTAAGGCTAAACTGAAGGGCTTAGAAGTAGACTTGAAGAGTGTATCTAACAGTGAAGAAAAGGTTGTTATTGAGAAGAAGATAAAAGATTTAGAAACTGAAAATAAAGTACACAAGATAAAAGCAGAGACATTTTATCGCAAAAAAAGGGAAAGCAGGATTCACTGTCAATCTTCTTTGAAAAGAGAGGCTATCGCCATGGATTATCAAAAGAATTTGAGCATGCCTAACATAACCACTAACGATACCTACTATAAGAGACAGCTCACCTTCAATACATTAAACATTCACGTCCTGGATTCTTCAGATTCCTTTTTTTACTGCTACGATGAGACCATAGCTAAAAAAGGAGCAGAAGAAGTTTGCTCTTTCCTACATCATTATATCTTTACAAAACTTAATGCGAATGTCAGAGAGTTAGTAATATTCTGCGATTCATGTGGGGGGCAAAATAAAAACTATTGCATGTTCAGATTTATAAACTATGTGGTTCACACAGCCGAACGTTTGGATGTAATAAAAATGGTATATCCGATTCGAGGTCATTCGTACTTAGAATGTGACAAAAACATGGCACTTATAAATCAGAAGGCTCCTTGTGAAACAACAGATGATTGGAGAAAAGTAGTGTCCGAGTCAAGGCTAAAACCTACACCATTTCGAGTTATTGATGTTGATCGGCCTTTAGTCCGATCTTGGACCAAGTTTTTGGCACCAAAGTATAAAAAGACATGCCCATTTCTTTCTAGACCTATCCGTGAAATCAGAGTTGAGATTACACATCCCCGTCTTATTTTCTACAGAGATTCCTATATTGGACACTGGACTTCCTCTGCTATGCTGGATGCAAAGAGAAGGGTAAACACATCATCCGGTGAAGACTTCCCTAATTCAGGAGAATTTACTCTCCCTGACCAAGCTTACAAGGACATTTTACCGATCAGTAAAGCAAAATTCCTGGATATACAGTCATTATCAAAATATTGTGGACTGACAGCAAAACAGTTTTTTTCAAACTTTAAGTACAATAATTAGATTTGATTAGTCCCTATACCTACCCCTACCCCTAACTTGCCCTCCCCCTTATACCATTATAACTATTGCAGTTGAAGTGCCTTGGTGACATCAATCGTTTTTCCCCTGATGTTGGTGACATAGGATGATTTTAACAGGAATATTCTGACTCAGTCACAATTTTTTATTATAAATTTTAGCTGATGTGAAGTCAAAATGAAAAAAATTATAACTATATTAACAATAAACATCCTTTCAGTGAAAAAAGCTTATCTTATTTGTTTGGGTATAAATGACACTATTTTACTTAGGTCTTGTCTTTTAATTAGTAATATCTCAGTTTGTTAATTATGTGACAAAAGGTATTTTTCCCCTGACCCCTTCACTTATCAACCTACTAGTAATTCACTTTTGTAAGTTTATAAGGAAAAGAGAGAATAAAAACTGGTCTGAATCATCAAACTTTCAGACAGACCTATGTCTAAGGGTACAACTGTAGGGATAAGGAATCTGACGAACTGTTAGGTTCTTAGTTCTCACCCTTGCATATTTTTAGTGATTTAGTGCAGCTTGCACCCACTACATTTATAATACAAATACTCAACACTCATGTCACATATAAATTTTAGTTAATTGTCTGGCACACTGGTTTGTTTTTTTTTAACAGGTTTGGATTATCCTAACTACTTCCCCTAAATCTAATCAACAAATAGATTAGTGGCCACAATGCCACTATCAAAAACATGGAAACAAACCAACCTTACAAGCCAAACACTAAATTTATTCTTTGAAATTAAAAACATAAATTAATTATATTTTATAATAATTATATATATTTTATATAATTATATATATTTTTTAAATAATATTTATTTATTATTTATAGTTAATAGGAGCCTCCTAAGATTAAACTTATGAGCGGACTTTATATTAAATAATTGGAATTTTAATTTTATTATATTCTTCAGTAGTTACGACTTAGACAAATTTTGTATCTAGAAAAAATGCTAAGCATTAATTTGAGTATCCATGAGATATGTAAAAGACAAACCATTATCTTTAATAGTTGAATAAATTACAATGGTCCAAAATTAAAACAACAACAATTTTCCAAATCATAACAAACTTAAAAGTAAGAAATCAGATTCCGAGAAGATTTTATGAAAGTGATCTAATTCCAGGAATGCCAATGCTTTTAAACAACAACTTAACAAGGAGTTTAAAGTAAAAATCAGAGTCAAGTTATTTTAGTTGTTGTTGTTTAATTATGTGCAGTATAGAGTTTTTCAGCAATGGGCAATAGATCTTGACTAGCAGAAATACTGTTAATTAGAAATTGATACAATTTATGTAATTAAAAGGAAGTTGTTGCAAATATACGACTTCAACAAAAAGATATAAATTTAACAACAAGGACACAGTGACTTAACCATTAATCACACTGATGATTATAATGATCAAGTACATGAATGTAGTAAGACCAACAAAACCATTACACTTCCCACAAAAAAAAGAAACGATTGGGGGTTATTTCCTTGGCACTGAATTACAATTTTACTTACTATGTAAAAATAAATTAGTATTTATGTTATATTCGACGGAGAGAAAACCTATTACAAAACAGAAAAGAAAAGGCACAAGGACCAAAGTAATGGTACCTAAATGTGTCACGAAGGATATGGAATAAGTTTTATCGTTTAACTTTAAGACTGAAAATAATATGGGATATATATAAAAAATCAGTAATAATTAATACAAGTTCCGACACTAACCCACTAAACAAAATAACTCTAAAAACATCTTTTCAAGAAATCAGACAACAACGGCTATATTAATAATCAACGGCAACGGGCGCGCTTCGGCGCGGTCGAACCACACCGGGTGAGACCCTCGGTAAGGGAGGCCCAGCGAGGAAGACCAGCGGATGAAGTCCTCTGCGCGCTCCGAGTCGCCCTAAATGGCACTACTTCTGAAGCGGTTAAATATAATAAGAACATAAAGAACTCTTAAAATGACAGCCATGTTGGGAATTAGTATTCGTAATCGTATTTCGTTAAGCGGAAGCCGAAACTTAATGTTGCCAGTTGCCACTTGCCTGCCAAGTGCCACTGTTTTTTAAATCTATTTACATGACGTGCTTGCGCTCTGTGGCTTCGGGATATATCGACCCCATCGCCCACTGTGATCACTTATGGTTCAATTTTCAACAACTACCACAATAATATTAAATTTAAAAATAAACACGCCTTGTCTCTTCACTTCATTTATTGCAACTCAATGACTAAACAATATTAATAAATATTTATTTATTTAATTTTTCAAATAAAAACTGAACTTTATTGACTATAATGACTCATTTTCCAGTCTTTGATTATTTAATTGTAATTTATTATTTGCATGTAATCAAAACCTATTTTTAATAATGCCAAAGAAGTATAACTTCTTACGCGCGTACGTAAGTACACGCACCCTTTTTTTAATAGTACAGAGAAGAGATGAAAGTGACGATATTCGGAGAACTTTGTGTGAGAGACTTACAATATAATTTTAATAAATGTATTAAATTTAAAGCTAAGTCTTAATAAGGTAACTCAAATCAAAATGACGGCTCTATATTATAATTAGCATACTCTATAACTCTGTTAATGTATAAATAGCCTGTGGACGAAACTTCATAAAGCTCACAATGGAGTGTCAAATATAATGTCACGTTCGAAATTTCGAATCTGTGATCTGACATATTTCATGAAATCAAATCACTTGAAAAAACACTAACAGCTTTAAATTATACAGCTTTCGGACATGGAATGATAATGTTGTTTTTCGCCTTTTTGTTACTTCAGTTAATGATATTAGGTTGGTGGACTCAGTTTCTGCACTAAAGCCGGGTTTCCACCGCGAGCGGAACGGACCCATTAAGTCTGTACTCGGTCTAACTCGCAAGAGTAAACTGCATACTTGTATTCCCACCAACAATTAGTCGGGCGGAAAGGACTAAGCGAGCAGAAAGAGTTGAAAGGAACTCGCTCAGTTCTAGGGAGCGGAGCGGAGTAATTACAGAGTCCGTTCAACTCGCAGTGACAAATTACATAGTAGCGTTTCCACACAGAAAGTGCTGAGCGGGGCGGATCGAACGAGTAAAAAGTGATTGAAACGAGTCCGCTGTGGCAAGGTCTCGCCGACTAGTTTGACACTTCACTTCTATTTAAAGTGAATAGGAATAACGTATTATTGGACGATGTAAACAATTCTATCTCTCGTATAGTTAACTGGTTTAATGTAAATAACTTACTGCTTAATAAGAATAAAACAAAATGTATTAGATTTACAACTACTAGCGTAAAGCGAGATATTGGTAACCTGAAAATTAAGGACAGTGAACTAAACTTTGTTGACAAAACTGTTTTTCTAGGCATAACAATAGATAGTAAACTCCAATGGGGCCCACACATAGAGACTCTTTCGAATAGGCTGAGCTCTGCAGCATATGCAGTAAAGAAAATCCGACAGTTTACTGATAAGGACACGGCTAAAATAGTGTATCATAGCTACTTCCACAGCGTTATGCCGTACGGTATTTTACTGTGGGGTGCTGCTGCAGAGGTTCAATCCATATTTGTGCTGCAGAAGCGGGCTGTTCGGGGTATTTGTTGTGTTTCTCCGAGGGAGTCGGTACGGAATAAGTTTAAGGAATTAAATATTATGACACTATCTGGTCAATATATTCTTGAAGCCTTGTTGTATGTCCAAAAAAATATAAACGATTTTAAAACAAATGGTGACTTTCACCAGTATAATACGCGAAATAGAACTAATTTGAGTGTACGACCAACCAGGCTCCAAAAGATAAACCACTCCTTATATGGAAATTGTATTCGTTTTTACAACAAACTCCCAAGCGAAATTAGAGAATTATCACTAAATAAATTCAAAGCCCTTGTTAAACGAAAATTAATCAACAAAGCTTTTTATAAATTTGAGGACTACTTAAATGATCCTAATCCTTGGGATTGAATTGCTCCAGTTCAAACAATTTGTATGACAATACTTGGCGATTAAAAAGAGTGGCGGAAAGTTTCTTGCCAGTTCTTCTTACCCGCTCTACGCCCTTGACTTGCGAACTGGTAGTAAATGTAAATTTGTGATTAATTTAACTTGACGATTCAAAAGTGTACTTGGTTACCCACTTGAATAAAGATATTTTGAGTTTGAGTTTGAAAACGGACTCACTCGCTGTTTCCATCACCCGCGCTCAAATTAAATTAAATATTAATTTAAATTAAATTAATATTTAATTAATTATTAAATTTAAAAATAAAATTTAAATAATTTATTCATTAAATTTATTAATTTATTTTAATTAATTAATTTAATGAATAAATTATTAATTTCAATTAATTATTAAATTTAAAATATATTTTTTTTTAATTTAATTTTTATTTTTAATTAAATAATTTTTCATCGTCTAAATCGTAGAATAGCCTATATTCCCCTTTCAATGTTCTTTCTCGAATGTGCTGGCATAACCAAAATCTCCGTCTTGCACGTTTTTTTCTATGCTTAAGATACAATAATGTGTACTTTTTCTTTCTGTATACATAATCACTGTCTTCACTCGATCCCGTGTCACTACCACACGCGCGTGTCACTAAAACACTACCACACGCAACCAGTTCAAAACTCCAACTGAACTCGCTTTCTGTGTAAACTGATTGTTCATTTTCCATTTCTCATTTTCCGTTCAGCTCGCTCCGCTGATTCCTCTCTCTCATTTTCCTTTTGCAGTGGAAATCAACAGACAAATCTCTTTGTTGGTGGAAATGTAAACCTATTTCATTTAAAAGGCGTCCGTCCCGCCTAACCATTTCCCGCTCATTACCCTTTCGCGGTGGAAACCCGGCTTAAGACTCATAATTGGTCCGATGTGCGTAAAGTCCTGGCTAATTTACCCAGCCTAGTTCCTTTCAGAAGCACAGAAGACTCCTGGGCATTACACAGGCTTCACGAAGCGACCTAACTGCTCCGAGAATATCTGCACATTGTTTAGCCACAGCCTTGCATTCCAGCACTACGTGAGTGACTGACTCCTCTGCACAAAGGGGTGACTGTCGCGCCTAGGACAAAAAGATATTTATTAAGGAGACAACTGCCCGTAATTGCCCCTATCGTTGTTTTGAAATTAGTTGTCAGTAGAGGGTAATACTTGTACACCTGTCTGGGGTCTTAGAAGGTACTGTAGTAGGTATCTTGTCGACTGTTGCTACTGAGTGTTCCCCTTTTATTTTTCGAGTGACTTTGATATCTACATAATATAGTATCGGCAAGCTCAGTTCTAAAATCTGCTAACTTCATAATATTCTTCTGAAGTTTTCAGTCTTTCAGTGAAGGCAGATTTTTTAAGAAATTTTAGATTATCTGTAGATTTATATAATAATAGATTAGTTGACCTAGTTACTAATTTGTACGTTTGTGGAACAAAGAGTGTAAACTCGATAGGAGCGGTGAAGTCTATTAGTAGTAGCCAGCCGTACGCGGAATTACTTGAGCAATTCAAGGAAATCACGCGTCCACCTATTTTTAAGGAAGTGCCAGAGCATTCTGTCTATCACCATATTGAGACAACAGGCCCGCCAGTGTATACGCGTGCAAGGAAGCTGCCACCTCACAGGTATGATTTAATTAAAAAAGAATTCCAGCTGATGCAGGAGTTAGGGATATGCAGACCATCGAGTAGTCCGTGGGCCAGCCCACTACATGTAGTGCCTAAAAAGAACGGTGACATTCGACCTTGCGGGGACTATAGAATGCTTAATGCAATTACAAAACCGGACCGTTACCCGATTCCCAGAGTTCAGGACTTTACCTATGGTTTACATAACAAAAAAGTTTTTTCAAAAATTGATATTTGTCGAGCGTATCACGTTATAAAAATTAGGCCGGAAGATATTGAAAAGACAGCGATTATTACCCCATTCGGACTTTTTGAGTTCCCAAGGATGACGTTTTGACTGCGTAACGCGGCACAAATATTATATTAGCAGGTATAGAACATTTGAATAGTTTAGATGATAAGAATATAACCGGAGAATCATATGTATTCGGGTACCTTGATGACGTCATCATTGGATCAGATAACGAGCTAATACACCAAAAACATTTGCGACTGTTGTTCGAGCGTTTCAGTAAATTCAGTATGTCAATTAACTTAGGAAAATGTGTTTTTGGTCAGACAAAAATAGATTTTTTAGGATATGAGGTTTCAGAAAAAGGTATTAGTCCGTTACACGACAAAGTTCAAGCTATCGAAATGTACCCGAAGCCAGAAACTGTTGTGGACCTTCGCAGGTTTCTCGGCATGTTAAACTTCTATAGAAATCACATACCGAACGCCGCGAAAGTACAAGGAACGTTAGATAGGTATTTGCATGGAGCAAAAAAGAACGATAAGCGTAAGATACAGTAAACAGACGAGGCTAGTAGGGCATTTGATTTGTGTAAGGAGAATTTAAAGAACGCCGCCACTTTATCGCATCCGATTGCAAACGCAGAATTAGCTTTAATGACCGACGCATCCGATTTCAGTATCGGCTCGGTGTTACAACAAAAGGAAAACAACACTTGGAGACCCCTAGGATACTTTTCGAAAAGGCTTACGGAATCCCAAAAGAAGTACTGCACATATGACAAGGAACTTTTGGCGATTTACTCAGGCATCGTTTATTTTAGGGACTTAATAGAAGGTAGGAATTTTACGGTGTATACAGACCATAAACCGTTAACATTCGCATTTAGTAAGTTAGGCTCAAACAAAGAATTACCTAGAAGGGCGCGACAGCTGTTATTTATTAGCGAATTTACAAATAACATCCAACACGTAACAGGTAGGGAGAACGCAGTTGCGGACGCATTGTCGAGGATAGAAGAGATAACATGTCTGAACCCGATACAATACCTAGACATCGCCCATGCGCAGGCCGATGACGCTGAGTTAGCAAATTTATTGAGTACAAGTACCGCTAGTAGCATGCAATTGAAACAAATATGTAAAAAAGCATTTTGGCCAAATATGAACAAGGATATAGGAATTTGGGCAAAGACATGTATTCAATGTCAAAAAAGTAAAATAGTGCGACACACGGTGTCTAAGTTAGGTACTTTCGAGGAAGGCGACCGTTTTGCACATTTGCATATCGATTTAATAGGACCACTACCCGTGACGGAACATGGCTATCGGTACTGCGTGACGATGATAGATCGGCGTACACGATGGCCTGAGATTTGTCCAGTTACAGATATGACGGCTGAGACTGTTGCAAAAGCAGTTTATGATAACTGGATCTGTAGGTACGGTTGTCCAATTTTCCTGACGTCAGACCAAGGTCGGCAGTTTGAGAGCGAATTATTCATAGATTTAATGAAAATATTAGGCATTCGTAAAACACGCACTAGTCCCTATCATCCGCAGGCAAATGGTAAAATAGAAAGATGGCATAGGTCTTTAAAAGCGGCATTGATGGCGAGGCTAACCAATAACGCAGCTTGGTTCGCAGAATTACCTACGGTGATGTTAGGACTGCGAGCAGCGTGTCAGGCGGACAGCGGTTACATAAGCGCAGCGGAATTCACTCTTGGTCATTGTTTACGTTTACCTGGTGAATTTTGTAGCGATAGTATTACTAAAATAGAGAATCCACAAGCGTACATAATTAGATTAAGAGATATTTTAAATAGTATTAAACCTAAATCTAGAGATGTTAGTAATAAAAATATGTTTGTACATGCTGATTTAGGTTCCTGTTCACATGTTTTCTTGAGAATAGACGCAGTACGGAAACCTTTAGTACCACCTTATTGCGGACCCTACAAGGTATTGGAAAGAAATAAAAAGAATTTTAAGATTGCGATAAATGATAAAATTTCTTATGTTTCAATAGACCGTGTAAAGCCAGCGTACATACTAGATGAGTTTAATAGCAACCAGGTTAGCGGAAACTTAGATCAGCATAAGCAGGTTAATGAACCTTTAAAAATTACGCGTAGTGGTAGAAGTGTTAAGCAACCCGTTAGGTTTATGTTTTGATTTGTAAGCAACATACTTAGTAAGTAGGTAATTGCAAATTTAGCGATTGTTCAGCTAATTGCAAAACCAATTTGTATTTAGATTAAAAAGAAAAATATGGAATTAATTTATAACTGTGTATATATTTATAACATTTACACTTTGTCATAGTTTGTATTTAAAAGTATCAGTAGTCAATTTTTTTTTGTGTTTATATGTATCTACTTATATTTTTTTAAGAAGGGGGTGTATGTAGAGGTGTATGTAGAGGTGTGATTATTGTCTATATAGATATTTCGTAATTCCATTTGTAATATTGTCAACGTATCATTATTTCATAATTCCACTTGCACGTGGATAAATCAGTCGCCCTATAACCGCCATGTAAGTCAGAGGACAATAAAGCTAGTGAATTCTATTACGGTTTTCATTTGGTGTACCTCAAACACTAAAAAAGTCATCGCTGCACCTCGCAAATTATTGGCCACAGAAGGCACATCCGTCGCAGATGCGTGCAACGAGCTGTTTATATTTAGGTCAATACTATTCGGTGCAGGAGTAAGGTCGGTACACGCCGCGTCCTCCACTCGCCTCGATGTCTCGCTCACTCTCTCATAGTGGCTGTACACACTCGTCGAGACACCCCGAGGCAGGCCGAGTGCGAGAGTGTACAATAGAGGTCTCGTCTCGCTTCCTCGCAGTTGGTCTCGCCTCTCTCGGTCGCCTGTCGGCTTTGTGTCGGCGCACGAGTAAAACGAGAGCGACCTGTACACACTAGCGGTTTCCACGTCTATTATTAACGGTGTTTTAAATAAAATTAACGTAACGAGTGTGTACAGGCTGCGCTCTTCTCTCAGTCCTCTCGGTCGACACTCTAGCCGAAAGGCTCTCGCCGAGTGTGTACAGCCACCATCAGGGTCAGTGCAGCCTTCGTATCTGCCATCGCGCGTCGGATTAGAACCCGAAGTACAAACTGACGCCTCGACACGCGACAGTGTATCTAACGCCTGATTTTGCTCTTGCGTAAAAGAGACAAAATCTTCATCCAAATAGCTGGTAGCGGTGACGAATGACTCAACCTATCTGAGCGGTCGTCGAAATGAAACGTTGACATATTAGATGGTCTGTCATTAATAGCGCTATTTGGTAAATATCCACTCATCATTTATATTCTTGTACGTAAAAAGCGTATTTCTTAATGGTCCGTCCCTCATTATTTCCACTTCTCGCTTAAGTAACTCGAACTTTTCAGTTGTTACAACTTTCTCCTCCAACAATGACATAACTTTATCTCCAAATTGAAGAACATTTGTACTTCTACCTATAATATATACTATTTTTATAAAATACTAGCTGACCCGGCTAACTTCGTTCCGCCTAACAGACTAATAATATCTTGTTAACTTTAGTTAAACTTAATTTAGGATTTCATTAATATTAATACACCTTTTTTTGCAAATACAGAAATAATTTATTGCTTTACATTGCGAAAGAAGAATGTCAGTTTTACTCTTCTCTCTAGCGCCAATATTGCGATACTGCATGTTAAAGCACTTTCTGATATACAACATTTTTTGATGAGGTAACACATGTCTTCAATCAAGATCAAAGCCTGGTTATGCTTCTCCTCATTCACTTCAAGATCGGAATTTCTTCAACTGACACGAATTCGATGTAAAATGCTGCGTAATTTTGACAACAGATGGCACCACATGGTTTTGCATTCGTAAAATTAATTAATTAATCTATGGTTATTCGATAACTTATCCGATATTTTATTACTTATTCTTATATACTTTATACTATTCGGAGCGGAGAAGGATCCACCAAAAAAGTGATAACTAACATCGGTCCAGCCTATCTTGAGTTAGAAGTGGTTTAACTAACACGACTTTGTTTTATATATTTAGATAATATGTATTTATTAAAATAAATTTATAAGGTATCGACTATCGATCAAGTAAAGGATGTCAATTTTCAAGTTAACAGAAGAATGAAACGTTAGTCCATTTGACATTGACATATGAATAAATTCTGTAATTTCTAGTTTCTGCTTTCTTGCCGCCGCTGAATTCCAAACTTTGGCAGAGTTTAGTGTTAACTGTTAACTCAATTGTTATTTTTATGCGAAAACAACTTAGGTACTGTGATAAGATAACAATTATTCGTGTCCCGATAAGTTTATTAATCCTTAAATCGGGACCACGCCTTCGCTTCAATTAGTTTACAATCAGCTGTTGAAGTGTACGAGCGTCCTAAGTTTTTATTCATAAGAATTATTATTTATTTTCGACTGATAATTGATAAAATTTGTGCTAAGAATGTCAGTGTTGAATAATTTTACTGTGTCGATTGCGAAAGGATTGCGCCGTAAGTATTATCAATTTAGTATCTATTTCAACATCGCCAAGTGTTTACAAAGTAAATAACTTAAACTTACAGATCATGTCTATATGCACCTATAACTACATAATTAGTTTTAATGATTTATCTTCTATATAATTTTACATCCTCAAAACTTATCTCAGGTTATTTTTGTATTTGTAAAACCTTGTGCTGCATCTGTACTAACTATTAATGTTGACAATGCCAGAATGGACAAGAAAATTAAATAAAGTGTAACAACTTTTTCTTGTACTCTAATTAAAATTATATTCTAAGGTTTTATTGCATTTAACTGGTTTGTTGTTCTTCATGTTGTATCTGCACTTAAGATATATGAAAAACAACCCCGTTATCAGTTTATATCTAAATAAATAATAATTTTTTTACTGAACCAACTATTTTTATTAAAACAGTAAGTTTTATTTATTGCTTATTATCCTAGAAAATTTTGCTTATAAATTCTATGCTTACACTCTGTCTGCTATAAGAGATACAGCATAAAAGCCTTAAAATGTTAGAATTTTAGATCAAGCATTACTGGTTAACCAATATTTTAAATTAATTATTAAATGTATTAAGACCTCTTTTTCCCTTTCTTATGATAATAAAAATGACATTGTTTTCATAAAATGGTCTTATTATTTCAGATAAATTATTACATATGACTTGCTAATATCCAGTCACCTTACTGACCTTATGAGAAGATCATACCAATAATTACTTCTATGCTTCTATTAATAATTTACGTTTTAATAATATTAATAATAGAAATCATTCATTTGCTTATCAATTAATGTTGTGTTAATAACATATTTCCTGTAACCTACTGCATATCTTAGAATTTTCATAACATCATGATAATTAGTCAATAACAATATGCATTTTTATCAAATGCAATCTACTATTATCCTTCACATCTTTGTTTTCGTAGTGGTGATTGATTATTTTTTTCTAGAATATACATTGGTTTTATGCATTCAATATAAATTGTATATATATTATATTGGTAAATGTTTCTACTGAAACCAAACAAAGTTGGTTTTAAATATCCACATTAATTTTTTACATTCATAAAACACTTTAAAAACTGGACCTTATTTCAGGAATCCTTCATTAAAATAAAATAAGTTGACCTTTTCATACAAAACAACTGTCCATTCAAGTGAAATGTAGAATATCAACAAACCTGTTATCTATCGCTAAAAATAAAGACACATACAATGTAGTTTATCAAGATGCATTCCATTGACATTGCAGCCTATAAATTTATATAAATAGACAGTGCTTATTTCCCAGCCCTAGCATAGTATGCGACATTGCCTGTATACAAGAAAAATAAATGTTTAATATATTTCTATATACGTATCAAATTTCATTATTGCTTGTGTAATTATAGGTACATAATAGAAATGTATTAACACAGTAATCCACGACAAAATAGAACCAGCTTCTTGGCCAGGCCAAGGCTCGACAGTCTGAATAGAAAACTTATATTTTGCCTACGTTGTTACGCATATCTTAGAATTTCTAGATTGTTCATTAATCATTAAAACATGATGTTATAATCGTGTGAATGTGCATGAACTGATTAAATACACAATAGATAAAATAGATTAAATTAGGGTACAAACTTTGATACATATTGATTGATAACTTATCTTTATTATACTGACTTTGACCAAGAAAGTTATTATGAAAGAAAAGTATTTTTATTTAAACTTAAATTAGACTTGTCTAACTAAATTCTGGTACAAAATTCATCTTTTGTAAGAGTATAATGTATATACAGTGAAGTACCCATGCAATGTCTGGCTACTGGTCATTTATAAGGTTTCTTATTAATTAACCTTAAATTTTAAAATAAAGAATCTCCAGTGAATCGAAACTGAGATAGAGAAATGAAACTTTATGCTTTTCACAATATCAACCAAGGTGACTAGATCATATGATGTTGGAATTGACATTAGAATAAACAAAGATAGAATCAACTATAAGAGAAAGGTCTTAAAATATTCTTATATTTGATGGTTATCTTCATCAGCAGTTTTCAAATATCAGACAATAACCATATAATGTTCTCTCATCGCTGTCCCACTGACCGTAGGCTATCGTGTGTAAATTTCCACGAGGCCCTTTTACTAAAATCAAGTTATAAGTGGTAAGAATCCACGGAGGGCAGAGTTGGATGATAACAACTGGAATAACACTTGTGTGATAATGCACTATAACAGTTATTTAACATCGAATATAGATTAAATATTATCGCTCTCTGTTGAGATGTTTTTCAAATCTCACAAAACAAACTAGTTGAGTTTAATACTATTGAAACAAACTGCTGTTTAAATAGTATTAAACTCAGGTACTTCAATAGTATTAAAATCAAATCAGGTATATTGTAAGTAAATAAAACTTCGAGTATATAAATACAATTTATTACATTATAAGTTGACGTTTCGAGTGGCAAGAAGTCTTGGTCAGCGAACGAACTCTGTAAAGAATAACTTAATGCAGCCATCTGAATGCACAATCGTCTTAGACAGGCACGGCAACTACTACACTACCATCCGGCTTTCCTCATATTAAAGAAGATTTCCGCGAGAGAACTGTCAATGTTGGGTATTGATTATAGTAAAAATATTAATATAACTAACAGTTAAAGATTAACCTCCTTATTCATTAAAAATAAATTAGTCTAATTTGAAATAAAAAATATTTCGTAAAAATCGAAAACAAATGTTGTTCAAGTAACGGGTTGATAAATCATATTACGACGTTACAACAACTGACAATAAGTTTCATACTTATAACATTCTATCTTAAAACATCGTGAATGTATCAATGAATTCATTGATTCCAGGTCTAAGAAGCAAAGAAGTACCAGCCCGTCGTCAGCATGCATCTAAAGAACAAAAGCTCAAAATGGAAAAATGCCTCATTGTTTCAAAGGTCACCAGATATGAATATGAAAAGTATGTTGTATTTGGTGTTCAGTTTATATCTATATTATATCGCTTTATATTGGTTGGGCCGTTCAAGTATTACGTAAACAGATTTACTGCAATTTATTCTATTTATTCCTCTTGTCAGCAAAAGTAAGAAAAGCTCTCAAAAATAATAGTACATAAACGTGTTAATTGTTTGAAGGAATCCTGGAAAATTCATTTCGTTTTCATGCATTGCCTATGATGTGCTATGTGTGGGTAATATGTGTAAAAAAAGTAAATAATTACTGTTGACGTAATCTCCAAATAAGTAAATCAAAGTTCTTCCCCCTCACCCCCCTATAGTGGTTAGGTAATATTTGAAGGCCCTTAGTGGAATTTTTAATAGTGTTTAATAGTGTCTTAAATAGTTAATGAAACTGTCTAAAATTAACAAAATTTTAATTATTTTCGATAATGTTCTTGCTACAAGGAAACCGCTTCAAATAAAAGAAAAGAATTAAGGGCCACTTTTTCTCCTGGTGATATTACATCTTGTATGTATACAATATATCTAATATATAAAATTCTCGTGTCGCGGTGTTTGTGGTTAAACTTCTCCGAAACGGCTTGACCGATTCTCATGAAATTTTGTGTCCATATTGGGTATAACTGAGAATCGGACATCATCTATTTTTCATCCCCTTAAATGTTAAGAGTAGTCCACCCCAATGTTTTTTTTTAATTTTTCGATAAAAATTTTTATGATACAACATTAAAAGATACATACAAACCCTAATTTTCACCCCTATACGATCAACCCCTATTTTTTATTATAAATTATAAACATGGAAAAACGACGTTTGCCGGATCAGCTAGTATACTATATATATTGTATATTTTATATTAAATTTCAGGCACAGTCACGACAACATATCGAATTGGGAGCTAGAGAAGATACTACGAAATCGTGGATCTGACTATGACTCCATGGTATCGAATCATAAAGAACAGAAATCCTTTGAAGAGGGAGTGGCCAAGGCGTTAAAAGAAATGGGAGTTAAAGTTGAAATGGCTAGTAGGTACGTGTTATATTGTCTTTGGGAGCGTTCAAGTATTACGTAACGAATTTTTGTCCTTTTGTAAAACGTTACGATGCGGGGCGAGGATTGAATTACGCGTTATTGTTAATATTATTTTCTACTTACACCACATAATAGTAACTAAAGAGTCACTAGGTAGTCATGAAACGTTTTACTAGACTTGGGTACAGTACTGTACTTGGGTACTGAAAAACGTTACGGCGAGTTAATGGGGGGGTCAATTATCTTCAAAAATTGCGTTACGTAATACTTGAACGCTCCCTTTGAGTATAAACAAAAATTCATGGTCATGGTGAAAGATGTATATAACAGTATATAGAGCTCATTTAAACTTGTTATTTAAATACAAACAATATTCAAAAATAAATATATACTGTCAAAATCTGTTATAACGACATCGAAGGGACTACTCATATTTGGTCGTAAAAACCGATAGTAGTAACAGCCGATGACCTTTGATTTTGGTCAATATAACCGGTATGTTGTTCCAAACGATGTCGTCGTTAACGGTTTTGACTGTATACAATTTTATTATCTTCTATCTTCCAACTATTTCCACTCTATTTATCTTTTGGGGGGGGGGCTCTTTCTTTTTTTTGGGGGGGCCCCCCCCCCCTTTTGTGGGGGCTTGTTTTTTTTTTGGGTGGGGCCCGGGCCGTTCTCTTGACCATTCCCTTTAAAAACATCATCATACTTATCATTATCTCCTAAATAATCAAAAAAAACCATCAAAGGATTTAAAAAAAAAAAAAAAAAAAAAAAAAAATTTTTGTGGGCCCCCCCCCAAGGGGGGTGTGGGGGGGGGAAAAGGGGGGGAAAACACCCCCCTTTCTCTTTTAAAATAGGTTTACAATATTTTTTGCCATTTGTTAAATAAACATTCTCACACTATCTGTTTACATGTTCCTCACATATTTACTCGAACCTTAGAATATTCAAAAAAAAAAAAAAAAAAAAAAAAAAAAAAAAAAAAAACAGTGTGTGAGGCCCCATAGCTATTAATTACATTTGTAGTATGCTCTTGTTTCTAAAATCAGCACCAATTTGATTTGAGGCACCAGTCCATAGGTTTTACTATGGAGCTTGACCATCTGTTTCAAGCATTTACAAATAACAAAGTGTTTCCAATGTACTTGTTTAAAAAACATAAATTTTCGTTCATTTAGCTTTTAAGTCACAAGGTATTTTATTGTACATTACAAGTAACCCATAAATGAATTTTGAACGTTGGCTAACTGAATTTAGTTTTTATCTTTATTTCTAGTACTAAAATGTCTTTCACTTTCTAAAAGATGTAATTCTTTCTTACATAGATAATATTTTCATAATGAATTGCCAACGTCCATATATTTCTTTCTTAAATAGTTCCCTCAGAGTTCCAACGAGTAGATTATAAATGGCTCTGGCTGGTCTCTTTTGCAAAATAAAGGTTCTGTGTCTCACCCCCCAAGAAATGGAATTCTCTAAATTAAAAGGTGACAAAGCGCAGTTTCTAGATCGGGTAAACTTCTGGCGAACGCAGATGGGGGGGGGCGCCCCGCCCCCCCGGCCCCGGGGGGGGGGGGGGGCCCCCCCCCCGGGGCCCCGGCCGGGGCCGGCCCGGGGGGCCACCCCCCCCCGGGGGGCGCCCGCCCCCGGGGGGGGGGGGGGGTGGGGCCGGCCTCTTTTCCCCCAGGATTCCACTCAAGGAGCTTGCGAGTCGATCAGTTCTGGCCCATGCGCGCTATGTGGCCTGCCCTGTCCATCTGTAAAAATATTACTTACTTATATTTCATTTAATTATAGAGATTCAGTTCAGTTCTTGGACTTAGATATATGTTTAGTTCGAACTTCTGTCATATTTTAAAATTAACAGGAATCTTACTCCAAGATTCAGAAAACACAAAATCCTCATGAGCATTAGTTCGTTCATTAAATTCAAACTTAAAATAACTTTATTCATATAGGTAAACAAGTACACCTATGAACGTCAACAGAAAATATGTTAAATGAATCGTAAATTTACATTTACTACCAGTTCGCAAGTCAGGGGCGTAGAGCGTTTGAACTGGAGCAAATCAATCCCAAGGATTAGGATCATTTAAATAATCGACAAATTTATTTAAAGCTCCATTGAATCATTTAACGATGGCTTTGAATTTATTTAGTGATAATTCTCTAATTTCGCTTGGGAGTTTGTTGTAAAAACGAATACAATTTCCATATAAGGAGTGGTTTATCTTCTGGAGCCTGGTTGGTACGCTTAGATTATTTCTGTTTCGAGTATAATACTGGTGAAAGTCACCATTTGTTTTAAAATCATTTATATTTTTTTTTACATACAACGAGCCTTCAAAAATATATTGACCAGATAGTGTCATAATATTTAATTCCTTCAAATTATCAGTACGAAGTGAGCACGATCAATTGAAACAATAAACATTTATAACACAAGTTAATGGACAAGGTCACCGCGTGTTTGTCCACGATAACACAGTGATATAGATTTTGCAATATCAATTTGCTATTTTTTTATCAATCACCTCTTATTATCAATTAAATCGTCTTTATTAACGCACTGTCATTGGTGCTATTTCGTGTATATATGACCTATATTATATAAATAAAAGTGGATATATTTTTGCTATCTTAATATATATAAATTACGCGTCACGTTGTTTGTCCACTATGAACGCCTAAACTATTTAACCGATTTCAATCAAATTTTCACTCCGTGTGCTGGTAACTTAAAAGATATGATACCTTACACATATATATATAATTCTACTGTATGTATGTATGTAACTCCTCTTAAACGGCTGGACCGATTTGAATTATTTTTTTGTATGCGTTTGGGTGGAGCTCTGGATAGTTTAGATTCACAAATCAGCCCGTCAGATGGCGCTGCAGTCGGTACTTTCATACTTTGTTTAATATCCTAATCGCTTGAAATATCATGCAGGAAAACGTCTGTGGGGTCCGCTAGTTTCTCTATATATAGGTCTTGTAAAAATATACGTATACGTAAGTTACATACGGCTTCAGAAGACTGGACATTTATTTTATTTGAAAGTAAATATAGCCCTGTAAAACCCAAATAATGTAGTATTTTAATGAACAAAATACAAATTTTACTTTTATTAAAAGTATAGATATAAATAAAAACATTTATTCGAGTATAATAAGTATTACATAGAGTTAATGTTATTATTGAATTTAATATTAGTATTCTTCCAGTGGTCTCTTATATTCGCTACTATTTTCCAATCTTTTCCCGTTATTTCTTTTATTTCACCATCTCAGGGTTCCGGTGGCCGTCCTCTATTTTTCTTTCCACTGGGATATTCTAAGTAAAAGTCTTTTTGACCCATCTGTCATAACAAACGCGGGCTATGTGACCGACCTATTCCACTTTAAGGACCTATCCGGTCGCCAAACTCCAAAAAAGTACATTGTTTCTTTCCATTTTTCGTCCTCGTTTCTTGAAGTAGGGCGAATGGAAAAATATATAGTGGAGTTGAGTAGTTTATGCATCCATTTTGAAAGATCGATACACGATTTAAATACCTTCGCTCGATAGAAAAAAAATCCAAACATAGCCAATTTTTGACACTTCGAATCCATTTTATGACGAAAATGTGTATAGAACATGATTTTGAAATTTACTCGATATATTTTATCGCAAGCCAAGTAATGTATTTCAGAAAAAAAATTGATAAAATTACATTAATTTAATTTACTTGTTATGACGGGCCAGCGCGCCTCAGTGCTCCAGCTCTCGACTGCGCCCCGCAGTCCACCCCGCAGTCCACCCCGAGACACTGACACAGCAATTCGTGCTGGGATAGGGCCTTAACTTTTTTGAGTGTTACGACGTGTTATTTTTGTAAGGTTTCGTTCTTTTGTTTTTCCTTCGTCTTTTCAACCGAAGAATAGAACGCTCCATAGCCCTTTGGGATACTCCAATCTTCTTTATCAGCCCCTTGTTATAACAACAACTACGAACTACGTAATTTTACTGCGTAATTTATAGATAAATGATAAATTTGCGATTATTCGATAAATTTTAATATCATCATTACACTTAATTTACCGCGCATACAACTTATATAGATTTTCAAAGTGTATCTTAAGCCGCTGCTGGTCGTAAAAGGCCAGCAACGCACTCGCGAGCCCTCTGGCATTGAGAGTGTCCATGGGTGGCGGTATCCTCATACGTTTAGTTACTAGCGTTTGGCCCCTGTTCTATTAAAAAAGCCGCAATGTTGTAATAGGTAAATTGACAAAATTTCATATAAAACACAATTCTAGAATCTAAATTTATTTTGATTACTAATAAAGGCAGCTTCTGCCTTCATATTGGGGTCTGTTCAGATCTCGCAATACTCGGATAGAGTTAGGTACCGATTAACTTAAATTATGTCTTATTTTAGGTTAACATATAACGAAGAAATGATAAATTGGTGCGACGCAGTTGTTCCGTGTGGTGGTGATGGGACCTTCCTGCTCGCCGCTTCAAGGGTCAGGGACGCTAAGTAAGTCTTATCTAATGATATAGTATTTATGTAATCATATATCGTACACAATAACAATAGTTTGTAGTAAACGTCGTATCAAATTTAAATTTAAATCTGTTATTTGCCAATTTTTTTGTAAAGCCATTTTTAATAATTTATTACGTTACCGACGAAGTTTTTTTAGGATTTCTAAAGCTAAAACGCAGTTTAGGTATAATATCAAATTAAATCAAAATTGTTTATTCGCATGGGTAACACGTTCATAAGTGTCCTTTTTTGCATGACTAAAGTTATTTTTAGTTTGAGTTACAATGTACGTCAAAAACAGAAATACATATTAAATGCTTCTAATTTTACATTTACTGCCAGTTCTCTAACCAAGGGCGTAGAACTGGTAATAAACTCTCCGCCACTCTTTTTAATCACCAAGTTTTTTGTTTTGCACAACGTTTGTAAGCTGCAACCATTAAACCACGTTCCACATGACATCTTAAGTAATAAATAATAATAAAAAAATTAAAATCAAAGATTTATCCTGTATCAGCAGGAGGCATGATGAAATAAGAGCACGCACTAAGCACCTACATTCTCGTGGGAACAACACGCAACATTACAATACTTTGGGAGGTCCCAGTGCAATTTTTGCTTCATCATTTATTGTTCTCTTCGTGTTACCTACTCAGTCGTTTTTATTATTAAAAAATAATTATTTGTGAGGGGTTCAAGTGCACAGGCGCCAATCAGCGCCTGTGCACTTGAACCCCTTAAATATTTAAGTTGGCATCTGGTAGATAGTACATATCCCCAGAGCTAGAGCTTTTTTCGCTCAACGAATAACTATCGCAATACAGCGAGGAAATGCTGCCAGCTATAAGTGTTCACTACGACAGGGTTCAAACGTTTTAAATGTTTTATTAATACTATGTTCTATTTAATACATTTATAATATAAAATAGTATTAATAATTGTTGTCCTTTAGTAAATACAACTTGAATGTTTTCAGTAAACCAGTGATAGGTTTCAACAGCGCGCCGCATAAGTCCGTGGGACGCCTGTGCCTGCCCACCTGGTGTTCCAATGATCTCAAGGGTGCGCTACAATCTTTAAAGGAGGTCAGATTTTTTATACTCTGTGATTAATTATAATAGCCTTTAATTCAGATACATTTCCATTTAAGTCCTCTTTTAGTGTAACTGTGCGCCCTTTTTTGGCAAAGGCCCGTCCAAATCCCGCCATTCCTCTCCGCACTGTGCCACTCTCTGCCATGTACCACCTGCTGTTTCTTTAATGTGTTTTATCCACCTTCTAGGTTGCCCCCCTCTTTTTTGTTTGCTGTACCTTGGGCACCAGATTAGTAGTTTTTTGCTTCACTTTTCCGTTCTTTATTTTATTTATTGTTATTGAACACCTGTTACCTTAGTTATTTTTTTTCTAATTATTAATTGTTAGTAAATGAGAACAAACCCATCATATATTTTTATTCCAACTGTCAACTGTCAAGTCCAACTGTCTTTTAATTGTGTTAAGTTGGTAGACCCTCTCTTGTGTTGTGTTTTCTACTGTGTGTCTTTACGTAAATTGTGTGTAATTACGTAAATGTGATTAAATACGTACGTTTATAATATTAGTTATTATTAGTATGTCAGTTAACGCTTTTAGCTAATTGGGAATCTATTAAACTGAAACCATTTGTTAAAATTATAACTTAATACATTTCAGGGTAAGTTTCGTTGGATGCGTCGTTCACGGATACGTACGACGATCACGAGCGACCAGAAACTGTTGGATACGATCACGCCCGTTGATTTGCACACTCTGCACTTTTGTAGGTGAGTATTTCAAAGCATTTTGTTGTAAAGAAAAATTATGATTTTATTTGATTAGAAACAGTGGTACAAACTTCCCAAAGTATCGAACATGTTTCAAAAATATTCTGAATAGGCATTTTATCGTAAGCATCGGATCATTGTTTTAATTTTAAATGTGTAAAGTTAAAATTTCGTTCGTTCGTTATTGACAGAAAAACATTAAAAACGGATCGTCATCTGAAAATACAAGATAGTACAAGTACTTAGTATTCGCTTTGTAATCGATGACACAAAATTATAAAATATACTTGAAGAAGTAGAACTTCCAAATTTACTATTATAATATAGTTTAAAAGTAGGTTTTAACTGTAACTTTGAGTTAGATAACTCCACATAGGAATTAATTAATATTTTGACGGTGTTTTGTTGAATGGAATGTGAAAAATTAATCTTAACTTCGGTTTCAAATCAAGGCCGTAGAACGGACGAGAAGAGATGGCAAAATAAACTGTTTTTTTAAAAAGTTAAATATTTTTCATATCAAAATATATATAACTCAAGCAAACATCGTTTCGTCTTAATAATTTTTTTACTTAGCCTACCTTTTTAGTAGCTACATACCAACATATGGAACATTTTGCTATGCTATCCCATGAACGACAATTCGCTTTTCCGGAATAAAAACCTATGTACTATGTGAAATTAAAATTTTCATTTTATTTTATATTATCAACTTTTTCTCTACACAAATAAATAAAAATAATCTGATTGGTCTAGCCGTCTTTAAGTGTCGCGATTAGCAACATATTTCGCGATTCATTTATATTTATATAAATTAAAATTGATAATTCCAGATATCCACCCGTGTCCCACCAAGAAGACAATCACGAAGGGGCGACGAGACTTAAAGACCCTCAGGAGGAGAGTAAATGTAGTTTAGCCACAAAGGTGCTGCCGTTTTTAGCTCTAAATGAGGTAAATTTAATAATAGTACAATAAAGTTTAAATAAATAAATGATTTAAATTTAATCTTATTCAATTTTATAATATTGCCAATGTTAATTACAATATTATAATAATATAGCTTTTATATTCCAAAACTCTATGATCTTTAATGTATTTTCACTCCAGTAGATCTCGGAGTCCGGTGTGCCTCTTGGCACTCTCCTCTAACCCTTCCCACTGTTCTCTATCCTTTGCGACTCTTCTGCAGTTGTAGCCTACTGTTCGTCCTCCCATCTTTTGCGTTGTCGGTCTCTTCTTCGTTTTCCGTCTCTGTATTTTGCTCCATTTTTCATGGGGGCTCAGTAGTATATGACCCGTCCATATCCATTTCATTTGGTCGATCTTAGAATGTCACACTCGTTCTAGCTCTTATTATTATACTAGACTAGACTAGACTATATTATGTCTGTGTTTCTATGCTTGTCTAATTTTCTTATTCTGAGCATGCTTCTTTTTTAAGGCTCTTTGGCAAGGTTGAAATCTGTTGATTTCATGATTTCAGTGACCAATATCTTTTCCATCAATTTGATATTCTTCTTTTGATCTCTTTGGTTATCAGTTGGAGAGATTTTCCTATACAACATAGCTTAAGAAAAGGCTCTTTTAATGAAAATTAATTATTATTTATAGTGTTTGGTAACAATATAAATACATGAAGTGTACGGTGAAGGTACCACTAGTCTAAGCCCCTAATTAGGTTCCAATTTGAGCCCATGAACTCAACTTCTAGTGAATTATTATTTCCGTTAGTTGTTTTTCCATATTGATTAGATGAGATTTTGTTAAAACAATTTATTTAAAACATTTATGTGTGATTTTTGATATTAAAATGCGTTCTACTGAGACACGTGGTGCCTACTGATTGATAGATATTCTTCAGGTATTTATTGGGGAGAGTGTGACGTCGCGGGTGTCTCTTCTCCGCCTGAAGATAGATGATGGGAAATGGGCTCATACTAAGAGTTCCGGACTCTGCGTTACAACCGGAACCGGAAGTACGTCGTGGCATTACAGGTACCACTTAGTTGTATTTGAAGTTTTTGTGTATTGTGATTTCGTCACTATATATATATTTTTTATTAAATCAGTAACGCTTTTTAGGTCTAGGCCTCAGTCTGTATCTGTTTACGATCATTTGTCAATCTAATAGGCAAGTAAGTGATCAGCTTCCTGTGCCTGACACGAGCCGTCGACTTTTGGGTCTAAAGCAAGTCGGTTTTCTCACGATGATTTCCTTCACCTTTCGAGAGAATGTTAAATGCGCACATAGAAAGTTCATCAGTGCACAGCCGGGAATCAAACCTACGACCTCAGGGATAATAGTCTCAGGCTAAACCCGGGCCAACACTGCTCATTCAAATATTTAAAAGTATCAAAAGTTAACTTTTCTATAGAACTAATACAAAATGATATATCTCAAATTAATTTTAATATTTAAATGGCTTTATTGTGTTGTGCTAAATGATTTTTTATATAAACACATTTTCAGCCTAAGACATTAATTAAAAAATATGAGTATTTTTTTTTCTCTCTCTCTCTCTCTATTTCGTATCCAATAAATTTAAACGTAAAGTGTTTAAAAAAAATAGATTCCCTAGGTATATATAAAATAAGAATGTATATATAGTATAGAAAAATGTTTTCAGCATAAACTGCCTCAGGACCCACTCAGTACTGGAGCTGATGAAGATCCTCCACGAAGAGTACGGGGCCGATCTGGACACGTCTTTGGAGAAGGCTCGCGAGGTCACCGAGAAGTACAATACCAAGTTAATGTTTCCCCCAGGTTTGCTTTGTTTTTTCATTACATTTATGTGCAGCGTTTACGTCGAAGAAAAGGAAGAGAGCGATTGAGAGAGAGTGAGAAGGGTGAATTATAAAAATTATATTTTTAAAATTAAAATTTCGTAAAGAGAATTTATGAAATATTAGTATTTTATATTTTATGCAAAATAATTTATTGAAATCTCAAATGACGAATTGTATGTTAAAATGCCACGTGTTTTTATTATCGAAGAAATAAATTTAAAAAATTAAATTTATTATTTGTATTAATTTTCGACACTTAATATTTTAATGACAATTAAATTCCTAACATATCTACCTTTTTCCCTCCCTCTTAGTCTCGGAAGTCTAAAGAAGTTTCACTTCTGACATGTGTGCTTTGTACGCACGCATTTTTTTTACTATATACTAGTTTTTATTTAGTAATTACTTAATTAAAATAACTCTTGGCAAACTTTCCATGAATGTTAGGGTTAGGTACCCGATAGGTGCTAATATGTAAATTAAAAAAGCTTTAAATATAAACATAAATAAACACAGAACCTCTGAATTTAGTAATCATTTTTATTGCCCATTAAATAATACTCGTTAATCGGTAAAAATATATTCCATTATTTTTTATTTTTATTTTATTTTATTTATTCTATACATTGTTAAACAGATTTATAAATATTCTTTCTCTTTCGAATCCCAGACTCCGAGCAATTAGCGTACTCCGTCCGCGAGTACATAACCTTCGAGGAATGGCCAGCTCCTCGAGGACTCAGGGTCAGGGACAGGGCCGAAGCCGTCACCGTTCGGAGCCACTGCACTGATGCCGGTGAGTTTAATATTTAAAACCAAAATAATATATATATTATACTTAATTAATATAATAACGTATAATATTGATATTTAAAATATATTTTTAGGCTTAGTAATAGATGGGAGCGTATCATTCCCTTTCAACGACGGCACCCAGGCGCTGTTGGAGATTCATCCCGAAGACTCGCTTATGACAGTTCAAATGGATGACGCATTACCTTTTTAATTTATTACATTTAATATATGTAAATCAAAAATCTAGGTTTAATACCAAGCTGTAGCAAAAACTATACGTACAATCGAATAGTTAACGCATTTTTGCAATTAAACTAACGTTACTATACAAGATGTGAGTATTTATTAATATTCGTATAGAAATTAGAATAGATAATTTGTATAGGAAAAATATCATATATACAAAAATGTACGGTACAGTGTATTTCGAATAGTTTTCTAATACTATTCGAAAACGAATGTCATGTTTTAGATACACATTAAACTTACATAGCTGCGTCTACTATGCAAATATTATTATTCTGTCACATTAACAATTCCAATGTACTAAGGGTTTAGAATAACTGTTGGAAGACATCTTTGAATCAAGGTGGTTATTTACCAGATTATAACAATTATTATTATTTAAAATGTGACTGACTACAATAAAAGTATTTCAATAGTTAAAAAGCTTTGCTTTCAAAAATAAATTAGTTTCTAAATTGTCTTGTGATATTGTTTTTCGAGCTTCTGAATTGTATTTATTATAAGGACTGTTAATACTTACCTAGTGTTGAACTATGCAGTAAGACTGAGTTTTTTATTTCTCTTAGGTATAAGTAAATAGTTAATCAAGATGAATGTTGATCAAACATTAGTTATTTTATATGTCTGCAAGTAATATTGTTATCCATTTATTATAGATTTTATTAATCTACATGAAAAACATTTATATGTGGGTACATTTATAAATATGTTGTCTACCCACTTAGATAACATAATTATCACAGTGGTTTCTGTGAATTTCATACAAGATTTTGCTTTAACTTTTAGTAATTTCTTTAGGCATTACTATAATATACTTGATAATTTCCGTCGAATCTTGTACCTTTGAGAATCATTATGCAGCATTATTTTATTTAAGAATTTATATATAAATAGTGTATCAAAAATAAGATCTTGCAATTATTTATTTATAAATTATTTTTCAGTATATTGTTTTATATGCGAAATAAATATACGTAAAAGTTTGTTTATATTTTCTCCCCATTTTTCCTAAAAAATGCTCAATTTTTCAGTTATTTTTTTAAATTATAAGCGGAAAAGTACAACATTTTTTTTTTTTTAATTTCTATATTTTGTTTGTTTCGTTCGGCTTTTATCCAAGAGCGTTTAATAAATATAATATTAATATAAAGCTATTTTTTTTAACATTTTATCGGGGATAAGTTTTAGAAATCTCGTCATCCATCGCCGGACACTTATGACAGTTGCTACCCCCTGCTAGAAACCACTAAACTTTAATAAATTATAATTATACTTCCGCTATATTATAAAAGCTAACTCATTTGAAATTTTTACTTCCGGTTTCGGACGTCTAATTTTTTTTATTTTGCGAAATTTATTTTCTAATCAAAAAGGGAAAAGAAAGATCTATACGAATTGCAAAAATAATCTACTCCAAAAAGAAATCGGAATTTCAATTAGGGAGCGTTCAAGTATTACGTAAAGAATTTGGGGGGGTTCTTTTGTAAAACGTTACGATACGGGGCGGGGATTGAATTACGCGTTATTGTTAATAATGGTAACTTTTAGGTTGTAATTTAGGTAAAATAAACTTTGTTCAGAGAAAGGGGATTTATTTAATGAGTTAGTCAAATAAAATGAGATTTTTTCCAAATGTTTTATTGTAATATCATATATCAAGCAGTTTCAGTCTTAGGCAAAAGTCCTCTAATACTCAGATCATAGACAACTTCCTCTATTTTCTTTACATCATACTTGAGAGCGTCGAAGCGCTTGCGCAGGTGATCATTCTTCAAATTTAATAACCTGTCAAATAAATTTACTGGATAAAAGCAAGTTATGCTTAAAATTGGCATAATTAAATTACATGAAATATTATAGGAAAATAAATAAAACATTTTTTACCATAACTGTATCTTAGTAAACTGAACAATTCATTTTTCCTCAAGGGTATTTCAAAGTATTACAATAAAAAACTTGCGTTATCCATTATTCAACCATTGACATGTAAAGTATATACTTTAAGCTAAATTTCTTACCTGAATCCAGCATTAAGTTCCATAACAAATTTTGATATCTGTAGTGGCTTGTTGTAGTCCCCACGGGTTACCGAGTTCACAGCCAACCGTGACTATAATTGATACATTTTTATTTCATTTAATTGTCTATAATAGGAGAGACATACATACTTTCATATGGTGCACACAATTAAGATTTTCTGTTACTCATTGAATATGTACTGATACTCTATTTTATTTTTTAAACATCACATGAAAAATTAATAGACAAATCAAGTACACATACAAACTTTTAAAGTGATTTTTAACTTTGAAGATACATTTTTAAATTTGTAGTTGAAAATGAATTGTGCACTTACCAATTCAGTACATAGATTAAGAAGTCCCACTAAATAATCATCAATGTCTAAATGAAAGCCATTCTTTAACTCCTCTGCACTTACTAAAAAAAAAAAGATTAATTGTAAAAACATTCTTTTTTGCAACAAGGCTTTTATTGCAAAAAAAAATAACATTAATTTTATTTATCTAGTACTTACTACCCAATACAGAAGCCACAGTCTCGTGGGTTGCCAATATTCCCTTCTCCAACCAAATTGTGAGAGAAATAAGATAGCAGTAACGTTGTGTCATGTAGCGCCAGTGATCGTGGTATCTGGAAGAATTAGAAGTATACTTCGATTTCAATTGCTACCAAAAATAATTAAATTAGCGTTCCTAGACTGATTCATATGAACAGATCCTTCTCTTTAGATACTGTGTTCATGCTATGATGAATTTAGGTGCAGTTTTGTTAGTTATAGCAGAATAAGTAGATTTAGTCTTTAAAAATAATGAAACATTGCTATTTTTTAAAAAATATTCAAATTCCTTTTAATTAAAATGTATATTTAAAGTAATAGTTATAAAAAACCATTAGAAAAAAAATTAATGGGCATAGCTAATAACAAACAAAAATAATTTAGATTTAATAACACTATCAGTAGTTTCACAGCCATTCAATTTTATAATACAATGTGTGTGTAATAGCAGTTGTTTTTACAAACTTTTAAACAAAAATATCTCATTTAAAAGAATAATACATACTTATAGTAATCCCCTGATGGAACCACTTCCTTCAACTTGCTGTAGCCAATATTTGCCTTTTCAAATAACTCACGAGCTGTTAAACATGCTGCAGAAACTACAACAATAAAAGGTTATTAAAAAAAATATTAATAAGCCTAGCAGTTGAGTGTATAATTATTACCATTGTTAAGGTTTTGGTATTAAGAATATCTTATGTAGTAGTACAATACAATATAAATTTAATTGACTCACTGGCAGACTCATCATGGTGTATCACTTGTAATACTGTTGTGATTTCCCTTGATACTTGGTCCACATCTTTGCAGATATTGCGGATTTTCTGCAAGTTATAATAATTTGGTAATAAATTCTTACTAAGTCGATAAATAAGTGACTACGTCTCTTAATAATTATAATAAACCGAGGATGAAATATTAATAAAGTAAACTTTCTACAGAATGCGCCGGCATAAAACGAGCAAGTATTATGAATTACTTGAAATTACAACTAACTTCACGTATTTCTTGTTCTTCATCAAGACTTTTTTGGAAATCACCGAATATGGTATTTATTATGTCCCTTGAGCTCATTGTTTTGACTTCTAGGTTCTTCAAATTACAAATAGTTTATTTGTAATGAATTATGATTATTTGGAAATTGGAGCCCTAGCCTCTAAATTTTAACTTGAAACTTCTGCTTTTGGCAATTGACACATCGCACAGGGCACAAGCTAGAAAGTAGAAAGATTTTTTGACTTCTTGACAGAGATTTACATACTCTTTTTTTGAACTTTATATTTACCTATAATTAGTATTTACAATTTTTAAACAACACAACAAAATATGTTTTTTAATTAATTAAAAATTATTAAAAAGAAAATTAAAACAAATTTTAAAAGTTTGGTCATTGTGGCAGTGTAGTATGTAGTGTACGCTGGCAGCATTTCCTAGCTCGATACTTATTTGTTGACCCAGGAAAGCACTAGCTCTGGGGTCACCATTCACCGGTACTATCTACCAGGCGCCAACTTAAATCTTTAATATGCGCCTGTGCACGTTGAACCCCTCGGCCCAAGATTCTCTACTCCAAAGGGAACAAAATCTAAGGTGGAGGAAAGACTTTTATATTTGTGCCGTTTATTAGTTTCTGCCTACTCTGCGGCCGCCCCAGCTTTTTTTCTAGTCCGGAGGAGGTGAGACGGGGCAAACGTGTCCCATCTTCCAAAGGATCAACATCATCCTATCCAGCCGCTTGCCATCGTCTCTTGCGATGCCTGTTGGCTCCAACATTGACGAAGGCTAGAAAGCGGCGGCCGGCGTATGTCGTTAAACAATCTGTATTGTACCTATCTGTATTCTGTTCGAAGAAAAATGTCATCATAATCGCCATATTTATTGCCTTTCCCACTAGGGATAAATTAATATCATCATCATCGCAATATTTATGTAAGATATATCAATTGTCAAATGTCAAGGATTATTTTCTCTTTAAGTCTTTTACATAGCTGATAAGCGATATAGTCATACAGATTTTAAAAATAAAATGGCCGGCGAAGTAGAACTTGCTAAAACTGCAGCTCCTGGGGGCGATACTATATTTGGAAAGATTTTGAGAAAGGAAATCCCTGCCAAAATTGTTTATGAAGATGATCAGGTACATATATAATACTTTGCGTTCTTTCAGTTCAGTGTAAAATCTATTTGGAAAAGACATTCATAACATATTAACATTCTAGAGTTTTCTTATTAAAATAAAACTAAAGTAAAACAACGTGTCATTTATTCGCCTAACATCCAGTGTGTAATCTGTGAATTAAATAACCAGTGACGATACAACCTTTTTTTAATACTTTAACCTGAGATTTCTGTGCCTTGATCTTTTGTTTTTCTATTTTGATAAAGGACTTTTTGGGTCTTAGGCGTGCCGGTTTCCTTAATTGTTTTCCTTCACTGTTCGAATGAGTGTTAAATGCTCACATAGATAGAACGTGCATTGGTGCACACCCGGAATTCGAACCTACGATCTCCGGGAGATCAACATAATACTATATACATCTCATCTACGGGAGAGTCGGAAGCCACTAGGCAAACACTGTTTGAATTGTGTGAATTCAGTACTTTTATAATAGCCTTTTTTGACAGTGTGTAGCATTCCACGATGTGAACCCGCAGGCACCCACACACATACTAGTTATTCCCCGAAAACCAATCACGCAGCTGTCACAGGCTGAAGATAGTGATGAGCAACTACTTGGTAATTTTGTACTAATTATTTAAAGCAGGCAGGCAGTTTGGCTTCAAAGTCGAGCCAACCTTAAAAGGAATATTGTTTCTTTGTAACATTCAATCTTAATTTAAGGCTTTTTGGTATGAAATGTCATTTCAGATTTAGCATTAATATAAAGCTAGTTTAAAAAAAAGCATCTTAACTAGTCTCATTGCAATAACTATAATAAGTATTGTTTATTGTCAGGTCATCTCCTGACAACGGCGCGTAAAGTTGCTGCTCAGGAAGGCCTTGACAAAGCTGGATTCCGACTTGTCATCAATGACGGCAAAAATGGTGCACAGAGTGTATACCATTTGCATGTGCATATCCTAGGAGGAAGGCAGATGCACTGGCCCCCTGGATAATTGTGTTGAATAAAGTTTCATTAATCTAGTTTATTTTTTAAATGCCTTACAATATAGCTAGTTTTTTAATTTTCTGTGGTATTTTTTACCTAAATAATTTTGTTTTGCAAAGTACATCATACTGTAAATTTAATTATGTTTAGATTGATGGCCTATTTTTGGAAAATGTATTTTTATGATACAATATATAATTCTGGCTAAAAGAAACGGACTATGAAAGGCTTATAAAGCTGTTTACATTGAGATATTTTATACAAAAGTAAATCAAACAAATATGTATTGACAAATTTGATAGTAATTTTAGGAAGGGTTTTTCCTAGTAAATCATGTTAGAAAAGAAAGAAGAAAAGTGCAAGTAGTTATCAAATTAGGTATATTTCAAAAAAACAATATTTACAGTTAGGTGAAAAAACATGAATCTCATTTTTACCCACTGCAATTTAACACAATAGATAGACAACAATATAAGAAACAATTTTAAGTACTAGAAAGGAAAATTTGTACTAGGAATAAAAAAAAATAACATCACAAAATACTGATTTTAGACGCAAAATACAAATCAGATAAAACTATTTTATAATGGTGAATTAGCAGACATATACAGCCTTGTTATATGAACTACAATAAATAAAAATAAAACCTTTTTTACAAAATCAAATCCTTCACGTCACAGATAATCTTAAATTGAATTTCATTATACACATATTTTATACATATTCAGTTTGTATATTATATTACAAATGAGAATATCTACAGTATGTAAATATAGTTTTGACAACTAGCCCGCTTTAAAATTAAAATGCAATATATTATTTATTTATATACAATACACATCACAGTCTTTATTATATTAATATACATTTAGTAAATCGTCAAAGGATTGCTTTATTAATTACTTAACAGTATGTTTAACATTTAAAAATGCATTCTGGCATTTCATGGTTTTTGGTGCATTATAACTATTCAGGAGTAGCTTTTATTTACCATAAACAATAAGGATATTTTTTTATGTTTGCTTTTGAAAGCCAAGCAAATTAGAAAATCAAAATGTAAACAGAAAAAAATCAAATTGTACATATTATATTATAATTAATTCTAGAACAAAAGTCCTATTCATATAAAATTTATTTACTACAAACAGACCTGAGATGTGTTTGACAAGGACAGGCATTTCTGCGTTTGTTTACACCAGACTACTGGAAATTTTTTGAGATTATGGCCTGGTATCTAGATTTACTGGAAATTAAACTAGGACTTCCACAGAGTAAGTTATATGTCATAACATGGCGATACAAATTTAAATGTCAGCTGCTCGAATCATGACATAAACAGTACATGACGTGAACGTCATTCTAACGCGAATGTAATGTAGTTAAAACAATACTTCATTTAAATAGCTTGATGGAATGTTATTTAAAAAAATGCATAAATTTAAAAAAAACAATTTTTATAAAATACAATTTCCAAATAACCCGCGATTATTTCCGGAAGTGGTCCATCATCACACTGTACTATTAAGTTCCTGACACATTTGATTGGCCTGTATATTCTGATATACATTTAAGTTTAAAAGGCTCAATAGATCATTTTATCAATAAATGATGAGCCGTTACCAGTGTTAGCCCCAATTGGGGTCGTATTTTGTCCATTCATAGCTCGGGGCCAAATATACACGACGTCCTTTAATAAAACATGTCACAATACCACGGTAAGCCGTCCGAGGTATTCCGCTCTGAAACAAATTTTGATATAAATATACAATAAATAATAATACCCTTATAAAAACCTCTTTTACGTAAAAAACTTAAAAAGACATACCCTAAAATCGTCCATCAACCCAAGTTTCTTAGCAGCTCGCTGGTAACTCTTAGCGTTACTGTACAAGACCCGAACTGGACCAGTCCCATAGCCCATTATCACATCCTCGGCTGTGGACTCCGGCAGTGACGCAACCAGTGATGTTAGGTTGTCGTCGTATACGTCCTAAAATAACAAAAATGAAAGCTTAACTGATTTTTGATGAGCAGACTTAATGTTATTGCTAATTAAACATTTATAAAAAAAAAAAACTTATTATAAATTGTTCGCGTTACCGCGCAGACATCACTAGAGGCATCGTGTGGCGTGGTACTACAACTCTTCTGAGGTAAAAATATATTTAGTTATTTATTGTATGTTTAGTAACACAAAAATTATAAAATTAGTTTCATTTAGTCGCTATTAAACTACATTTAAATTGTAATAGTTGCACAACAATTGAACGAATGAATATTAGTAACTATTAAATATTACTTATATTAAAGTGGCTGAGCGTGCGACTCTTATCCCTGAGGTCGTAGGTTCGATCCCCGGCTGTGCCAATGGACTTTCTGACTATGCGCATTTAACATTAGCTTGAACGGTGAAGTAAAATATCGTGAGGAAACCGGCTTGCCTTAGATCCAAAAAGTCGATGGCGTGTGCCATGCACAGGAGGCTGATCATCTACTTGCCTACAAGTATTACGTCATGCAATTTTGGAGATTATTGTCGCCCCCCCCCATGTCACGCGCCGTAACGTTTTTATGTACCCAAGTATAGTAAAAGTTACCATTATGTGGTGTAAAGTCATTGATATACAAAAACCCAAGATGCACAATAAGTCTAAAAAGTCTCAAAAAATGCGCAACATTCTTATGGCCTCTTCAAATAGCGGTGCTCGGTTGGGAGCAGTTGTCAAAAATGTCAAAGTGTTCTGTGAGAAATTGTAAAAATATTACGTCAAGAAGGCTAAAAAAGGATGGGATATCGTATTTTCGGTAAGTAAAAACTTTATTGACTAGTTTTTGTTGTTTTTATGACTGATTATAACAAGCAATGTGTGATTTTTATTTATTTTTTCTAAAAACTTCATTCAACGCACAAACTTCTATACGGCCAACTTAATGGCTGTTGTTCAGTGTTAGAACAAGCATTAAGTCTTCTTTTTACTTTAGTCGCATTATAAAAATGACCCTGTTCTAATAAGTGGAGTCGATGTTATTTATTTGTTTGTATTTTTTTATAAATAAATTTATGTACTTTTGAACTTTTTGAAGTTGTACTTCTTTAGGCGGTTATGAAAAATTGATGAGAGTGAAATTTTAGATTGGGGACCTATGAAAAAATTGGAGTGTGATATAGGTGGGAGGAGATGGGAATAAGACAAACTAAAGTAAAAGAAATAGAATATGGTGAAGCTAACTTCACGCATATTCTATTAGCATTAACAAGAATTTTAATGACCATGACAATTGACATCTGACAATGACATTTACCTTTTAAACAAATATAGGAGTTTTAATTATTGTTTAAAATTAATAATTATATACCTAGATTTTCATTATACAAAATATTTGTGAAAAATATAAAATATTTGTGAAAAATTGTACTTCTAGTGCTTAATACAATTGAGGTAATATGTATGTATATGAGTATATGTTGATTAAAACTGAAACATGAAATTATTCATTGCTTTTGTTTATTGGTTTGTTAAGAACTTTTTAGAAATATTTACGACCTATATATCAATAATTGAGAAAAAGATTTAAGACGAATACAATAAGGAGAAAATAAGGCTTAGATAAAAGAGAAGTAAACATTTTAATAAGTATGCATCTCAAAAAATGACCACATTATTTAATCAAAACATCAGATTTAATCTAGAAAATAAGACAAGAACAAAAAAAATTATGAATAGTGAATGATAAATTGAATACAAAAAAGAGTTGTCATTTATCGCCGTGAAAATAAAATAGTGAAAAGCATCTTTGAGAAAATGGTTTGAATAATTTAATGAATTTGATTGTGATGGTGTGGGTAGGAATGTTAATATAAATAAAGGGATAAGGTTAACCTTTAAGATAGGATATGTTACAACATTACTTTATTCCCTAAGGGTAGTTAGAGATATTGTAATACCTCAAAACATCCATGTTGATTGAGACCGAAACTCTTCTGAGAAGTGAGCCCATTCCCACTTATAATGGAAGTGGGTATAATACACCTTAATACCTGAGTGCGAACCACTCACCATGATACTTAAATTAATAGATGTTATTTATATATTTAGGTTATTACAAATAAAATCATTTTGGAAACAATTGATATCCCAAAAGCAAATAAAGCCAACAATGAAAGGTAATAAATAGTTTTGACATAACTTGAATACTAAAAAAGCCAAACAAAGGTGTGAAACAGTGACAACATAACTTAACAATTTCATTATTTTGTAGGATTAAAGAAAGGTTAAAGAAAATCATGTCGAACTGAAAAAAGAATCCCCAAACAACTCCAAAGAAACCTACAAGGAAGACACCGGTATTATATTTAAATTATCTCTATCTCTAAATAGAATAAAAGAAAGTTGTATAGGTCTGTAGATGTGTACAAATTATATTATTAACACATTTATATAATTATATTAATATAAATGTGTTAAAAATTTATAATATGAATTATAAAAAATTTAAGTTTGATGGAAGAGCTTAAATTAATATTCTCTTATTTGTTGAGAAAGAAGTAGTGGAGAAGCCTGTAGATGACAACCAAGTAATGATTAATTTAAAATTACAAACCGAAATTCTGATGAAACATTAGAGTCACTTAAAAATAAATAGTATAATGAAATAAAAATGTTTTAAAGATAAATAGTTTTATTTTTTAATGTAAGAGAATAATAATAAATATTTATTTAATTAATTTTTCAAATGTAAACTGAACATTGACTTTAATGACTCCTTTTCCAGTCTTTGATTATTTAATTGTAATTAATTATTTGCATGCAAACAAAAACTATTTTTAATAATGCCAAAGAAGTATAACTTCTTACGCGCGTACATAAGTACACGCACCCTTTTTTTGTGTGTAGTTTTTGACAAATATATTTACGTTATATAAAGTGTAGGTAGGAGGTAGCCAATTTAATTTTTTTTTAATTTAAAGAAAAAACTTTTTAACCGGATTAAAGTTATGTATTATTATAAATTTACAACTATTTAACATCCAACACATTTTGTCTTCAGTCACCGTGACCACGCACGCTGTAAAGCACGCGAAACGTGGGATAAATTTAAAATTCTGTTAAATAGTTGTAAATAAAAAGTCATGTTCGACTCACTAATACTTGTCCTACCGACCAGGTGGTCGTAAAATTTTATTGCTTTAAGTACATGGTTGTAATAACAACCTTAAACAATTGCGTAAGGTTGATTTTGCAATAATATATGCTTGTAACTTAAGAAAGAGACAGAAATAGTGTTTGGGACACTTTCGAGCGTTACTTTTATTGAGATGGCATTTGGGTTTTTGAATAATGTGTAAAGTACTGGAAAGTCGAAAATAATATTAACACATTCAATCCCCGCCCGCATCGTAACGTAGGAAGAAATTCGTTACGTAATACTTGAACGCTCCCTTACATTGAAAAATGATTATAAAACAGATACAGAAATGAGGCCGAGACATATTTGAAAAATAAATAACTATAAGGAATATGTCTAAACAAACTATTTTTGTTTCTTACACCTGATTGGAAAAATCATCATCATTTATTACAAAATCCAAATTAATCAAGTTCATTAATCAATCAGGTACCTAGCATTATTTACATACACACTGAAGTATTTCCTAACCAATTCGACTTAGGGTCGTTCAAGAAAAGAGCGTCTTTCTCGAGTCCTCGAAGAGATCCTTAAAAGGCCGGCAACGCACTTGCGAGCCTTCTGGCAATGGAGTGTTCATGGGCGGTATCAGTTAATATCAGGTGAGCCTCCATAAATAAGCAAATACATATAGACATGACAGTACGAAGCGATCAATGAAAGGGATATATGTCTATTTCCTATGAGATTCCTATCTGTTTACTTACTTTATATATAATTTTTACTTACTTTGATGAGATAAGTGAGGTTCAATTTTGTGAATTCGACAAATTCGCCATTAAGCTGCATATATCGCAAGTGGAGGTCGAAGAATAGACCTTTGCTCACTCCAACCTGTTTACACGAAAAGAAAATATTTAAGGATATCTTAAAATTCATACATTTTCCTAAGACAACATTGTGTTTTTGAAAAGTTTTTGTTTTCTGAAATATTTGTATTTTAATTCTAATTATACTGTTAAATGTGCTCAGTATCTCCTTTCATCACAGCGTAAACACAATTTGATAGAAAGAGACGGGAGTCATTTTAAGAGTGCAATTAGACTGTTTCAGTTTTTATGAATTGAGTTAATCTGTTTTTTTTATACAGTACTAGACAGACATTTAGGCACAATCCTGCTGTTAAATGAGATGCGGCCTACAAAAATATACACGGATATACATACATAGATAGATAGACATATAAATACATATTTAAACACCCAAGACCTAAGCACAACACCAAATGCTCATCACATCGATGATCGTCTCAGCCGGGGATCGAACCCGGGACCCATGGATTCCCAGTCAGGGGTACTAACCACTAGACCAATGAGCCGTCTGACTGAAAAATGAAATTTTTTTGCAAAGCATCGCCAAAATAAACTCACATTGGCGAAACTATTGACTGAAGCTAGTAAAAAATAGATTAGAAGCTATTATTAGCATTTATTTTACAGAATAATAAATTCTAAATCAAGATATCTTACATTTGTAAACCACTGTAGTTTGTATTAATGTAACAATAGCAGTCATGTTAAGAGCGCGACAAATGCCTATAAAAATAATTCCTTAATTTTGTTTATGTTGGTTATCTTCCTCTATCCTGGTCAATTATAAGCTATCTAATAACTGACCAGGTAATCCATTTATTAGCCTTCTCTCACTCACAACACTCGCAAACTTCTTCGACTTTCGTGGACCATTTTTGTACAATAAGTAAGTATTTACAGTCAAAATATAAAATAAAAAAATCTGTTTCTTAATTTCTAAAAAACCTTGATTACGATGCAACAGAAATTTTGTTATGCATAGCCATTTGAGGTAGATTGTAAGCAGATTTACAATTTATTCCCCCATTTCCTCTTGTCAACAAAAGTAAGCAAAGCTCTCAAAAATAATACATAAACGTATTAATTTTTTGTAGGAATCCTCGAATATTCAAGCATAGACAATGTGTGGGTAAAATGTGTAAAAAAGTAAATAATTACTGTTGACGTAGTCACCAAATATGAAAATCAAAGACCCCCCTCCCCCTACAGTGCTTACGTACTACTTGAACGGCCCCTTACACATTACACGCTCACAACCACTCATGCTTTAAATTAATTTTGTTTATTACTTTAGTTCAGTCATATATGTTATTTTTTGTATATTTTCTGTCCGCGATGGAAGACTGGTGGCTTCTACAGTCCTATTATGGCACCAGCCTCTCACAAAGATACTCAATACCTGCAGCATCTAAACCCACTAAATGGAATATTATGAAAAGGCCAATAAATGTATCATTCTTATTGACGTTATTTGGTCTCGATGTATACGTATAGAGCCGAACTTGTACGTCATGCTCAACTGATTTTTATTGTCAAACGAAAAAAATGCTCCAATAGAAGACATTTTATTTTGTTTTTTGTCTGTATTTAGACTGCTATATTTTAATAAACGAATGAAATACCTTTCCAAACGAGTAAGTCCTTGACACTTCGGGTCTGATACACGAACGACCTTCGGTATTCCGCGGATCCCTGAGCCAGTCGTCAAAAAAACTGAAAATAAATAATATTATATTAGCGTGAGTTAAGTTCGGCGGCGGTTGTTGGAGGAATGTTCAAATAAATGAAACACTTTGGTCCGAGCTATGTATCTACTGTCTTTAATTGTTTAAAAACGTGAATATTTAAAGACCGGCAACGCAATCGCTTGTTCTGGCAGTGAATCACTTACATCACAAGCCTAATCCAAAAATTTTAAACTTACGCCTCAGGCCATTTAGTTTCCAACTGGTCCCAGGTCTCACTCCTCAATATCCAGCCCAGTCCCGGGAAGAAATCAGTTCTATGAAGGAGTTCTGGACGATTTATATCTATCAATTCCTTCTTTCCATTGTCGTTCCATGCTGATATACACCTGAAAACATTTCTTGGATTTTACATTTCTACACCGACTTCACAAATTACAGACTAATAAACGTATGTAGAACTTGATGGGAGCATTGTTGGAGACCCAAAAAGTCTACGGCTTGTCAGCATCAGGCTGTTCACCTACTTGCCTAATAGATTGACAATTGATAATGAAATAGATACAGAGATCTGAGGCCCAGACCTGAAGAGGTTGTATCGCCAATGGGGTTTTTGTTTGTGGAATTTGATACTTGTAGCTTCTGAGTGTATGTATATTTGTCTACGAATTTCAAAAACTAAGTCATATCTATTTCTTTTTTTTTAAATTAGGTATATTCCAAGATGAGGAAGAGATTAAACTTTTTTATTTATTTTGAAAACTTTGTTTTTAGAGTCGCCTATCCATTAAAAACAGTTAACGGTACTAAATTAGCACAAGGGGGGGGTTGTGTGTGTTGTAATGTAAGGTAGGTCAACTCACCATATACTTGGATCTCTTAATAATAACGGATAGGTCCCGAGAAAATATTCAAAAAAGTCCGGTGATATATCCAAATCATCTGTAAAAAAAATTACTCAATAACCCTGGGTGAATAGGGTAGAAAAATTTAAAATAAATTATTTACAGATTATCGACTAGATATTGACGTTGACTTCTATTCGAACTCCACGTTTAGGAATAAATAAAAAAAAACATTTCTCTCCTAATATTTTGTATTATCTACTTCGTTCTGCTGTCATGTTTGTATATAATTATTTCCAAAAAAATCAAAATAAATAAACTACTTAACGGTTTTGACTTATTTGACTTTGATGTTATTAAATTATTATTGTTTAGCCCATATTGTAGATTTTTATGTAAATATGTAGAAAGCAATAAAATTAAAGTGTAATATATATGTATATAAATTATTCGTAAATAGGAAATAGTAGGTATTTAATAATGTTATTACTTATATTTGTGTTGTCTATGCTGTCTTAAAACTAACAATCGAATTTCAACCTTTTTTAAATTATTATTTTCACCGATCAATCTCCTTCGTGCCTTCTCCATCTACACGACACTGGCGAAGTACCTTGTGCCCAGTTGGCACAAATAAAAGCCATTAAAAAAAAAATTATAATGACAATGACAGCTGACACTAACACCATTGCTCGTACATTAAAAATAAAGATTTGATATTACTACAGACTATCAAATAGTCTGTTAATTTGTAGATCTATTAATATTGGCAAATCCAATAAACCACGGAAAAGTTTTCAACTAATTTGACTTTGACGTTATTAAATTATAATTACAATGGAAGCTGATACCATCGCCATTGCTCCGACATATTATACTATAATTTTATACTCCGACATATACTCTGAGTTTATTACCTTCAACAATAATCACAGCCTCGTGTCCCAAATGTCGGAATATGTAATTCAATGCGAATCGGTAATGGCGCGCAATTTTAAAATACCCTTTGAATTTAGCTTTCGCTCGTGTCAGCGGTATTTCTGAGAGGTCCGGCTGCTGCACCACCGATATCGTTGGGTCCAAATCTGTGTAGGACTTTATCATTTGGTACGTCGCGTTGTGACCGCAATCCTGGAATTTGTGATCATTTTTCTTTAGACAGAACATAAATAAATATATAATACATGAAATAAATTACAATTAATCGTCCCTAATCATTTCTTAATTTATTAAAATTTATATGAACATAACATTGCATTAATAAGAATCAATAAATAAATTTTGCCATTTTGGCTAGGACCACAGGTCTCGTCACTGTATCTTTCTTTAAATATAATCTACTATAGAGATGATTTTCTAGATCAGACAAACGTTAACGGGCGTAACACTTCAGGTTTTAAATTTATATTCTTATTAATATATTTATATAATTTATTGTCTGTATTGAATTCAACTTTGAAGTCGTGTATTCGATCCCAGCTGTGCTAATGAATTTTTCTTTTCCACATTTTCGCTTATACCGAGAAGAAACAGGGTCTAAGTGTTAGTTTCACAAGGCTTAGCCTCAACACGATAAGACTCAATAATCAAGGATTCTGTATAAAATAAGAACATACTTAGCGAAGATAATTGATAGACTTTGAGGGGCACATATAGGGTTGTAGCCCCGCTCAATAAAAAAAACAAAAAAAGGTGATTTTAATTTTTTTTCATTTAAAATTGTGTAACATACCTGACTAACTATAATTGGGAAAGTTTCTTTATCCGGTCTAAATTTAACTAAATTATCTAAACACCGCTTCACCGTTATTCTGTCACAAGCAATCACTAATACTGGAAGGATTGGATTTAAACCTGAAAAAAAAATAATATTATATATATGAAACGTGTTAGACGTTATACTTCTTTGTCAAAAATCTTCTTCTTTTTCAAAAATTGTATTCTACGTTTGTAGAAAACACTAAAATGTTGACTATAGCTAGCTTCAGGGTGTCGGTTTATTGTGACTGAGACTGTCATAATTTCTCCCGAACGCGGCAAAAGAAGTATAACTTCAATAATTAATCTAATCAGTTTCGCTGACCATTACTACTGTAAAGCACTCGAAACGTCAAGTTATTTATTCACAGTTAAATATTACGTAATTACTGTAACAAATTCGCTTTTGTATATAGAAGTTCTATGTAAGTATGTAGTACATACTTTAATAATTCATCTCTACCCAGCTAAAACTAAATAAGAAAAATTTATTGGGTAAATAGGACGATTACGATTTGATTGTTTTGTACACGTGTGTACACTTTAATTAGCAAACGCCATAGAAAATTTTCACATTGAATTTTGTGTGAATTATTATATTTGTGATAACATTCTTTGGATAAATTCAAAAAACTCAAATCGAAGGGAATAAAGGCACCTATTAAAAAGTCGTGTGGCTACTACGTGAAGGCTTACTCTGTAACCTGGATAGCTATTTCAATAATTAGTTTTCGCACCACGTAATTTCAAGTTGAAATAACTACATGGACTGATATGACATAATTATTTTTTCTAATTCCAGCTGATTGAACTTATCATTAATAATCGCTACCCGATTTATAGAGAAACCCTGCAGCTTGTGAATGTTGTTTTGTGAGGTAAATACATTTTAATAAAGATCATGAGGAAAAGTAACAAATAAATAGTTTATGGGCGAAGAATACTTGAAATTCGGTATTTCAGGAATTTCCAGTACCTGTACCACACTATTTCATACAAACTGTATAGCAATAACTTTATAGTAAAAGCTACTCATTAGAATCATGTTTTGCAATTCAGTATAAATTTATTTGTAAACATCTTTTATTTAAACAGGTGAAAAATGTAGCAAATTTCAATGGTTTTTATCAATAACTATAGAACAATTAACTTATTACTTTTTCTGATAATTTATTTCTTATCTCTATGAATAATGAAAATGGTAACATATTGAGGTGATAAACTGCAAAGGTAATGTAAGAAAGTGGATTTTAGAACATTTATACAGAAATGTTTTCATAAAATATTAGGCATATTTGAAACAGATGTGCAAACATTCAATTTGATGATGGACTAATCTATTAACATATATGATATAACAAACTACATATAGTGCTAATTATATTACTACACTCCTCTACAAAATTAGAGACCAGATTACTTGTCTCTCTCATAAATTTTAAACCCATTAATGCAGGTATATGATAACTGTACAGAGTCATGGATATAGCAAAATATAAACACAATCAAGGGAAGTTTATATTGTAATTTCCTTAGTTAAATTCCGAGTAAATTTTGATTAATTGAATAGTAAAACAATAGCATTGTTTCTAAGGATGTGTAAAGTGCTTATTTTGTAAGCATTATTGTCAGTATTGTCAGTCTAATAGTAATAGGCTAAAAGTTTAGGTTAGAGATAGATTATATGGTTGGTGACATACATCTTTCAAATACTGCAAACATTAAAATAATAAGGACTGGCAAGTAGCAAGTTATTTTAAAAACCCAACAATAGTAAAAAAGATGCATTGATCAATAATAATTCAGCAGGAAGATGATATTAATAAACCAAAAACATTTTAGTTTTGGTAATATCTAATCTAGATAGATATAAAGTATCTACCGCATGTTATCTCTTCAATTGATTAATAAATATCACCCCATATAAATAGATAATATTTATAATACCTATACATAACATTGATAATTAAAAAAATTGAAAACTATTTATGATAAAGCTATTGAATGTACAAACATTTTTTAACTGATACATACTGACGAAACCAACTGATGACTGATACAAACTGATGAAATATTTAAGTATGTATTTTATGTAATTCCACAGCCTCTAATTATAACACTCTGTGCATGAATGAAAACTATATATTATAATTGTATACATATACTATTTAAATAAAGTTATAAATACCAAAAAGCAGTATAAAAATGCTTACTAAACCTGTACATATATTTAGATAAATGTCGTCATTATATGTATTAAATAAAAATACTTATGCCCTATGCTGCAGTTGAGGATCAAGATAGTGGTAATGTGATAATATGAAATATAATTGGGGCAATGTGGTGTTACAGTGATAAAATAGTTTTGAGTACCCAAATCTAAATTTGTTATTGATAGTAATGTACACATCTTATCAATATTTGTTTCATTTTAGCACGATCAGGTCTGTTTACCAACGGGCAATTATGAAAAATAGCCATATAACAAACACTTTAAATGTGCAATGCCTTAAATAGAAAATCATGAATTCTTGTATGAAAGAGATCATGTACAATTAAATGACTCGAAATTGGAGTACCAGTTTTGATAAACCCTAGTTTTCATTGCATTAAAATAAAAATATACTTACTTTTAATGTCAATACTACTATCCTGTTCAGCCACAAATTGTTTTTCGTTTTGCTTTTTCAAATGATTTTTCATTTTATTTAATAACTTGTTACCCCAACTCACATCATTATCTAACTGTTTTTGTAATTTCTCCAGTTTAGTTTCCAATTCAACTAATGATTTTTTAGAACTGTCTTTAGGAACCGAAAAATATGAAAGTATATAAGTAGTGTATGAAAACAGAAGCCAAGCACATATTACACATATGCCGATAATTAAAAATTTGCGTAAGTTTACACGCATTGTACACGTTTTTCTAATTAATTCAGATAAGCGTTAGAAGTAATAAACGTCCGTGTGCGAAATCGACACTCAATGTGGTAAATAATTATCAACATTTCACGAAAAAATATTTATCTAGGTATAGCCACATGTATTCGATTGTCTGTATATGACGATCTGATAGTTGAAATAGCACTGATATTATACACTTTTTGTGAATTTAATTTAAATATTTTTCTTACAAAATTTAAAGTCACAAGCATAAAAATTAATTAAACAAAATATCATTCATCACAACACAACAATCAGAATTTGACAGCTTGCATCTCAATTCACATTCAAATTTCAATGTTCACGAGTGACACCTAACTGCTTAGTGGTTACCTCAGCAATGAAAGCTGACGTCTGACAATGACACTGCCGACTGCTCCCGAGCAACATAATATTATACAAAAGTCTTTATGCAAAAATAAAAATGAATTCCACGTAGATCGCAATAATTATTTCTATTATCTTACTTAATATATATACTTAATAGGTTAGGTGATAGGATTTTATTATACGAAACACACCTTTCAGCAAAGCACCCTTCCTTTGTTTCCCAATTCCCATAGGGGAACACGGTCCAAGAACAGACTATCACTCAACAAAGACGACGATGTGATTCATAAAAATCATGAACAGAATGGAGCATATATAGTACAATGTCCACCATAAAAATCCCCTAATGACGCTCCCTACAATCTCGCAATGGATGAAACTGGCGGCCTAACGCCACTTTGATTAAACACATCCCAAGCCACTGGTGCGTAAAAGCACTATTCCCGACAACGAAGACTCTATTGTCTTATGGCATCCAAGAGATCCTCTCCTGCCAAAGGAATTTGTATGAGAATCATCAAGATGTCAGATCACGTTTTATCACGAAGACCATTTTCATACACGGTACACATTATCATTTATTAACCAACCAACTCCAATGAAGGTTAATGGTGGCTTTAAGAAGATACGCTATTGTTATTTTAAATGTTTGTTCTGTACGCAAGGTTTAATGCTAAAATGAGTGAAGTATAGTATAGTACGGCTAAACTCTTAAGTGGTTTGGTATTAATTACTAAAAAAAGTCTCAAAAAATGTGGAACGCTTCACGATTTTGCGTGTCATCCTTGCGCAGGGGCCATGCTAATCTTCTCTGTATCGTTCCAATTTTAGTATATGTACTGCCGAAGCGAGTACAACATCTTATAAATTTTTGTTGTATATAACGTTAAAGTATCAAATAACTCTGATAGCGCGTTTTAGAATGTAAAAATATTGAGAATACAAAAGGAATAATTTAATTTTTTTTTAATTTTTATAATAGGTTTTTATTTATTTATTAATTAGTGATTTTTGTTTTTAATAATCACCTTTATTACTGTTACATGCCATCTAGTGTTTACTTTAAACAAATGTTATACTAAGTCAAACCAAGCTAGTTATCCTTTACTTCGCTAGAGAGCGCGATTAACACTTTAAATAATTGGAATTCACGATATGATAAATAAATGAAGATATTGTTATTTATTTTGCATAAAGTACACGGCCTCTATTGTCATTAAAATATACCATTTATGTACCTATAAAAACTTTTTAAGTTTTGCAATTTTTTTTAAATACTATACAAAGTGTTATTTTATATATTGTGTACTTAATGCGACGTCATTAGATATATTTATCTTAATGCTTGTTTATCATTACGCATATTCAGTATTCACCACTTGTAATACCAGTTCAGTCGGTAATTGGCCACAAAGCAGGCCGATCGTGCGCATCACTGCATAAAAATGTTAAAAAATCCAAAATATGTGTACGGGGAGAGCGATCGACAGATTCTCGCAACGCTCCATTTCGGAGAATATGTTTTAAAGAAAATTTGGGAACATAAGGATAATGTTGCTATGGTATGTTTTGATTTGTTTGTATACATCCGTTGTAGATATCACTTTAGAGTTTCAGACTACTGCGGTCTCTAGTTACCACACTCTAATGTCCGGTCTTGCCGTTACGTAGGTTTTTTGTTATTTTTGTGTACGTTGAAGTACGTAAAAAGAACCATAGATTAAAGGTTTATTATTACGCGTCTTACCGTCTTCAAGATAAATTAAAAAGTTCGATACTTACTACTTTATAGCAAATATTTTTAAATGTAACTACTATAGTGAATGATATTAAAGTTATTTATTTATAGTAAAAATATGGTTATTGTTTATAGTTTCATTCTTCAATCACCTTCAGTTGGATACCGTTTTCTTTATAAACTCTTGATTACATATTTAATTCATTATATAAAATACTATAGTCTTAGTATATATAAATTACGCGTCACGTTGTTTGTCCGCTATAGGACTCCTAAACTACTTAATCGATTTTAATCAAATTTGCACACCGTGTGCAGTTTGATCTATTTTAAAAGATAGCTTACATATATATATAATTCTACTGTAGGTGTGTATGTCACTGAACTCCTCTTAAACGGCTGCACCGATTTAAATGATTTTTTGTATGCGTTTGGGTGGAGCCCTGGTTGTAGATTTACAAATTAGTCCGGCAGATGGCGCTGCAGTCGGTACCGTCATGCTTTGTCTAATATCCTAATCGCTTGAAATATCATGCAGGACAACGTCTGTCGGGTCCGCTAGTTATTATATATATCCCATTTCTCATAATTACATTTATCCTTATTTAATACAATTCAATTATTTATCAACCCGAGAATAACACAAAAAAAATGCTATTGAATGCAACTTCTGTTGAGTGACAGTTTTGTTTCTACACATACTTAGACTGATTAATATAAGTTTAACTTAAACTATCCAACAAATAAAACGTAAACTAACCTAACAATCGTTGATTGGTTGGTTACTAAATATCCGTCGAATTTATAACGTCCTCTTTCGGGTGTTTTTTTAGTGACTACACTTAAAAAAATGGTTGTTTGCAAGCGCTAAAGAAAAGTACATTCATAATATTCCTTGAAAATAGATACCATACTTAAATATTATGCTATATATTTATTATCAATTTAATGTCATACTAATAAGAGATTTGCTGGAGATTTCCGACAGACTCTCCCCGTTATTAACAGAGGTACGCGAGCAGATATCATCAAAGCATGCTTGAAATCGTCTCCCTTATGGACTTCGATTGAAACATTAAAATTAAGGACGAATATGAGAGCTCATCTTCATGGAAGTGACAGTGATTTCCCACAACAACTGCTTAAACTTGGGGAAGGAATTTTCCCTGCTCCAAATTTAAGCGGATATAGTGACATTATTCTGGATGAGTCTCTCTAGGTCAAATCTCCATAATTATATAAAAGGAAAATGGTCTTCGTTTAGCCCTGATCACGCCTAGAACTGATCGTATCGAAAAGGAACTTTCACTAGTTGATGCGAAATTTCCTAGAGCAATGGTTTCACCAAATGTACTGTCAACGAAATACAACGATCCTTATTTTTCTATTGTCAGGGTTCAGTTATAAAAAATTCAAGTCCATACGACACCGTAAACATTCTAGTAGGCTTCCAGAACCTCTACACGTTCAACATCTGTTAAGAGACTCTTGATTTTCGAACGTGTTGTCAATTTCTGAGCGGGAAGTTACCAACCACGAATAACCTTAAAAATTGGTAATCCAAAATAATGAAACTTTAGAATATTTTAATTCGTCCAGCATAGTGGCAATGGAACGAGGTTGTACTTAATAAGGAGTTGAAGGAAAATTTAATTGCAGTAGACTGACTATTGTGACCGGTCCACGAAAAGGACTTTTATTGGTGGCACTAGCTCATATAGTGTCACCAAAGAATGATAATCCCAACGAATTAAACAATCTTTCGTTCAAAAGCAGGCGTCAATCAGTAAAAATATATTTCGCATTAACAATGTAACTAGTCCCGAAGGTCAAACCGTTCGAATTTGTTGGGATCGATCTGCAAAGGAATGTTTTACTCATGGTCAATTATACGTGTTGGCCTATCGCGGGATGAGTACCCTGAAAATCAATTTACTTTGTTACCAAAAATAAAACCACATCAAATTTTTTTAAGAGAACTCTTACTCCATAAATTACAATGGCTTTTGTTTGCGGTTATGATCTTTTAACGATTAGTATAGCAAAATAAAATTAATTGTGCGTACTACTAGGTGTACACCGGTCCAGAAGCTGAGTCAACTTGCTCATATATGAGGATACTTATTATTCCAAAAATGATCTACCAATGCAACTTTACAGAAATTCGTTAAATTAGATAAAGTTTCGCAATAACAATTTTATTAACATAGACATAAGTACAAATATTTCAATTTAGCTTGGATTGACTACGAAGAAATATTTTACAATTTATCAATTGTATTGGCCTATACTAGCATTGAAAAACTGAGATTTGTTATTTGCTCCCATACGTGATAAAGACCAGTTCATTCCAATACCGTTTACAGGGAGGCTTTACTTCAAAAATCAACATGGCGCGTAACCGAAAATGTTACGCGTTACGAAAGTTACAGTAAATTTTTTCCAACCTCGTATAGAAGTTTCACTTCAATATTTTTAAAAAATGACAAGAAAAAAAAAGTAAAAAATTAATATATGTATATAAAAAAAAAATAAAATATAAAAAAAACAATGTAAATACAAAAAAAAGTTTAAGAAAATATATTGACAAAAACAATAATAATATCTTAGTTTTTTGTTTTCAATGAATGTTATTTTTTTAGAAACTCACTGTAAAACATTGTGTATTTTCTTTTATTATATTATTTTGCCCGTGCGAAGCCGGGAAGGGCTACTAGTAAATTATATATACCAAAACACAAATATTCTAAAGATATGATAAGATGGAATACATAATATATATATACAAAAGGTTCAAACATTTTTTTCAGTTCAACATTAACAAAAGGAAAACACAATAACAATTATTATGTTAGCGCATTTTAGGGTAGGTATGATGTCAGCGACACCTATAATCTACGCTAAATCGTCGCTACAAAATAATGTAATGAATTTGTTACATAATTATGGAAATTGTTTACGGTTTTTGTGAACATATTTTCATTGTAAATCGGATAACACCACATATCGATAACGTTCAGTTTCGCGGTCTTAGCCTCCAAAAAGTTTGGTGTGCTCAGCAAGGCGAGACGGTACACTTGGGGCCACCGCTTGCAACTCTATAAAGCGCAAATTCGGCCCCACATGGAATACTGTTCTCACCTCTGGGCGGGAGCTCGCCAGTACCAGCTCCTTCCACTTGACCGTATTCAACGAAGAGCGGTTCGAATCGTCGACGACTAGTCACTTTCCGTGCGGCTTGATCCCTTGGCGTTGCGTAGAGATGTGGGGTCCCTCTGCATCTTCTACCGCATTTACCATGGAGTGTGTTCAGATGAGTTGTTCGGTCTAATACCTGCAGCTGAGTTTCATCATCGGACGTCGAGGCAAAATACAAAATTCCATCCGTATCACCTCGATGTCCGTCGTTCCACAACTGAGAGTTTTCTAAGGCAGTTTTTGCCGCGCATCACCACTATGTGGAACCAGCTGCCCACTGAAGTATTTCCGAACCAATTCGACTTAGGGTCCTTCAAGAAAAGAGCGTACCAATTCTTGAAAGGCCGGCAACGCACTTACGAGCCTTCTGGCATTGTGAGTGTCCATGGGCGGCGGTATCACTTAACATCAGGTGAGCCTCCTGCCCGTTTGCCTCCTATTACATAAAAAAAAAACGTAACTAAAAATGTTAATTATCTTGTTAGTTCGTAATTGATGTGAGTTAATATGACAAGAAAGGCAAGTGGAACGATAACCTCCATTATCACTTATCAATTATGGAATAAGTTAATATTTATTCATTTCGTAATCCTACAGCTAACATATATACCAAAAAACAATTATACTAAAGATATGATAAGATGGAATACATAATGTATATATACAAAAGGTTCAAACGTTTACAAAAGGAAAAAATCAATAACAATTACAGTGGAATCTCTGTAACTTGAACCTCAGTAAGTCGAAAAAAATTGCCATTCCCTTCCGCTGAGCTCATAAATATGCGGTATCTCGAATTATTTACACTTTGTAACTCGAATAAAATCTTATTTCTCTACCCTGATGTACAGGTCTCCATAGACTAAAGCTTAGGTTTCCTAGAAAAGCGGTGCCGTTATCTAACGGCCGTAATGTAACATTGGGTGACGTCACCCATACGTTGGTTAGAACGTTGTGTCACCGTAACGTCAAATAACGGTGCTGTCATTTCATGACGGCCGTCATAGCGGTGATAAACATTAGTTCAACGTTTTTCGCGTGTAGCGGTGCCCATATTTAATTAATACAATGAGTGAAAACGTGACTTGGACGAGCGAAAATTATTGTATTGTTGCATTATGTTAAAAACTAAAGACGGCCGTTATTAACAACCGTTTGTTAGCGGCACCGCTTTTCTAGGAAACCTAAGCTTAACAACCGTAAAATGACGGCCGTTAATTAACGGCAACGCTTTTCTAGGAAACCTAAGCTTTATTTCAGGGGCTCCAATATCTGTTAAAAATGTCATAATTTAATTAATCATAATTTTCTTTATTAAGTAAATAGTCTTAAATCTATATTTTAGTAACCCTTTTGTTCAAGAACCTATGTTAGGGATGAACGCTGAATGTAACTTGTTATTAAATAAAGATTTTTGATTTTTTTTTAAAAGTAAAAATAAAAAAATAAAATAAAATATGTTTATTATGGAACATAAGATACATGTATCACTTATTCCACGTCATTAAATTTGAATGCATCCCTACTCATCGGCAAGAAGAAGACAGAGGGTGTAGGCCGAGAGAAAAAGCCGGCGTAAAAATCTCTCGGTACTCTTTTAAAACAGCAAATCATAAAACAAATATCGCAAATTGATTAGAAGTAGCCTGTCTAGCACTAGTCCCAGGCCCTTTTATCAACTAGATAATGTTGTACTTTATAGTAAGGCCTTTTACACAGCTTTTCTTTAATACATTTTTTAAATTTATTGAAAGGCAGTGATAAAAGAGCCTCTGGGATTTTATTAAAGAAGAGTATCCCTTTCCCAAAAAAAGAATTACTAACTTTAGATAGTCTAGTACGGGGAAATTGCAGCCTGTTTGTTCCGTGTATTAACATTGTGCGTATGTTCTATTCTAGTAAACTTATCACTATTTTTGTTTACATACTAATATTTTCATAAATATATTTGCGGGGAAAGGTAAGTTATTTCCTTGAATTTATCTCTAAGAGATTCCCTACATTTTAAATTATAGATTTGCACGAATAGCCCTCTTCTGCAGGATGAATGAATAGTTTCGTACATCTAGCGATGACCCCAGTTTAATAATGAGACAAAAGCCAAAGTCATTAAGCAGACTATAAAAAGTAGCTGTATCGACATCAGTTGGGGAGAAAATTTTTAATTTGTTGCAAACTAAGTCTCTTCGCCAATCCGTTAATATGAGGGGACCACAGAAGTTTTGAATCCTAAGGTTGATTCCGAGAAATACAGTTGTATCATCAATTCAATTCACTCACATATTGGTCGGAGTATCCATAATTACCTCCTTGCACAAAATTGATGTATTTTGTCTTTTTGCATAAGTCGAAGGTTATTATACTTCAACCAATGGACAATCAGACAGAGCATTGTTCACATCGTCAGAATTCTTGTTATTTGTCGTTTGATTTTAAAAATCAGCGTGTTCGCCACACAACTATCTGATGTTTTCGCGCTACCACTGAAAGGTAGATACATTTATATAAACAAGAAAGAGGAAAGGGCCAAGAATTGAGCCCTGTGGTACCCCATATCTACTGCCGACCCAGGGAGGACCTCTTACCATTCACTTCAACCTTCTGAGTTCTTCCGTGTAAATAGGAAGTCAGAAGGAGATTCAGTGCGGTATTCTTGATGCCATAGTGGCGGAGTTTCCCGATTAAGGTCTCGTGTTGGACACAATCCAATGCTTTGGATAAGCAGGAAACACCTAAGCGTCTGCGACTTCCCATGCTTAACTATATTCTATATAACTCAATACCGGCATCGGCTGTCGAGCGACCCTATTAAAACGGAACGATTATTATGTAATAATTTGTTAACGTTAAAACTTACCAGTTGATTTAATATAACTTTTTTCAAATATTTTACTACAAGTAGGTAGTACGGAAATTGGTCTAAAGTTACTGGGGTCGGACATACTACCTGGAAAAGTACATAGTTGTAATACATATTTATGCTCTATATAACTCTAATTTCAAATCGGAGACTCCGGAAGTCGTAGTAAAATACAATTACGTCTTAGGTACTTGGAATTCCCCGAAATAATAGCAATAAAATCTGAAGTGAATGTTCGGGTTCGGGGCTTCTAATTTATTGTTTTTGATTTGCACACGTGCAATGAATGAATACATTCATACATTTTTAGGGTACAGTTTAATTAATAAATATGTAACTCGTTTTAATATGTTAAAAATATATACAAAAAAAAACTTTTGTTGAATTGTTATTCAAATTCGACTCTACAAATCGAAAAATACACTTAGAAATCGTGTTTCTGTAAGTCGAAATTTCAACAGTTAAATCATATGTATGAAGTTCTTGTTAAGTCGATTTTTTTTGCATTTCCCTTGATATTCGAGTTATCGAGATTCCACTGTATATATATGGCCGAAAAAATTCTTATTTTATTTCGATCACAATTTGAATTTCATCTTATTATATTTGCCAGTAGCAATTAACATTTTTTTTTATAAAACAAAACACGGCAGGACCTGATGTTAAGTGATACCGCGGCCCATAGACACTCATTGGCAGAGGGCTCGCAAGTGTGTTGCCGGCCTTTTAAGAATTGGTACGCTATTTTCTTGAAGGGCCCTAAATCGAATTGGTTCAGAAATACTTCAGTGGGAGCTGGTTCTACATAGTGATAGTGCGCGGCAACTTAAAAAACGCTCAGTTGTGGAACGAAGGACGTCGAGGTGATGATGAAGTGACGGGTGGAATTTCGGATTCTGCCTCGGCGTCCGATGATGAAATGTAGACAGAGTTAAAAAGATTTTTTAATTAATCAAATAATCTCAGTTTTCATACCAATATAACACTATAGAACTAATCGTGTTTATATTCCAGATAAATGCTTCAACAGATGAACCACTCATCTTCAGGCAAATTGCGCAGGAGGCTTTAAACATCGCTGTCTCACTCATGCGTATGGGCGTTAAAAAGGGAGACGTGATTGCAATATGCTCAGAGAACAGAGGCGAATTTTGGAGTACAGCGATCGGTATTTTTTGTACTGGAGCTGTTGTTACTACGATAAATACTATGTATACTAAAGGTAAATTTAATTTTATATACATTGCTTTTTATATTAAGTTTGTTGTTTCAGTGTTCTTTGTAGGGGATATCTGCGACGGCGAAGGACCGTTAAAGACAAAAAACAAAGACAAAGACGCCTTCCGAATGCTGTCTCCGAAATTATCAAGATCTTTAAATGTATATATTATGTACCTAATATATAAAGTTCTCGTGTCACAATGATCGTTCCCATACTCCTCCGAAACGGCTCGACCGAATCTTATGAATTTTTTTCGTTTCTGTGAATTCTGAGAATCCGCTACTATTTATCTTTAAAAACCCTAAGTGACAAGCGGTATCCACCCCAAAATTTAATTTTTTATTTTTTAGACAATTTTTTTTGTTTTTATTTTTTTATGATACAGCATTACATACAGCATACAGCAACCCCTAATTTTCGTCCCACTATGATCAACCCCTATTTTTTATTATAGTAGATAGTTATTTTTATTGAACTAAAAAAATGATTCTCGTCATGTTATATATATTATGTATATATCATGTATTTAATTTTGTCATTATCGTATTGGCTTAATTTATTAAGTATGTACATACTTTTGTAAATAAATAAATATACAGTACCTACACCGATTTTTCTACAAGTAAATGAAAATATTACATATATAATAATCATAATAATAGCCTTTAGATACTTTCAGACTTTCTAAATCTTATTGTAGGTATCTGTGTGCCCTTTTATGGCAAAGTCCTCCTCGAAATCTCGACATTCCCGCCTGCACTGTACCATTCTCTACCATGTACCACCTGCCGCTTCTGTCTATCCACCTTCTAAGTTGTCTTCCTCTTTTTCGTTAGCTGTACCTTGGGCGACAGTTTATTTATTTTTATTGTAACATCTGTGGCTATGGATGCTGCGCTTTAGTGCCCAAGAGCTTTCTTTTAGTTACCACGCGGGTTTTATACACATATATATATACACATCTAGATCTTATATACAACAAGCAGCTCTTGAAAACTCAGCCAGTGTACAAACAAAAAAGTTTCGATAGAAATCTTATAATATCAAAATAAAACAGTAAAATGGTAACAAGTACGTATTTCAGCTAATTTCACGACGCTCACACTGTCTACTTCGCTCCATAGCAAGAATACCACCAATGTTCTTGGGATCTACCGACTCACTCTCTTTCTCTCTCCTACTTTCTACCTTTGTGTATCTTTCTTTCTCTCTCCCTCTTGCGTTGGAATCTTGGACGATACTCGTTGTTGACGCTGGCGCTGGCCTGTAATGGTACGTTTACACGCTTGCCAAGCCTTGGCAAGGATCGACAATCGCAAGCATGTAAAAAGGGCGTTTGGCTTGGCTTGCGTGGGCTTGTGCCTGCTTGCTTCCGATCCAGTCGAGTGTCGGTGTTTTTACGCAGATCAAAGGGCGTTTGCGGCAAGCGCTTGCGATGCATTTACATGTTGGTCCGCGTTTAGACTTTAGTAGCCATTGTGATCTCGCGGCGAGTACACGCTTGCTTGATTTTACAAAAAATAAATAAAAAATGAGTTGCTGGTCGAATGAGGAGAGTCTTTCGTTTCTGGAACATTACCAAATGGAACCATGCATCTGGAATCCGAAAGATGCTGAACTTACTGGAAGGCCAGTAAAGGAAATAAAAAATAAAAAAGAGATATTGATGACTACTTTTCGCAAGCACTTGAAAAAAAAACGTCACAAGTTCCGTGTCCGCCATGCTTGGATGTATATTGCAGACTGACGCATTCACAAGCGTATAAACGCCTTTCAAACGCCAAACGAGATTTGTGGAGGCTTGGGACTCTTTGCAGTTTGCCAAGGCTTGGCAAGCGTGTAAACGTACCATAACAGATATACTACGCGCATACGTTCGAGTACCACGTATTCACTCTTGCTCTGTCTCCTTCTAACGCAACCTTGTTGGAAGTCGCATTAGAAGTTTCACTTCAATATAAGGAAAATCCAAAATTAGACGTTTTAGAAAAGAACTTTGAACCTAACTTTATCAGCATTTTCAATTATCATCATTTATTGTTTACTACTTTAATCTGGGCAAATTGTCAATGATAACGCTTGTTTTAATTGATAAGACAACTTGACTTTTCTTTGTTTGAAGCAAGAACACGTTTGTGAGCGGAAAATATTGTATAAAACAAAGTCGCTTTCTCTGTCCCTATATCTGCCTATACGTATGCCTAAATCTTTCAAACTACGCAACGGATTTTGTTGTGGTTTTAATAAAAATAGTGTTTAAAGAGGAAGGTTTATAACTCCGCGATGGTATATGTCTATCTCTTATGGCTATCACACAATACAATTTTTTTGTCATTTACTTTTTAAGACAAATAAAGGCTAATTTTCGAAGCGATTTTAACCAATACAGCATTAATCCTTACCAAATTAAATACCTTAAATATTTTGTTGATTTAATATAGATCTATATGGCCCTTTACATCATATGATTTAAATGAATATTTTCGGAGGACGCGGTTCTCCCTATAGCACTTTGAATTTTTTGTATTGCACCCGTGCGAAGCCGGGGCGAGTCTCTAGTTAATTTATATACTCCAGATTTACAGACGCTTTTTACTGACAAAACGTCTGCGTCATTTCAGTTTCTATACTGGAGAAGTATGATATTTTTTCCAACACACAAATAATATTCTTCATTCTTCAAACAATATTCTTAATCTACATAGTAATAATAATAATAAATAAAAATTAATACATAGAAAATTAAAACAAATTTAAATAGTTTGTTTCCTGTGGCAGTGTACCTTTAACGCAGCATTTCCTCGCTGTATTGCGATACTTATTGCTTTATCGATGAAAGCACCAGCTTTAGAGGTATCACCGGTACAAGGTGCCAAAATCTTTAATCAGCGCCTGCGCACTTGAACCCCAAAAATAAATTATTAAAATACATTTAAATAGCGTGTGTAAGCCTAAAAGCGTTGTATTACTCGGAAGAATACTTTTACTTCCTTTTTTTATTTTTGGAAAATCAAATTACACACCCCCGCGCCGGGGTATCTTGTTAAAGTGACGCGGGGAGTGAGGGGGTCTGTCCGCGACACACGACATTTCGCGTGTATAAAACAGCACGCGCGCATGTGTTCATATTATGTATTAATATTATCCATGTCCTTTTCAGATGAAATCAAACACGTGTTGGGAATATCAAAACCTAAATATGTCTTTTGTTCGCCATTGACATACAAGAGGAACGGAAAAAGTTTCAAAATGCTGGAAAAAATATTTCTCTTCGGCAACGAGAGTGAAAGAAATACAATCCCTTACAATTATTTAGCAAAGCCTAGCAATTTGTTGGCTGAGAATGTTCAGTTCGAGGATTTTGTTTGCGCTGATGTAATTGGACAGACGGACACAGCCTTAATTCTATATTCTTCTGGTACCACAGGACTACCTAAAGGTGTTATGTTGACACACCTTAATGTGATAACAGCTTGTACGTAAGTATTTTTTTAAAGTTTTGACACAGAGCACAACATCAACACAGAGTATAACATCGTAATATTTAGACCATCAACCGTGGCACAAATCAATGAATTCCGAATCCACCGTATTCTCCAGATTTAGCCTCCAGCAACATTTTCCTGTTCTCAAAGCTCAAGAGAATGCTAGCTTGGCAGAAATTTTGTGCTGAAGAAGAGGTAATCGCCGAAACTGAAGCCTATTTTGAGGCTAAAGACAAATCGTTTAAAAATGGTATGGTGTATTATTTGTCATATATTCACAAAAACAGTTTTGTTTTCGGTATGCTAAATGCTTATATTTTCTTGTATAAATGAAATTCTTACTATAAAGATACATAAAATAGAATCATATTCTCATATGGGTTGTGCGTCTCGCAGATACGCCCTACATCGATAATATTAATATTTACAATGTTTCGACGTTTGGCGAATTACGAGTCAATCCATGGCTATGATTGCTTTGAAACTTGTAAAAAGTGTCATATAAGTTATACGATATATATAGTTTTGACGACTCATTGGTCTAGTGGTTAGTACCCCTGACTGCGAATCCATGGGTCCCGGGTTCGATTGGTGTTGTGCTTAGGTCTTGGGTGTTTAAATATGTATTTATATGTCTATCTATCTATAATATATGTATATCCGTTGCCTAGTACCCATAACACAAGCTTCACCAGCTTAGCATGGGACTCGGTCAATTGGTGTGAATTGTCTTTTAAAAAAAAAAAATATGTATAATATCGTTCTAAATGTATAAGAATAATTTTAAAACAAAGCATTTTAATCCAGTAAATTATACATTATTTTGCGTTTTTCATCGCTTTTTCAATAACTTTTTCCTTGTGAATAATATTTGAGTAGTGTTGGCCTAGTGGCTTCAGCGACTCTCATCCCAGAGGTCGTAGATTCGATCCCCAGCTGTGCAACAATGGTCTTTCTTTCTATGTGCGCATTTTACATTCGCTCGAACGGTGCAGGAAATCTACAAAAAATCATCGACTGCGTGAGTCAGGCACAGGAGACTGATCACCTACTTGCCTATTAGATTGACAAATAATCATGAAACAGATATAGAAATATCAGGCCCAGACGTTAAAAATATTTTTATTTCTTTTATAATATTTAAGTGTTATTTATGATATGACCCACTGTGTAAGCAACTCGACAAATCGTCTCTTTGTATTTACAATAATTATTTTTAACATTTTGAAGCTTGAAGGATTGATTGAATTACCATTTATTTTAAAATAGTACTGTAATACTTAAAATATATTTCACAGACCTTTCGAGGTTGCTGTGCCGACCGTTATTTTAACCATAACACCATGGTATCACAGTATGGGTTTGATTACTGGTATGAGGACTTTAATACTGGGGTCAAAGGTCGTTTTCCTTCCAAAGTTTGACGTACAAACATATTTTAAAACTATAGAAAAGTATCAGGTATGTAATATTTTTAAGCGTTTTTAATTTGATTGATTTCGCGAGATTTGAGAAAATAGTTAATAATTTTTAGTTGAAAAATTAATTTAATGTGTATCTTGCTCAGACGCTTATGCAGTTGCTTTGGATATGTCACAGCCAACTAGCTTAATTAGCCGGTCAATTAACAGCCTAGCCGTTTAACTAAATGGCGCCGTTAACTAGCGGCCAGAAAGATATTCAGCCGTAACGTTTGTTACAACATTTAATAAAATGGCTGGCTAATGCTTAGGCCATTCGTATGATAGAGTCATTATTTGGCAGAAATCAAAAAGAAGAAACATATGACATAAAAATATTTCTTTTAAAATTAAATTGCTCTATTTGAGTCAAATTCTGATTATTATTGTCACTACACTCTTCCATTGTACTTCTTGTTTTTCATGAAACTTTGGAACACCATCAAAGTTGTGGTTTGCCGACGCCATATTGATATTTTGAAGAGTTTCGTTTCGAGTTTGAGAGTGGCAGAAAGTGGAATTAAATTTAAATTAACAGTCAACAGGCTAGGCAAGTAATGTACGTTATCGATCCTAGTCATTTGCCTAGCTGTTTGATCAACCAGCTGAATATCTTTCAGGCCGCTAGTTAAACGGCGCTGTTTAGTTAAAAGGCTAGGCTGTTAATTAAGCTAGTTGGCTGCGACAGATATATAAATTAGACATGGTACTCGAGCCAGAAGTCGTATGCTTTCCACGAATAATACAGAAATTGGCCATCGTAGTGGAAAAGTATCAATACATTTTTATATGGACAAATCAAAACCATTGTTTTAAGCAACACATCGTTACATCATTAACTAAACAAATTGTGTGGAAAGTTGATATTTTAACTTAAATTATCGTAATAATTCTTGACAAACGTCGGGACATTTTCTATTAATAATAGTACTCTCAAATATCACGATATCATCAGTTAAAATTCCTATAGTTTTCAAATGTTTTAGGTAAAAATGACTTGAATTATGAGCTCATTGTATTCACAGGTAAAAGCTTTGTCCGTCGTTCCCCCAGTACTGGTAGCTTTGAGTAAAGTAAAGGAGAAATACAACACAAGCTCTGTGATCTCTGTGTCTTGCGGTGCTGCACCGTTGTACGAAGAGACTGCTAACATGGCTAAGAATATGTAAGTTGTATTCAAAGTAGTTTTACATAGGAATAGAAATTATTATTTTGACACAAGTCTGATGCAAGTGTGGAGACCAGGGGCTGGGCGAGCGAGTAGTATTCAATTCGCCTGAAACTGACCACAACACACGCCAATCACTGCTTCCATAGATGCAGACATTTATAAAAATTTATTAAACTTAGGAAATAAAGGAGCAAACAAATATATATATTTGCCCATGCCCCATATGGCGTCATGTGGATAAAGTGCGAGCAGAAAAGACGCGAATAATTATCGTACAGTACTTAATTTAGATTGATTCCTGACATTACAAATAACACTTTTAGCTTAAATTATAACGAGCAGCGGGTCCAAGGCAACCATATAAGTTTTAATCACAATCTACTAGACCCAATTCGGTCCAACCTCTAGTATCACAAATCACAATGCTGGAATACTCAAACAGAACTGTCCTGCGTTCACGCATTGCTCGGCCAATGAAGATGGCGCCTCGACCTATATTTTAATATCATTCAGATAACCTAATACTATAAAACTGAAACACTATAAAATTGCTGAGTGGCAGAATACCTGAAATAATCTCCGCCTGGCACAAACTATGTTAAAAAAAGGATTGTGTGGTTTTATGAAACCACGCTGAAAGTGAAACTTTTTTTCACATTATAGACATTTAACTAAAAATTTTTGGAATAATATTCCATCAAGGGTATAAAAATCGCTTTATCAATCTTAATTTTATACTTGGAAAATTGCAATGATAATGGGAAATAATAAAAGTAGACTAAGTCTCCAACTAATATTTTATTGAACTCTGTGTCTTAGAGAGTACGACATACATAATACTTAGCAATTATTTAGATTATATACACATATTAATAACAATTATTTAGATTATATACACATATTAATAACAATTATTTAGATTATATACACATACTAGCTAAAAAAACCCGGCTTCGCCCGGGAGTAGATATGAGATAACGTGGTAGAGTCGAAATAAAAAAATAAACTATGACGTAAAAAGTAAAAAAAAAGTTTATTGAAAACGTTTTCTCATTATTTACAATACTTGTTTATAAACAACATTTTTCATTTTATTGTCCGGAGTATATATTATACATAAATTTTTCGGATTTCCTACTCTTGAGCAAGTTACATATAGCTGACCGTGAGAGAAGCAGGATTCTTTGAGGTTAATGCCACAATATTTTAAAGTTTGTCCTTGCGCTTTGTTAATTGTAAAACTAAAGGCTAATTTTATTGGAAACTGCAGTCTTTTAAATTGAAATGGCAATTCCGAAGAGATCAGAGGTATTCTAGGTATAAATACTGTCTGTCCTTTGGTCTTTCCAGAAATAAGTTCAGCTTCAATGATATTATTCGATAGCTGTTTTACGATCATTCTAGTTCCATTACATAATTTTGGGGAGTTGAGATTTCTGAGTAGTATGATTGGAGTTCCAATTTTCAGACGAAGGCAGTGTAATGGCATTCCTGGTACTTGTAAAGAGTTTAGAAATTCAGTGGGGAAGTTGACACTTTCTTCAATGGATACCATCGTGTCGATCGATTTATATATTTTCTCTTCACCAGGTATTTTCTTTAGAATATTAAAATTGATATCGTCAACAATATTATTTTTAGTGGCCAAAATTGCTCTTTGAAATAACCACTTTTTTTAATGTTTTGAGAACTAATTTGGATAACTAAAATTATGTCGCTTTAACTCCAAAATATAAGTTAGCTAATGACATATAAATACACAAAATTTAATAACTTTATTATAGCAACAAATTAAATTTAAGACTATTGAAATTGGAATTTTAAATTTCGTGTCACTACTACACATGCTACAATTGCTCGCAACGCTTTTGGAAATGCAACCCAAACAATCGTTGTCCTGAATGAAGTTCAAATATTCGATAACAGATGGCGCCACTATACTTAATTTCCAAGTTGTAGGGTTGGAAAGTTCCTTATATCTTTAGAAACACGCCCTTTAGATTAAAACGGGAACTTTCTAGCTTCTGTAGCGGTAGCGTATGTAGTAAAGGCGCGAAATTTAAAAACCTAAATTTTTAAATATTTTGAGAACTAATTTGGATAACTAAAATTATGTCGCTTTAACTCCAAAATATAAGTTAGCTAATGACGTATAAATACACAAAATTTAATAACTTTATTATAGCAACAAATTAAATTTAAGATTTTATTGAAATTGGAATTTTAAATTTCGCGCCACTACTACACATGCTGCAATGGCTCACAACTATGGAGACTATAGACTATGACTATTGGAGTGTATAGACTCCATAGTTGTCTTGAACGAAGTTCAAATATTCGATAACAGATGGCGTCACTGCACTTAATTTCCAAGTTGAAGGGTCGGAAAGTCCCTTATATCTTTAAAAACATGCCCTTTAGATTAAAACGGGAACTTTCTTGTTCGAGGGGGGATAAAGGGCTATCACACCACATAAGTCCCTTTATCGTGTCGGGACTCCTTTTTAAGTTTTATCGGCACGCACATTTTATCGACTTAGTTTTATTATATATAATAATTAATAACAATTATTTAGATTATATACACATATTAATAACAATTATTTAGATTATATACACATATTAATAACAATTATTTAGATTATATTAAATAATAGTCTATACCTACACTACACGGTCAGCTGCTGCGAACTATAGGCGCCGCCATATTGGCCTTGGCTGCTATAACGAGCGCCTTTCACTTTATCCCTACTCCGCGGCCGACCGTCACGCGACATGCAACACACCGACGACAAAGTTTGAGACCATCTAATAAAGGTTTCACCTTAAAAAGAAACGCATCTTTAAATCAATAGTGTTTATAATATGATCTTTTAAATTCACACAATAGTGCAGCGCAATAATTCAACTACACATCTATATTTTCTAATTATTTTCAGTTTTCCTAATCTTCAAGGAGTGTTCCAAGGTTATGGTATGACTGAATCTACTCTGCTTTTAACGATGAATCTTAATACAGAGAAAATTGGTAGCGTGGGAACTGTTTATCATAACACAATTTTAAAGGTATTTTTTAGATTTTTCATACTTGTAGCTCATATATGTGTATTAAAAGCAGTGTTGGCCTAGTGGCTTCAGCGTGACTCTTACCTAAGGGTAAGAGGGTCGTAAGTTCGATGCCCTACAGTGCACCAATAGAGCTTCTTTCTGTGTCGCATTTAACATTCGCTCGAACCGTGAAGGAAAAGTCGCCGGCGCGCGTGTCTGTCACAGGAGGCTGATCACTTACTTTCTTATTAGATTACCCAGACCGAAAAAGGGTGTAGCGCCACGGCTTTTTTAAAATTTATATATACATATGTACTAGCTGACCCGGCAAACGTTGTTTTGCCGTGCATATTATTTCTAGGAAACATTTTTTTAGTTCAATAAAAATAACTATCACTAATAAAAAATAGGGGATGTTCGTAGAGGAGTGAAAATTAAGGGTTGTATGTATTTTTGTATGATGTATCATAAAAAAATAAAAACAAAGATTTTTTTTAAACATTTTTTTTTGGAGTGTGTGGCCCGGCCCTTATTACTTAGGGGTTTGAAAGAGCTGTAGCTGATTCTCAGACTTACTGAATATGCATAAAAACTTTTATAAGAATCGGTCGAGCCGTGTCGAAGGAGTATGGGAACGAACATTGTGACACGTGAATTTTATATATTAGATTAAGCAATTTTAATTCATAATTTAGGCATTAATTCTGATTCTAAATTAATAATGATAAGACCAGGCGCAGACATTTTTAAAATTAATTAAATATTTTAGATCGTAGATCCGGACACGAAAAAAGTACTAGGATCTAATGAAAGGGGAGAGATTTATGCAAAGGGTTTATCTATTATGAAGGGATATATCGGAAAAGGAAGAGAGGACTTTGATGATGAAGGATTCTTCAAAACTGGTGACGTGGGGTACTATGATGATGAGAAGTACTTCTATATTGTTGACCGGTTGAAGGAGTTGATTAAATATAAAGGATATCAGGTAAGAATCGAATTATTAATAAGATTTAAAAATAAGTTTTATATTATTTAACATACAATTTTATTGTGCGATAATTTGAAATAATTAATTTTGTCTGCTAGTTTTAATGGTCCAGTGAATAAGCTATCACGCTCTTACAACTTAATTACTAACATTGATAAGAATATTGATATATTTTACAACAATCTTCCAACTTACCGTAATTCTGTGTATCCGTAATCGTTATTAAGTTTCTATTTAGTTTTAGTTATTTCAGATTTTTTATTTTGTGGTTGATTTTTTAAGCATTTTACGAAGTTTTTTATATAATTGATGTGTGAAAAATTTGTGATGTCATATTTTCTTGTATATTTTAAGCATAAATGTTGTTTTAGGAGTTATAAATAAATGTGATTGGGTCCCTCGATTATACTTCAGTATTATTATTATATATAAATGCTCTTTCAAATATAGGTTGCACCAGCAGAAATAGAGGCTATATTACTACAGCACAGTGGTATCCGAGAAGTAGGCGTAGTTGGTCTACCCAATGTCGCAGCTGGAGAGTTACCTTTAGCTTTCGTGGTACTACAACCTGGCGTGCAGTTGACGGAGAAGGAGATACAGGACTTTGTGGCTGAAAAAGTGAGTTTCGTCTTATAAGTAGACATATCTTTTTTATTTTATATTTTACAAACATTTTTGCTAGATAAACAAAATTAAAATATAATTTATAATTAAACAATTAACAATCAGAATAAAATGGATTGAGAGATATGAAAATTCTTTAAAAAATATATCACATCCTTTTTTTCAGCTGTCGAATCCTAAACATCTTCGAGGTGGAGTTAGGTTTATTCCAGAGATACCGAAGAATCAAACAGGAAAGATACTACGAAAGGAGCTTCGTAAAATGCTTAAAAGTACGAGAAGTAAGATTTAAAGATATTTTAAATGAAATATTTTGAGTATACGTTAATTATTATTATTTGAAAAATATATGTGATATTAATATTGGTTAACTGTTTTTTGTTTTATAAAAAGTTAATAAATGAAATAAAACATGGTGATTGTTTATTTTATTTACTGCGGAAAATATAAAAACAACAACTTCATTTGCTCCAATTTTTTATCAGGCGTTAAAAAATATTTCCCAAAAAAGCGCCATAAACCTGAGTCGTGTTATGTAAGCTTACTTTGTCGTGTTAACATCGTTTTTCGTCACTTAACAACCAACATCCGGTGAGAGAACTTTCGCTTTCAAAACATCTAAAAGCATAGAATTTTAGTATTAATAAAGTATTTAATTTGTTCGGCAGTTTTAATTCGGGGTAAAAGTTTCAATGGACATTAACAGACTGACCTTACAAAATGGAAGTAGTTTTTAAAATACTTTTAATTATCAAAATATTAACAGTGACAGCCGAAAGTGATTCAAACAATGTGAACATTTCAAAAGATATATTACGTGAAAACAACAGTGCGCTATTAAGACTTATAAACGAGAGACGGTTCGATGAGAATTTAATCAAAAATGTCGAAAAAAACACCGGTATAGTTAATAATTATGAAGAAATAACGGTGTTAGAGGACGGTGAATTGAAAAGCTTAAAGTACAAGACCGCTAGACCGATGATACCAGTGAAATTAATAGTGCGTAATGAAAGTGATGTGACAGAAAGTGAAATGACAAAAAATCACGACAAACTGGACAAAACTAAATCAAAGTTTTTTGAGGAGCTTGGTTGTAAGTACTTACAATTAATAGGCACAATTTATATTTGTCTCGAAAGAGATTCTTAAACAGTGTTATTAATCAGTTAAAGCTATTGAGAACGAAAGTTTTTATAAACCTAATAATAACACCACTTTTATCTGTATCACTTAAATCTAAAAAAAAAGCTAGGTAGCTCTGCTGTACCGCTGTAAGCTTCGCCATGCGATGATGATAGAGCAAGCTACTATATGTGAGCAGAGTTCTGTCCCCGGGGACATTTTGTTTGTTTGTAATAAGTTTTCTTATTGCGTATCCCGGAGACATTATTGTTTTTATGTTTTGTGTTATTTTGTAGGAGACGCAGGAGCGTTGAAGTCTTTTACACAGCCGTAGTCTTTTAGGCAAATGAAATACAAACAATAATTTACATATACTAAAATAGTTCCATAGTATAAATCAGTTTTTAAAGATTCTTAGCTTAAATTTATTTTCAATCGCCTTAAATAAAGTTCAGTTATTAAAGTAATACACTTTACAAGATTAGCATCTCTATTTTAATTAACCGTTACGCCCGCAGACGATCACCCCCTTACTTATAAACGCCTCTTAAAGGGAGCTATAAGCTAACAGTGATATTTGTAATCACTCGATTTAGCGTCCAAGTTGCGATGAGGCAATTTATCTTTTATAAGTAAGATCTGTTTTCTGTTAAATTAAATAGAATTACTGGCAGCTTGTGCTCCGGGGTCGAGGCGCTACCGGGCGACTTCCCTCTTCGGTAGAAAGGCGAGTTAATATGCGGAGTTGGGTCTGGATCGATGAATTGCTGCGCTTCGCGGTCCACGGTATTTATAGCATTCCCCTCCAGCATCACATATTAAAAGCATCAATCCTTTGTCGAGCCAAGATAGCCCGTATCAGTCTGATTTTCGTTTTGATACCAATTCCTCTGTTCTTCCAGATGTTGCCTAAACGTGTTATGGCAACGAATGTGACGGAGTATGGAAAACAATCTTGATATATTATGCAATATTTTAATAGGTAAAGGTTGAACAATAAACAAAATCGATTAGTCATACTTACTTTATAATTGGCCAGGAAGTGTTACAACTTACACAACGTGAAAGTGTGTTAGTCATCTTTGGCGATGCGAACGTATACAGCTATTTTTCTAATATAGAAATATTTACCACGAAAAATAAGGGTTTTTTTTCCTTTCCTTAAAGGCAACTCACTTGTAATTTCTCAAACGTTGAAGGTCTATTAGCATTTAGCTTTATTTAATGTCCATAAACAAAAATTTGGTGATGTATGAAAATAGATTACTCATATTAATGTTAGTTTATAATATTTCTTACAAATAAAGTAATACATTAAAATAATAAACGGCTCAAACATAGTCTCTCCTTCAACTTTGGTTTTGTTTCCTTTGGAGTAGAGACTCTTGGGCCGTGGGGTTCAAGTGCACAGGCGCTAATTAAAGATTTAAGTTGGCGTCTGGTAGATAGTACCGGTGACCCCAGAGCTGGTGCTTTCCTGGCTCAACGAATAAGTATTGCAATTCAGCGATGAAATGCTGTTAGCATTAAAGGTACACTGCCACAGGGACCAAACTTTAAAATTTGTTATAATTTCGAATTTTTAAATTGATTATTATTATTACTTATACTACTATGTAGGTTAAGAATATTTGAAATACATTAACTATGTTACTATAAAAATAAAATTAAAACAATGATGCTTTTATACAATAAACAACTATTTTTGACGTCAAACAATAATAATAGATAATATAACACGCCATAGACAAGATGACGTTTACATTTTCGAATGAAGAATTCTTTTTAATTAGTAATTGTTTGACTTATGGCTGGATACACGTCAATTGTCCCAGATACGTAGCCTAGATCGATACCCAAAACCTAGTTTAGTGACGTTTGACGTTCTAAATATAAAAATTAAAAGTAAAACCGGAGGTGGCTTTCAAACAGCTCTCGCCGACACCTCTCTCTAAGCGCCAGCGTGGGTTGCCAACCTTTTTTATTTCTTGTCTTCTATTTATTTATTTACACTTTGCAGTAATACAATCAATTTAAACAATTAAGTGAAAAGGAGGGCACCTAGCTACCATTATCGGATTTTCCTCAATTTGATGAAAATTATCATTTATTCGGTTCTTCTTTTTTGTATGTACATACAATGAATTTAAAACGTGGAAATAATGTTATAATTTTGAATCCAAATAAAGAATGAATGTACATCATATTATATGCCATGAGAATTTGGACAATTTATAAAAAAAGATCTTTTTATAAAGTCTCGACCTTGAGTGTAAGACTCTCATCCCTGTTATCGAACCCCGGTGCACAAATGAAATTTTCTGCCTATGCGCACATTTAACACTAATTCGTACGGTAAAGAAAACATCGTGAGAAAACCGGAATACCTATTACCCAAGTTTCGACGTAGTGTGTCAGGCACTAGGCAAGGCTGATCACATACTTACATCCCTTGTGGTAGCGTAGAAATATGGGGTCTTTCTGCATCTTCTACGGCATTAATGTCGAAGCAGAATACATAGTTCCACCCGTATTTCTTAGTTCCACCGTTGTGCGTTTTAAAAAACCGCGCACCACTACTATATAGAACCAGCTGCCCACTGAAGTTTATCCGAACCAATTCTATTTAGGGTTCTTTAAGAAAAGAACGTACCAATTCCTAAAAGGCCGGCAACGCACTTGCATGCCCTCTGGCATTGAGAGTGTCCTTTGGCACTTATTATCACTTAAAATCAGATGAGTCTACCGCATGTTGATAAAAAAACTTGCCTAATAAAAAAACTCATGCAGAAGTCTGAAACCAGGATCAAGGTTTGCAGCGTTACTGTTTTTTTTAAATTTTATATTATGTATATCTAAATTTCCTCTGGTCAATATTTGTTAATATAATATATTTAAACACGAAAAATGTTGAATATCTCTTACCAACAAGTGACCGTCCAACGGGTAAGATGCGACAGTACCGTGGTAATGCTATTTTCAATAGCACGCGTAAATAATTAAAATACACATTAAAAATAAATAAAAAAGTGTTATAGTGGTAAGTGGATAAAAACGGCGAAAATGTTTTATGAATCTAAAAGTTTTTCACACTAAAAATAACTTACTTAAAAATATACAATTAGGTGCTTTTGAATTATTTGTAAATAAAAATATTCATTTGAATTGTCTTCTTAAAATATAAAAAAAACTATTTTCCGTATGTTTGTAAGCGATTAAGTCAAAAACTACTTCTACGTTATCCTAAAATATTAAAAAAATCACATAGCCGAGCAAAGAATATTATTATTATATTATAGAAAATATCAAGCTTATATACAAACTCGAACCGTCTAAGTTTTAACTAATTTATATATAAAAAATAATAACGTTCGTTTAAATTTAAAATCAAATAAACTTTTCTAAATAATTTTAACAAATTATTGATATTTGGAGAATATAAAGTATAATATTCATTGCGCAACTTGGGTCTAGGTAAATATTTCGTCTATACATACACACTAATTTACAATATCTCTTCGTTACCCTGATTCTGTATTTACTACTTATTGCAGCTCTGAAATACACAGCCTTTCATGCATACACCGTATTTCTTTATTTAAGTGCTTTAGTGAAGAAAAAAATTAAGTATTGTTATAGTTACAGTATAATACTTTAAAATGGTTACAACAAATAACTTTGAAAGTTATAAGTCAAATTGTTTTTTTATCATATTTACTAAAAAAGAACTAGATTATGTCTAGGGACAGGGGCTAAGTTTTTATCCGTATTAAATCACAGAGATCGATCATAAACAGTAGAATAATAATAAACTGTCAAGAAATACTCCACGCGAACGAAAACAACAATGAAGTAAAATGAAACGCTTTTTTTGTAGTGTTCAAATTTCGATATAAAAATTACACGTCGAATTAATTAAAATAGTCAATATTAATGAATTTCAAATACTATTTTACCCTTTTAAACATGTTTAAAAAAAAGGTGTCGAAAATTTACCTGAAATCATACAATTTGCAATATTGCTTTAATATTTCGTTCTACGTAACAATGCAATGATTAGAATATAGCAATTGTCTCTACATCCGCAAAAGAATTGTTCGTCTTAAGTTACGACAGTTTATATGTAAAACTGTTGCGTTCTGTTTCACACGAATCTTTTGAGTGACCCCAAATCGTGACTTAAAAATCACATATTTTTATCATTTTTAATAAAGCATGAGTCGCTCTATTGCTTATGTAGATTATTCGCATGTTGTACTCGATACGGAATTGTATTTATCTATATATCTTACAGCTAACATATATATTGTAAAACAAAACACTTAGACAATATCCAAAAATGTATGAAATAGAAAACTTAAGTAAGTACATTAAAAGACAAAAATATAAAAAAAAGTGCGTGCGTACACTTTGTACGTCTGTCACACATGTCAGAAGTGGCAAAATAATTTTTAGCTCTTGTTCATATTTATACAAATCTAAAACTTTAGATTTCTGAGAATTAGAGGGAGGGAAAAAGGAAGATATGTTAGGAATTTAATTGTCATTAAAATATTAAAAGTGTCGATAATTAATACAAATAATAAATTTAATTTTTTAAATTTATTTCTTCGATAAAAAACACGTGGCATTTTAATTTACAATTCGTCATTTGAGATTTTAATAAATTATTTTGCATAAAATATAAAATACATATTTCACAAATTCTCTTTAAGAAATATTAATTTTAAAAATCGAATTTCTATCAGGTAATTCACCCTTCTCACTCTCTCTCAATCGGTCTCAATTGTTCTCTCCCTTTTCTTCGATAAAAACGCAGCACATCTTCGTGACGTTCCGTAAAAATTTTACCCTCATGCGCCTAATGAAGTTTCACTTCAATAAAAGAAAATTAAATTTTAACATTAAACAAACGACAACTAATTCTTAATATTTCAAAGAAAAAACTAGATTGTTACTGCTAAACAAATTCAAAGTCTTCCCGCCTCTTCAAATATTTCCTTACATCGTCTTTGGTGAGGTGGGAAAGGTTATTATAAATTCTATTATTAATCGGAGTCTGAGTTCGTTTTTATGGCTTTAGGTCAAGTTAATCCGGTCTTCTAACAATAACGTTACACAATTACGGCCTAAAAAGAAAGCGGACACGTAATTGATGTATAGCGCGGACCATCTTCGCGATTCGCTTTCATTTTGCGAAACGTAATATCTACGCCATTATGCCTATGTAGCCCCGTTATCTCATTGTGATGCATTGCTTTTAAATAAAGCAGTGGCGCTACATTTTGTTTAGGTCTGGGCCTCAGATTTATGGTGATCAGCCTCCTGTGCCAGACACACGCCGTCGTATTTTTGTGTCTCAAGGCACGCAGGTTTCCTCACGATGTTTTCCTTCACCGTTCGTGCGAATGTTAAATGCGCACATAGAAAATCCATTGGTGCACAGTTGGGGATCGAACCTACAACCTCAGGGATGATAGTAGCATGCTTAAGCGCTTAGCAGTCTTATTCTAAAAAAAATTTTAAATAAATAAACGAACTTTCATTATTATTCAGAGACTCATGCAATTGAATTTTATTAAAAGCAATCCTGGTGATACTTGCATACATTATTCCAGTAGTTGAATAAAATAAATTAGTGGCGCTTTTAAGTCTAGGCCTCAGATATCTGTTTCATGATCACTTCTTTATCTTATAGGCAAGTAGATGATCAGCCTCCTGTGTGTGCATGACACACGCCTACTTTTTGGGTCTAAGGCAAGCCGGTTTTACACGATGTTTTCCTTGACCGTTCGAGCGAATGTTGCGCACATAGATAGAGCCATAGGTGCACAGTCATGGGATCGCAGTTTCAATGTTTTGGGGGGGAGAGTCGCACGTTTTAGCCACTAGGCCAACACTATGTCGCATCAATGTGGTAGGTAATTTAAAATACAAATATTTTATGTCAAGTGAAAGCCCTATCAGTTGTGTAATTGTTATCTTTGTTTCTTTGACATTAACTCGTCTAGTTACAGCAATTAATCCAATATTAATATGCGTTTAAAACGCAATGCACGATAGTAATAGATTATAGAATATATTATATTGTCTGTGGTTTAAAGATAAAGCAAACAGCTTTTGTAATAATTTCACGTGTACATTTGTTAAATATGTTTTATTAAGAGTATTTGTGTCTGTATAAATAATTTATAGGTTGTATTTATATGATGGCAACTAATTTATTAAAAAAAATTGATATATTATAACATACTTGCGGCCTGTTCCGGCTTCGCACGGATGGACATTTATTTTTTAAACATTTTTGTGGATATTGATATTATGTTCTTTAATATTGTGGAACATTTGTTTGTTCTATGATCAATCGTTTTCGCTGCGCATGCGATGAAAGATATTTTGTAGGCATGTTTTTTACACATTGGGTAACATTATTGTAGTTTTAGTTGGATTCTTATTATTTTCTTGCAATTAAAGCCTATATTAATCAGTGATAATGTAGCATTGAAATGGTAAAAGAATTATTAGAATCGGTCCAGTACTTTTTGAGTCAATTCGTTACAAACATAGTTTTTAATATTAGTATAGATAAAACGATAACTTTATGGGCGTTCTTTTAGATGATATGCGACGGGAGTCAGCGACTTAAAAACTTACTTTATGACTTTATATATTTGGGATTAGGACGTTGCAAATAGTATTTTTAAATGACGTATACTTCCCTTTCACTGAGCTTTTAATGAAAAATATAATATATCGACTATATTAAATAATTTGAATATTCACATTGTTTTATAGTTCTAAATTTATTTTCTCTATGGTTACCTAATTTCAGCCTTATACAGTGTTTTTACATAAGATATGCCGTAATACTACGTCTTAATAAAAGAAATTCCGTATAAGTTAACTGATTTTCAACTGTTAAAAAATGGGGTTTAATATGAAAAGGCGTGTGTGATTCGCAAAAACTAATTCGTTATTCCACCACAATGAACACAAAACATCATCCAATTGTGAAGTTTTATTGTAAACGATACCTATTTAAAACATGTCCAGCCTTAGACAACTTTCAAGGCAATTTAAAGATTTCCACACCCTTAAGATCAATTTACATATCATTTAAATGAAATAATCGTTAACCTACTGTACACTCAAACATAAACTTTATTACATTGTAATAAGGCCAGTTCCAGGATAAACCCAAGACGTGTTTAGGTTCTTTTGACTTTCGTACGCTTTCGAAAGTCAAGGGAAAGTTCTATCCAAAGAGGTTTTATACCTTATCTAATTGTTTTATTTACGTGATTTAAGTTTGATATAATTTATTATGTCATAATGGTTGTTATTAAAACAGAAATTTACCAAGTTACTTTCACAAGCACTTTATAGTATGTTTACGACCATTTTAAGTTATAAGTAAAAATTTCATTTTGCGAATTGTCAAGTCCACTTCATACGCAAAAAAATCTTTGACAGATCTCTAAACTATATTTTGATTAACGTAAGCCAAAAGAAGTATTTAATATGTACTAATAAGTGATAGTATGTAACTTAAAAGAAAGTATGTATTGTTATTAACCAAGTGTAAGAAAACATTTAAAGGCGACATAAAAAATACTATACAACATTTCATGAATACTAACCAATTTATTTTGGCACGAAAGTTGGAAAGCAGGTAATATAATTTTATTGACAAACACGAGTATGGTTTTGACTACATTCGCAACAATTATATTTTGGGTCTAAGCTTTAAATATGGTCTCATGTCTGTAAAATGTCACGTGTTTAGAGTGTCCTGTTTCAGTTGCAGCTTGTACCTATGCTTTAGTTCTTTCCACTAATTTAAATGCTCTATGGTATAATTTTATTCAAAAAAGAGTCTCGTTACCAGGCCATAAAATTATTTAAAAAAAAATTCAAAAAAGAACCTGAAAAATTTTATGAAATAGATTTCAAATACTATAAGAAGTGTGAAAAATATTTTAATTGAAGTTTATAAAAATTAATTTATTTAGTTTTAACATAACATCATATGAAAAACTCCTTAAATGAAAAACGTAAAAGATTCATAAAACAATTCCGCATTGCCATAACAAAAGGTAAAAACACAAACATAAATAATTGAAATGTGAAATTGTGTCATAATTAATCCAATCCGCAGATAATGAAAAACATTGCGTAATACATTAGCACAGAATAAATAAAACATTAACACGTAACAGAGAAAATGAAACGAAAGTGAATCACGTTACTTCCGAATTGGGCGCGAACGCTTCAAGACGTCAGTGTTGCTATGCATAAAATTGTGTCAAAGTGAAATGTGTGTGCGGAGCGCGCGAAATTTCAAAATTCGAAGAAGAATGTTGTGTTTTATTTTTTTTATGGTGGCTGTCGTGAGTTGCTCGGACACAGATAATGACGTTTTTTCCATGGACGACAGTTTAGAAATGTCAGATAGGCGGCGGCCCGCGAATGGTCAGGAAAAGGACATTTTATTATTAGATGCGTTGGGGAGACGAAAGGGATCATATAATAATGGATACAGCTCGTCACAAGAAGAGGAATCGATAATGGACTTGTTGGGAAAGAGTAAGTATATATAATAGTATGATATGAGGCACAGAACACATATTTAAGTTGTGTATATTTTACTCTTTAATTTGGATCATATATGGTATTTTGTGTAGGGTCAGTAGGTACGGTAATCTACGCTAAATGATAAATTTTAATTACATTATAATTACATAAAAGTTTAATGACTTAAAAAATCATCCAGATTTTGACTGATAGAGATGTTGCTTACTCATAATATTTTATATATTGTCAGGTGAACGACCCCAATGTCAATATTTCATTTTCACTGATTTTATTCACCGTTCATTATCTGTAGACACGCGATCTTAAATCAATTATGTTCTCAGTAAACATAACATTGATAAATAATTACTATCAAGCATATCCATTATAGAAAAGACACATATAGGAGTGCATACGTTCTATGAAATTTTGTTTGTCACACCTTCACGGCTAAAGTTTTAATTTATATATGAAAAATACATAGGTTAATTAGTTTATTTTTACTGATCGCACTAGATTCGTACACTCAAAACAAACAATTCTTGAAACTTCAACAACATTTTGTCGGATAATAATAAGCGCAGAACTTCAAAATTCCCACACGGGCGAAAAGAAAAATTTCCGTAAGGACAAGCTTTGTTCCGTTAATATTTATTGTTTAAAAAGTATTGACGTTGTTCCTCCAATGGACTGCATTCTCTTTATCTTTGACGAAAAATGCACAGCTCCTGCGGCATATGTTTTTCAGCTAGAATCGAACATTAAGATTCGATATAATCCTACAGTGATACTAAACTGATACTGAAACTTTAATGTTGGAAGGTGAGTCGAGTTTCTGAACAAACAGAAAACCTCCGCAAGTATCTTTCTCTTGCCACCAGGTTGTGATAAAGAGAACCTTAAGGTTCTGACGTTCGCCATTCGGTGCACATGTCCCAACCTATTAAGCCTGTTCCGTTGAATCGGACTATACGGATAAAGAACGTTATAATTTATCTCCATTTATAAAATAGTGTAAATACTCAACCTCCTAGGCTTCATTATCGGGTTGGTAAAATATGATATTTTATTCACGTACCAGCTAAAATATTTAGTCTAGAAGAGCTAAATAGTCAGCAAATATTTTAGCCAAATATTTAAAAATTTATTATTTTGTAAAAAAAACTGGATTTAAAAGAGTTCTCAGTTCTTTTCGTCTGCGCTTGATTTGAGAAAGTAAATGAAATTTAAATCATACGTGTACATTAACTTACCTAAATAAATAAATAAATGATATTTTGATTTTGATTAAAAACTAAGAGTGAGAAGTGATAGAAAGTCAAACTTTTGATCCTTTGAACTTACCAACAAACGAAACAGAACAGTTTTCTTAAAATTCTTTTTTGACAAACACAATTCTTTTTATTTTCAACCATGTATCTCCCGTTTAATTTCTAAAATTTGATACCCTTACAGATTATACAAAATTATGTTGTAGTATAATCCAATACAAAACGGAAATATAATAAGAATAGGTATATATTTTAATTAAAACTGAACTAACAATGCGGGGTAAAATGTTTCATTGATTAATTTAGCGTACAGCCAGAGGTGCTGTAATATGTCGTAAACCACATCCAGTCGCTGACTAAGTCTTCTGCTGCAAGCGAATATATAATAGATTTGCGATAGTCATGTTTGTGTCATAAAAAGTTTAATTAATAGTCAAAGTCATAGTAGAGCTACTGCCTTGCGATTCTGTAACTCACTTTTCGAACTCACACAGCGGTTTTCGCATCGGCGGTCGCTCTCAAATCAGTCGTGAAGCAGTCATTTTATGATTTGGCATTCTAATAATCAATAAACTACTAGCTCCCACCATTTCAGAGCAGGGCTGTAGTGAGAGTAGGAGTAGCTTTTCATTAACATAAACAAACATTGAAATGTAATTAATTGAAAAAGGAATTGCAGTAAACGTACCTACACAGGGGTCAAAATTTTAAATTTATTATGGTGTAACCTATTATTATTAATATGTGAATAAGCAGAATTGAGCAGTGTTGGCCTAGTGGTTTCAACGTACGACTCTCAAACCTGGAGTCTTAAGTTCGAATCCCGACTGTGGACTTTCTATGTGCGAAGGAAAACGTAAGAAACCGGTTTACCATAGACCCAAAAAGTCGACGGGACTTTCTATGTGTGAAGGAAAGAAGGAAGGGGGGGGGGTGGGGGAAAAAAAGGGGGGGGGGAAAAAACGTAAGAAACCGGTTTGCCATAGACCAAAGTCGACGGACTTTCTATGTGTGAAGGAAAACGTAGGAGGCACCTGACCTTTCTATGCCTATTAGACGTTTACATTAACAAATGATTAATTAACAAATGATGAAACATCTGAGGCTCAGACCTTAAAAGGTAGTAGCGCCACTGGTACACATTATATGTACATAATTTAAAGACAATTTTACTAATATTTGTATTTATTAGGAGAAATAGATCTTGAGACATCAATAATAACCGTAACAAATGACCTTAGTGGCTTAGTTCTTGGGTTGAAGTTTTGTTGCATTCTGTTCCTGGTCATGATCACTGAAACAAACACAGAAGTACGCCTATCTCATACTCTTTAAAATTTCAAATAACACAACAATAACAAAACAATTGTCCTCCAAATTTAAGCTTTACTTGCCAATTTTTATTCATGAAAATGAGCAAAAACAAGATTAATTTATCTTGTATCATTGTTACAGTGATACCACAGACCTGTCGCTATCGAGGAGCCAGGTATTCATGTGGCCTAAGTATATCCTGTGTCCTGGGAGGTGGTAAACCTCTGGACTTGTGTTCTGGAGGGATGATCTGGGCCTGCTGCGTCGACCGGGACACCACTGAAAAGCCCACGGAGATCGCACCAATTGTACATAACGCCAGTAAGTGTTTAACTTAATCTAATATGGAATTAAAAGACAAATGTTGTTGCATGCGTGCGATTGTCAATTCTGGATGTCAATTTCTTAGATTTTGATACACAGGAGCCATAGTTAGCGCTATGACGCGACTTTTTTTAATAGAACTGGAGGTAAACGGGCAGGAGGCTCACTTGATGTTAAGTGATACCGCCGCCCATTGACACTCACATTGCCAGAAGGCTCGCAAGTGCGTTGCCGGTATGTTAAGAATCTTACCTTAAGGTTATTCGAACCATGGCTACAATAGATTTACTATTAATTTCGAAAAATACCTCTCTTACGACTTTGCGTTGAAATTTTTTGAATTCACCTTTTATTGGTTTTAAAAGACCTAATTCAAAACAACAATACAGCTTAATTCTCTTAAAAGCTTTGTAAGAGATTAAACCTAAAGAATACTTAGAAAATATTAGGTTGCTACGGTGTTATTAGGACATCAGCGATTCGATTCTTGGCTTTTTGTTCGTCCTAATATTGTCACTAATTTTTGTCATTGTTAAAATTAACTTTGTAGCTAACCCCTGTTAATATTGAATGAATATGCATATTAACTTGTGATAACCACTATAATTTTTTAAATGTACAGTACCATATTAAGACAGAATTATAAAATTCGGCGACTGTATCAATTGCTAATGTATTTTGCAGTATAGTGCGTATACAATGGTAGAAGTAGTTATGGAAATAATATTCACACCAATACTTGCACATAGCATAGCATGAATAGAAGAAAAAAATCGCTACAAGTATATTGTAGGGAACGACTTTTATTTAAATCTTATTTGAAAATGGCAACCCAGAGTAGTTCCAGTGAATGGCCGTTAATTGAGTGAGCGTTAATCTGAGTTTTCCCTCTGATATAACTCTCGTAACCAGAGCATCAATAGATCGGAAAGCGAAAATTACTAAGTGAAATTGAGAGAAAGTCGCCGGTCGACCGTTAACACAATAAGATGTAAGTGACATGTAATTAGGAATTGTTTCTCGAAAGTAAATTATAGGTGTTCGAAATTGGGGGTTCGTTGAAAATTGCGACACGCATGAGCGGCTTATAAGATGGTCATAACTTTAATAAAAAAAGTCAAAATCATTTATTCATATAGTAAAAAATGTACGTCAAAAAAGAATTATACATTAAATGCTTCTAATTTTGCATTTACAGATCAGGGCGTAGAACGGAAGAGAAGAATGGCAATAAACTCTCCGCCACTTTTTTTATTTTTTATTTTACACAACGTTTGTGCAACCATTACAGCATGTACTCGTACCACATGACATCTTAAGTAATTAATAATAATAAAATAAAATAATAAAAACAAAGATTTTTCCTCTATCAGCAGGAGGCATGGTGAAATAGGAACACGCACTTAGATTCTCGTTAGAACAACACGCAAATACATAGTAATGGATTCTGTGCCCTCAACTCACACTTGTTGGAGTGAAAAGAGCGAAACTTCAGAAAATGTATTTTTCACTACCCTGTTGTTTCCATCAAGGCGGTGGAGGCTGGGAACTGGATAGTTTGTGTTTAATTTTGCGCTAAAATCAAATCCAAAAATGGTTTAATGCTATGTTCAGATGGCAAAAACCCTTTTCAATCGCGCGACTAGAAGTGTATTTTCATACAACTGTTCACATGAGCCGGTTAACGCGCGTCAACGCGGCGCTCAGAGAAAAAGGCTATTTCAGATGGAAAACTTGACGCGCGTTTTCAAATCGCGCGACTGACATTGTGGTATTTTCATACAACTGTTCACATGAGCGCGCGTTGACGCGCGTCAACGCGGCGCTCAGAGAAAAGTCTCTAGACGCAGGTGATCGGCGCTGACGCGCGCTTTGATATTAATGTAATGTCCGTTTGCTGTTCAGATGAGCGCGGATTTCATCGCGATCGCATGTAATTTTGTTAATTTTCGTAATTATATTTTTTCTCGCATTTAAAATGAGTGAAATTGAAGATATTGACATCGACTTACTAATCGATGAAGTAGAAAAAAGGCCAGCAAGTTGGAATATAGCAAATTTGTTAAAAAATATAAATAATTTTATTTTTTTCAAAATTGGATGAACCCAATGTTACGTTTTATTTTTCTATATTTTTCTTTATAATATAACCACAAAATAATAGCCTCTTCCACGTCCATTTTCTACGTTCTACCGAACTAGACTAACGAGTACTCTCGCAAGCGCGCTTTCGCGCTCATCATCTGAACGCTCTTCAAATTTGATCGCGCGTTGACGCGTTAACGGCGTTACATGTGAACATAGCCAAAGTCTCTAGACGCAGGTGATCGCATTGCGCGCGCTTTGATATTAATGTAATGTCCGTTTGCTGTTCAGATGAGCGCGCGCTTTCATCGCGATCGCATGTAATTTTTTAATTTTCTAATTATATTTTTTCTCCATTTAAAATGATGAAATTGAAGATACTGACATCGACTTACTAATCATAAGTAGAAAAAAGGTCAACAAGTTGGAATATAGCAAATTTTATAAAAAATATAATATAATTTTATTTTTTTAAATTGATGAACCCAATGTTATTTTTTTTTTATAAATTTCTTTATAATATAACCACAAAATAATAGCCTCTTCCACTCATTTTTATTTAAATAATAAATTAATTATTCATATTCTTTCAATTTTATTATTAGTTAATGTGAAATGGTTTAATGTGCATTTTCAACGAAATTGTATTGTTGGATTGAATTTATTCTAGGACATGACAATTGTAGGCGAGGGCGGCAAAAACTTCACAGCTTTGAAAATTTGTTAATCCGCCACTGTGTTTTTTCAAACATACATTTCGTATTTAAAATTCCTGTTTCATCTATCTGTCTATCAAAGTTAGAAATTGAAATTGCTAATAACTTATCAACAAGAAACCAAATTTCTCTCACGTAATACTAACTATGTAATGTTATTGAATAACGCAATTACATAGAGAATCATTAATCATTATGTTTTCTACGTAATGGCCAATCGATGATGGTATACGGGTAATCATTTCCGATGTAATTGTGATGTAATGATTAGTTGAGTTATTTATTCTTATATAGAAAGTTTATGGCTTTATAATTTCGGTTCATTATTCGACGAATGTAAATTAAATTTTTCAATCTTCATATTTTAACTCTATCATAATAACTTCATTCGATCCATACTAATATTATAAAGGAGGGGGGTTAAGCGCAGCGACAGTTTCCTCGGAAGCGGTTGCTTTATGTTCTTAAATTAGAGCTGATATATAAAAATTAAGCTACATTCAAAAAAAGGAAGGTTTTTTTTTTTTATTTGGACCACAAAAGTAGGACAAACACATATATAAACATAAAAAATAAAAATGTTACGTGACACTTACCAGTTTGAGTATTGGAAATATGTAGTTACCTTTATAGAGATATAGATGGATATAGGTATAGTTTTAAAAAGTCTATAGGATAAAATGTAAAAAATTACGATGGGGAAGGCGGGGAGAATTTTTTCTATACGATTATAAACATAGAACTAAATTAAATAAATTGTAACGGTGAGTTGAAGAATCCAGTGATTATAGAAAATTCAAAACATTTAATAGGTTATATGTACGTATTTCTAAAACTATGTTGTTCAATCACCCCATTTATTATCCGGCGTTTCAAATATATCTGATTTTCTTTTATACAAAAAAAAAGAAATGATCAATTCTAATCAACTAGAAAATTGTCCATTACTCTATAGAAAAGACAACAGATTTATATGATATGTTCACCACGCATCAGTCAGACCATACTACCAACATTACTCATTTTTCACACCAGGCGACCTGATAGAAATCATCGGTTCGTTCCCTCACGACACATACGAAACAAACCAATTCGAAGACCCAATCATCATATACACGGATACCCGGCCACACAAACCGGTTATGGAACCGGATAGACCGAAACCGGATTGGAATTACTTTCATGTGAAACCGTCGTATCACGAAACCACAACGGTTTACCCGGGTTACGAAAGTGGTGATGATTATGTACCCGTGCATGTAGCAAGACCCAGTTACCCGGGTATGTTTTGTTTGTTTAATGAGGTGATTTGGTTTTTCGATGTGACAACACTTTAACTGTTCATTTGTTTTTGGTACATTTAAGTAAGACGTGTTTGCCGGATATCTTTGCTTTTTGCAACTGGTAACATTTACTCTACATACTTTCTTTACACCACGTCTATCAGAGCGGTATTAAGTTTATTAAACTCTTTTAAAGAGTTGTCACTCGTACCTTCCTTATGCCTTATAAGGAATAATCGACTGAACATCGAATTACCTCGTAAATCTTTTTCTATCGCTTTTTCAGCACTGCGTTTTCATAATCATCATGCACTTTTGTTTAGAACACGCTTTTGCACCGCGTTTTCTTTGTTATGCTTTAATGGCGGATGTTTGGTATTATAGCTATATTTTACGTACATTTTGGGTATAAATTACTACATACTACCCTCAATATCAAGCCTTACAAATAAGACGATTCATAAGACATGGGTGAAGTATCTAAATATTTTAGCTAAAATAATACGCCTTGTTAAATAGTAAAGCAATGTTACATAGATTCACTTGCTATCTTTTTCAGGCTGCGGAGAGCATTTCACCCGTTCCAATCGCATAGTTGGTGGGCATTCGACTGGTTTCGGCTCACATCCTTGGCAGGCCGCGTTGATCAAGTCAGGGTTCCTGAGCAAGAAGCTCGCATGTGGTGGCGCTCTTATATCTGATCGATGGGTCATCACAGCAGCTCATTGTGTCGCTACGTAAGTGATTTTATTGTTAACATATTATCACAGAATACGTAATAGAAGAGTGGTGTATTTCAATGAAAACTAATATATTTTACATGCATTTGGAATGGTTGGAGTCTAAGGGTATTCAGAAGGGATATTTAGCGCTTAAATGCATTAGATTTGGACATACGGTAGTCATAGTTCGCGCTAGCTTTCGTTTCACTCTCAAAGCCATTCACAGACATGCCCCTCGCATTCAAAATCTGCTTCAGGAGCGAGGGAGTGTTACAGCCAAATTTAAATGTTTATAAATGTGATCATCTACTTGTGTACATCAATAACAAATTAGATAGAGCTACACCAAAGTGGTGCCATGACACCCAGACCTATCCTAAATTCACCCATACACAGACGAAAAGCCCTTACCATCTTAATTAAATATTCCATGCATGCTTTCGCTATTCAGCAAAAACGCAAAGTAATTAATTATTAATAATTTGTAAATATCAATTTCAGCACTCCAAATTCCCAACTGCGCGTGCGACTCGGCGAATGGGACGTACGTGACACGGGCGAACGATATTCACACGAAGAGTTCTCAGTACAACGGAAGGAAGTGCATCCGGCATATGAGCCTGCTGACTTCAGGAACGATGTGGCGTTGGTCCAATTGGATAGAGGCGTCGTGTTCAAACAACATATCTTACCTGTAAGTAGTTGGTTTATTATTGGATTGATGGCGTAAAATGTAGTTTTTCGCGGCTTTTTTGCAAGCTCTGCTTGAAATTAAGGTTTTTTTTTCCCAAGACTAGCACTAGGGTGTCACCTGCAAGACTCGAACCTTGGCTGAGGGTCGTGAGCTTTATTCAGGGGTGCAGTGGTAGTATGCTCCAGTGGGTGATGTTGAGTTAAGGGTGTGCTGTCATTTTGCAGATTACAGCCGCATTTTGTAATATCGCTATAGGTTCAAGCCAATTGGAAATGAAACCCAATACTAAGTTTAATATTATCAATAGATTTAGAACTAGTTAAGATGGGGCAATATAATGCCGTGTCGAATTTTCTGTAGATATTATATAGAGTTTATTTCCAGTTATTCTCGTCCCTTGAACTGGCAGTAAATGTAAAATTAGAAGCATTTAATAGGTATATATTTGTTTTTGACGTTCATAAGTGTACATAGTGTTACCAAAATCAATAAACGATTATGATTTGATACTTATCAAGTTGATTAATTTACAATAAATAAATTAAAATAAAATATGTTTATTATGGAACATAAGATACATGTATCACTTATTCCACGTCATTAAATTTGAATTTGTAGGCATCCCTGCTTATCGGCAAAGAAGACAGTAATTAGACCAATGAGTCGTCGAGACAGAAAGACTCTGTCTCGACGACTCATTGGTCTAGTGGTTAGGACCCCTGACTGCGAATCCATGGGTCCCGGGTTCGATCCCCGGCTGAGACGAATATCGATGTGATGAGCATTTGGTGTTGTGCTTAGGTCTTGGGTCTTTAAATATGTATTTATATGTCTATCTATCTATAATATGTATGTATATCCGTTGCCTAGTACCCATAACACTAATTAGAAGTAGCCTGTCTAGCACTAGTCCCAGGCCCTTTTATCAACTAGATAATCGTTGACTTTATAGTAAGCCTTTTTACACAGCTTTTCTTTAATACATTTCTTAAATTTATTGAAAGGCAGTGATAAAAGAGCCTCTGGGATTTTATTAAAGAAGAGTATCCCTTTTCCCCAAAAAAGAATTACTAACTTTAGATAGTCTAGTACGGGGAAATTGCAGCCTGCGTTTGTTCCGTGTATTAACATTGTGCGTTTGTTCTATTCTAGTAAACTTATCACTATTTTTGTATACATACATAATGTTTTCATAAATATATTGCGAGGGAAAGGTAAGTAAGTATATTAATTTATCACTAAGAGATTCCCTACATTTTAAATTATAGATTGCATGAATAGCCCTCTTCTGCAGGATGAAAATAGTTTCGACATCAGCAGCATGATGATGAGCAATATAAGGAACTTCAACACACAATAATAATATAAACGCTCTGGTTGCTTGGACCCGCAATTCTATAGTCAAAGTAAACAAAATATAGAATACATGATCGCTTATGAATTTCTTATTCACTTAATAAGATATTCATATACTGTTATATGCTTATGCTATTCATAATTCTGTTTTGCACTAATCTGCCTATAAGGTGATTGAGGAGGTATTGGACAGGATTTCCTGTAAAATATTTTTACAACAAAAAAAAAACACCTTAAAAATTTTTAATTCATATCGTTATTTAAAACTGGGTTGCCACATTTTTGGTTAAAGTGATTGGATTTGTTGTCCTGCTTTATTCAAAATAAATACATATTTTCCCACAGGAATCCTATTATTTTTCTTATAGAATTTAATGAATCACATTAATTTGCATTTCAACTACTTAAACTCTATTCACTAAAAAGGGTTAATTAACGACACTAAATATATTGAAAAAATCTGATTTTAAGGTCTGTCTTCCACAAAAACAAATGAAGTTAGTGGGCAAGATGGCCACCGTAGCTGGATGGGGACGAACAAGACATGGACAGAGTACTGTGCCATCTGTGTTGCAGGTATGTTTTGAAATATCTAACACATTGAATGACAAAAAGCAAATTATATTCCATGTATTATTTCCAAAGAAAAGAACTTTGATATTTAAAATATTTTTTATTAATCTCTTAAAACTAACTAACATTACACAGAATAAAAGATTCTTTCTGTGTTTAACTTAATTTTCTATTAAACTAGTTTGGTCTAATTGTTATGTCTTAAGTAACATAAACAAACTTAAAGAAAAAGTATCTATATGATGAAATTCATTTAAATAATACTTATTATGGTAACCAACGGGCTTAGTGGCTCATGGCTGGTTCTGGGTTTGATTCCCAACATAACAATTGTTTCGAATTGTTAGATACAGGCTGATTACTTGCTTGCATATTATGTTAAGTCATTTGAGCGTTTAAAACTAGTGTTACTACTCACTAGTGTATAAATAGTATTGGATAAACTATAAAAAGGGTGTAACTGACATAGACATTTAATTGTATTTAGTTTATATTGATGTTTATATGTTCATAACAAAATTATTGCTTTCTTTAGAATCACCATACTCAAAATAATGATGATTTTGAATATAGATTTTAAAACAACAAACTGAAAAGTTCTATTGTCATGTAGTTAAAACATCAAATACAAGAAAATAAAGTATTCAGTATTGGTATATACTATTATATTTTTGTAAGAAATGGTAATACATTTTTTTTTAAATATTCATTGTAGAAATATAGAAATCTAAGTAATCCTGAAGTTTGCAAATTAAATAAACTTAAGTGAGTATACATATAAATAAATTCATACTTATAAATTCGTAATTTTGAAGTCCTTCGTCGTCCAGTGAATAGGGTTCCCTTCCTAGGGACTAATGAAAGAGAGACTTTCCTGTATCTTTTCTTATGTTGTATTTCCAGCATATTTTAATAATTTACCTTCACATACAAGAATGTGATTATCGTTCTGTGTCTTCCATCAAACTCGAAACCAGTTTAAAAAATTAATCATCCCCGTTCATTATTTCGGGGACATATTTGTTCAGTTTTGTGACACAGCTTTTGCTCAGTGAGTTCTTAAAGGCATAACAGGTTTAATATCTGTTAGTCATGGGCACAGCTTTATTTGTAGTTTGATTGCTCTATTTCAGCTGGAATAGAGAAGTTGCATATTTTTTTTAATTATTTCAATATTAATAAATCTAACAGAAAACAAATAGAATAGATTTTTTAAATGATAAAATTATGGCATTAGAAACAAACTTGTTTTAGTTAAATGCTTAAGTGAGTGCTATACATTTTCTTATTTATTACTTGCAAACCTAAGACTTTTAAGTTATGTACTGACTCCAGCTTCATGTTAATAGTTACTTAGTAGTAAAAGTTCAGACTATTATTCAACAACCTTTTTATCTAAATAGTCTTGCTTATAACTGATGAAGGTTGCTTTAATGCCTTCTGTGAAAGTAGATTTTTTATCTACTGCCTCCAACTAAATTTAATTTAATATATAATTTTTATATGAAAACTTAGTCATTAGAAGATGGTTATAATATGGTAGACTTACATTTATTAAACTGCTGGTTGTATATTAGCTCAGCTAAATCTGCCTTTGCCTTAGCCTCTCTTAACCGTTCCTTTAAAATGTGCATTTCTATTTCATGCTTTTCACTTTTTCTACATTCTTCCTGTTGATCCCTATAGTTAAAAGTTTGTAACTCATTGATACCCTTTTCTAGTAACTCAACTCTTAATGGATCCTCATTCTGTGTACCATTCTGTTCAGGTTCTTTTTTTAGAATTAATGTTTGTGGTTTGGTTTTACTCCTTTGTTTTAAATTGAGCCATAATCGTCTTAACTGTTTTGGTGTTGCCTGAAAGTGCCCATAAATAAACATTAAGCAACCCATAGTAAACACATTCTCTTAATAAAACTTTAATGAAAAATTGTTCATTTGGGACAGTATATTCATAAACTTGTTACCACAGAACTTCATATACAGCAAAACCGGCAAACACGAAGTCGTAACAAACTTTTAATAGATTTAAGTAAGGATTATTGTAAGTTATAACAAGCTATATCATATAATGGAAGTACATTTTTTAATGTAAATTACTTACATGGAATGACACGTGTGGACAAGCGTTGTATTCTTCACCAATTTGTTGCCAAGTTGCATTCTTTTGCCTTACGGCTTCGGTGTGAATATCTTTATTTTCTACAATAGCATAGTACTTCTTTACAATATCACGTAAACATTTCTTCTCATTATAAGTAAATATGTGTTTTGTTGTTTCCATTTTTACTATCGATTGTTTCTTTATTTCTAATGTTTTTATACGAAATAATAAAAGATAAACATCAACATGATACAATCGCAAGTCGCAACTCGACTCCAAAAAGTCAAATGTGAAATGATAAATTTGACATACTGTCACTGTACAATTTTATGACAGCGGCGTCCTATACCGGCTCTTCGTTCCGTTCTCCGCAAAAAATAACGACAGAATAAAATTATACTAGTTATAAACTACAATTTCAAAACGGTACAATTGTATTGTTATTTTAATGTTTTGACATATTATATTAAGTTTTTTGTATAGTAGTAACACTCAAATCCTCTTTTTCGATTTCCAGGAGGTGGATGTAGAAGTTATACCAAATGAAAGATGTCAGCGATGGTTCCGTGCTGCTGGTCGGCGGGAAACTATTCATGATGTTTTTCTTTGCGCTGGATACAAAGAGGTTGGTCATATTTCTGCACAACGAATTATGATCCCGGAATAGCGAGATGTTTTTTTTACTCCACCAAACAATCTGGTTGTGATTTTAATTAGAAACCGCCATTATTTTCTTTATGTAGAGTAATGACGCCAAACGAAAACAATAATTCTTATTATATTTGTTCAAGGAGTTGAACTTTAACAAAAACTACACAACATTTCACCTGTCATTTATACTCTAATTAAATATAGTATGTTAAATCGTTTCATTTAAATAACAATTGTAATTTATGTTTTACGAACGAATTTTTACACAGTTATTATATAAAAAAAGTATTCGAAATATTCGCTACAATAGTGAAATAATAATTTCTGTTTCAGGGTGGCAGAGACTCTTGTCAAGGGGACTCTGGTGGACCTTTAACTATGAAATTCGAGGGGCGAAGTACCCTCATTGGCTTAGTTTCTTGGGGCATCGGTTGCGGTCGTGAACACCTTCCCGGAGTGTACACTAATATACAGAAATTTGTACCATGGATAGATAAGCTTGTAACGACATAAAGTAAATAGTGTCAGTATTATTGTTAGCTTTTTGATGCAATTTTCATAACAGTAAGAATGGCGAATCGAAAAATACGTTGTATTGTGAAATTTCTAATTAAAACTTTGTGTAAAGCTTCGTATGTGATAGTAATAACTAAATATTAATAAAATTTGGTATTTTATCAGGAGATTAATGGATTTTAAATTAAATGTTAGGCTTATTTATTTCCTAGATACAATATAGGATTTTTCATTTTTTATAAAAGATCTCGAAGTGAAATTTTTCGTACGTAATTTCATTTAATGATAATATTTGTAAATAAATAGATAAGAAACATAAATCATTATATTGTATTATTATTTTTATAATAATCCTAAATTATTCTTAGGATATTACCATATTATGGTACCTACTTTTAGCTTGTCTATTTAATAATTTTTATTTAAATAAAAAGTTGAAAATAATATTATTTTTATTTACAGTAGCCTAGTCATAGCATGCGATTCTTAGTCCTGAGTCGTGCGTTCAAAATCAGCTATGAAATTGTTACACAGTAGTCACCTTCTCACAGCCCACCCCCCCCAAATCCCTTTTTTAACTCGAAGCCACCAAAGCAGAAGCCCACAGTAGTCATCAATGCATTTATTATAGACTGGAGTGCTTTGTACGACTCTACTTTTCTTGTCAAAGTTCAGTTATTCACTTCTTTAGCTACCAAACTCCTTGGTAAGCACGCCCCAGTAAACCTGTTAAACTCAAATATTGTCCTGGCTCTCTGATGAGATCAAAATCTTATTTCATATCATCATTATCTAAAAAAGCCAGAACCATTCCAAAAATGATAACTGCCAATTCTGATGCGGAGCGCGAAAAATATAGTTGTGCTTATTCTTCCTTTCTTGCTGTTCTTCAAGTTCACTCACACAAACTCACATTTTCAATTATTTGGATACTAATGGAAAATAAACAGAGGACTCCATAACAGATAATTTTTAAGACAATGTATTAACTAAATATTATTTACGTTTGTAATTTGAATGGCAAAAATACCCATGAAAACAACTATCATTTGAAGTCAAAAATGAATATCAAGAGAACGGACGAACGGCGTATTAACATGAGCTGAAAAAGAGTTTTCCATTTATCTAAAGAATATTGTCTTGGACAACTGAACATTACCTACACGTACATACGTTTGCCAACCGTGGTCTCACAATACAAATATACTATACCAGTAGTATTGTACGAGCCAAGGCTCATTTTGCTCACTCAGATTTTCTTAGTTTTATAAGCTTGGCGATTTTCTAAATAGTCGGAGTTACGCCCCGAGAGTGTAGCCAGACATAGACACTCTCTTCGTCTATTACATTGCATTCATTCGTTACATAGCAATTAACATTTCAGTATTTCGCTTATATTCTATTGTTGTACTCGTACGCGATTGGTTAATATAGAGTAAAACTAAAATCCTCAATTATTTAAAGCACCCCGATGACCCGGGAACCGTACAAGTATGTTAGAAAGCAATGGACATAAACACTAAAAATAAGAAGAATACCTATTGGTATCTAAGTTATAGACGTCTTACATGGTGCCCTAAAATAGAAGTGGCAGTGCACGAGGCTTATAGCAAGATGTGCAGAAAAAAGCTGGACTTCAAAAAACTTTATGGGAAGGACCAAGGGGAAGAAGGAAAAGAGGGTGATATCGAAAAGGTGGATGGAAAATACAGAAGCGATAGCAGGAAGGGAATAGAGAAAGAAGCCATGATTAGAGTGCTTTGAGAAAAGCTGCCTTTTAAGAAGAGTTTCCGCTGGAACTGAAGGAAGTTACTATAACGAGTAATAAAAAATATATAAATATAATAAGTTGAGTACTGCAAATAATTGTTTAGGTTGGAAATAAATGGAATTATTTTTATATATCTGAGTAGGTATGTAGATAAAAATAACGCTAGAGATTAAGTTTAACAGCTGATCCATCATCATCATTATCATTCAGCCTGTAGGGCCTCGACAGGTTGTGGATCAACCCTATAAGTTGGGGAATCAGAACACTTATCTCCTAATGTATAACGCTGATAATCTTTTTACGCAATGAATTACATATAAACAATGGGCAATGAAGCAATACGACTGCCCCATACCCGCTTAAGAAGTTGTGCTAAGTGGTGTGTGATTTGCGTATTAAATCACGAAAGACCGAATAATGTAATAGGCTAAGATAGGCATTAAGAGAACTAATTAAGGTCGCGTAATCTATATCAATTAAAATATAATAAAAATTATACTAATCGCTATATAAATATGGATTATATGCGCAGTTATATTATCACTACTATAATATTATTAGAATTATTCATTAAAAGTACAGTTTCTATATATTTGAATGAATAAACGTGCTTTGAAAAAAAAATAAGTCTGACCAAAGAATAAAGTTTTGAATATAAATTTTTACTAGTAATAATGTTTTTGAATTATGCAAATTGCGATAATTACATGTACATAATCCCTCTCCGGGCGGCTTGATCCTTTGGCGTTGCGTAGAGATGTGGGGTCACTCTGTATCTTCTACCGCATTAACCATGGAGTGTTCAGCGTAGTTGATCGGATTAATACCTGCAGCTGAGTTTCATCATCGGACGTCGAGGCAGAATACAAAATTCCACCCGTATCACCTCGAAGTCCGCCGTTCCACAACTGAGCGTTTTTCAAGGCAGTTTTTGCCGCGCACCACCACTATGTGGAACCAGCTGCCCACTGAAGTATTTCCGAACCAATTCGACTTAGGGTCCTTCAAGAAAAGAGCGTACCAATTCCGTGGGCGGCGGTATCACATAACATCAGATGAGCCTCCTGCCCGTTTGTCCCCTGTTCTATAAAAAAATTCATAAAACTTCGAATAAGCGTCTCTAGCTGAACACAACTACTGAAACGAAGCGCCGAGTTATGTAAAGTCAAGTTAATATGCGTTCATCTTTACATATTATAAAAAGACCCCCGACAACATCTGTATGAACGCGATAAACTAAAAACTACCAAACAAAACAATTTATTAATAGCTAGTGTGATTCCTGAGGAAGATTTATAGACAAAGAATTTATTAAAAACAAAAACACACATACATAAACGCACAAAATAACAATAATCAAAGAAAAAAATTAAATAAAAGATATAATGAGAGAGTTTTTTTTCTTTTCCCATTCGGTTCGTTTGTGTGTTTCTGTAGAAAATATCGTAAAATACTCGCCAGAATACACGAAACCCACACATGTGATACTAACTATAGGTGTTGGCCTAGTGGCTTCAGCGAGCTACTCTAATCCCTGAGGTCGTTGTTTCGATCCCGGCTGTGAAGTAATGGACTTTCTGTCTATGTATGCATTTAACATTTGCTCGAACGGTGAAGGAAAACATCGTGAGGGAACCAGCTTGCCTCGGACCCAAAAAGTCGACGGCGTGTGTTAGGGACAGAAGGCTGATCACCTACTTGCCTATTAGATTGACAAATTATGAAACAGATACAGAAATCTGAGGCCTGTACCTAAAAAGCGCTACAAATTTATTTTATTTAACTACTGTAATAATGTATTCAAAAGTCACCAGGATTGCTTTTAATAAAATTAAATTATTCTGAATAATAATAATCAAACCATAAAACTGCAGATTTCAAAACACTCAGTCCAGAGAGGGCAGCATGTTTAGGTACAGCTGCTCTGAATGCATTTAAAAAAATTGTTGTCTATTACAAAAAAATTACACATACCGGAATTTTGCCATGTTTGCCATAGAGTGTTCGTTTTATTATTTTAAAAAAATATTTGTAATATAAGACTGCTAAGCGCGTTTGCGAACATAATGCCCTAAAGTGTATTTATTTATCTTATTATAGCTTATTTTATATATATTTCCATATTGCAATTAAAATATACTTAAAATCAAACTTACCGAGCGAGTTTCAATCCTGACATCATCTTTATAAATCGAATTATAAAAAAATACAACCTTTTTTCTGAGACCGGTTCGAAGTTCGAACTTCGAATCGCTGACGCCAGTTGGCCAAGAACATGCGAAGCGCGCGGTCGCCATGACAACGAACGAATGATATAAAAAAAATAACGAATTCGCGGGAAAATCTGTCAAAATTTTCAACTAATCTTTGCATTTCGATTTAATTGTGTAATGTGGTTGTGTATGGAAATGTGGCTTTAATGTGAGTGGTTAAACGGTCGAGTTTTCTCAGTTGCAGTAAGACCTTGGTTGTTTTTTAAAAGGTAAGTTTGCAATCTTGGAATGACTTTTAAAAAGCTTTGCTTCGATGCGTTTTGTTTTTATTCGTGAGAAGACTGAAATAGCAAGGTTCTGTCAATACGTATGAATTAAATATGAACAATATGTTTCGTATATGGTCTTTTAACTGAAGCTCATTTGCACTTTATAAATATAAAGATTTATTTGAGATAAACCTTATTTCAAAAGTTTTATATAGCAATTAAGATCACTAAAATGTATGAATTCGTGAATAAGACTAGCAAAAGATTGAAATTAAGGACAATTATTTTATAAAATCAATAAAATATAAACTATTAAACAATTTATATATACATTATGTATGTATTTAAGAAGTGGTTTAACAATTTAAACCATATAATAAATTAAATTCCAGGCCTCAATTATAATGTATATGTAACGGGTTATTTCAAGGCAACCAATCAAGCATCGTGTTTATTTTGGAGGCTTTTGATCGATTGTTAAATATGAACATAAAGGTCGACAATTATAATATGTATGCTATTGCTAGAAGATATATTGTATAGCGTCTGTTGACTTCTCAATGGGGGCAGTATTCTGGGTCCAATTGACCAGTTATTTATCGGAAAAATAATTTTAAATCCCCTGGAACAAAACTTGTACGCACGGAGGAAGTATTATATTCTTACGTATAAGAATTATCAAACCATAGTAATAGATAACACCATTTTATTTATATAACCTCCTCCTGATTTGTAATAAATAAAATAATTTATAATAAATAAAAAACAAAACATAAGGGGTCTTTTTGTACGTCTCCACGAATCGGACGGAGCTTAAAGTTAATAAATAAAGTCTATGAATTGACTCCTAAGCAAATTAATATTTTGTAAACGATTTGAATACAAATTTTCCTTAATGATGTCATATTTCTTGACGATATTTTAGTTCCTTCGCGAAGATGCTATACTGAACTTACGACAAAAATGAAGAAAAAACTCTGTAATTATCTGTGGTTTATAGAAAAACCAGGAGCCTTGTGATGCCTTTTATGGGTAATGAGCCATGTTGACTTTTTACGTTGGATAGCTTACTAGCAAACTATTTTTATAGGTGTCGAATATAAATTTTTTTTTGCGATGTTTGTAGTTTGAAGATAGATAATAATTTAAAAACTGTGAAAGCCTATATTTCACTATATTCACTTTCAACACTGTTTTTATTATTTTTTTAATAGACAAGTCCTTCTGTGCCTGAAGATTGTCGATTTTAGGGTTTTATCTATTTATTTCGTATTTCTACAGCTTAAATTATATATAACTAATGATATAGCCCAAGATGGAATACGTAATATATACAATAAGGTTCATTTACCACTTCACTTAGACAGGAAAAAATGAATTTAAAATATTTAACTAAATATTTCCCAATTTGGCTGTGATGTGTGATGGTATGAAAGTGAGGATATATACGTGAGAGTGTGTATGTGGGATGTGGTTATGATGCAGGTTATTGAGCGCTATGGATATTCTTTATACTCCTTAAGCATATTCCGCGATAGCTTAATCAAGTCAACGTTTAAATAGTGGTCGTTGTATGTCCGGGCTGCGCGATACAATACTGAGGTCTTTGTATAGTTGATGTTGATATGAGAAACGTGAAACAAAGCACTATTTCAAGTCTGGCAGGCGGAAACATTTTAGATATATTGGTTGTCTTAGAAGGTCTAATTTTACTGTAGAAACAGCGACTTTTGCAGTGATTCGAAAGCACGACCTCAAAGTCGAGAGTTGACACTAGTGTATCAATATAAAATTTATATATTGGTTTGCCTTCCTAGTTTCAGACTTTAAATACAGTTTTGCGTTTTAACCAGTGTAGTATGCAGTTCCAGTATATCAGACACATCCCTAAGGATTAGACTTCAACGGTACCGCAGCTCCTTGAAACCGCATCAGACTTTTATTAGCTTTTGAATGACAATAACCTTATATTTATATATTTTTCTTTTAAAAATAATACTTAAATATCACGAGTTAGTTTAATTTTTCTGTATTACAGTGAATTTAATTATTATGATGACTAAAGAAAACACTTTTTTAACGGATTGAGGCTATGTATTATTATAAACTTACAATTATTTTACATAATTTTAAATTCAAAAACCCTTCATTTTAGTATATTGAAACGCAACGCAAACGAAGCACAACCTACAATTTTTAATAACTTCTAATAATATTTATGGTTTATTCTGGTCTAATTAGATTAGATTAGATGACCATAAAGAATACCTAAATTTAACTATAATCTAATAAATAATATTGTTTATATAGAAGCAAGCAGGTTAGTAATCTACTAGAGCGAGACATTTATCTGTCACTTGGAAATTGATACTTTGACCTTTAAAGGTACAAGAACTGATTAATAATAATGATGTCTAGAATTTACAACTTAACAATCTGCCAATACAAAATACTATCCGTATCACCTCGACGTCCGTCGTTCCACAACTGAGCGATTTTTAAGATAGATTTACCGCGCAACATCGCGATGTGGAACCAGCAGCCCACTGAAGCATTTTCGAACCAATTCGACATGGGGACTTACTTCAAGAAAAAAGCCTACCATTCTTAAAAGGCCGGCAATGCACTTGCAAGACTTCCGGCAATGTGATTGTCCATGGGCGGTGGTATCACTTAACATCAGGTGAGCCTCCTGCCCTTTTGCCTCCTATATCATAAAAAAAATCTGCCAAAATTAGTGGGTTTTTCTAGGAGTCGAGCTGTTTGATTAATAAAACACACATAAATATGGGCAAACACTGTGCGTGGGTTACGGTATAACACTTAATTAATCCATGAAAACGTCAAAGTTAGCACTAAAAATCTGTATTTTATATTACATTTTTTGTTTAACGTATATTACTCTTTATATATTTTTTTATTTTAACATGAAAAATATTCAAATAGCTGGTAGTTAGCAATATAACTGTTGGAATCCTTGGATTATAATAGAGAATAAATGTATATATATTTGTTTTTGATATAAAAAAGCATTTAATTTTATCCATAAAATAGTTTTACCCAAGCTAAAAGCACGTGGACTCTATCGACCTAAATTCCAAAAGTGTAGTCATTGCTTAACTACATGTTACCTAAATAACTTAAATTGTTACATTACTTGTTAATATAGATACCGTTACTAATTAGTAACTGTTCTATGTGTCAGCCTTTTCTTTAGACTTTAAATGGTTAAATATCAAGCAAACACTCATAATCAAACTCAAAATAACTTTATTCATATAGGTAACCAAGTACACTTATGAACGTCAACAGAAAATATATTAAATTGATTCTGATTATACATTTACTACCAATTCGCAAGTCATGAGCGTAGAGCGGGCAAGAAGAACTGGCAAGAAACTCTAAAATCAATCCTAAGGTGGAGGATCTTTTAAATCGTCAAAATTATAAAAAGCTTTATTGATTACTTTACGTTTAACGAGAGATTCGTTCAGTGATAATTCTCTAATTTCGCTTGAGCTTATTGTAAAAACGAATACGATTTCCACATAATGAATGGTTTGGTGGTCACAACTGTAGCTCCGCTTTTGAAATTATAGAAAACGCTTTACCCGTAATGAATTTGGGGAAGAATTACTTGTCTACTTCACTGGTTCTTGTAATCAAACTTAAACAAGAGACTCTCGTTGACCATGAATTATTTAGATAAATTTTGTTTAAATGTCCAAGACTCGCCCAAATTGATATATTTATTCTTATCAATAATTTTGCATACATATTTTAAGCATTCGAATGTTGTTTCACACAAAAACGGACTGTTTTTAAAACAATGTGTATGCCTAAAAAATATGACATCACAAATTTAACACACATACACATCAATTACATTAGAACATAAGAAATCTATTAAAAAAACTAAAAAACAAAACAAAAAAAAACAATAATGATAATAACTAAAAATTAATAATAATAACTAAAACTAAAAAGATATTAAGCATGTCTGATCTTTGAATATCTCTTACAAAATGTTGCATACGTTTGTTTGACAGGAAATTACATATAAGGCTGTAATGCTATAATGTGACTTATTGAGTATAAAAATTACTTAGCATGATTACAGCCAGTCACGACTCAAGGCTGTGTGCCCACGAATCACCCACGCGTGACGTCACTACCGGAACCTGACTCGAACATAATATAACGCACTTATTATTATATATAATAGATTTAAACTAAGGTATATGATAATAGTGTAGTCTTTTATAAGTTGGAGACAACAGATGTATTACTTTCCTATAGAGGATTTTCATCATGGCTTTCGTCAGGCGCCATGCGCTTGAACACGTGTGTAACGGAAAATATCTATAGTAAACCAGGCTGTAGGTCCAGAAACAGTGGAAAGCGCAGAAGGCAGATCTACTACTTAATTAATAAAAACACCTGATTAATTAAACATAATGACATAATCAAATATATAAAAAGTAAAGGTCTACTAATCATCTCTTTAATGGTCCGTTAGGTGTGAAATTCTAGTTTACATACACATGTATTTATCACAAAATATAGATTTAAGGTTATGTATATAAAATTAATAATATACATAATATTGCACTGTTTTATCTGTAGTAATCTTTTGTCCCTTTCTATATCAAGTTGTATTTTTTTATATAAGGTAAGAGATAGCTGATTGTATTTTTGGAAAAACGATACATTCATATAATTTCATAATTAATCTGTAGGATTGAGGTTATCCAAACGTCGCCCGCGCACGCCCTTGTGCGCCGTATCAGGATCATTGAGTAACGTTTCGAAATGGATCTTCGTAAGGTATTCGAACCTCGTTGGAGATTTTTATTTATTACTTGCAAATCCTTAGGTAACATTTGACATACATAAAGTTTATGTTTATGACAGTATTTATATATATTAAGATTCAATTATTAAGACTAAAGCGTATATAATACTAGAAACATTTTGTTAATGTAATTTCTTGCTTTGTTAATAAACCCAGTAACGCACTTGCCAGCCCTCTGGCAATGTAAGTGTCTATAGGCGACTGCATCACTTAAGATCAGGTGAGCCTCATGACCGTTTGCCCATTGTTCTATAAAAAATCAAAAGAAAACAATTAAAAAATATCATTTTATGCTTACGGTTTCACGCAATGTGCTGAAGTTATAAGACTAGTTTCAAAACAATTATGGCGGCCATTATCTTGGATGGATGCTGCGAACTGGCTTTCGCCGTTCTTGACATCTCTGGCCGAAGCTTAAAAACACCTTATCAATAGAACTTTTCATACTTTATTGTACGATCAACAAAATGTTTATCAAAATCCTTCCCGTTTGACCCTGTTACATAAATGATAAAATATTGTTACATTGAGAAGGTCCGACCGGTCGTTGAATTTTGTGTGAATCTGATTGGTCAAGTCCTCCCATGTTTAGTAAGCTTAATAAAAGCATTAGAAACTCTGGAACACCTGCCACTGTCAACTCCACAATTCACCTGTCACAAGTTAAAATAAAACTCTTTTAATTATTTTCTACTTAGCTGAATTTGTTTTACTGAGTACCTTTCAGGAATGTAAGTGAGCAGCTTATTTTAAAGTACGGAACATATATTGAACCCAAGACCTCCGCGTTAGACGAATAACAGGAACTATTTACTTGAACACTCGCAAGTGACCAACAAGTTAAAAAGTTAATTTTGTCCAAAGATGAAAAATGTTTATACAATAAATTTCCTAAGAAATTAAGCAATCCTCCCACGTTTATTCGTTTATAAATTTATCAATATGGTGTAAAATTCAATTTTAATAGCGATACATATACGGATGTTGAGTAATAGTTGTTTCGCCTTTCTCGATCGCGTTAAATGTTAATATCTAATATAAACAAGGAGTTTTATAATTTGATTCCTGTCATTTTGAAATTTATATCTGTAGTATAATTTATTACAATCATTTATTTAAATTCGTTTATACAAAAAAAGTATTATTGTTACTGCATCTCCATTAAAACATTAACTCAAAATAACTTTATTCATATAGGTAACCAAGTGCAGTTATGATCGGTAACAGAAAAGATGGTTAATTGATTCTAAATTTACATTTCCTACTAGTTCGCAATTCAAGAGCGTAGAGCGAGCAAGAAACTCTCCGCCACTCTTTTTAATTGCCAAGTTTTGAGTCATAAAAATTGTTTGAACTGGAGCAAATCAATCCCAAGGATTAGGATCATTTAAATAATCGCCAAATTTATAAAAAGCTTTATTGATTAATTTACGTTTAACGAGAGTTTTTAATTTATTCAGTTTCCATTCGTATTCGTATGCTAAGATTAGTTCTGTTTCGAGTATTATACTGGTGAAAGTCAAGGCTTCAAGAATATATTGACCAGATAGTGTCATAATATTTAATTCCTTAAACTTATTCCGTACCGATTCCATAAACTAAGTTCTCAAGCTAGCAACGCGTAAAACAACTATTTTTTTGTTAACTTAATAAAACAAGGCTATGATATAAAATTATATAAATACCACTTTAAACAAAGTGAAGGGTAGTGAAAGAATATTTTGTCACCTTCAATTATTTGAGACATGCCACGAGAGTGATATAGACAAGAGATTCAATGAATGATATTTGTGAATAAGGATGTTAAACACTACAGCATTTTGTTTTGTTGTATTAATAATAATTAAGTAGCACTAATTTTTTTCATAGAGTCAGTCAGTAAGTTTTGTCACGATGTTTGCCTTCACTGTAGGAGAAAGAATTGCGTACATATAGAAAGACATATCCATTGGTGCAAAGCCGTGATTCGAACGCAAAACCTCAGGGCTTGTGCCTACTTGGAGGCAACTTCTACATAGAGAAGGCTTGGTGTAGAGAAGAAAACTACTTTTAATTAATACAAAATTTTAGGCGTCTATAAAACACAAATGGCGCAAAATTCGTTCTACCTAGACTGGCTATGACGTAAAGCCTATCTGATAAGTGACTTTCTCTCGTTGTGTAAGCCCTTCTGTTTGTTTTATATGTTTGTATCTTGTTACGTTTCAACTCTTATCTCGGCACAGATATTTGTTTCAAACAAAAGTTATGACAAATCTCGCAAATAGTTGAAATCTTTCTCATGACCTGATTTACGCATGTCTTTACTAATATTTATTTCTCAAATGCAAAAAAAAAATAGAATATATTATCAAAAACATACAAGAACTTTTAAAAGTGTTTTATTTTAGTGAAAACGTTCCATTCAGTCTATGGAAAAAATTATTGTATGGATTACGCATCTTACGCCTATTTTGTCTCGATTTTAACCAGCAACATCTCCATAGCTTAGTTTTTAACGCATGCATATAACCCGATGATCCTATGTTAAATTCCAGATGTAAATCCTTTAAAAATACAACAGTATTAGACGCAGAAAGCCTCAGCTTGTCCCATTCCTCATTGCTTGAAAATCTAGTCCAGTCTGAGCCCTCTCCACGTAACCAAAACGGCGCTACCTAGCTGTATCAATCCAACTCACACAAAATATGACCTTTTAAAGGTGACATGTGAGAAGAATTTACAATTAACCTCAACATAGACATTACGTACATCCGTCAATTACCCACCTGCAACAAAAACTAAACATATTATTATTATCAAATAATTACGTGGATTCTTCGAGCATCTCTGTCACGCCTCGTGGGCTCTAGTCATTTCCGGGTAACAGACATAAAAATTTACTTAATAACATTAACGTGGTTACGGTATGTAGCTGTGTTCAACGACTTTAAAATTTAAATACGAAAACTAATTGCTTGCATTATTTTAAATAATTGTGACTTGTTTTTGGACGTATTATGAAATAGTTAAACTGGTAATATGTATGTATAATTTAAGCATTTAAGTGTATAGAAAAACAGACAATATTTAAAGAAAATATGAAAGATATATCCTACATTATGTGTAGGTAAACTATCACTTTAATTATGCTAGTATTTTCCTATATATACCTAGTATATTTTGATAGAAACAATTTTATAATTGTCACAAAAAAGCTTCAGATTTATTAGGTTAGATAAAAGAAGTTAAATTAATTCTAAATTTACATTTACTACCAGTTCGCAAGTCAAGGGCGTAGTGCGGGGCAAGAAGAACTGGCAAGAACTCTTTTTAATCACTAAGTTTTGAGTCATACAAATTGTTTAAACTGGAGCAAATCAATCCCAAGGATTAGGATCATTTAAACTATACTAAATGGCCAGTCTATACTATTTATGGTTAGCCAGACAAGTCGATATTTTTTTGTACAGAACTGGACAGATGTTTGGACACAATCAAATCCCATCTGATGTTAAGTGAGATGTGGCCACACCTGTCCAGGAGATGCCCGTTTAACGGCCAGTTTGATCTACTACTAATCGTATTAATACGATCCCTTACTCTGTGACTTCCAATAGACATACCGACAAGGATCCCAATTACTAGAACGAGTTTCTGTACCGCGCTATATGAAGGTTGCGACATCAGCGGTACGGAGATTTGGAGAACTATATTGAACTTATGGAGTAATGTTGGCCTATTGGCTTCAGCTTGCGACTCTCATACCTGAGGCATCGATCCCCGGCTGTGCACCAATGGAATTTCTTTCTATGTGCGCATTTAACATTTGCTCGAACGGTGAAGGAAAACAACGTGAGGAGACCGACATGTCTTAGACCCAAAAAGTCGACCACGTGTGTCAGGCACTGGAGGCTGATCACCGGCTTGACAGAGAAACAGATAGAAATCTGAGGTCAAGACCATTTATTTTTTATATTGAACTTAAAAGTGAGACCGGCCATATGTGTTTAAGTTATTTAAATAACCTCTTGTGAAAATGGGCCACACAGCCACTATAGGTAAGGTGAAGGTAGTCCACCAACGTTCATTAATGAAAACCCATACTGAATCATTATTTCACACATAACCAGTAAAAGTGTGTCAATGAGATGTAACATTATGTAATGATGAATGCAAAATACATCTCATATTGTTCGAACTTTATCTTATGACAGGTTTATGCAGAGGAAATATTGTTTGTATTACGAAAATAATTTAAGAGTTTCATTATACTCAGACCGTGGAGGCTTCACTTCGACAGGAAAAATCGAGGGACCAAGGATAATATTCAGTGTCAAACTGAGCGCGAACTAAAACTTCCGTTTACCGACATACTTAGCGCTACGGACACTGCACGGGATGCGTCAATAAGGCTTCACCGCCGAATAAATTCAATAAGAGAGGTCACTTAGCAAAAATGTATAGCAGTGTTTGCCTATTGGTCCGATTGTTGGTTCGATCCTGGATGTGTACCAATGGACTTTCTGTCTATTGGTACACATCCAGAGAGAAGGAAAACTTCGTGAGGAAACCAGCGTGTCTCAAATCCATTAATCGACGACGACGATGTGTCAGACAGAAAGATTACATATTAATTGTCTATGAAATAGAATGATCAAAGAAACGGATGCGTTCTGTAGAATACTTACCAACGAGCTTGACCCGATATTGTAATTTGTATGGGAATGATTATATAATTTAGTATAATTATGCAGTTCAAGAGAAGTATTTAAGGAACGTCGTATTCTATAGAACATAATAAATCCTTCTATGCCTGCGTTGATATAGGAATAATAATATATGGAGCGCTTTCTTAGATGGTAAACGCACGTATTGTAAAACCCGAACTGCTAATTATAAAAAAAAATTGGGGACAGTTTATAGAAGCGAATAACCGAACACAGACTTATATGTAAAAAATGTTAATTATAGCTTAACTTTAAGGTTTCGTTATGTACCTGGCACATAAATTTGATAAACGCTTACATATAACACTGCCATGTAATACATTGTTATATACTAAAGTCAGCAGCCCACACAGGCAGCATTAATATCAATGTTGCGATCTGTATTTAAAAAGAGCGGCTACTGTGACCTTCATATATCATAGAAATATTACAGAAATTAATTATGAATTGAATTAACTGTGTTACGGAATAAATAAATAAGTTTGAAAGGGTTGGAAATAATTTGGTTCCCGCATTAATAAATATGCAAAAACGTATAGTATTTACAATATTCTTAAGTTTGATAGTAAGATTAAAAATGGATAAATAGAAAATAAAAACAAATTTAAAAAGTTTGGTCTCTGTGGCTACCTTTAATACTGGCAGCATTTCCTCACTGTATTACGATACTTATTCGTTGAGCAAGGAAAGCACCATCTCTGCGGTCACCGGTACCATCTACCAGGCGCCAACTTAAATCTTTAATTAGTGCTTATAAACTTGAAGGCCACGGATTCAGTGTCCAAAAGGATGCCATGCTACAACCCACTGCCACCAACCATGCAACCGTAATTAAGAACTAAATTAAAAACTAATATATACATTCATTTTTTATTAGCGTAGTGAACGTCTAATTTTGTGCGGAAAAACTAAGATTCATATTTCATAGACCATAGCAAATCTTTGGTAACAAAGCGTGTTGTCATTTTACAGTTTCGTTCCTTAAAAAAGCAAATATTTTAAAGTCTAGTCCAACGGTAAATTATGTACGTCATCATGTCCCTAATCTTAGATCGAGGTTCCGTTAGATAAAGCGGGTTTCACGATGACATAACATGATCAGCTGTTTTGATAAGAAAACGTTCAATTGTATTGCGTAAAATATAAAACTATCTTGAAGTTCTCAAGTCATACTTAAAATTAATTAAGATTAACTAGTAATCCTAGTCGTACAAATTATTAATTAACGTATCCTTTTTTTTTAAATATTACTACGTGCCTTTTAAATATTATGTTTATAAGCGCCTGAGAAATAAGATCTAGCATATTTATTTTTATGTCATTAATTTATTTTTTATAATTTATTAAGACGACTTTATTTATTCCTAATTATATTTTATATATAACCTAATTGTTTATTATATAAGTTTTGCGTTTATTATATTTAGTAGGCCAATTAAAATACAATTTATTGTAATTGCAATAACAGTAAAGTCACAAAATTCTCGAAGTGGAAGCTTTAATGTATTAAAGAAATTTAAATATAATTAAGAAGGTTCTATCTTAGAAAATGTTCGTCTATAAATTCTAAGAATGCCGCCTCTTCCATACATGACCGCATCGGTAATGACCTTAAGACCTTGCCGCTTGGAATAATATAAAATCAATCGTATGTAAACACCATAAAGCACATTTTGGCTTGCATAATTTTATTTCCTATTATAAGTACATCCCAGAGCTGAGAATCTTAAATCAAATAGATTTTTTGTCTAAGATACGTTATTTTTTGCTTGAATCATTTATGCATTCAAAAATAATTATATATTATATTTACGCGAGTTGCATAGATTTATTTCTTGCATTATCATTATCTCCCTTGAGTTTAAAATTAAGTAAGTCCATAACAATCGAGTTTTGACAAAAAAAATTTATTATAATAATAAAAACAAATATTTTTATTATAATAATAATAGATTTATTTCGGACAGTTTTACACTTAAACACATTTATACTTCATATTCTTTTTAGGTATCTGTGCGCTATTTATCGTAAAGGCCTTCTCCAAATCCCGCCATTTCTGTCTGCGCTCGCTGCCATGTCCAACGTGATTCCTTAATTTGGTCTATCCATCTTCTAAATTTTCTTCCTCTTATTCGTTTATTGTACCTTGGGCACCAGTTTAGTACTTTCTTGATCCACTTTTATGTTCCTTTTAATTTTAATATTTAATATATAATATGTAAAATCTTAAAATAAGGTAGAGTAAGGTAGATAAAAAAATACTATATACATATAATAGGTACCTTCGAAACATAATTTATTTTCGTTTACATTTTAACAAAGGATCTTATCGTATTCGTCTAGAACCATATATATGTGATATGTCTCTAGATATAAATTAAATGATGTATACATTACTATTACTTTTCAATTAAAGATGATGATCTAAATAGATCTTTAAAAACATGACTAAATATTCCTCAACCATTTTCCACATGTCATGTAAGTTCTTATGTCCTTGCTGTGTTTGTGGTCTCATTCGATACATATATCGCTTATATGCTGCTTTCGGGTTTGATACCCAGCGAAATAGTCGATTTTCCAGTTCTATAAGGGATGCACACACACAAAAGCGAACGAAAATACACAATTCTTACGATTACTTTAAAAACTAAATATAATGTCAAACACATAATTTGTTCTTAGCACACATTTCATAGCAATTTACATGTAAACTCCATATTTGAATAATTACATAATAACACCAGTTGTTACAAAGCGGTATTCTAAACATAATAAGTGCAATTTCATAATTTTCCCATAACCAAGTGGCTGAGAAACTGAGAACGTTTTCGCAAATACAATTGCATTACTTCGGGTAAGATGTGGTTACTTGTGGGGTTATACTATAGCTAACAGTAGTGGATCTATAAAAGGTCTAGTTTCAAGGTATTATGAATCTAAATAAATTAAAGTATGCATTCTTCACATATGTATAAAGTTCCACTGGAGTGATGGTGAGGAACATGAATATATATTTTTTGACATAGTAGAAATGATTTTATATATTTATGTATTTATGACTTAACCTATCTATCGAACACATTAAGATTATTGCTTTATGTATAGTGTATACTTATGGCAGCTATGTTAAGTGTTTTAAATGATATACATTATCAAATATTACGATCTTTTCCAAGTCTGCTGTTAATCGACTTCAAAAAAACCCGAAAGAAGAGATATCAGTTTGACGTGTAATTTTTTTTAAATAAATAATTTTAATTTAAATAAAACATATATTAATCTGACAAGAACAAAACCTATCAATTCTGATAATACATTACATGGTTTGATATAAATATCAGTGAAAAACTGAATTACGTCCGCTACGCGTCCGGTTAATGAGAATGCGTTTACTTAAAATTTTATATATTCCTTAAGATGAGTACAATAGATTACAATTAAACTTCCATTTGAAATTTTGATACTGATTTAAATTGCTATAACTATACATTACTTTGTAAATTCATAAAAAATAAGAACAATATGTTACTTTTTTGCTTTCGGAAGCATACAATTCCATAATAATTCATAAAATAAATGTGTTGCTTTCTCACGTTGTGACCAACTCTCAAATATGGCAAAATCCGGTTAAAGAACGGGAGTCTTTTCTGCTATCTTTCTCTGTCTGAACTCTCATTACAAATTACAACATTGTCCAATATTGCGTATGCATATTGGTCAACCTTGAACAATAAAAGGTAGAGGTGAGACGTGACTAATGGCCTGTGAACGCCTATCTAAATATTAACAATCCGTTCAAGGATTCATTATCTGTAGCAAATAATTATTTTTTATGCTAATACGATATTTAAATGTATTTCAGTATTAAAACACTAGCGCAAAAGGAAGGCCAACCAAGCCAAGAGAGTAGAATTGATTTCTGGCAAAACAAAGTCATTCCTTAAAGTCAAAGTCAAAGTTGGGATTGGAAGGAAATATACTGCTATAATATCCTGTAAAAATATTAGTTAAACAGAGGTTGATATTTAATTGTTGATTCTCAGTATGAGTTACTGAGAATCAAAATATGTAATATAACCTTTCACCCAACAAAATTGCCACTTACAAGGAAGATGTTGAATGTCGCAATTTTTTAAGTTTAAATGAAACTAGTATAAGTTGATCTATGGCTGTATTTTTTGCGCCAATCTTGCTGGAGGCACAGCTGATGACGACAGACAGTCTCAATGCCAGAGGGCTCACAAGTGCGTTGCCGGTATTTTAATAACTGCTACGCTGTTTTCTTGAAAGACCATGAGATTGAATTGGTTATGAAGTATCTCAGTGGGCAGCTGGCTTCCAATAGGACGCTTAGTTGTGGAACGAAGGACGTCGAGGTGATATGGGTGGAATTTCTTATCCTGTCTCGACGACGATGAAACTCATGTACAGGTGTTTAACTGGTTTCCGCCAAATTAGTGAATAGTCGTATATCCAGAAAGATATAGCGTTATAATATATATAGCCACTGGTTGTGGTACACCATCCATCTGGAGTCTGCCCCCCAGTTGGTCAAAAATGGTTTGATGAATAGAGGTGAAGTCTATTAAGGGCGACCCACATACCCCTCCTACCCTAAAACCGTTATACATTATAAAAAGCCATATAGTATGTTTAATAGACAGATGAAATTATTAAAAAACAAAATCACACATCAATTATTAATAAAAATTAACCTAAGTTTAATTGGGTTCACCGTTCAAGTCCTAGTCAAATTTTATCGAAATATTATTATAACTTTCATATATTTTTACACTTTAAACAATCTAAACATTATATAATGTCCAATACATACACTTGCTAATGATTACATAAGTCATGTAACAATTTGACATAAGGTCGAGTGGTGAATAGGCGAGGTTACATTTTTAACCAGTGTATCTTGAACTCTGCATTTTTATTAAAGGTAGATTGACATGAAGTGATTTACTAAGCTCTTGAATTAAGGACATACCTATATTTGGTGTACCGTGATATTCTATTAAAATAATTTAATTTTTAAAATTAGTGGTAGTATCAATGTATTGGAGTTTCTTTTTAATGATATAAAGTCCTGCTTAACGTTTTCTTTTCTAGATACTGAGGTTTTAGGGTTTTCTCATTACGAGTATTCCACGAAACATCTGAATAACTAAGTTTGGAAATTACCGTTATTCGAACGAGTGCGTAAAGCTGTAAGTACTTAGCTGGCCAGTCTCAATAGAGATTAGCCAACCTGCCCAAGTCTTGACAACCTACAAGACTTTTGTAAAAAAAATTACATACTCGTGAATGGGTGCTACTTGTGGTGACTGGTCGTACTTGAATTTACGTGTATGCGGTGATGTTAGTTATTTCGACTATGTATTTGCGTGTTGTTCCCACGAGAATGTAAGTGCGTGCTCCTATTTCACCATGCCTCCTGCTGATATAGGACAAATCGTTGATTTTTTTTAAATTATTAATAAACGATTGATTACTTAAAATGTCATGTGGAACATGGTGTAATGATTGCAGCTCCTTACAAACATTGTGTAAAACAAAAAACTTGGCGATTAAAAAGAGTGCTGGAGAGTATATTGCCAGTTCTCCCCGTCCCTTGATTTGAGAACAGGCAGTTCATAAGTGTACATTGTGTTACCTAAATGAATAAATAATTTTGACTTTGACTTTATAAAAACAATAAATTTACTGAAACAATACTTTAAACTAGGTTTACGTGTAATTTTTGACGGACGTACTATGTGCAATGTGCATACAATTAATTTGATACATTGAATATGCACAGTACATAGCAGGAAGGTTGTGTGGGTGACGTCACTAAATGACATCATTACATAAGGTTACAACACAATGGTTAACATTGAGTTATATTGCCTATAGTGGGTGTAGTTCACTTATTTACTAAGTTTGTTAAATAGCCAATTTTACATTGTAAACTGTTTCATATAACCAAATAAAACATTATAAGATTCGCTTGCGGTGTCTACTTTAGGTATACGGTGCCTCCATCTATAAACCTCTTTTACAAGCTATAAAACTAGGGAGCATCAGACAAATATACTATCGAATGTATTTCTTTTTAATACACGTAATTTTTCGAGAAATCGAACCAGGAATTTACCTGTAAAACTGAATTTATAAAACAAAAAAATTGGCGATTAAAAAGTGGCAGTGTGTTTATTGCCAGTTCTCTTCTGTTCTACCCTTGATTTGGGAACTGGCAGTACATGTAAAATTAGAAACATTTAGTATATCTATTTCTTTTTAGAGCAGTGTTGGCCTAGTGGCTTCAGCGTGTGACTCTCATACCTGAGTTCGTAGGTTCGATCCCCGGCTGTGAACCAATGGACTTTCTTTCCATGTGCGCATTTAACATTTGCTCGAACGGTGAAGGTAAACATCGTGAGGAAACCGACATGTCTTAGACCCAAAAGTCGACGGCGTGTGTCAGGCACTGGAGGCTGATCACCTACTTGCCTATTAGATTTAAAAGTGATCATGAAACAGATTCAGAAATCTGAGGCCAAGAACTAAAGAGGTTGTAGCGCCACTGTTTTTTTTATATTTCTTTTTTGACGTTCATGTGTACAATGTGTACATTGTGTATACCTATATGAATAAATAATTTTGATTTGATTTGACAACTGGGTTATGAAGTTTAAAACTGATATAAATACAACACGAAGAATTGAAAGGATTATTTTTATAGTTAATTTGAATATTCGTGAGACATTTTTAATGAATCATTATATTTTAATTTCTTGCGGCCTTCAACAGCCTCCTTAGATGGTGGAGATATAATAGAAGGCCAGCGATCTATGTCAAGTATTTATTCAAAGATAATTTACTGAACAAGTGATCAGCCAGCTGTGCTCAAACCGAAATATCTATAGTATTATTAAGACAGAAATCGATCCTAGTTTCGTAAGGACGATTTTTATATGTAAAAATTAAAAGGCTCTTCGACTTTGGTTTCGATAGATTAGTCCCTATGAGTCTTTTAACGTTTAAGAAATCAATTTTGTATGTTGTTGGATTGCCATAAATTAGTTTAGTACATGAATTACGAATAAGCTGGCCAGGCGTTTTATATTTTTTAGTCATAAAATTCAAGGACTATTTCACTTATTTATTAGTAAAAAGTATTTACAATATTCATAACATACATAGAAATAATAGAACACTAATCGAACAGTTTGGTCCCTGTGGCAGTGTACCCTACATGGCAGCATTTCCTCGCTGTATTGCGATACTTATTTGGTGAGCGAGGATAGCATCAGTTTTGGGGTCACCGGTTTAAACTATATACCTGCCCTGCGATTCTGTAATTCACTTTTCGAACTCACACAGCGGAATCGCAGGACTGTAATTCTAAATAGTAGTTGTAAAACCAATTTTTATAATCAGGCTAATTAAAGTTTTGACATAAAGATTTATTATAGAGACCGGTTCCATTTCACGCAATTTCGCTGTGTTGTTGTAATATCCGTAGTTTTTATGTCACGGGATCATGTGTAACAAAAACCGACCAATAAAGTCGTATAAGTATTTAGAATTACATAATGGTGACAGAGTCCAAGTGCTGTAAACTTAAAATAAATTATTTATATGATCGCTCGAAAGCTATTAACTTAATTATTATAATTTGTAAAAAAATAAATAGTGTAAGGATATTATTGCAAAAACTTATCAAAGTTTGACAGAATTGGCAATATAATGATATAATCTGTGAGAAGCATTTCAAGTAATGAGGTCCGTTCGCCTCAAGCAAGTTGTGTCAGTAACTTGGTCAAATTGTTACGCAATATGTTAAAGGGACACTACACATTTATACGGATTGACATGCCCTTCTGTAAGAATATTTTGCCGTTCGATTTAATGTGTTTGTACTTAATTACTTCCGGAAGCATACATTTTTTTTTTAATATATTTATTTAAGTAATTTCCTGCTTAATATATTACCTATACAAATAAATTTTGAATTCATCAATGTTATGTCTTGATGTATTTGAAATGAAGCTTATTAAATATTTTTTAGAACAAATTAATGTGTTTTAATTAAGTTATTGAATACATTAAGTTTTATTATTATTATAATAAACTTATCTAAGTGGCGATGGGCAGGCTACACAGTGGATGCAGAGAGGCCAGTGCAGGGTGCTATGCTGTAGGAAGATAGAGGAGGCCTACGTCCAGCAATGGACAAAAAAGAGAGACTGATGATGATGATTATGTGGATTTGTGGATATTTAAAAGGCCAACAATGCACTTGCGATCCCTCTGGCAATATCTATGAGCAATATCACTTATCATCAGATGAGGTGAGCTCATTTGCCCCCTGTTCTATTCATAAATCTACATTAGTACGAGCTTGTAACATATACTGTAGATAGCCTTATATATATAACGTGGTAAACTATAATCAATAAATAAGAAACAAAGGAGTTTATGGAAACGGACGGATACACACCAATTCAAGTTTCGTAACTGGAGTTATTTAATTTCTTGATTGAGGAGAAATGTATCTAGTCCCTCTCACAAGTGCGTTCTACTTTCATTTAAGCTGTTCAAACATAGTTTATTTAATTGTAATCGGTTTGTTATGTTACATATTATTGGGTCACTCGTACTTCCTTTACACAGTCTATACTAAATTGATAGAAGCATTTCAGTTTTATTTGCTTAGCTTCTAATTTTTGTCATATATTGATAAATGTGTTTAAGCACCACCGTTCATACTACCATTAAATATATACTGTTTTGTTACACTAGGGTTGCCTGGAAGTAATGGCTTAGTATAAGGCAGCCCGTTGCATCACAATTTAAGTTTATTATTATTTAATTCGTGAATTGAATATTAAAACAAATTTAATAATGGTCTCTGTGTGGTATCTTTAACGCTGGCATTTCCTCGCTGTATTGCGATACTTATTCGTTGAGTGAGGAAAGCACCAGCTCAGCTTAAATTCATTTTGAACTATACATATTGTTAATACTGTATATTTGTGTGTTGGAAATAAATTATTTAATTCTTGTACAATAAACAAGTCCCAACACAGTTGGCGCCTTTAGAGGCGATTTATGAGAGTTAATTATACATTTGTATGTTATTAAATTACTCCTATTTATCATTCATTGTGTTATTTTATATTGTTTTCCAATTTTGTATTCTGTAACTGTTAATAGTCTGTGTAAAGACATTAAATATAGGTTATATATAAATGATTTTGTTTAAAATTTTTAAATAAGCATTATTTAATTATAAGTATAGATCTTTTATTTTCGCCTAAGGCCGGCAACACACCCTGCGCAACAACATGGGCTGCGCTTTTTTACATTTGGCTACAAAAAGAGCACTCGCAGCTCATAGACACCCATTTTAGTGAGTGCGTTACAGGCCTTTGAGGGAGGCCGGATACATAGTTATAAAAATCAATATAACAAACTAGAATATTCTAAATATACATTACCATTTCATGCAGTCATTTAGAACATTATATTTAGTAAGTAAGTTAGTAATAAGCTGTAAATCTTTCTCAATAAATAAAAGAAAAATAAAAAAAAAACTATTTTATAATAATCATAATCATTTAATAAATTATTGTGGACGAAGACCTTGTCTAATATTTATTCACAGATGACTTCACTTCCTCGTAATGCAAAGAACATGTGAAGGATTTCTAGTTTTCTCGATTCTAATTAACTCATTATGTCATCACTAGGACTGACACGTGACTTTACTTATAACTATGAGCTGAGAAAGTAGACCCTTAAATACCTGTGCTAATACCCTAAATTTGGCAGGGGTGGGCAGGACACTTACAGTACCAGAAGGCTGCCTTGCCAGCATTTTAAGAATTGGTACGGTCCTATCTTGAAGGACCCTAAGTCGAATTGGTACGGTCCTATCTTGAAGGACCCTAAGTCGAATTGGTACGGTCCTATCTTAAAGGACCCTAAGTCGAATTGGTACGGTCCTATCTTGAAGGACCCTAAGTCGAATTGGTACGGTCCTATCTTGAAGGACCCTAAGTCGAATTAGTACGGTCGTATCTTGAAGGACGTACGAAAGTTGGTTCGGAAGTAATTCATTGGCTAGTTTATTCAAACGTAGTGGTGGTGCGTTGCAAAAAATGCCTTAAAAATCGCCCAGTTGTGGACCGACGGATGTCGAGGTGATACGGGTGGTATTTCGTATTCTGCCTCGACTTGCGATGATGTCATATGGCCATTCGATGTCATGATACCGATTTGAAATTCTAGGAAGTATAAAATTCACACAGAGTAAAAATAATTACATTAATTAGTAGTGTAAACATTAATCTGTTGAATGATAATTCCATCTCAACCATAGCCCTTCGAAATTAAAGTAAATTGTTGATAAAGAACATATGCAAATAGACTTAAGTAATATGTAACGATATATTTAACACGGCCTTTTACCAAGGTCATATGTAATCGCCCGTATAGTGTCTACGGTCTAACAATAAAGACTATGTATAAAAATAATGCCATTTAAACATAACTTGTAAAAAAAACAATACACGCAACGCAGTTCTTCTACCGTAAAAAGTTGTGAGATCCATGCAATACCAAGTCGGTCAATTTATTCAGTTTCTACTTAAGGACCTTCTGTGTAAAGTTATTACGTAATTAACTAACCTAACAACATGTCATTGAGACCATATCAATAATACAAATCTTTTGTTTTAAATAAATACACTGACTTTTATCCACAACGAAGGCCTGATTTGTTTCGAGAAAAAGAGAGTACGGCCGCTTTTTAACTCGACTTGGCGGACACACTGCCGTGCCGCCAGTTTATCACCTAACATGGTTTACGAGCAAATAGTATTAGAAAATTATGAACATTAACAACGCGGTAATTAATAGGCAAAACACTTGCAGACCTCCTGGTTTTGCCAATAAGACCATGGGTGTCTATGGGCAGTAAACAGTGAAAAGTGTTTGTGTGTGCGTGTATCAATTGAAATGTTGCGAGGTATCTTCTCTTGTTGTTAAAGAATTTATAAAACAATACGGCTTATTTGAATAATTATTTTCTATTTTTATTTGACTCATTTGCTGGTGAAAATTACTGGAGATATTTCAATCCTCTTTATACCGTTTTTATTACTGTTAAATAAACAATATCGTATCATCAGCAGTATTGATCAAGTGAATTTCACGTGCGACTCCCTCCTTCTGGTTTCTTCTAGCTATGTTTGCCATAGTTATTCTTTTAATAAAACACTATTTTGACCGGATTGAAGTTATGTATTATTATAACTTCAATCCGGTCAAAAGTTTATATATGTTAGGTTATAAGTGTTTTATTAAATGAATAAAAGTTATGTTAATCAAAGACAATACCATAGTTATTCTTTATGATGATTTGATATTTTAAAAGAGTACCAAAATTTTCTGTTTCCGGCGGCTTTTTCTCTCGGTCTACACCTTCTGTCTTCTTTGCCGATGAGTAGGGATGTCTACCGATACAAATTTAATGACGTGGAATAAGTCTCTAATGACGTGGAATAATAAAAAATATGTTTATTATAGAAGATAACTATCAATATATATATGTTCATTATAGGTATCTTCTATAATAACCATATTTTATTTTACTCTCAGCCCTGAAATAGTAGGTTCGAACCCCTGTACCTACTTCTGTCTATGGGTGCATTTAACACTCGCTCGTATTGTAAAAGAAAACATCGTGAGGAGACCGAAATGCCGAATGAAAAATTGACGGTGTCTGTCAGGCACAAGCTGGGTCTCCTACTTGCTCCTATTAGAAAAATAAATCACGAAACAGATACGGAAATCTGAAGATATTACTGTTTTTTTATTAATAAACTTCAATTTTATTGTTTCAGATGTGGTCCCTTGTGGTGGTAGCGGCATTGTTCGCGACCGCGCGGTCCAAGCAATTACCACACAATGCAGGTAATTTCATAATGTTTATATTAATAATCCGTCTGTGGTCAACTCAGACGCATTGCAACATCTATGGTCTTCCAAACTTCATACTGTATTAAAAGCAAAAAGTGAACCTGTATAATTTGGGTAACCTCTATGTTTATGGATGTGTTTACTCTGTATCCCTGTAATAGGAGTCACAATAATGAGTTTTTGTACTCCATCCCAAAGTTGCGACATCAATAACCGTAATTGAGAGAATTACATCCAACTTTAAAAAAGGTCGGGCGCTATTTGGAGGCACATTACGGGTGCTCTTCCTTACCTCGCGATTATGGGAGATTTACACATTTTCAAGGTATAGGCTGTGATGTTAACCCTTGCCTGTACAATCCAAGAATTTCGTTGAAATTGCACGTTACATAATTTTGGGTTTGATTACACAAACCATCCAGTTCGCAGCATCCAACCAGTACAAGGACTGACATGTATGGGGTGATAGGAGAAGGGAGAAGATGGAAAAACATTTTCTGCATTCTCACTCATACAAAGTGTGTGCTGAGGGCGCAGACGTCGATTACTGGTTGCGCACAAGCTGGTTTACTATAGAATATGGAAGTTTGCTACTCTGAATATACAATGACAAGTAAGAGGGGAAAGTCATCGGCAAATAAAACATCAAAAAACCGTCATGCAGAAATCTTTTTGATTTCTATGAAGTAACAAAAAAATTCGGTTCCCAAATGCCGCCCCAAATTTCTTCCGCCCTAGGCTCCAGCCCCCTCAGCCTGCTGGTAAATCCGCCACTGTAAGTTAGATTCCAATAGAATATATTTAAAGTATGTAAAAACCAATGTTTAAACCAGAGTTCCCCAAACTTTTTTGTGTCGTAGACCCCTTGCCATGTTTTTACGTGTTGGGTAGACCCCCTACCCCCCCTACTTACCTGATATTGATTTCCTGTAAATTTCTAACTGTAGTGAAGTTTAGTGTTAAAAACTAAAAACACATGTTAATTTATACATTTATTAATTGAATTTAAATTAAAATTACTCAAAATAAAATTTTGTATCCGTTTGTTTGAAATGTATATGTTTTGATATTATAAGATAGTATGATGTAAGTAAATAGGTACTATCAGTGTATGTGTTGAGATCCACTATCGTGGACCCCCATTTTCATTTTATGGACCCCCTATTTATTTTTTATTTTATAATCACTGGTTTAAACCAAAGCTCTCAAATACATTGTCACAGCGTTTATGTTGTTACCTAATTTGAATGTCGTCTCAAACAAACTCAACCTGTTTCTTCTAGACAAAATGGTCTATTATACACAAATAGACACAAAAAGCCCTCATTGTGATATTCCAATAGCTGGACGCGAGGCCGATGAACCCGAGGCGCCAAGAATTTATCGGGCTCGGTTTTAGATACGCGGAGCGGAATCGCGATAATTGTTAATGTTGGACGTTTCTTATTTTGAGGGGAGGGGCTATTTTAAAAACACTTTCTTCATGGTTAATATATATATTAGAAAGATTACACACTTTTACATATTGACAATAATTTATGTTTAAATATCATTAGGATGATTCACTGTCCGCGTCTTGAAGAGAAGTATAATTTCATAACAGAAAACAATCATTTTATATAAAGTTTAAACAGGCATTCCACAGTATTCGAAACTAAAACTTTTTCTTAATATGTGACAAGCGTTGCCTGCCATTATTTACATATTGAAACTCCAACAGTTAAAACCAACGATTGTTTAAACTCATAAAGTATCGCTGGGCGTATGAAAAATCTCACAGCGTCTCTTAAGTGCTTACGGGCAATTAAGATATTTGGGTGTCAAATCATATAATTTAGGTAACTATAGAACTATGTCAAGCACATACATTTTCTGTCACTTTACAAAAGAGAAATGTTTGCTATAAAAATAGGATTTTTAAAGTCGGTTAACGTTTTATTAGACAAGTGGGCCCTGCGTATTCAAAATATAATAGTTTCTTAAATATATATAAACTAGCAGACCGGCCAAGCGTTGCTGTGGCTAAGGTTTTTGTTATATTACATAGTAGCAAACTATTCAAGGGAAACGGTAGGAAAACACCAGTCATGGGGACCACCATGCGTTTTTTGGTGGTTATGCCATTAAATTGTAGCTTATGTGAAACGTTGGTACTTTCAACACAGCACCATCTGTTAGAATTATGACTATCAAATAATAAACAAATATTTTGCAATAAAATAATATTGCGGGTATAAATTGAGATGCTATCCTATCTTTTAAGTTGGATCAAACTACACACGGTGTGCAAATTTGATTGATATCGGTAGTTTAGGAGTCCATAGCGGACAAACAAGGTGACGCGTAGTTTATATATATTAAGATATGTAGTCGCTATAAGTTCAAAAATCGCTTACAAAATCAACGTGACCCTTCCCAAATCCAGACATGGCTATTTCATATTCCCGCCTTGTATTTTTGTTTATCACGACTTGAAATCGTTTTATGCGCATACGCAGCATACTGGTTGTACCGTTGACCGATCCTGTAGGGCGCTTGCCCGTAATTATATTAGTGCATTCAACTTTTATATGGATGTTCTATACTAATAAATTTAAAACAGATTCTAATTAAGACTAAATGCGGTACCACGGAAGGATCGTAAAAGGATTTCTTTTTATTTGTACTAACTAGTGTGTATCAGACCCGTAATTAATAGTTACGCTATTAGTTAGTAAGCCTTTTAACGAAGGTTTAAATAAAGCAAAACTTGCTATGTTTTCATTGAATTGGGCTTCGAATTCCTTTCGCATCCGTGGTTAATTTTGTCAAATATTTGGTTAATTATACCAACCAACCATTTGAAGAGCTATGTTGGCCTAGTGGCTACAGCGTGAGACTCTCATCCCTGAGGTCGTAGGTTCAATCCCGGCTGTGCACCAATGAAAATTATTTTCGCGCATTTAATATGGTGAAGGGAAACATCGTGAGGAAACCGACTTGCCTTAGACCCAAAAAGTCGACGTCGTGTGTCAGGCACTCTTTTTCCACTGATTTTTTCAATATCCATTTAACCTGTGTTAAACATACCCAAGACGTGGGTACTTTTGTTACCAAATTGTGTCTCTGCGTTTTAAACATAGTCGTACTAGTAGTTAATTTAGTACGACTATGTTTAGAAACAGAAACTTATAATTATACTGGTCATTACCAATTTTCAGATTTACCAAATACAGCGGTGGCTACAGTCACCGAATCCGACTCGGAATGGCCGGAAGCGCTCGCACCACTTGACACCCTCGCCGTCGCGTGCGAGAGGGACAACATGCACGTCACTATATCGCTCTCAACTAGTCATGCTAACAGGTAATTTATTATTTTTTATAATCCCCATAAAGGTTCATTTCTCCTTCAGTGATCATTTTTCAAAGTCAATTTTTTTACCTAATCTAAAAATTATAACCCTTTTTTTTCTGCGGCTATTTGCAATCAGCCCTAAGGCTATTTGTTCTGTGGTGCTGTCATGTGGAGGGACTTCCCATTGGAAGCATCTACTCATCTTCTGCCTAGAGCTACTGCCGGTCTTCTAGCTCTCGAATATGGTGACGTTTTAGTCAACTCATATACTGTCTTATCGTGAGTTGGCGAGCAAGCTCGTTCGGCTTAACCGCTCTTTGTATTTAGCTGCCAGTCTCAGTATTTCTTCTATGATAGTTCTCATTTTAAGGTGTTCATGAACTTCGTTGTTGGTTGGTACTTTTGCAACTGCTCTTAGGATCTCGTTCTGTTCTCGAAATTATAACCCTTATAAAATTATAATTACTTTGCTTTTCATTGTAACATGTATGAAAAGCAAAGTAGGTAATTAATAATAGTGGAAGTTGATGTAGGTAATGTGTCAATTCGTACTTGGCCATAATATCTAGCACTATAAAAGACTTAGGGTCCTTCAAGAAAGGAGCGTACCAATTCCTAAAAGGCCGGCAGTGTACTCTGGCATTGAGAGTGTCCATAGGCGGCTGTATCACTTAACATCAGGTGAGACTTCTTCCCCTGTTCTATAAAAAAAAAATTCCAATATTTGGTTCTTATTTCCAGTGTCTACGACTCATTCAACGGCATAGTCTACCCAGCTGGGCTGGGCAGCAACTCAACATGTCTCCGAGAATTCGTTTCCGCCCGAGGTGATCTCCAGTACACGCTTCCACTGAAGGGCTGTAACACAATGTCTACTGATAATGTGAGTACACAAAACAATTCAGTTTTGTCGACGCAGAACATTTACCTCCTTGATAGTGCATTCATAAATTAAATATAAAAAATTATAAATAGAAACTTTAAACATATTTTATAAAGCCCTTGTGGCAGTGTATGTGTGTGTACTGTGTAGTGTGTGTTGCCCCTTAGCAATTCCTCGTTGTATTGCGATACTAATTCGTTAAGCGAGGAAAGCACCAGCTCTGGGGTCTGGTAACTATTAATTATAATAAATTATAAGTAATAGTCAGAAGAAGAGCAGTGATGGCCTAGTGGCTTTAGCGTGCGACTCTCATCCCTGGGGTCGTAGGTTCGATCCCCGGCTGTACACCAACGGACTTACTGTCTATATGCGCATTTAACACTCACTCGTACCGAGAAGGAAAATATCGCGAGGAAACCGGCATGCCTTGACCATGACCCAGAGTCGACGGTGTGTGTCCGAACACGAAATAGATACAGAAATCCGATTTCCAGACATAACAAATAATTTAGTACCATTGGTATACATATATAGGTATTGGAAATCACTATAAAATAACGCACGTACCTACTATTGAAATTATTCACGTGTCTGTTAGAGGAACAGAGGAATTGCAAAGAATTTTTACAAAAAAAACACTCGAAAATAGTTAATATAACTTCTATTAAGTCCCAGGTAAAATGGTACCTTAGCAAAAGAGTACCGTTACTAATATTGGTTTATTAGGACCGCCGATTTCCTTGACTGACAGACGAACATTATTCATTCATATCACGCGTTTCCTTGTGCGTTTGCGCAATGTCTCTTGACGGTGCTGTCCAATATCATCTCAATCTATATTGTCTATAATTGTACACACATTCTTGAAATAAAATGTCTGACATTTTTTATGTCATTTCAATATTCTATTACATTTTAACCTTTTCTAATATTATTGTTTAGTAAATTTATTTAGTACCTTATACGTATAATTTGTATTTACAATTTTTTTAACCTACAAAGTAATAATTAAAATAATTAAAAATGTATAAAAAGATAATTGACGGCTCATTGGTCTAGTGGTTAGTACCCCTGACTGCGGATCCATGGGTCCCGGGTTCGATCCCGGCTGAGACAAACATCGATGTGATGAGCATTTGGTGTTGTGCTTAGGTCTATCTATGTATAATATGTATGTATATCCGTTGCCTAGTACCCATAACACAAGCTTCACCAGCTTAGCATGGAACTAGGTCAATTGGTGTGAATTGTCCAATCTAAAAAAAAATAAATAATTAAAACAAATTTAAAAAGTTTGGTCCCTGTGGCAATGTACCTTTAACGTTGGCACCATTTCCTTGCTGTATTGCGATACTTATTCGTTGAGCGAGGAAAGCACCAGCTCTGGGGTCACCGGTACTATCTATTATTAGATATTATTTTTATTTATAGATTGGAAACTCTTCAAAAATTCTCCAATAAAATTTTTCAAAATCATCTTTACCAATATGTATAGGAATATTCGATGCTATTTCATCGAAATATTGGTAAGGAAAAAGAAAAAGTATACTTCTTTATGGGATATTTGTTTTTGTATTGTCCTTTCTTAAATATTTACGTAACACCTCTTTGTAAGGTGTGTTGTGTTGAGAAGGTTGATCCTAAACAAACAACTTTCAATGTTTGTTGCCATAAATCTTCACGTTTGATTAAATAAAAACCTTTTAAGCAAGCTATTGCAGACCCGTGCAGTGGTTATAAAATATGCAGGAAAATGTCCAAGAAAAATTTTCAAGGAATAACGTTCTTGGCTCGATTTTGATTGGTCAAACAAAGAGACCAGGAGTCTGTGATTTGACGTGAAACTATATTCACCGATTGCAGTCAATTGAGACGCGAGAAATCTTTCGTTTTAGGAAGTTCGGGCCAAAGGTTTAATAAGTATGGTATGTGTGTGCATAGCTATAAATGGAATAATAAAATTCAGATTGATTAGACGCAATGCGACCTCAATTAAAGGTAACCTAATTACACGCTTGAAATTAATATACTTAGAGTGTACAGTAACCTCCCTATAATGCGGTAGACCCGGACCGCGTTATATGAAATCGTGTTGTAAGTAATATTCTATTCAAAAACTGGGAACACGAATTTAATAAAGTTATTTAGTTTAATTTTATATACAATTGAGACAGTGTAATGGTACGCAAAACAAATTATGGACTACAAATCATAATAAATTTAACACTACAGAAATATAACATTAGAAAATTTTCCCGTAACGGAAATCGCTTCATACGAAAACGCGTTATAGGGGTACCGCGTTATAGGGACGATACTGCACTTGTTACATTAAAACCTAAAAAAAAATCTAGAGAAACTAAAATATGTACCTAGCTTAGATAGAATACTTCGGCTTAAAATCTCATTACTAAACGTGGTTTAATCCAAGTACAGTGTTCGTTAATTTTAGAGAATTATCACTAAAATAAATTTAAAGCCCTAGTTAAACGTAAACTAATCAATAAAGCTTTTTATAAATTTGACGATTATTTAAAAGTTCCAAATCCTTGGGATTTATTTGCTGCAGTAGCCCTTGACTTGGGAACTGGTAGTAAATGCAAATTTACAATTAATTTAGCTTCTTTTCTGACGTTCATAAGTGTACTTGTTTACGTACATGAATAAAGATATTTTGTATTTGAGTTTGAGTTTCCAAAGTCCTGTGCAACCCGCCAACTGCTGGATTTTAGCTGCAGCAGGTCCTCCACTCTGTCGATTCATTGATAGGCCAAATACTGGTGTTTGTTACCTTAAATAAAGTCACAAACATGATATTCGTATGTTGTACCAATTCTTCAAAGGCCGGCATACCAATTCTTGATAGGCCGGCAACGCACTTGCGAGCCTTCTGGCAGTGTGTGTTCATGGGCGGCGGTATCACTTAACATCAGGTGAAAAAAATACATTTTTGACGCTCAGGAGTCACTCAAATTTTGAATCTTATCCTACGAGAAATTAAATTATTCCACAAACGAACAGAAATTCTCTTTAAACCTTCATATTTCAGCTTTAAACATTTCAAATCGGAAAGTCGGGTTCACCATTCTAAAAAGTATTATTTAATCACATTGAAAGCCCAAACTGGTTATTTATTGTGACCATTGGGCCCGCCTCCGCTGTGAAGCAAGGTTATACTAAAGGTCTCTTGGAACGTTAAAATTTTCTGTAATGTAGTTTTAAAATTGGGGTTACTGGGGACCCAAATACCTAAACTTGTTGGGCTAACTAAATCTTCGTTTATTAAATTTTAAAATGTTTAAAAAAAATAAAATAAATCAGTAGCGCTACAACCTCTTTAGGTCTGGGCCTGTTTGTCTGTTTCATGATCATTTGTCAATCTAATAGGCAAGTAGGTGATCAGCCTCCTGTGGCTGACACACGGCGTCGACTTTTTGGGTCTAAGACATGTCGGATTCCTCACGATGTTTTCCTTCACCGTTCGAGCGAATGTTACATGCGTGCGAAGAACGTCCATTGGTGCATAGCTCGAACCTACGAACTCAGGGATGAGATTCGCACGCTAAAGCCACTAGGCCAACACTGCTCATAAAATAATAAAATGCTTTTAGTTTTATTAAAAAAAAAAATTTCGTCTTGATTTTGATTTTATAGACCTTTACGAAACTGTAAACAAATCTTTCAACTGTGTTAATCAACATTGTGAGTGCGCTAGAGAGATTTTTAAGGTGTAAATAAATTAATTTTTCGTATTAAACATTTATTATATAATGTTACACTATCTCCACTCGAATCTATACCATTCACTTAAAGATCAATATCTACATTACAAATTCACATCAGCCCGCCATTTCCGACCAAATACTTGGAACCGGACGTGACGTCATCTCCCCTCATTGTTAGGACCCGAAATTGACCCTAATGGAGTATTATTAGTTAGTTATTTCTTCGAGCGTTATAATGCACTTTTTGCATATGTTTCTTATGTCTATCGGTTAAGTGCTATTAAATTGTTGCCTAATTGACAAAATATTTCTACTAAGTAAATTCGAGCATGAAAAGAAAGCAAGGAAAAGCCACGAAAATGGTCAGAGCTCTTAGGAACAAAACATATTGAGCGTCTGAAACGACTTGATAGGTGAATTGAGAAGCTCTTCATTCTAAGTGAAAACATACATTTAAGAGATTCTTTAAATCAGAAGACCACTCAATATAATACAATTTCCCAAACGAACCTTCTCCCAAACAATAGTGGCTCAGTGGAATAGGCTTTCGGAAATTGTAATTAGAGCACCCTCTTCAAACTCTTTGTTAAATTATTAATAATAATAATGCGCACACCTATCTATACTAAGTGTAACAGTATCGTGTAGAATTTAAGTTTTCTTCCAGTTATAAAATGTATGGAAACTTTAGAATTTGTATCCAAAGACTCTGTCCACATCATCTGTATGGCGCCCATGGCCCATTTGGTTTCACTTTTATCAACATTGATCGTGTTTTGGACTTATTTCTATGAGTAACTATGCTTGGTTTGGAAGACATAAAGGACCGACAAGATCTTTTATGCCGTACTTATTAAGATCCGACCTGCCATTGTTGTTCAAATTTAAAACTAATTTCCAGGAGGACGGAACAGTGGAATACTACAACAATATAATAGTGCAACCTCATTTGCGCCTTGTGACTGGTCAAGGTCGGGGCTACCACGTCAGGTGTCGCTACCGTAGGCGAGACCTCACGCTTTTCCATCTGCACAGACCACACGCTGACAGACTCACTTCCAGGACTGATATACGGTAAGTGGCACATAAAGGCACATTATAGAATTAATTTACGTAATTGAAAAGTATGCTACTCCTCATCCGGTAGTGGATCTTCGACTATTCTATCACTGATAACTGATACGCCCAGTATCTAAGTTCAAGAAGATGTATGTTTGTCGAAGTAACTAACAAATTATTCCTAGAAAAAAAAATGCTTTGGCCACCCGATAACTGATAAGTATATAAAATAGGGGGTTTAAAAAGTATGTAGTGTGGGGTTAAATATGTATATAATATGGGGTAAAATAAGTATATAATATGGGGTTTAAAAAGTATATTATTTGGGGTAAATAAGTACATAATATGAGGTTAAAAAAGTATATAATATGGGGTTAAAAAAAGTATATAATATAGGGTAAAAAAAGTATATAATATGGGGTTAAAAAAAGTATATAATATAGGGTAAAATAAGTATATATAACAATATTATTAAATAATGAAGGTTGATAGCTGCGCCGTTCGAGTACAAATCTAGATAATCGAGGTGTAAAATTATTCGGTTGCAGCAAATATGTCTCATAGCGGAGTTCGGAAACATAGCCTATTATGATCTTCAATAGTAAATCTTAGTATCACATGACAAATTGTTAAGAAATATTGTTATTTAATAATTTTCTTCTAATTTTTTTTTAATTTTATATTAGAAGTGGTTCTATTTTATTTGTTTTATTTCAGAGATGAGTACGACGAGGAATCCGGTTTATTACCCTCTGTAACTATGAAAATCTTTAAGGGTGACCCCGAAGAAAAACAGGTATTTTACAATCCTTATATCTTTATTAAATAAATTTATCATTAAAATTTATATACAATTGGTATTCTCGCTCAAAACGAAATCTTTTAGAAAGATTAAAGAGTTTACAACGTTCATTAAGCAATTTTGTGCTTTAATAAATACATTGTAATAATTACCGAGAAATTAAGTTTTAATCGAAATTGGAGAAAGGACCCATTATTAATTTAAAAAAGTCTATCTCTAAAGAGACAAAGGAGTACTTTGTAGGAGGAATTGGTTTTTATGAATGAAGTTGGAGAATTAAGACCATCAAGCGAATTGTTTCTATCCATAAAAGAATTACACCTCTCTAGGTGTTGGCCTAGTGGTTTCAGCTTTCCACTCTCGTCCCTGTGATAGGTTTGAACCTCGGCTGTGCACCAATCGACCTTTCGTTTATATGTAGGTTAAACAGCCGCTCTTACGTGGAGGAAAACAACATTCGAAAACCGCCATGCCTTAGAACGTGTATCAGATACAGGAGGCTGATCATAGACATAGATCACCTACTTGCCTATTAGAAAAACCAAGAAAGATAGCTGAAGCCCAGACCTTAAACATCGTAGTGCAACTACAGTTTTAATTATTTATTTATTCACATTTCGCAGCAATAAAAATAAAAGAAACACAATACATAAAAAGGGATGCAACGGGCGGCCTTATCACTAATCAGTGATCTCTTCCAGGCAACCCTAGTAAGAGAAAAACTAAAAAAAGAAACATGATGAGTGCAAGAAGTGCAGAACGAAATGTTATATAAAAAAATATAGAACCTTAATCTAAATCGGTTTTTGTAAAGAAATGCCTAAATTTTTTTGTACATTTCAGGTGGCGTCAAACGTTCGCATAGGTGACACGCTCACGTTAGTTGTGTCATTAGAAAAACAGAGGAAGTACGGCCTTCTGGTCTCCGAGTGCTCGGTGCGGGACGGACTGGGATGGGCTGAACAGAGTTTGATCGCTGATGATGGGTATAAATATTATATATTTATTAGTTTTAAGGTTTTTCTCCAAATTCCATCCACTATAGATACCGGCAAATTTCTTGAGCATTAAACAAGGGAGAGGGGGAAGGTTTGCGCATCGTACACATACAAATGTCAACTGATTTATCAATCACGCGATCGACACGTCAGCATCCCTCCCAGCGACACCTAAAAATTGCTTCTGCGCAGGCAAGGACATTTGTTCAAGATGTTTGCCGGTATCAATACGTTGGTTGGGGCAATGGGCCAAGATCGGGCGGTGATGGCTTACCTGGGCCGGCCTAGTAGCCAGTACTTAGTACCACTGGATCGACTGAGTGGAGGACCTGCTGCAGCTGAAGGCCAGAAATTGGAAGATACTCATTTGATACAAAAATGAATCGGACCGATTGCTTTTTTGTATAGCTCTTTTAGTGTGCTGTAATAAACACGACGCCATTATAGCATCTGGATAAATATATCCATATCTCAAAAACTACTGAATCGATTTTTATGGGTTGTTCCCTATATTCTAATATACCTGATTCGAAGAAATGGATCATCTCGATATGACTGCTAGTTTTTGAAAATTTTGTGGTCTGCATACGATACTTAGCAGCAGTGTTGGCCTAGTGGCTTCATCGTGCGACTCTCATTCCTGAGGTTGTAGGTTCGATCCCCGGCTGTACACCAATGGAATCTCTATGTGCGCATTTAACATTCGCTCGTACGAAGGAAAACATCGTGAGGAAACCGGCTTGCCTTAGACCCAAAGAGTCGACGGTGTATGTCAAGCACGAAGAAGGCTGATCATCTACTTGCCTATTAGATTAACAAATGATCATGAATCAGATACAGAAATCTGAAGCCCAGACCTAAAAAGGTTCTAGCGCCATTGATTTTTTGAATACGATGTTTAGCGCAGGTGGAAGTCTTAATGAGAAATAATTTCCAGCTGCCCATTAGACGGCGAAATAATGGGCCTCTTCCAGTACAGCGTGGAGAAGCAAGAGGCGAAGGTTTCATTCCCAGCTCACAAGTTCCCTTACACGGCCAGCGTCTACTACACGTGTGAGGTCAAACTGTGCGATCTCAATCATCCCACAGATTGTGTAAGTTTCATAATTATTTTCTTCAACCAATAATCATTATATTTCAGTCAATTTACAACCGTACAACTGTACAAAAATCCGTTCGTTCTGTACGTTAATTTTATTAATCGATCAAGTCGTGAAAAGTTATTTATTCACTAAAATACTTTCACTATCCTTACGATTAATACGATAATGTCGAAAAAAAAATAAAATTAGAATAAAATATATACTGCACAAAACAATTAGCGGAACAAGATTTTTCTCCTTTCTATTGCTTAAACTAAAATTAGATTAAAGGCTGATTCACGCTACACCGTGTCTCGACCGGGCCGTGCCCCGGCCGGGGCACGGTCTAACATTAATGATATACTTTTGTATGAAGTAATTCATGCCTGACCGTGGCTCGGCCGGGGCACGGCCGGGGCACGGCGTTGTAATGTCGGTGGGTATTGTTTCCCGGCTCCGGCACGGTCCGGCCCCGGCACGTCGTAACATGAACGTAGGCGCCCGGGCGCTGCAGAGCAGTCAACGTCAAATCTTAGTGAGGTTAAATTTTTTTTTGTTTTTTTTTTGACAAAAACAGATATAGTCGTCCAAACACGTACGTGCGTACACCCAAACAGCCCGGTGTAACATGAACCACTGTCCCGGCCGGCGCACGGTGGACGTGTCCCGGCCGAGGCCCGGCCCGGTCGCGACACGGTGTACCGTGAATCATCCTTTAAATTAACTTGTACGCTATTTTTTACCTTGTTAATTTGTTAATTACTACAATTAATAAAAAAAATCAATTTGTATTTTTTTTTATTAAAAAAAAATTAAAATGTGCATTGTAGACGAGAAACTAATTGGTGATAAAAAAGGTCCATCAAAGAAATATTCTTATATCGTTTGAATATTCGTCTTTAGTGACTTTCAGTAACGTGTGTGGCCTCCATGAGCCCTAATCACGGCTTGACAACGACGCGGCATGCTTCGTATGATCCTCCGAATATCTTCTTGTGGAATTCGCTCCCATTCTTCAATCAACGCTTCAGTGAGCTGCTGCAGTGGTTGAGGTGCAATCGGACGCTTCCGGATGCGCCTGTCAAGCAAGTCCCAAATGTGTTCAATTGGATTTAGGTCAGGGCTCATGGAAGGCCACTCCATTAAACGGATTTCCTGCTGTCGTAAGTAATCTGACGTGATGGCTGCAGTATGCGGCCTGGCATTATCTTGCATCAAAAGAAAATCTGGGCCCATACCATATGCTGCGGGCCAACATGATCTTCGTGCACATTTTCAATGTAAGTTTGAGCACACAAGCGCCCGGGAACAACGACGAGATCTGTGCGCTCGTCCAAACTAACTCCGCCCCAAACCATCACAGAGCCACATCCAAATTTGTCATATTCCTGGACTGCTGCTGCACTGTATCGCTCGCCTGGGCGTCTGTAAACACGGAGACGACCATCGCAACGTGTTAGACGGAATCGTGATTCGTCAGTAAAAAGCACTGGCCTCCAATGTCGAAGTTGCCAATTAACGTGATTTTGCGCGAACTGTCAGCGAGCTTGTCTATGTTGAATTGTTAGACGCACAGCCCGAACTGGTCGGCGTGATCTCAAATTGGCTTCCAACAACCTATTTCTTACCGTCTGGTCGGAAATTTCTACACCAGTAGCCGTCCTTAGTGTATTTTGTAGATCTCTTGCAGTTGTGGTGCGGTTACGTAAAGCACAGTTGACGATGTAGCGATCTTGCAAACGTGTAGTTTTTCTCTTTCGACCTTGACCACGCCTTCGTGAGTATTCTCCCGTCTCACGGTATCGCTTCCAAAGTCTGTAGATAACAGAAGGGGCTACTCCTAGATCATTTCCTACATAACGCATAGTTCGACCCTCTTCAAGCAAAGCGATAGCTCAGGAGACATGCAATTCAGTCAGATCTGGCATTATGACCTAAACTCACTCGCTTCAATGAATAACAATACTCAAAAGGCTCACTTCAATTTCTATTAATACTTAAAAGATTGAAAAAACCTACTTAAAATGTGTTTTCTGTGATTAGAAAGTAATGAAAATTCAAAGACGTCACTTTGTTTTTCGTCTACAATGCACATTTTAATTTTTTTTTAATAAAAAAAATACAAATTGATTTTTTTATTAATTGTAGTAGTTAACAAATTAACAAGGTAAAAAATAGCGTACAAGTTAATTTAAATCTAATTTTAGTTTAAGCAATAGAAAGGAGAAAAATCTTGTTCCGCTAATTGTTTTGAGCAGTATATAATACATAATTTACACAATATCGCTACTGTGAATTCACTCTGCGAACATATAAATATGTCGATAGTGTCGGAGATAGCATTCAGTAGGCGCAACTTCTTTGATAACGGGTATGGTTGGTGGGCTCAGTTTCCGCACTTAGACTCTCACTAGGTGTGTGCGTGCGTGCGTCCGAGTTCTTGGAGCACACTTGGGTTGCCATAAAGTATAAAGAGTATACTGAAATTTCACGTTGTATTGACTTTAGGAGCCATGTTCGCATAAGAAGCGCGTGCGTCGTGACACGGAGGAAGGATCGCCCGCAACAGTCGAAGTTTTCTCCGGACTTTACGTCAACGAAGCAGATTCGCTGGACAACGATGACGTTGTTAGCGAGAAGGTTGGTATTGACTCATCAATGTGTCATCCATAATACCCCATTTGACAGTTCACAATCGTTTGTGCACTGTCAAATGTCAAACTTCAAATTTATTTGACGGTAACGACGACAAAGGGCGTAAAAAAGTAGAAATATATTGACAGTTATAAGCATGTTTCAGATTTATGAACTAATCACATATTTTTAATGGGACAGGAGGGAAAAGAGCAGCCGGGTTACTTACAGTTAAGTTCTTCCCGCCGCCCATGGACACCCTGCTTCACCAGTTGGATTGTGCGCTGCCGACTTTAAAGTACATATCTGATCTTTCTTCTCATTTTTTTTCCTTTCCGAATGTAAAATCTCCACTAGAATTCGTTCTCCAGGCATTTTTATTAACTTAATACGTTACGAAAATATAACGCCTTATAAAAAATATAACGCCTTTTCCTCACTGGGGTTGACTGAAAGATCTTTTTTTTTACAGAAAGAAGACGAAATATGCATTTCCCAACGCAACTTTGCCATTGGAATATGTATAGCCGGTGTGATTTTAATGATTTGCGTCATAGCAGCTATAGCCTTTATTCTAGCACGACGAAGGAACCCAAAAACTTATTCAAGAACTGGCAGTTCCCTATACAGTGGCCCGTATACCAACACTGGCTATTCGCATACAAGTTAAATCCATAATGAACCATAGAATCACTAAGACTCTAGAAGTGGCTGCGAGTCACAGTTCGCCTCGTGTCGAAAAGATTTTGTCTCAAGCCCCTCTTGTTTTATTCTTACCCTGAATCAAAATGTTAAAGAAAACTTAACGATATTTTTATACGGAAAACTTGAGCAGTATTAGGGACCTGTCAAATGTCAAATGCTTTCGATCTGTCAAAAACTGACATTATCGTAAAGAAATTGACGTATACATGACATAAAGTGCTCTATAAGACTTGGCGCCATTTCTAGTGTCTTACTGCTATATATTTATATAAAAAATACTTTGAAAAACCTCTAAAGTTCTCTACAGATGTCCGTCCATTTTGTTTAGCTGCCAATGTCAAGTTGACAATATTTATTGGTTAGTTAGTGTTAAACAACGAATAACATTGCACTCAGTGCCATGGGCCATTTCTGTGTAATTGTTGTGTTCATTCACAACGAAACAGTCATAATTTAAGTTAAATTTAAGTATTACACATGGTATTTTTATAATAATTGTCTAATTGCCCAATTTATTTAATTCGGTGGAGTTTACCATTTATCAGGTATAATAGTTAATTCTGTTGTTTGAAATTAAGGTTTATTTTTATTATCATTCACAGATTTTTCTGATTAGGAAAATGACAATTATTTAAAAAATATCGTAAAATCTAGTTGACTATAACTTTCAATTTTTAAATTCAGATGAATTAAAATACCATGTGTACGAGAACCTTAATATCTATATAGATAATTTGTGATAATTATCCGTCCGTTAAGTATAGAATAAGTTCAATAGATGGTGACCTTGCATTACGTAATTATATTAAAATGATCATTTATTAATGAAGCAGTTTTTGTGATGTCTTTTTTAAGTTTGTGCTATTATTATGTAGAGTAACTTAATTTTAAAAACTGCAGAAAATGTCTTTAAAAAAATAATGTGTACCAATGGATAACTAAAAAAATAACTAATCGGGCATTATCTCTTCAACATAGATCTCTTAGAGAATTTAATCTCTATAATTGAAGTTACTCTACTTAATAAACTATTTTAAGCAATTCATATTGTTTTACACCAAAACTAAAGCTTCATTCTGGTGAAGGGAATACAATTATTGAAAAAGAAAGTTCCTTTTTGACTTATAAAATGTCCAAGATTTTCACTTAAGAAATCTTTGTCAAAAGTTAATCAATAAGAATAATAAAATTTCTCCATTTATATTCAATTGAACTTTAATTGCGTTTTAGTTTTAGTTTTAATGCTTTGAAACCCATATTTGACATTATACATAAAGTTTAACATACTTTGTGGTGAAACAATATATTTCCCGCCTTGTTTTTACTATTTTGTTGGTAGGTCATTAATCAAATTTATTGTATTGCCATACTTAATCCGTCCAACGTCGGTGCTATATTTAATACCGCTTTTGCTTTAAGATAGGTACATTTGTAAACATTTTTAAATATTCTCAGTAGTTCTTCAAATTAGTATTGAATAGTAATTTAAGTCTATTTTATTAACAGAGAACGCAAGTAGGCAATAAATTAAATAATGCTGAATTCAGTCTATATCGACTTTTGAATTATTGTTGTTGGATTTTGGACTGTGTGTATAGACTAGAGCTTTAGAATTGAGTTAAATGTTTACAAATGTATATTATAGATTTATGCAACGAATTTTCGATATAAGTTTCATACACTCCATTGATTGTGTATATTACAATGGGGTTCTGGAACTGTATCGCTATGTATTACGAATTTTTAACAAATAAACTGACTAAGAAGATTTGTGTTTTTTTTACAATCCCTAAAGTACAGTATTGGCCTAGTGGCTTGAGCATGCGAAACTCATCCCCGAGGTAGAAGTTTCGGCCTCGGCAATGTACCGAGTACCGAGTTTTCTACAGAAAAATGAGCTCGAGAAATAAAGAAAGCAAGAAGGAAAAAATACAATATAACATTAAAACGATTCCATCTTGCTGTATTCTAAACCTAACAAAAACAATTTCACGTCATACCACAGAAATTCTACTGTTTTTTTTAAGGGTTTAATGAAGTCAGTTTAAAAGAGGCATAGTTATGAACCGAAAGAGCAGTGTTGGCCTAGTGGCTTCAGCGAAAGACTCTTATACCTGAGGTCGTAGGTTCGATCTCCGGCTGTGCACCAATGGACTTTCTTTATATATGCGCATTTAACATTTGCTCGAACGGTGAAGGAAAACATCGTGAGGAAACCGACATGTCTTAGACCCAAAAAAGTCAACGGCGTGTGTAAGGCACAGGAGGCTTATCACCTACTTGCCTATTAGATTTAAAAATCATCATAAAACAGATTCAGAAATCTGAGGCCAAGACCTAAATAGGCGGTAGCGCCACTGATTTATTTTTTATTTTATTTATAGTTATGAACTGAATGCTATTTTGAATCTTAGTTTTAACGGTAACTTACTGAATGGGTCGCATAGTAATCAATATTTATTTATTATTATTTTTCATTTGATAACTTAAAGAAATCTAGTAAAGCGTCACAGAATCTAACTGAGATCTGTTAAACTTATTTCATACAAATTTGTAAATTGTTTATAAAAGACTTTGGTATTCAACTCCATGGCAGATAATTCTGATGAAGCTTTGTTAAGTCGTAGATTTTAAAAGAAAATCGTATGCAAAAAAATAATCAAAATGAGCTCTGAGTAGTACATCTCGTTGTTCTTCCCTCGAAAATAATGCATTTATTTTCCAACCTCAACAAAGTCGGTCTCAAAATCTTCACTCATCAATTTCTGACTTACTATACACGATCATTACGTATTCTTGTTTCTGTTTTATAGTCTTTTTCACTTCAGTTTTTCCGTTTCTTTTTTTGTTTATTTTTTATTTCAAATTTAATGCTTTGGTGACACTATTAAATAAATAAAAAAAACTATAAATTATAATACAGACAGAATTAAAACAATCAATTTTTATCGTATGATAAAAACAGTTGCTAATAAAATTAATTAATTATAATTATAGATTATATATATTATCAACATAGATTTATCAAAATCCTTGTTCTTGTCACCAATACAATGCCTCATAATAATTATTATTACGAATATATTACGAGAAGCGACAATTTTGTCCCCTTATCTCCCAGTTGCCCGACACATTACTGCGTTATATCCCTGTATATGAGTAATACGATACAACACACGACGCTGTCAGGAACAGAAGGCTGGTCAAATAGGTGAAAGAGGTAACCGCCGGGAAGTTTCCTAAAAATACGCAAATTTTAGGTAAAAATTATCAAAACGTACGTAATATACCGATCTATTATTGTCCTTAACTGTACGAATATCAGTATTGTATTAAATAACAATAAAATAGTAGTAAAATTTTAGTATTAAATAAAATTTATAGTAAAGACGTATACGACGGGTAAACTGTTTACGAGTTTGTGAGTTCAGTCATATTATTTATCTTCTCTTATTCCAACGGACCACACACAGTCATGAACTACAGACGTCGGAGCCTTGTGCCCGTAAATATATATATAGAATACCAAATACCGCATTTCACCTAAATATGCCTATTTCATATTAAAGTGGACTTATTAACACGATCTAAAGGGTAAAGTTCCTTCACCGTTAGCAGACGGCAACGAAGAGAGGACATACATTAAAAAACACGCTTGCCTAAGCCTAGAATCAAACTAAGAATCAAAAAGTTACTACTTTTATATAATATACTTACTATACCTAAACAAAGTTTTGTTTGAGTGAAATGTTCTACGCTCTATTCTCTACTCAAATGGTATTACAACATTTCACTCAATATGTTTTAAATAGTGCAAACAATAGATCGTTTTAGCGCCGTTTAGTTAAACGGCTAGGCTGTTAATTGAACAGCTAATTAAGCAAGTTGGCTGCGACATATACATATCTTTCATATATGGTAATAACATAATAACATTATGTGAAGGCAATGATAATATTATATATAAATATAAGATTATTACAATTTAATGTCATGTACATTCAAAAATATTCAAAAACCTGTACGATAGTGATATCTACAGTTGTATGATTACGCGCAAAATTCAGCATTTAACGTGCTTAATAAGAATAATTTTTCATTATTACAACCTATTTAATAAAAAAAAACTAGAGTTTTAAGAACGCTAAATGCACAGACGTTATAATTTGAGCAAATAAAATTAAAATCTAATTGATAACTAATCAGAATTAAAAATCACTAAGATATCATATCGACCGTATTTAACCTAAATCGATCACTTTCAAAATGTGGTTGCTCGTGGTCGCACTTCTTTTGGTCGTCCTTTACTATGTTGGGACCAAAAATTTCGACTATTGGAAGAAGCGGGGAGTTAAATACGACGAACCCATTATCTTCTTTGGAAGCAACCTAACCCATATCATCAAGAAACACAGCTTATCAGAAAGATTTGCCGAGCTTCACAACAGATTTCCTAACGAAAAATATGTGGGCTACTTCGAGGCGAACAAGCCGGCACTGCTGGTTAGAGACCCCGAGTTAATTAAAACCATTCTTGTCACTGACTTCAAACATTTCTACCGAAGAGGAGTAAGCCCCCATAAGGAAGACATTGAACCTCTAATGAAGAATCTATTTACGGTAGATGGAGACGCCTGGAAACTCTTGCGACAAAGGATGACTACAGCTTTCTCTAGTGCTAAGCTGAAAGCAATGTTTCCTTTAATTGTTGAGAGAACTGAAAAGCTCATAACGATTGCAAAGAAAGTTGCCGATTCCGGAGAAGAAGTTGATGTTAGAAATCTTATGGCGAGATACACAACCGATTTTATTGGTGCATGTGGATTTGGTATTGACTCGAAAACGTTAGATGATGACACAAATGATTTTCGTCAGTTAGGAAGACGTATTTTCACAGTAACTAAACGCGATATCTTAGTTAATTTGTTGAAACGCACGTTCTCTAATGTGGAACTTTTCAAATATATACATTTCTTCTCTCCTGAAGTTGAAAGAAAAAACTTATCATTGGTGAGACAAATTATGAGCCAGCGCGATTACAAACCATCGGGGAGAAATGATTTTATCGACATGATGTTAGAATTGAAACAAAAAGGAAAAATGGTGGGTGAGTCCATAGAAAAGGTGAATCCAGATGGATCGCCTAAAATTGTGGAACTCGAATTAAAAGACGAGTTGATAGCCGCACAGGTATTCGTTTTCTTTGCTGCTGGTTTTGAAACATCGTCATCTTCCAGTAGTTTTCTTCTACACCAGCTGGCTTACCATCCCGAAGAACAAAAGCTAGTTCAGAAGGAAATCGATGAGGTGTTAGCTAAATATGATGGAAAACTTTCCTATGATGCCGTCAAGGACATGAAATATCTGGAAATGGCATTCAAGTAAGTATAACATTTCAGTAACTAATCTTCTTTTGAGACAAACGAACCAGTTATATACAAAAGAAGAGAGATTATGAGGACTAAATGTATATATATGTATTTTCTTTAATTACAGAGAAAGCAATCGCGTCTTTGCTTCTCCCGGTTTTCTGGTCCGCAAAACAGTTGGAAAATATACTTTGCCCGGAACAGATTTAACGTTGGACGATAGAACTGGCGTGGTTATATCAACACAGGCTTTGTACGCTGACGAAAGATATTTCGATGATCCGAAGACCTTTAAGCCGATGAGATTCCACCCTGATAATATACATAAGATGAATAAGAATGTGTACTTACCGTTTGGGGATGGACCGAGAGCTTGTATAGGTAAGTTTGACTCTCATCCCTCAGGTCGTAGGTTCGATCCCGGCTGTGCATCAATGCACTTTCTGTCTATGTGCGCATTTAACATTAGCTCAAGCGGTGAAGGAAAACATCGTGAGGAAACCGGCTAGCCTTAGGTCCAAAAAGTCGACGGCGTGTGTCAGGCACAGGCTGATCACCTTTTAGATTGACAAAATATGATCATGAAACAGATACAGAAGTCCGAAACCCAGATCTAAAAAGGTTGTATAGCCACTGATTTATTTTATACTACATATTTGTTGTCATTATAGGTACTAGAATAGTCTATGACTGATTCATTAGAAAATTCGTAGAATTTTACCGATTTTATCTCAATGTCGTTGTAATTATTTTACCCTATAAAACCATACAAAAGGTCTTACTATAGGTATCTATATACTTTGGGTTATATAGATACATATGGGCCTATGGGTTATTTGAATTTTACCTTATCTTTCACACCGCAATTTTCGTTCTCTATACAACTCGTCAAAAACTGTGCACCCGAAACAAAAAATGGCTTATTTGAGCTGAATTTGAATAATAGACGTTTTTATAATGTGACCTTTTTAGGTGAACGTCTTGGTATCATGCAGTCTTTGGCCGGTGTAGCTGCCGTACTTCATGTATTCTCAGTGGCGCCATCTAAGAGTACCAAACGTTATCCACCAATCGACCCAAGTTCCACCATCATACAGAACGTGTTGGGTGGTTTGCCTTTAGCGTTACAGAGGAGGAAGAAACAATAAAAATATTTCAGTTTAAAATAATTTATTTCTTACGTACATTTAAATTAAAATGTTAATAAATTTTTTGTTATTTATTTATTAACACTTCGTTGCATACAAAAATATAATACAAGAAACATAATTAAATGAAAAGAAGGGAAACTGGCGGCCTTATCGCTTTCGAGCGATCTTTTCCGGGCAGCCACTGTGAGGAAAAAAAAATTAGATAAGCAAGAAGTGAAATACATAATATATATAGTTATTTAGGCAAAACTCAAACAAAACAGGAACAAAAAACTAAACTAAAAACAATAAGTGCACATGAATCACTATAATTTTAGATCAGTTTAGTCACGAAAGTAAAGGATACGATGTGGACAGGTAAGTTTGTACTGTAGAGATTTAAAGGATCTATCCCTACATAACTATTGTCAAATAGAACTTTGATACTAATGAAATGTGTTTTTATTTGTATAATATTTAAAAATGATATGTTTGAATATATTACAACACGAATTTTAATTTATATTATCGTAATTTAGTAATTGGGCCATGCAAGTGTTAATTACTTTTGATAAAAAAACACACCGGCTGATAAAAAAATAGCAGAGTTTAACCGTTATCGATATACTTATTAACATACTTGTAGATACATATAGAATATATATAAACGCAAATCCATAGTTTATTTGAATGGAAAGTGTTTTTTTTATAAACGGGCAGGTGGCTCATCTGATGTTAAGTGATAACATGCCCATGGACACTCATTGCCAGAGCGCGCGCAAGTGCGTTGCCGATCTTTTTAACATTGGTACGCTCGTTGTTTGAAGGACCCTAAGTCAAAATTGGTTCGTAAATACTTCAGTGGGCACAAATATATTGTATGAATATATATTATTCTTCATATATATATTGTATGAAGAAGGGGTGTAAAAGCGACAATAAATCATTGCAGTCAATTAAAACCGTTACAAATAGCGTGTTTAACAGAACATAACTATTATTTTTTTAATGAACAACACGAGTAGGGTAATAAAATCGTAATGAAGTTTTGTGCACGGCCCAAAAGCATCCCCAATGCTATCGTCCGAATAGCAATGAATGTTGAAACAGGGACGGCGATAGGACACGGGCTTAAGGTCGGAACATGCTCCGTCAATAACAATTCTGATAATCAGAGAGACAGGTAGAAATCCAATTGCATGATTTCTCGGGGAGCCCATAGGCTGAGAGCCTGTGTGTCCTCGAATAAAAGCCTCATTAGCCCTCAAGCTATCTCAGGAGCTGGCTATTAATAATGGATTTCATTGCACGTTTCCTCACGATTTCCTTCACCGTACTAGAGAGTCCATTGCTGCACATCCGGCGTTCGAACCTACGACTTCGGAAGGACCTCGCACCCCAATTATTATTACTTATCAGGTTATAATTAACACCCGCGATAAGAATGTAGACATTAAAGCCCCATTGGTTCACTTTCATTATTACACTATCTTGTAATTAGTTTTAAAACAATTTTTATTTCATCAATTAAAACCATATCATTAGTCCATCGTGCAACGATTAATTTGATAAAATATTTGCAGCAGCTATCGCCGTGGAAAGATAAGCATGTAAAGTAGGAAGTGACGTTTAAATTAATATTTAAAATACTTATTGGCGGAGTAATGTTTTGAAGCAGCAAAGGGATGCTCATAACGGGAAGCATAAACAGGAGTCGTTATAAGGGGGTGAAAGGGAAGATTATGAAAAAAAATAGAACCATATTCTCTTATCTAAGTGAAAAGACATAAGAAACTTAAATATTTATTCTTATAAATACAAAAACAAAACTTACTTCTAACAGAAGATAAAAACTTTGTAAAAAATCTAATTTTACGTTTTTATGAAAAACCTTAATAAACCCTCGACTTTGTTTGCTAAAGGTTAACAAAGATATATAACGAATTCCTTCACAATAAGTTCAGCAATTTAAACGTAAGCATATAATGATATAATAACTGAAACTTAAATTGATTTTTCATTACATATGAAGTAATCTTAGCTATAGGTAACATAAAATAGTTATAAAAATAGAGAGCGAGCATAGCTCCATGTTTAAAACTAAAAAAAAACTGACATTGACGTATAGACTATACTTGTCTATAGGAGTGCTAATGGTCTCTTAAATATAGGTACAATTTTGTCATGATCGTAGAACAATGTCGGATTTGAAAAATCTAAAATCCACTTTATCATATTTGGATACTACATTGTCTAAATATTACTGCTGCATTAAAAATTTCCATGTGTTTTAAATTTCAAATTAATTAGCCGGTAAAGTGACGGATTTGATAGAAACGTGATTTTTCTAAAAAACTGTGTAATTTAATGTTATTATTTTTATTTTGTTTCAAAACAAACCTTTTTGTTTGCTTGTATGCCAATTTTCATAAAAAAAGAATATGAATTAAAATAGTTATGACAAAAACTAACATGATTATATTATTTTGAAATGGCAGCCCTATAAAGTTTACTATTTGTCAGATCCGTCACAATTCGACGACTATGACGTTTTTAACATTTTGACAGCGCTCATTTTCGATTAACGGTCAAGTATTGTCATCAATACAATTATCAGTTTATGTCTAACGCGTTGATTTCATAGTTTACTACGCGAATACTATTCGGATGATAATAGGTTGGGGAAAAAGTTTCTTCGCATTTTTAAGAAAATTCCAAACATTTTTTAATATAGTTTATTTACATTTAACTAAAGTATGTAGGTACCATTTTGTTCGATAACTTTTTGCCATAATTAGGTAGGGACATGATCCCATTGCTATAAAATTTTGGGGCTTCTGATCAAAATACCGCGACAATTGGTTTTGGCAGTCCTCTCGTGATGTTAACCTGACATTGCCTAAAGAATTCTGAAAAGACTGAATTTCCTTGATAACAAAACCAGCCAGATACATATAGTATAGCCAAAGAGATTTTATTACAAGTTCATACATACTATAATGCGAAAAGACTTTTTCCCCAACCTAATATGTTATCTCCCTTCCGTTAAATCTAAGATATATTGCAAAAATGTCTTTAGTCTTCTTTATACGTATTTTAACTAAGTATTTTTGGTATTGATAAAGACTGACTTACAAAAGACTGCTTCAAGAAATGCTTGAGATTGAAAAAAGTAATAATTTTCATTACTCAATACTGCATGAAGCACAGCGACACTCGAAAGAGGCATATTTCAAACGTTCATTAAAAATTAGAAAAAAAATATAGATATACATATATCAATTATTTATTTTAAAGTGTATTACATATATTTAGTAAATGTTTCAAGGAATAAATGACGCTTAATTATTATTCTATATTGAAAGTAGATTTTCAATTAATCCTATTTGACAGCTGTTATAGAAACCGGGCGTTAGACAAATATTTAGTAGAAGTATCTCTGCAACTATTCCCTTGGCCATTGTAAAGGCTTAATAGTCCGAAAATATACCAATACCAATTCTTAAAAAAAATCTGTTTCCCAAGAAATATGCTAAAACGCCTACATTAGCCATTCGTTAATAGTTACTAATTTAAACACAAATAGGAACTATATAATGATCTCAAATGTTAACTCGTCAACACCCGCAAGCAATGTAAATTTTTTCATACAAATGTACTGAAAAGAATCAAAATCCATAGACACCGTAAAACTTAAATTACTGTTTATTGAGGTACTTAAGATATCCCAACTGAAAACATCCAAATTATGATATAACTGTAACCAGTTTAACACTTTTGATAACGACGCGTTAGATTTGAATGTAGCCGCCATTTTGAAAAGGCTACTGATCTCGTACTCGACAATTTGAAAATCTTTTAAAACCTCCTTTAAGAATTCGAAACTGCTTCTGTCATAACAACTGTAGATCAAACTGTCACTTTTGACACCGTGACATTTCAACATTGGAAATGGCGGGGAGACAATCGCGTTCGAAATTCGAGTTTGAATTTCCTTAACCGTGTCAATTGTCATCGGTTTGCCGATTCGTTGAATAATTCTCACGTTTATCACCGAGCTGTTTGTGTTGTCATCTATTTTAAATTTAGAATTTTCAGACATATTATTGGACACATTATTTATATTATTACCAAAATAAAATATATTTTCAACATCACTTTGTTGATTTTTTTGTTCCTCGCTATCTTTAGAACTTTGTACACTTGAGAAACTGGTGTCACTGCTTCCAGAGGACTCTTCATGATTTTCATAAGTCGTGAAGTTTGGACTGCTTTTTGATATTTTATTCAAACCAAAGGACCTAAAATCGCATTAATGAATTTAATGTTAAGTTTGATTCTTGATATTCAACGTTTACTATAAACATGGTCTCTTAGTAAAAATAACTAAATTAGTATAATTGCATTGTTATTAGGGTTGCCACTTTATAATAAATATTGTACTCTATACTTTATGAGTACATTAAATTACACGAAAATACATTTATTTCGCATGATGTGCTTTCTTCAGTCGTAAATTTTTTTGTTAAACGGAATTTATCGATTGGGGCTGAATCGATGTTGCCACTCGCCACTACTAGCCTCATTCAGTGCTCGTTATTTAATAAAAAAACATTTCAAAATTATTTCATAAAAAAAATGAAATTGTTCTTTACTTTTTTCTTGTGCTACCAATTAATGGTCTTGAATTGCAAAAAGGGTGGCAACCCTAATTGTTATACCAAATTACTCTTTTAACTCTTTCTGTCAAATTGTATTTACGTTATGATAAAAAGAGACAGATGAGTACTTCACTTAAATCGGTGCCGACTGATTATTTTTTATGAATAAAGGGAACACTTCAGAATGAAGAATCATAAATGAAGTATCTATCAAATTCAAATGACCATTTGACAGATTTGACAAAGGATGACTTCTTTGGCTTGACTCTGAAAAGTCAAAGGGGGATTCGAAACTGTAAATAAATCAATTGCCAAAATGCAACTTTTGACAATTGACAAGCAAAACATACCTAGAATCCATTTGGACCATGACATAAAGGTCTCTCCCCTTCAAATACTGCACTATATCCAACCAAACAAACGTCTCAATACTGAAACGAAATTTGTGTTCTGTTCTGCTATTTATGGCTGAGCACAATCCATGTATATATTTCCTCATAGGTGACGACAATTGACAATTCAAGGTCACAGTATCAGAGTCACTTTTCAAAAAGTCCATGAACGACTTTATTATAAACAAGCGTATCTTAAGTTTATTCAGAGATTTCTTTGAGATTTTCACCTGCTCTTTCAGATCTAACAGAGAAAGTATCTCTTCATTTGTTAGATATGCAGGTTCTCCGCGAACAGCTTTATTCGCTTTTTCTTTACCAGCATTTGGTAAACTATTGGTGTTTTCAAGAGGTTTTTCTAATACAAAAGCACTTTGCTTTCGTTTTGTTTCGTTGTGTACGTTTAAAATTGATTTCTTTTCTAATTTAACTTGTCTGAAAAATAAAATCTTTATCATATCAAAATCGACCAATACAATGAACACCTTTAGAGGCGCTAAATTAACTACTGGCAACACCACATGTGGTAGTGTAATATATCAAGAACTTGCAAGCCTCCTGACGATGTCAATGTCCATGGGCATTGGGCTATCAGATGAGCTTCCTGTCCGTTGGCCCCCTGTTATATATACAGGATGGCCAAAAAGTCACGGGAGGATATTATCTTCAATACACCCAATAAGCAACCATAAATAGCATGTCTAGCGCAAAGACTCGTCAGTACCAATCTAGTGGATATTATGAAAAAGATACAGGAGGTAGATTTTTCGAATTTTAATAAGAATTAGAAAAATTCAATAAAAACGCAAAATAAATTATAACTCTGCAGGGGTTGAGCTGAACGACCTCCCGTAGAACAATTTTTACTTACAGGTCTATAACGAGATAGGTAAGATCGATATGCTGAAGTATTAATATGAATATTTTTGAAGTTATACTTCTTTAGGCGCGTTATGAAAAATTTATGAGAGTGAAATTTTACGATGCGCGCGCACCTGTGACACAAAATTGGGAGTGTGATTATAGCGTGCGCGAGCGCGATAGGAATAAGACAATCTACAAGTAAAAAGAAATAGAATATGCGTGAAGTTCGTATGCCAAGAATTTTGAATGACCATAATGACATTTGTCATTTACCTTTTAAACAAATAAAGGAGTTTTGATTATTTTTTCAAAGAAATTTATTAATTTTATATTGTGCAATACTGCCAAAGCTACAACATACTTCTTAGTGTTTGGTAGAGATGTTCTAAATATATAATAATATATACTTTTAACTAAATATAATTTATGTTACACTTAATGTAAGAGAATAATAATAAATAATTATTTATTTAATTTTTCAAATGTAAACTGAACTTAATTGACTATAATGACTCCTTTTCCAGTCTTTGATTATTTAATTGTAATTAATTATTTGCATGCAATCAAAAACTATTTTTAATAATGCCAAAGAAGTATAACTTCTTACGCGTGTACATAAGTACACGCACCCTTTTTTTTTGTTTCGGACTTGTAATCATAGAGAAACTGTACAGATCGTAATTTGGCCCAAAAAAAATCTTATATTTATAGAAAAATAACAACCCTTAGTCGTGTCGATAAGGGAGCGTTCAAGTATTACGTAACTAATTTTGGGGGGAGGGGGTCCTTTTGTAAAACGTTACGATACGGGGCGGGGATTGAGTTGCATTGCGTGCACATTCCTACTATCAGTGACATTTAGTGCCCGACGATTTAGTTTAAAATGCTTCGACTATAGTTTTAAAAGTTATAACAAGCCCGACTATAAATAACGAAAATTTCCTCACCTTTTATTAACAACCTGTACATCGACCATCAAATCTCGTTTCGAGGACAAAAAAGCTGAAATTTTCTTATTCAGCTTTTCCTCACTCTTACTATTGACTCCGATACGTTTTCCGCTCTTCAATGCACGACCGACATTACCAAGGAAATTTATCTCCTTTTTGTTCAATTGGTCACAGAAGTCAATCACCAATTCCGTTGAACTACTATTCAATAGATTTAGTATATTTTCTAAGACGTGTACGCGATATTCCTGGCTATTTTTGACCTTCACGACTTTGTGGGTACCGACGTGGCCGAGGCCAGCTTTGGCTGTCTGAAAATGTTTAATTCTAAAATGATGTTTCGATGTTTGAATCTAATACTTCTACAACGCAATTTCCTATAACGCGGTAGACCCGAACTCAATTACTGTATACTAACGCGGTAGTCCCGGCGTAATAGGAAATTGCGTTGTAGTAGTACGAATATTTTTGAACAATTCTAAAACTAGGAACAAGAATATTGTTTTGTGAATATTTATTTAGTTTCATTTTACAATGACGCAATTGAAACAGCTGCAAACGTACGCAAAACTAATTATTAAAACATTATAAATTTCCCACTACAGAAATATAACTTGATAAATCTCCGTATTTTAGGGGAGATAGAACACATATCTCGCGTTATAGGAACACATATCTCGCGTTATAGGAAGTATGACTGTACTTGCTCGTACTCTTTTTAATTTAGAATCAATTTAACGTCTTTTCTGTTGACGTTCATAAGTGTACTTGTTTACCTATATGAATAAAGTTATTTTGAGTTTGAGATCACTGAAGAATAAATATAATAAAACCGGCATATCAGGTGACATTCAGAAACGCAAGCTTAGAATATTAAAATACAGTACATTTTTGACATACAGAAATCACTCGATTCTGAATATTACCCTCTCGACTCATAAGCTGATCACCCTTTAAGAATATATTTTGAGGTTTAGTTCTAGATATGATAATAATTCTACATAAAACTCACGAGATGTAAAGCCGGCATTATCGGTTCGGTTATCCCTCCCTCCCGCGTCCCTAAAGCACCGCCATCCCATCCCATACAACGCATCATTCTGAAATTATTTCAATTATTTCTTACGGAAGTATTGTTAACTTAGATATTATTACAACTATAAGTCATTGGTATTTTAAAGATTCATTTGTATTTTTAATATTTAGTTACATGACTGATTTAAACAAAACATCAGCTATCTGAAATTTATGAAAAAAAAATACGCAAATTATATATATTTGACAATAAATAGTATAAAAGTCCTATTGCTTAGACTTCCTTCTGAACTCTAATATCTAAAAAAAACTGACACTGCTATAACTCAAAGATCAAAGCGTTATATATTATAATATAAGTTTAGGTATTTAGAAAAACGCACCTTAAACCCTTTTCACTTTCTAAAGGCTTCGATAAGCCTTCAATTAATTTCACCTTAGGCTGGGGCAGCCTTGATGTGTTCATCATTTCGTTTAATGCGCTGTAAAGAAATTTTTACCTCAGTCACGTGACACAAAACGTAGAATGCTTGAAAATAATGTCTTGGCCTATCTAATGTAATGAATGCGATCTCGATTACGTAATTCGGGATCTCGTGGGAATTAAGAATTAAAATGTGGCGAAATCTCGGTATGTTTGAGATCTTCCCTCTTGCTTGCTGGGTTTCACGAATTTTTCACGGTTTACACATAATTTCGGACGACACACTAACCTCACATTACGACGGTAATTTTGAAGAATGTCTAGAACAGAAAAGTCTGTAGTGTCTGAAGTGTCTGCAGAAAAGCAGATTTACTGCAATTCCCCCCTTTTTCCTATTGCCAACAAAAGTAAACAAAGCAAAAGTCAAACGTCAATGTGTGGGTAATATGTGTAAAAACAAAAATAATGTGAAGTCTTCACCAAATAAGAAAAAAAACAAACAATACACCCCCCCATATAGCTTACGGCCCCTTTATGGTTGTTGCTTATTAATTCATAAAATTCTAAACAAAAATTACAGTAATTGGTACATCACCCATCATCAAAAGCATTTAAACAGTGGTGCTTTACGAAGCGATATCAGTTAATTATAATTGCATTCGTAAATACTCACCTTGACACAGTCGGCACTTGTATAGTTTTACTTCTCTTTCTTCCAACAACAGTCTTTTCTACGGTCGGTACTTTATTTGAATTTATTTCTAACTTAGATATTTCTCTATCAATATTATCAATCACGGATTCTTTATCTAGAACTGGATTACTAGTTAATGCTGGTTTTCTATTTGTTGCTGGTTCTTTATTTGTTGCTGTTTCTTTATTTGTTGCTGTTTCTTTATTTGTTGCTGTTTCTTTATTTGTTGCTGTTTCTTTATTTGTTGCTGGTTCTTTATTTGTTGCTGATTTCTTATCTATTATTGGCTCTTTAGTATTTGTTACTGGTTTCGTATTATTTAGTTCTAATTCCCTGCTATTCGTTGATTCGTTAAGTAAGTTCTTACTTGCTAGAAGCATATTACCGCTATTAACGCTATTAATATGTGCTGATTGGTGTGTTGAGTCTCTGAAAATTTTTACGTTAGTAATTAAAACTTCATTTCTTCTCAACCTGTCCTATGCTTAAACTGAAGAAACGAGTATGTTGCCGGCCTTTAAATAATTAGTACGCTCTGTTCTTGAAGTCAAATTGGTTCGAAAATACTTCAGTGACCAACTGGTTCCACAATCCACATATAAAAATCCGATAAACTTTAATACAAAAGTGGTGCTAGAAAGGTCTAGAACCCTATTAGAACTTATATAACCACCTTCGCCAACAGAGTCTTTCCATTGTTAGCGACAAAAATATATATTTAATAAATTAAATGTGTTTATTCATTGCATTACAACGTGTAAGATATGCACTTTCAATAAGTCTGAGTATCGGCTACTATATATCTTTCCAACCCCTAAGTTATAAGGGGTGTCCACCCCAACATTTATTTTTAATTTTTTAGACAATTTTTTTGTTTTTATTTTTTATGATAGAGCATACAAAAATACATACAACCCGAAATTTTTACCCCTCTAGTGTAGTTTGATACTCAAACCCTATTTTATTATAGTAGATAGTTATTTTTATTAAACTAAAAATGTTTTTCTTAGAAATAATATACATGGCAAAACAAATGTTTGCCGGGTCAGCTATATATATATATACTTCTTACATACATAGTCTATATACTTACTTCTTTACACAATTTTCTATGGATTGCAATAATTTCAACCTGTTAACATCGGATACATCTCTCTCCATATTCGGAGGACTCTCATTTTCAATGTCAGAGTCTGTACTTTCATTTCTGAAATAAATATATATTTTTAAATATTAGTTTTTTCTAATCCAAATCGTGAACTAGATTTGGATTGAAAAAACTTTTGGATATACCGCGCGCCGTTCCAACTTGGTTAGCGAAGCGCCACTCACCCGTGCAATACATACAAGTCGTCGGAAATATCTGCGAACCTGGCTTAATGACGTCATACAAACTGGAGAGATAGCAAAAAAATTGAAGATGTAAAAATAAAAAATATTTTATTTGTGTACTTATTTTTATTGATACTCGTACCTACCCATCTTACATACAGCACTAAATAGGTAGTTTATGTAATATTTCACCAAACAGAGAAACAATAAACACTAAAATGCGATTACGAAAGCAAGAATAATACACGTGCGGCATCGGCGATTGCGTTGGCAACGGTACTGGATAGGCGAAAACGGGGCGGGGTGCGGGGGCGCCAGGGGAAGCGCATTCCAGCGAGGTTCGCAGATATTTCCGACGGCTTGTACTTATATAATACTTCTATCGAGGTAGACTTATTTGTTTGTACACTGGCTGAGTTCACAAGAGTTGCTTCCTATGTTATTAGTTATAAGATTTAGGTATATAAATGTGGTTAATTGATGTGGGGATAATTAATGTGTCGTTGTATCGCATTAGTAATAAATGTAAAGATAGAATGATGAGGTGGAATAAATAAATAACTTTTTGATAATTTTTTTTATCACCGATATACCAAATGCAATATGTGAAACTAAAAAAACAAGATTTTTGAAGTTATATGTACTTCTTTATGTTTTTTTTTAGGGAAAAATGAAGAGAATATTTTTTTACGATGCGCGCACACTGTCACAAAAACCCGACACCCTGAAGTTAGCCAGTCAACATTTTAGTTTTCTTGTGATATTTAAATAAATTTTATTTAACTAGATAATGCGTTATAATAAAACTTTCAATGTATTTAACACCTTTATTCTATTGTTAGTGACGTTTTTTCTACAAACGTAGAATAAGGCCAAAGATAAAAATTGTTACGCTAAAGAAGTATAACTTCTAACGCGTTTACATAAGTACACTTTTTGTTTTTTTTAATCAGACATAACTCTGTTTTAACAATGGTATAGAGCAATGTTACCCCAGCGTTTTTGTTTGCACCATGTCCCAACTTCGCCTTTCTAAAATTCACCCCTCATGTAATATAATAATTTTTAATATTAAAAAATTGAGACAAACTTAAGAAACTTGAATGATAGGTTTTAGGAAATTATTAACAAAACAAATTGCCCACCTGTGGGGCGTGGGGACTACGTGGGGAAGCGGTGACCTGCTCATCTTCAATCGAATGTATCTCTTTGTAACACAGCGTGACCACAACTTGGCAGAAGGAGACAAAAGCCTCAATTAACACAGTGTAATAAACTACGTACCGTTATGATTTTTTTCTTTCTTCATTATAAAGTCTTTCGTAATAAAAAACTTCTCAAAACTAAAAAACAAGATTACCCGTTTTTATGAGTAGCTTTTCCGTGGTGCATGTTTAATGAGTATAAGCTATTTATAAAAATATTGTTAAGAAAATGTAGTCTTAATGTTAAATGTAATTAAACAAAGTCGAATAGGTAAGTGTGTATAAGTATGTGAATGCGTGTGTGAATTTGTGTAGCCCATCATTCGTATTGAAGGATTACTTACTCCAATTATAATTTAAGTATCAAATTAAATAAAATATAAAAAAATATTTATATTAATAAAATATGATACTTACATTTCTTCAGTTTTCTTATTATTAAACTTGGGTGTTTTAAACAACGTTATCTGTCTGAAAATTTAGAATTCAGATAATTTTAATGTAACGAAGTATAGATAAATAAATAAACTAAATAAAATCATAGACATAACATTTATTACACACAAAATAACAAAAATCAAAGAAAAAAATAAAATTAGTGATATCAAAAACAATTTAAAAAAATGTTTTAAATTTCCCTTTTCCCATTCGGTTCGTTTCAAGTGTGTAATGCGTGTGTGCTGTGGCTGTAATTGGCCCTGGCTCAGCATTATGCTAAGGAGCAGAATGTTCCACAGCGCTGGTCCAACTCCAACCGAATTAACAAAAAGCTATAATACTCCAAGATCGAAATAACAACAACATTATTGTACGGTTACTGGGCCATCTGGATTTTAGATTTACTCTTTATTAACCACTCACGTACAACATTAGAATATATTTAAACTATTATTGCTTGTAATAGTATGGTTCTATGTGGTCTCGGGTTCGAAACCCGGGTGGGAAAAGACCAATTTCCGACATTACTAATATTTGAATGTATGTTACATTATATCCTACATAATGAAATGAAATGAAATGAAATAGTTTATTCTTGCAAGTAGGACTATATAAATCACTTTTACAATGTCTTCCTAAACTAGATGAAGTCGACATTTCCTAACTGACTGCCCTGAGAAGAAATTTCGAAACAAACTCGGGGGTCTTAGTCTCTTTTATAGTCGAGATAATACAATAATAAATTAATAAATTGGTGTAAACAAATGCAGAGTATTTACTGGACTGGTCTTTGGAAGAAAGAACCAGATCGATCTGAGCAAGCCTGTGCCAGCAGACGGCAAGCATGCCCCGAATAGCTCATGCAGCTCAACCATTTTTGAGGGAGCTGCACAACCCGGTACACAGCAATACCGCCAGTGGCACCATAAAAATATGTGGGGCAACAACTCACTCACGCCAGCCCAAAATAACTATATACTAAAATGTATCAAATTATAAATCAAGCAAAAGAGTTTATGATATACCCGCATAATGTTTACACTTACAATGGATACAAAATGTATTTTTAAGGTGTACCTTAAAGCAAGGAAAGGAATAAAGGCCAGTGTCTAGACATTTGCAGTTTGAGAACTTTATTCTGCACTCAAATGTTATTAATTTAAATATTGTTAACTTAATATCATTAAAAAATAAATTTAATAAAACCTATTTATCTAAACCTCAGATTTCTGTATCTGTTTTATGATCATTGTCAATCTAATAAGCAAGTAGGTGATCAGCCTCCTGTGCCTGACACGCCTTCGACTTTTTCGCAAGGCAAGCCGGTCTCCACGCAATGTTTTCCTTCACCGAGCGAATGTTAAATGCGCGCATAGACTTCAGGAATGAGAGCACGCTGAAGCCACTTGGCAAACACTGCTCTAAGTAATAGTAAATTATTATTGAGTGTAATATTTACCTCCTACGTGTATCAGGATCAACATTGATGCTGGACATTTCTAGTTTAAAATGAGATGCTTGCAACGTATCATGTATTTTCTTCCATAATATATTAGAAACTGGGGAGAATAGTTCCTGCATTGCGTCTTTTCGCTTTAAAATACCTAAAAATGAACAAAATTATTATTATTTTACACCAAAAGAATACGCATAATTATACAATTTGGGGTTCATAACTAAATCAAGACAATTTTCTCACGATGTTTGCCTACTCTACCTAAAACCCTATTATTTATTTATTTACACTTTGTTACATAAAAAAAAACAAATAACATAAATTATTAGGAATCACAAGCGATCTACTCCAGGCAACCCTAGAAAGGAAAAAAATCTAATATAAGTTATGTAGTTATAAAATTACGATTTAAAATAATACAAAAAATGAATAAAATGAACCAAAAGCTAATCTCATGGTTCATGAATTAACAACACAAAGAATAAGAAATTAATTGATTACAAAAATGAGAGGGGAGGGTCCTCTTATAAAACGTTACGATGCGGGGCGAGGATTAAATTACGCGTTATTGTTAATATTATTTTCGACTTTCCAGTACTTTACACCACATAATGGTAACTTTTAGGTATAAGGAGTCACTGGGTGGTCACGAAACGTTTTATTATTGAGGTACAGAAAAACGTTACGCGCGTTACATGGGGGGGGTCAATAATCTCTAAAAATTGCGTGACGTAATACTTGAACGCTCCCTTAAAAGTATGAGCTGTGAGATGGAATTTCCAAAGAGCATCTATTAGAAGAGTAACATGTAGTTATAAGGACCTGAGAACTAGTGCAGCCCCAATTTAACACATGACTCAAAATCGATAAAAGGAGTGAGCCGCTATATTTTATACAAGAGTTTAAAATAATATTTACCATTTAAATTATATATAAACTCCGCCTGGACTCGCGACAAGCTGTCAAACGGCAAACTAGCCTGTGCCTCATCTTCGACAAAGTCGAAAATCGATTTCAATGAATTCTTAACAAATACAGGCGTTATCGAATCCAATTGTTCTCTAACTGTTTGCATAAAATTCTTTTTATTGCGTTTCTTTTTTTCCTTCTTCTTCTGTCCTTTGGATATTGCGCATGATTCTGGTTTGCTCTCTCTGGAAAGTGGGTTAGAAAGATGGCGTACGTGCCTTGAATTAAAATTTTATGTCAAATTGTAGTGTACACACAATCTACTTCTACAATCACTGCACAAATTCTCAATATCAGCCACTGTGGTAAGACTGCTCGAAGATCCTACACTTAAGTCGGAAGTCAGCATCTTCGTTTCCTATGGACCTTAGAATAGACTAGAAAAGTTGGGTTAGAAGGTGGAAGTTTAAGGGTCAGACCTCATCACAGACTTGGTAGCCATCTGTGGCAACTGAAACATTTTTTGTTACCAGAAAATTCAAACTTAGGTCCGGAATAAGTAGAAATTTTTTACACCATCAGGTGACATTCAAACATACCTCTAATAGCAGTAGTGGTGTCAAGTTCAATCTTAAATACTAGGCAATAAATAAGATAATTAGTTTCTTACCCATCGTCGTAAACAACTTCTTTCTTTGGTATTTTCTCCAAAAACAAATGTCTGCAAACAAAATCACAAATGTTTATATAATATATATTACATCTCTTTAAAATGTGTTCTTTACCACTGTCAAGAATTTAAAGAATCCTTCATGAATTATCCTACTCTAATATATAATAATTAAATAATGTGTGTTGACAAGGAGATCTTGTGTTTTAAAACTCAAAATACTTATGGAATATTATGGATAATTGGGTTATTGCATTGAACACACTTTTCCAATAAGAAAAATCATTAAAATTTGACTTTTATATAGCCCACATATAATTTCTACTACCTAACTATATATTATTTTTTTTACTATCATTCTTAATAAGTAACTTACCCTTGCTCAGACCCTGTACGTTCAACATACATTCGAAAATCATACTTTAAGCTCATTATTTTCAATGCTTCCCAAAGTGGAGAAAACAATCCGTTTGTATTTGATGTTGTTATCATAGCTTTAAGAAATTTTATTCTGTTAGCAGGCATTTCTGGATATTTAAAAAGTGATTGTTTATCATTTTTTACAAATTTCAATGTTGTGTTCAGCCATAGTACTTTAAAATCAGTGGGTATGTCCTCCTCCAACAGTTTTGTAGAACTACCAATAAAATCACAGAAAAAATATTATTTTATTTATAATTAACATCTTAACAGTTAATTACTAAGCCAATAGTTGTTCTTCTAAATAGTACTTGTTAGATGAGCAGAAGTGTTTTTATATTTTTTTCTCCAAAAAGTGCAGGCTGTATCTTACACGAAATTCAATAACAAGTCAATCTTATTTTTATAATTCATCCTGTAATCAGGATTCACAAGGAAATGGAAGCTTATTAAATTTATTATTTGTATAGGTATTGAAGTGATGTTAAATTTACTAAATCTTAATAAAATATTGTTTAAGTTACTGAAAACATTATAGGTATTAACAAAGAACTTGCAATCAGTCTCAAATAGTACGTAGTATAGTAATATTTTATCTGATAAGTGGAAAATTAACGCTTATGACTTACCTAGATTTTTTTGTAGAATCCATTATATCTGAAAAAAGTTAAAATTAAACATAAGAGCATGATGATAGCTTAACTAATTTTGTTGAACGTTTATTCAAACCTTAAATGACTGAAACTTTTTGCATCCAAATTTTCTAATAAAAGTACTTTAGAAAGAAAGTAATGAAGATTGAAGTTATTGAAAATACGTATTAATCTAAATATTTATGGGTAAAAGTATTATTTAATACTCAATAAATGATTGAATAATTCGTATTATGGTATATCAGTATACAATAAATATTTCTAGCTTATTAAAAAGCCATTTTTATAAAGGGAAAGACGCAAATAAACAACCGATTCTGGATCGTGGATCCGCGAACGTTTATAGTTTATACTTTATAGTTTATATCTGGTGGTTCCAACTTCCAATTAATATAAACCCAAAATAAATATCCACCTAGTCGACCGTCGTCGTTCTGTTTTTTACTTGTTTGAAGTCAGTTGAAACTTGAAAAAATATATATAAATTGTTTCTTCATAATAATTTATCATTCTTTTACAATAAACTGTTTACTATGCATGTATATCTACTATCTGACGACTGACATCTGTGTTGAATTGGTAGGAGGTTAGAAGCGTTAAGCATGAAATGGTAGAAACTAGAAATCAAAATAAATAATTTTTTTCCTAAAAATATAACCACTTTAAATTTACATAATAATGTCGGTTGATGTGTCATGGGATGTTGATAAATACCGAGAAGAGTATGAAAGCGAAGAGCATTGGAATTTAAGACGAGCGTTTATTAAAAGATGGAAAGATGACTATCCCGAGGAGAGATTAGTTTGTTTGGCGCAAGTTTTCGCCAATATTGAGTTTATGGGATGTAGATACCCTCTAGAAACCATGCAGGAAGTTGCCCGGTTATCACAGGATGTATGTTTTACTTGCTTATAAACTTAACTCCCGAATTTGTTTCGGTTTCTGTTTTAATAATGTTCCTAATATCACTACTTACACTTCGGCAAGTAGATAGTATTGTGGCTGTTTGAACATGTTAAATTTTTTTGTAAAAAATAAGACTACATCTATTGTTTTATTATACTATTGCTGAATGTTGAGTATTTTAAATACAAGCTATATGGAACATTTTGTTTTTATATTTGTTACAGTTGGAACCCTAGTCTAAACTGAACAATACCTGAAGAATAATTTTGTTTAACATATTATACCCATAGCTTAAACTCACACAATTGTAAATGCAAGCTATCGTCAAGTACCTATTTACCTTTTCCTGAATTTAGAAGATTAATATAAATTTTGGTCAAGCAAGGTAACATAGAAAAAACTTTTGTTTTTCAGATAGCAACTAAATATAGAAAAGAAAAAAAGACAAAACTACAAAGGACATTTGTATCAGCCTCTGATGCTGCAGAAGATCGAGCAAAAGGCATCAAAAGAGAAGGTGGTGTGATTAAAGATGCTCCAAGTTCAAAATCAAAGAAAATAGAATTTGTCAAACAAGGTGAATCTAAGAACTTAGAAGATATACCAAAAACTGATGAGATAGCCAATTCAGATAATGAATTATCAGAAATCATTGAAAATGAAAATGGTAAGGAATCTACTGAGGTCAGTGATGAAAAAGTTAGTAATGATGTCTCTAAAGAGGATTTAAAGACAGCTCTTTTCAATACATATGTAGAAGAAATCTCAAAAATAAGATGTTTAGACATCAGATGTTTTAATAGAAATATGTTTATGACATCATTTGGTAAATTTGTACTTCTCATACGGTCGTGGGCACCAAAAATGAGTAATATACAAGGTGAGTGTAATGTAAAAGTATATTTTAGAATGGTTGAAAGTAATTAAAATATAATTTTAAGCAATGTGGAATTGAAGTGACGAAAGAATACCTTTTTAAATTAATTAAATTATGTAAAATAATGTTTTCATTAATTCTAGGTAGCAGTGTTGCCAGCCATCTCCAATTACAGTCCACATATGAAAATAATATATTGACCGTAACATTAAATGGTAAATTCTTGGCTCAAGCATCCAGCTCAGTAAAGACAATTGCCAGAAAAAATGTTGAAACAATTGCATGGAATGTATGTACAATGTAAGACTTTTATTCTCTAGACAGAACTTAGTGTATTTTTGATAACATATATTTTACATCGCTTTAAGACCCTTATTTATAAAGTAAACCTAATTATTGTTCTGCTGCAATTAGTGTGTCAACTAATTATAAATAATATGTGTTTGAAATGAAAATTATTTGTGCCGGATAGTTCTTTTATTACAGAAGGCTAAAGGCAACTAAATCAGCAGGAAACATCAAGTATTAAATTATGTTTTTTTGTTTTAAGAAACTATGTGAAGAAGCAATAATTTTGTTTGTAAAAGAGCAGTGGATAGCTCACGAGGATCGACAGATATCGATGAGTGAAGTTTCCGGAAAGAAACAGTATGAATTTGGCACTCCTATTGATAGCAGTGTTGCTACCAAGTAAGTTTATTTAACATATTCTTTGAATTGTCTACCCAGAAACCTCATGATCAATTAATGTTAAAAAAAATCTATGTTCATCAGGAATAATGTAGGCTAATGGCGAAAGAATCATATCCTTTATAATATTATGGTCGACGCATTTTAAACTGAAAGTAGGAATATAGCTGATCACAGCTACCTGTGCACGCACTCTGACTCCTGATTGGTCGTTACGAGGAATAGTCGTTGTTTAAGCATATCTATCGTACCTATCACGTTATCGACATGCACCTCTACAATTCTTACACACATCACTATCCATGAGTCCTGTAAGTGCGAGCGAGACAGCAGATAAATATGATTTATGACCCGAAGCCTCAGTTCATAATGCGTCGACTATATTGTAGCTATAGATGACCTTACCAATTTGAAAAGATCAAAATCGTATTATTAATTGATTTTTAGAATGATGAAGCTAATGGGTTGGAAGGGGGGCGGTTTAGGCGCCGACGCACAAGGGATTGCAGAACCCATCAAACCTACCTTACAAATGGTATGCAATATTCATTAAACCAATCTTCTTATACTGGATGAACATGTATTTAAATTTTTTAGACTTTATGGTGAGGTCGTAGGTTCGATCACCGGCTGTGTACCAATGTACTTTCTTTCAAATTTTTCGCTCGAATGGAAAAGGAAAACATCGTAAGGAAAGCGGCCTGCCTAAGACACAAAAAGTCGATGGCTTGTGTCAGGCACAGGAGGCTGATCACCTACTTGCTTATTAGATTTACAAATTATCATGAAACAGATTCAGAAATCTATACCCCTTTATATATACATCTATATAATTTGATTACCGCTTTTATATTATGATTTTGTATTTAATCTGAATTTTGTTTTAAATGAATAATCTAAATAATGTTCTAATATTACAATTGCAATTGAATTAAAGATTTCTGGAAATGTGTTCATTCTATATTAAAACAAATTTTATATTTCTAAAATATTTAATTTAAATTTCAGGTGAACCGCGCAGGCCTTGGCAGTATCAGCTCCGATATACACCAATTACGACGCAAGGGTATGGAGATGATGAAGAGGTTCGCAGCATCAGAACAGCTCGATGTGGACCTGGTGTTCAGCAATGAGTTTAGCTCTGAAGAAAGGAGTGCGTTACATCTCTGTGCGAGGAAAGCTGGTCTCGTTTCTAGAAGTTATGGAGTGGATGCTGATAGGTAAAGATTTTAGTAATAATAAAAGCACATAATAAGTACCTATAAATATCACATCTCTCACCCACATCTCAAAAACGACTGAACCGAATTTGATGAATCTTGGACTGTCTTTTTTAAGTCTCAGAAAAATTGTGGAAAAAGTACATACACTTACGAAATTTAAACGTTCGCCATGTGCCCAAATTGGCTAAATTTCTAGTCCAAATTTAATCTTCACAAATAAATGTTACTGTATGAGGGAAATAGTTGAAGACTTTTCATATAATATATCAATGAAATTATAATGAAAAATCATATTATGGAGTCCTCTTCAGAACCGAATTAGCGAAAGTGGCTTAATGCATACTAAATTGTATATTTATTTTTGTTTAAATAAAGTTATTTTTACCCTTGCTAAAGTGTTGCGCGGACCGAGGGAAAAATGCATGGTCTCGGACTCAGATGTTTTTCTTAATAATCTTTATAGACAAGTTGTTTGTTTTTTAAATCATACGAACGTTATAAGATTTAGAAACGATTTCAGATTATTTATTAATGATTATAGAACCTACACAAATTGCTACTTTTAATTCTTTTTAGTATAGGGTTTAAAATCCAAATCAAATATAATTTCAAGAACCCTCTAAAACGCTTCTGTAAACAAGATGGCGTCGCATAAGTGAACACGTAAACAAGTGTCACTATTTACTTGTTAATTTATCATTAATAAATTACAGAAATATATATATTTCAATCAAAAACAGTCTGCAACGAAATTATTTAGACCGTAATAGAATTAGACAGGCGAAGTCATTTGTGACCATTTATATCTGATATAATTTAAATTATGCAATTTTTATACAAATTAGTCTCAATAACTCGGTATTTTTCATAGTGTCAAATAGTCTATTGAGCATATAGTTAGAACATTTGTATAGCCGTAAAACTTATAATAAAACTTGAATTTGAACATTTGATGATTTTTTCTGTTTGCCCAGAAGGGATCGCTTTACTAAATGTTGCCATGTTATTACTAAATTTCAATTGATTCCTTGATATTTTATTGTAATTTTTTTCAGATTCCTGGTCGTAAAGAAAAAGTTTAATGTATTTTCAACAGTTGAAGCTGTTGTAGAAAAGGGGGGTTCAACCCCTAAATATACAGTCTACATACCTGCCTCAATAGAACATAGATAATAGACTTCGATACTGCGATAACATCTAAGGAAATAAGAATTTGAACTCTGTCTTTACTGACAAATTTTACATTTCTGTCCTATAAAAATTCATAGCAATATTTTGAAACTTAAAATTTAAAAAAAATCGTATAGAAGTAAATAATTTGTAGAGTATAATTTTGAAATTTCTTACAAAATAAACTATTTTTATATAATGTTTATTTCATTTCAAATACATTTTAATCACAAAATAATTATAATTTCATACCTCTAAATTTAGTATCTATAAGATACTACTTAACTCACTGAAAAAAAGAAAAATGGCAACACCATTTGGTATTAACCCAATATACCTACTGTAGATACTAGATCTACAGGAATGGAAATGATTTCAGGGACACCTAAACCTATACAGCGTAGGTATAACCCTCAAATTTAAGTTTGCGACTCCGACTCCGACTTAATTGTTTCGGCAGAAAGTACACATAAAAACATCGGAGTTGCTTTCATTATCGCTATTGTAAGGTACAGAGTACAAACAATAAAAAAACAAAGGACGGAGAAATAAATTAACTATGAACACACATCAGACATCTTTGAGTACATAAACATTACACTATGCGTTGCATATTTACCACACGTGTGAGTTAGTGGAGGGCTATAAATGTAACATACTATTTAATGTACAATCATCACCTACCCCTATCTCTGATAAGTATCAATCAGATACTACATCTACTTAGTATTCTGCCCTAAACAATGCGGGATCAGGATAAAATCTTCCAAAACAGTATAAAATGCAGGATTTTCAAATACTCAACACAGTTCTAAAAAGTTTTGACAATCGACACTTTAAGCATTTGACATGGCGGGAAAATTAAACATCGCAGTAGCTACTTTCTGTTTAATATATCTTTTGGTTAATGTTGAAAGTTCATTTATTAAGCCTAATAATGTGCCAAGAGTTGGTAGAAGCAACGAAGCCGATGGTTTATTCGATCAGGGAATGATGGGATACGTTATAAAAACTATTCCTAGCAAAAATATACCGCGGATGGGCAGAAGAAATTTTGACTCTGTAAGTAAATTATTAATTATAGACTCCGTCATAAAACTAAAAAAAATGAGACATGGAGTTGGAGTCAGGCATATCATCCTCTACCTTTAAAATCTAAGCATATTTGTAGTGTTATTCAGAAACGTGATTTTGCGCTGTCTGTCTCACGTAGGTACGTCGAAAATGTAATGGATTATGATATACGAGAGTCTCGTTTCTGAATCTCACACTTAGTTTCCTTGGAAATGCAGTAACTCTGAGCAAACCACGTCATAGATTACAGAAAGCAAAAGTTATGTTGCCGATAAAATTACTAACATAATATAAATTCTTAAGCAAAAATATTAAACCAGAGTAACTTTTTTGCATTACAGACTAGTCGTTACGATATACCTAAGCTGTACCAGATTTCCGATGACGACACGCAAACTTATGCAGGTATGTAAATTTAAGTGGTACAGTTGTTCAGGGGTACACCCAGTACATTCAAACGTTACATATATATTCAATTATAGGAAAGTCAATAATAATTGCGTCTCTAACTACTCAAATGACAGAATATTATCAATGTGACAGTTGGTTCCTTTAATCTAAGTTACAAATAATATACCTAATTATTAAATGGAACTTAGATTATTTGACTCAGGAGTGCATACATATTACATAGTATAAGTAACTTTCTGGTAATACAGTCAAAACCGTTTATAACGACATCGTTTACAACGACCTATCGGTTATTACAACCAGATTGTATGGTCCCGTCCGAATCCCTAGTAAACTATTCAGTCAAGAAACCGCTTATAACAACATCGGATACAGCGACATATCGCTTACAACGACGAAAGTTTATCGATATTCATCGGCTATAACGACCAACCGCTTCTTGTCTCAGCAAAACAAAACAATACAAACGATTTTAAATTTTATTTATAAGAATTGAATGAATATTTAGGCATATTATGTATTACCTACGCACTTTCTCCCAACGAACAGTTTCAGCCAACAACGATTTCCGAGGCTCTTAACGCTGTAACGATTTAGTAAAAATTTGTTGCCTTTAACGAACAGTTTGAACTCATACCTTAAGGAGTATGAAACGTAAAATGCAAAAAATATTTGAGACTGGGCTAAAAAAAAAAACAGACTGACTGATTACTTTTGTACATAATTATTTCGTAATAAATATTTTTGTTTCTTTTTTGACTCGTTTACATATTATAATATTAACATACCATATTATAACCCATACCTACCTATTCTAGATCGATAACTATGTACATACATATGTACTGTACTTGAGTATATGACATTGCTTATAACGACTATCGGATATAACGTCGGCAACTATACGGTCCCTTCAATGTCGTTATAACCGGTTTTGACTGTATATGGTTTTTTATTTTCAGATAATGGTGAGCAGGAGGTTGAACTTTATCAAAACAAATAAGACTCATTCCATGGATGCTGCAGAACCTAAATTCTAGTCATAGTTTTTAATTATTATTATCACAATAAAAATTGCATGATTACATAAACCTTTTAATGCTTACCACCTCCTACTTAATATACCCTATAAGTTTTAAAACACATTTATTTGAAATTATAACTGCTAAACAATTTTAAGGAATCAATTACTTATAATGTATTTTTTACAATATTTAAGAATTATTATTATATTTATATTAAACTAAGAAGATTACGAAATCCAAAAAACAGACTAAAACATATTTGTTATTATATTAACGTTAATTTCGGAAACTACAGACTTCTTTGAATTTAGTCTGGTGAAATTAACATGAGGTATGAAAGAGAGTGAACGGGGATAAAAAATGGGCCAGTTACTAGTGAATTGTCTCTTATACGCTGAACTGCAGGAGCCGGTGACAATTTTGAAAAACACTTTGACTGTTAAGAGGATGAAAGAACATAAGAAAAAATCTAAGATAAGAGAAACTGTAGAACAAATGGACAAGTTCGTGTACCTACTCAGCTGTATGTTTACTCCGGATGAAAAGTATGACGACGATATAGAAAGACGAGTGAACGCTGGGAATATAGTAAACGGTGCGTTGCATTCCTTTATGTGTAGCCAAAAAATCTCAAACGAGGCTCAACTGGTCGTACATAGGGGAGTGCTTATCTCGACGTTAACATAAGGTAGTAATATTTCTCTGCTTCACTTGACATTCTGTTAGGTGCGGCAGAGAAAGAAAGAATGTAGAATAAATGTCGTGGAAATAAGGGCGTTAAGACGTATGTGTGGTGTAACAATGCGTGATAGGATAAGAAATAGTAAGATACGTGAGCAGTGTGGGTTAAAAGAGGCCTTGTCGTACATATCTGGACCAAATCACTGACCTTCTTGAGAAGGGACAAGTTAAAAATACCCATAACTGACGAGCATGCATGGTGAATGTCAAGCTGCGTATAAATTAAGCGCGGCAGCCGCGCGAGCCAATGTTCGACCAGAGTTGACGTTCATTTGCCGCGCGAGCCAATATGTAGATATAAATTTAGTTGGACGTGACAGCCGCGCGCGGTTGGCGATCCATCACGAACAGACCGCGGCGGATAGTCAGACGGCAGACCAGTTCACTCTTGTAAACCTGCGAGTATGGACGCGCGTGGTCGGGCGGCTGCCGCTTTCATTGAGATTCACCATCTTATTTGTAAAAAAATAAAAGAAAAAGGCGTTGGTGGATGAAGAAATTATATCTAAATAGATCGCTTTATGGCGTGAAACTTCTGAAAGATATAAGATATGAAGCCGTTGAAGACACTATAAGCAATTTATTATCTCTACATAGAGCGCGCCGCCGCGCGCGCCAATGTTCGATGGTTTGCCGCGCTTAATTTATACGCACCTTTACAAAAGTGCATGAAGCGAGAGAGGTATATCAGGACCGTAGCAAGTGGTGATCCGTGGTCTGCATACCCTAGACATAAATAAAAAATATATATGTGACGTCAGTGTCAGTGTGTTTGGTGTCACAACTATCAAAAGTTGTCCATTGTCACAATTCAAGTAGATGTCTATATTATAAATGATACAAATTAAAAAGTTTGTAAAAGTATTTTTTGTTTCTTTCGCACGCTCTGTATTACCATATATGATTACTACTCTCTTGTTCGCACAGGGAGTTACGTAAATATCTCTTATTAAAGAGTATTATCAACTAAAAAATTTCTTCCACTGGTTTTGTGGAAGAAATCTATTAATTTTTCGGTAAATTATCTAAATTCTCAAGTGAAATTTGCAACAAAACAACATGACCATTACCAACGATGTAGTTCTGCCGGAAGAATCGGAGTTAACTGTGCAAGAAATTAATTTATCGACTCCAACATTACATGCAGGCTCTTTCCATTTAGGAAAATATTGTGAAGAAGTGAATAATGTGAGTAAATTTATTATAAAATACTTTAACTTAGGTTTTGAAAGTTATTTGACATATACTAATGGTTAATAGTTTATATTGATTGCATAACCACATAGGTTATGTTTTGTTTATAATAAAATAGTTTTGTACATTTACAAGGTACTTTCCAATTTATTGTGTAGCTGCGTGTAGACATATATATGCTTTGTACCTAAAGAGTAGAGATTAGTAGTGCTGAATTTTCAACATATTTATAAGCTGTTTAGTATTGTTATATTGTATTAATTTGTTTACGTATTGTCATTTTGTGTGTGTTATATTCCTATTAAATATTACATATAAATGAATAGTGTGGTTTAGTAAATTCCAGATAATAAATTAATAATATAGGAAATAATTATTAATATATGTATTTCAGGAATTCATGCTATGTCGCTTTGAAGAGAAAGATCCTAGAAAATGTATAAATGAGGGCAAAGCTGTCACGGCTTGCACTCTTGAGTTCTTTAGGAAAGTGAAGAAAACCTGTCTAGCTGAGTTTAATCAATATGCCCATTGCATTGACAAGAGTTCTGGAGATATGTCACTTCAACAGTAAGTTTTGATTTGCTAATAACATTATTAATAAATAGTAATACACATCACCTTTTTGTAGTAATGTATACAACTTTCTGTGTGTACATCGTACATATTCATCTCTTGTATCTATAACATTGCAAATTTTGTTCAGCAACATTTTATATTCATTCAATTTTATATTATGTTCTTTGTTACTTTTATTTGTTACAAATATTGCATGGCCTTAGTATAGGAATCAGATGGAAATTGAGGCATATAAAAATAAGTTACTAAAGATAAATAATTATAAAATTTTAATATTAGAAACATATGTACATGTGCTAGAGATTGGAGTTGAAAGTATTTAATAACAGTGAACTGGCTGTTTATGATTGCTGCTGATTCACAAAATTTTTAATGTAATCAGTATTTAATTGTGTGTATTAGATAATCAACAGCCTTTATTCTTTAGGTGTCGCAAGACACAGGGTGTATTTGACCAATGCATGTTGGAAAACTTGAATTTGGAGCGTCCACCATTTGGGTACTTCACTGAAGTTAGAGTTCATGCTACTAAGAGGTAAAAATTCTTTTTTGTTTATCAAAATTTAACTCATTCAAACTAATAAGTATAATATAATTATTAACAAATAGTCATTAAATTATTGTTAAAAAATTCACGAGCATGAAAGGAACATGAGCTTAAATCAAGATTAGTCCTATATCAATGTAAAAAATCCATTTAAGTATATTTTCTAATAAGTTCCTTTAGGCATTGAAAAAAGTATAATGATGCTAGCTAGATTTATAAACCTTTTTTAAGGTGTAACAAATCCACAAGCCAATTAAAATTCTTACTACCATTTTTACAGACCCAAGCCTTCTATTGAAGGAAAAGCTGTATACCCAGATGCAACCCCAGCTCTACCAGAAAATGCAGAGAAGAAACCTCCTCGATTTGGCAGCCGCTTCTACTGGATGACCGAATAAATACCAAATTTGATCAGAATAATAAAAGTCTTTACAATATCAAGTGTTTGTAGAACTTTTTTTTTTGTCTGACAAATAGGTGATATGTAGTTTTTATTATTCTGTTTGAAAACTAAAATGAACGAGTAACTCAGTGATAAAACACAAAAGATCAATAGCCGTAATTCTAAGCGTAGTTTTTTTGATGTGTTACTTTATTTTCATTCAGTATAATATTTAATTGTAGTTAATTAAATCTGTTGAAATTTTCTAATTGTTGTTTTTTTTAATCCTTGTAAGTAAGTATATTATTTTTTATCACTGCTCCTGTGCAATTTAATTGTTTAATATTTTTACATATTTTCCATAATGGTAAATATCTATCTTTAGCACCTCTAGGTTAAAATTACTCAAGTATTTGATATATTATGACCAACTTTTAAAGTATTGTAAACTGCTTGTACATCCGCCATTGGGGTGGACCCGCAAGGAAAGCGGAAGCGTGGCCGTCCCAAGCAAACCTGGCGGCGTACAGTCGCAGACGCAAGGAGAGCCGGAGAGACTTGGAGCGAGGTGAAATACGAGGCTCAAGACCGAACGATGGAGACTCACTGTGGACGCTCTCTGCCCCATCTAGAGGTTATAGGACATTAAGTCCAAGTTGTATAGTTGAATAGAAATGATACAGTTCCTCATATTTTTACTTAAAATTGAAAATACATCATTTTTATTTACAATATGTCGCCAAAATATTAAGTATTTATTTTTATATCTGATGATTGTATTATTTAGGGGGGTTCCGGAATAATTACAGTTGACGCGACTTGCATACCCTAAGTAGAACGTAGTGTAAACTAAAACACGGTCTAAGTATAATAAAAATCAGTGATGTTATTAAGTGGTAACGGTAAAAATGGCAGTGGCGTCGATATTAATCCATAATCTTTTGTCAATATTCTTCCCTTAGGGGTTTTCAACAAATAGCAATAATCGCACATCGGGTAAATCTCATTGTTTACGTTATTGCCTCTACGTAACGTTAAAAAGTCCGTAAGTATAAGAGTCTGTGGTTGGATTGTTGTAAAGATCAAAGAATATTATAGTCTTTGGAAAGAACTTTCTTGACACAGTGATGCCAACTTGGAAGATTTCCCCTTAAATTTAAGGGTATCGGGACATTTAGAGGCATGTACTTTGTTTTTTAGATCCAGGTTTCTATACAATTTATATTATTGCTAGAACAAACTAAACCAAATATAGGTTTAAATTGTAAGCGTGGCTATAACTTATACCCCAAGATTGAAATAATAGTTCAATGGTTAGAAAAATGCAGTAAGCTCTAAAATATTGTATTAAAAGTAAATGAGAAAAAAGCAAAAATATATGACGAAGAGTTAGGAAAAAAATTATTTAAACAAAGAAAAGTTAGGAAAAATTATGATAAATGTGTAAAATGCACCCGAATAACTACAACAGCATGTTCACGTAACTATTTTATAGTACTTGAATGTATTTACAATTCATCTTAGAAATTACCACACAAACCGAGTCTACAATAAAAAGTTAAGGGGTTTTTTTAAAGTTGGTCCTAGGGGGATCGTGCCATAGAAGTTGGCATCACTGCCTTGGCCTTGATTATAAACATAATTTTTTTTTTTTTTTTTTTTTTTTTTTTTTTTTTGGAAGCGCGGGAAATACGATCGTAGACTGACGCGTTTTTCGATTTAATTAAATTTTATTTTATTTCTAGGGTTTGGATCAGTAGTCTAGTGTAGTTAATGTATATATTTTTGTTATTTCTTAGTTTTATTTAATAGTGTATTAAAGAGAAGATTTATTGGTAAGTTATTTTAATATACTTTTGCTCCTTATGGAGCCGCCTGATGACCCTGGGGGCGGAGAAGTCCCTGGGGTGGGCTGTATAGTAACGATTTCAAATGATGAGTCTGGAATGGAAACAGATGGATCTATAAAATCTAGCAGTGGTGCTCGAAAACGGAGAGCCACTGTGCATAAACATTGCACCCACTGTAATAAAAAGAGACGTAGTCGGAAACATGAGGGCAAGGAAATCAAACCAAACGAATGTCATTGCATTCCTTTAACCAATACCCAAATTAGCACTGCTCCCTTGTTCAATGAGTCACAATCCAACCCGTCACAACTTAATTCCTCTAATGAATATAAAAAGCCAGAATCAGTAGCACGTTTAAGATACCAGCCAAGTGATGCAGCACCATATGTTGTTCACATACAAAGAGTACAGCAAACTCCAAATGATAGCGTTTCAGTCCACCCAATTGCTTTTGGTCGTTTCTTAAAAAGAAATTCTATACACAATATTGTTAACGGAAGCCTAAAACGAATTGGTCGTAATAGACTGTCTCTGTCTTTTAATAATTACCAGGACGCAAATTCTTTCCTAAATAACTCTGCTTTACAATCAGTCGAGTATAAGGTTTTTATCCCAACATTTACTGTTACCCGTATGGGTGTTGTAAGAGGCATACCTGCTGAGTGGTCAGATGAAGAAGTTACGGAAAATATTAATTTACCTGTTGGATGCGGTCCAATTTTAAAAATAAGAAGAATGAGACGGCGTATCATTACTAGTAATGGCAGTGAGTTTAAGCCTACTGAAACTGTGGTTCTTACATTTGATGGACAAATACTACCTAAGCGAATTTTTATTTGCTACACTTCCCTCCCAGTTGATCTTTACATTTTCCCCACAATACAGTGCTATAATTGTTGCAGATTTGGTCATGTTAAATCATTATGTAGATCAAAACCAAAGTGTTTCAAGTGTGGCCAAGACCATTCGGCTGATCAGTGCTCTATCCTAGAGGAAGATGCATACTGTTGTTTATGTCAAGGATCCCATTTTGCCACAAGTAAAAGATGTTTAGAATTTGATCGCCAAAAAGCCATCAAAGAATCTATGGCCAAAAGCTGTATTTCGTACGCTGAAGCATCTAAAATTCATGCACCTATCTCAAAAATATCTTATGCTGATGCTTTACTTTCTTCTTCCAATGTAGGTGCTTCTACTATTTCTACTCCTCAAAATGAACAGTCTCATAAACAGTCTTTGAGTAACTCTTACAAAAAGACTTTTTTTCTCAAACCTAAATCTATTCCTAAACTTTCCAAAGGTTATGACAGAAATACACAACAACAATTAATTAAAGATTATGATATGCCCTCACCCAGAAATGGTTGTGGATTAAACTTAAACAACAATAATGATTTGACATTACAATCAATTGCAGACCTAATAAAAATTCTCATTAACACTTTATCACAGTCAAATATTCTTTCACCGTCCAACGCTGCTCCTTTAATTGACACTATTGTTAGCTTACCAAATTATATTAATAATGGACAAGCAAGCCAAAGCTCTACAGTGGAACTGTAGAAGTGCTTCGTCTAAGAAAAGTGATATTATTTATCTTATAAATAAATATAAACCTTTTATCTTCGCTCTACAGGAAACCTGGTTGAAACCAGGTGCTCCTTGTAGGTACTCAGGCTATGCCTGTCTCCGTGAGGATCGTATTGACGGGTATGGCGGAGTTGCCTTACTAGTCAAACATCATCTTCCTTTTTCTCACTTTCCTATTCCTTCTCATAGTAATGATTTTTCAATTATTGCTGCTATTGTTAATAATATCTGCTATGTTTCAATATATATTCCTCATCCTAGTTCTTCTATCTTTGTTGAAATTGACTCTATCATTTCTACTCTTCCTAAGCCTTTTATCTTATTAGGCGACTTTAACAGTCAACATAATTCTTGGGGCAGTTCAACAACCAATACATACGGAGTTTCATTGATGGAACTGTTAAACTCTCATAATCTTTGCTTTCTTAACGATGGTTCTGTGACCCGGCGGACCTCTCCCAATGAAGGCACAAGTGTCCCTGATTTAAGCATTTGTACTCCTAGTTTAGCTTCCACTATTTCATGGTCTACACTTTCTTCTTCATATGGTAGTGACCACTTCCCTTTACTTCTTAGATTTCCTTTTCACATTAATTTTACATTTAGTCATTCACCTAGATTAAAACATCGACTTAATAATGCTGATTGGGATACCTTTAAATCCCGTATAGAACAAAAGATGACTTCCCTTCCTAATATCTCACATGGTTCAGAATCAATTTGTGCTGATGCATTAACTAAATTATTTATAGAAGTAGCAGACAAAACCTTTCCGCTTAAAAAACGGTGCTCTGGGCTTTATTCCATCTCCACCTTGGTGGGATCAAGAATGTTCAGATGCAATTAAAAAAGAAAACAAGTTGAGCTCCAATATTGTGAGAATTGTACATCTGAAAATTTTGATCTGGTTACAGATGCTTTCAAGGCCACTAGTTTATTATTCAAAAGAAAAAAACAGATAGCTGGAAATCTTTTTGTCTCTCCATCTCCCCTAATGTCCGTCCTTCTGTGGTATGGCGTAATATTAGAAGATTCAGGTGTGCATTTACTGAAACTTCTGGTTCTCTCCCGATTCATTAACAAATCAATTCCTCGACAGACTTGCTCCTACTACAGTTCCTGAAACAATAATTATACCTCTGATGCCATTGAACCCCTCTGGTCTCAATAGTCCATTTTCTATGTATGAAATTAAAGGAATACTATCTTCAGTTATAGACTCTGCTCCTGGTGACGATGGAATCCCATATTCCTTCATCTCTCATTTAGGTGACCAAACTCTTGAATATTTCCTGAAATTGATAAATACACTTATGTTAACCGGTTCTATCCCTCCACGCTGGAAAAACCAGATCATTATACCAATTCTAAAATCTAATAAAAATCCCTCTAACGCAAATTCATATCGTCCTATTGCATTATCCTCGGTCTTGATAAAACTCTGTGAACATTTAGTGAAAACTCGTCTTGAATGGTTTGTAGAAAGCAATAAATTACTTTGTGACAGTCAATTTGGTTTCCGTCGAGGGAAGAGTACGATGGACAGTATTGCCATCTTTATAACTGACATTTTTTTAGCATTTTCAAGGAACGATTCTGTTGTTGCCACATTTTTAGATGTACAATCCGCTTATGACAATGTAGTGTTGTCAGTTCTTCATAAAAAGCTACAGTATTTGAATGTACCTGTAATGTTATCAAATTTTATCATAAATACTTTATACGAAAGACACATCACTCTAATTTCACAAGACTCCACTGTTGTAACCAGAACCTTATGGAGAGGTCTTCCTCAAGGATCAGTCTTAAGTCCCATCTTATATAATATTTATACCCATGATTTGAAAGCTTCTTTGGGTAATCGGATTTGTATTCTCCAGTATGCTGATGACCTTTTAATTTATTCCATTCATCAATCACCGGCCATTGCTTGCTCATTACTGTCTCATTCTCTTAATTTATTAAAAACTTGGCTTGATACTAATGGCCTTGAAATATCCCCCACTAAAAGTGTTGCCATGCTTTTTTCTAGAATGCGTCTCCCTCCTCCAATCAACGTGTATTTTGATAATAATATTATCCCTGTTAAAAACTCTGTGAAGTTCCTTGGTGTGTTTTTAGATTCTAAGCTCTCTGGTGTAAATCATTGTGACTACATTTTTAATAGGTGTGAGCGAAACCTGAACATTCTTAGATGTTTATCCGGTGTATGGTGGGGTGCCCATCCCTTTTGTATGAAACTCATGTACAATGCTTTAATCCGAAGTATTTTAGACTATGGTACCTTTTTATTATCTCCTGGAAATGCAACCCGTTTAAAAAAATTAGATAATATACAGTCTAAGGCATTAAGATTAATCACAGGAGCTATGAAAACTAGTCCAATTAATGCTTTACAAGTAGAATGTGTTGAAGCCCCATTACATCTTAGACGACAATATTTATCTGATAAATTCATATTTCGCTCCCTTCAATATGCCAACCATCCTCTCCGTTCTAAGCTGCAAGAACTATCTCAATTGTTGACATCTTCCAAGTACTGGTCAAATAAATCTTCACCTTGTCTCATCGTCAGCTTCAATAAATTTATCAATATTCAAGCTCCAACTCATACCTTACCAACTTACCCTTTATTTGGAACCAACTTTGAATCTCTAATTATTTCTCCAGACATTAGATTCAATATTGGTATAAACAAGGGCGATTCCCACGCAAGGATTACTTTTAATTATTTCTGTGAACAACACTGCCATGAGTACAATTACATATTTACAGATGCCTCTAAACACGGTTCGTCTGGTAATGTAGGCATAGGAGTATTTCACTTACAAAGTAAAACTACAATAAAAATAATGTTTCCTCCAGAGTCCTCAATCTTCACAGGGAATGTTACGGTATCTTTAAAGCTTTAAAATTAGTTTTGAGTAAGAAACTTAAGAAATCCATCATATTCACAGATTCACTTAGTGCTCTTCAAGCTCTCCAAAAATATCCATTAAAAAACAAATTAATTTTTCCTATCATTATTGAGATTAGGAGTTTGTTGTATGAATGTGAGCAATTGGGGTTGTCTGTGTCATTTGGTTGGATACCTGGACATTCTGGTATATTTGGTAACGACATAGCAGACCAACTAGCAAATGAAGCTGTTAAGGATGGCGATTCTAACTCGTATAAAAATTATTATCATGATTTGGCCTCACTTCCTGCTTCTTTTCTTCGACAATCTTGGACTGACCTTTGGATTCAGAGCAGTTTAATTAAGGGTAAATATTTTTCATGTATACAGCCCACAATACCACTAAAGCCATGGTTTTTAAAATGAAATTTAATAAAAAGGAAACATCGTCTCTCATTCGTATGAGATTGGGCCATGTGTGTACCCCAGCCCACCTTTCCAGATTTCATATTATTGATAGTGAAATGTGTGAGTGTGGGCTGAATATTGGTGATTTAAACCATATCATTCTGTCCTGTCCTCGGTATAACCACTCCATGTTATTCGATCATTCTCATCCTTCTTCTAGTATCCCGTTACCTACATCTGTTCCTGTTCTGCTTTCATCTTTAAATAATAATATATATAAAAAGTTATGTTTATTTCTTACTCTAAATAATATAAAATTATAAATATGTACATACATATGTATACAAATCGTATTTTGTATGATATATATTTTATTAATTACTGTTCCTTTCCATAATGTAGTACTTTGTATTAGAGATAGTTTTATATCCTGCTGATCCTATCCTTTATCGATGTAATGTTCATTCGGTGTAAAATTATTTTTCTTTACTATTCCGTTTTCCTTACCTTTGTCTGTGGCAATACGCTCTGCGTGAGGCTATTTAAAAAAAAAAAAAAAAAACATAATTTTTAATTAAAATCGGTTTGTATTAGTTGTGTAGTATTTTAAATTTTTTCTTCAGAAACTTGTGTCTAAATTACAGTGCACAGGTTTAAATGAAAAGATACCTTGAAGAGCATTTTACAATAACAGAAAATGAGTAAAAACCGAGGTCTACCACCACTGATGTCGTCTGTCCCGAATTATAATCAGTTTTTTAGATCAGCTGAGAATACAAATGACCATCGAATTGATGATATGGGTGGTCCAAGAGATTTTCAGTAAGTTGTTTATTTCTTAAAACCTCATCTATAAAGCGAGATATTTTTTCACAACTGTAGAGATGGCTCTGGTGTTTCACAAGTTGGGTCGGCACCCAAGTACTACTCACATAACAACTTCTTTATGCTACCAATCAATTTAGTTGTTCAATCGTCAAACTGTTAATACGGTCATAATTACCTGAAAACATTTAATCTTCTAAATTATTAATTATGTTATATGTATGTTAGTATTGTGTATTAAATAGGAAAGAAATATTTTTATAAAAAAGAATATTTATTTTATTATTATGTTTGGAAATGCAATTGTAGAAATAGACAAATTCACGGACAAGGACCAAGACAGAATGCAATTGAGAAGAGATTGAATCAGGCACTACAGCAGCCAGTTGATTTGGGAAAAGGAGAGAGGTGATTCTTCATGATAAATTTGATATCCCTAAACCTTGCTCATGAATCATTTTTGCATACCATGAAAATTTTTATGGAGTAGCATATAGCCTATGACACAAATAATGTGAACCAATTTTAAAATTTCTATTGGTAAAAGAATTTTGAAAATCAGTTTTGTAGATAGATAGATTACCCCCTTACAACCTTTACCTCTTTATAATATTAGTAAAGCCAAGTGTGTGGATTACAGAAAAGCAACTGGGAAAGCACAGGCTTTTGCTTATTTTTAATTGTGTATACGAAACAACATCCAAATATTATCATTACAGAAACACAAAAGTGTCACTCTTAAGGGGCAAAACATTCTATAAATAAATGTTTATAGAATTATTATAAAAATGGTATATATAAATATGTTCCAGTATGATGAAGAAAATGGGCTGGTCTGGTGGAGGGTTGGGCAGGTCTGGAGAAGGTATTGTGGAACCCATCGCACCAAATGCTGCATATGTAAGTCCACATAAATGTAATCGTAACATTAGTACAGATAGTTTGTACGGAGTGGTGGCTAGCCGACTAAAAAAGCTCTTAGAAGAAGTCTGTAAAGCTGTTGCTGTGCTCCTTTAATCATCACGGCAATGGTAATAATCCACTGAAATATAATATTTGTGGCTATAATAACCAATATTCTGTAAATCAACAGTTTTCTAATATTGAGGAACAATATTCTTCACGTAACGACTAAAGATACTTTGAGAACCGTAATTTTTCCCATAAGGACAACCACTATTTTGAAGACTGTCCTAATACTTATAATGAAGATGGTTTTTTGAAAGACGTAGTACTTTCCAAATTGTCTATCATTATCCCAAAAAACGTATGCCAATATGGCAGCATGATGACTGCAATCCTAAAAATTTAGATTTTATTAAAAATTCATATAAAGATAAGGTCAATTTGATGTTTTCTTACTTTATTCATTAAGCTGAGTTTCATCATCGGGCGTCAAGGCAGAATATGATATACCATCCGTATCACCTCGACGTCCGGCGTTCCACAACTGATCGTTTAAAAAAAAATAGTACATAATCCGCTAAATGGAATTATGGTTATTGTTTGCATACCACAACAAGAAGCAAAGACAATAGATGAAGCCCTGTATTTATTAGGGGTACAAAACGAGGGCTCAAACACTGAGGCTTGGAGACTTTAATAGCAAAGTGCGCAACGGTTTTAAAATAGTATTCTCTATTGACCATGAATGAGACACCAAAAGCGATTTTACAGCTACTTTGAGTTTCAAGACATTTTAAAATTAAGAACTCCACTGATCCATTTAACACCACTTTAGAAGATTGGTTTAAATGTAACGTTACGAAATATCCATGTATCTAGGATTTCTGGTGACAGAAATAAGACACGATAGTCACAAAATATGATGGTATGGGACCTAATCTTCATTAGAGAAGTGTAAATTTCGTAATTAGAATTTGGGACATACTCGTACACTTGCCGATCTTGGAGATTTTTGGAAAGGGGTGAAATGCTAAATATCCGATATTAACTAAATATATAATAATAAGGTTCTAATCGATAAATTGGATTTATTTCGGGGTACATTTTTACGATGGAAGATTAAGATAAAGGATTTTGTAAAGGGGCCATTCAATTATTACGTAAGCAGATTTACTACATTGATCCCCCTTAGGGAGCGTTCAAGTATTACGTAACGCGTTTTTTGGTCCTTTTGTAAAACGTTACGATGCGGGGCGGGGATTGAAGTACGCGTTATTGTTAATATTATTTTCGACTTACACCACATAATAGTAACTAAAGAGACAAGGTGGTCACGAAACGTTTTACTATACTAGGGTACTGAAAAACGTTACGGCGAGATACATGGGGGGGGGGGTCAATAATCTCCAAAAATTGCGTTATGTTATACTTGAACGCTCCCTTACCCCCTTGTCAGCAAAAGTTAGCAAAGCTCTTAAATGGTATTATGCCATATGAGTAAAATTGTAAATGGTTACTCCTGAAGTAATCACCATCTGAATCCCCCCAGCCCCCATGTCATTTAAAATAAGAACCCTCGATAGAAAGAAGAAAAAAATCAAAGACCCCCACAAAAGTGATTACCTAATAATTGAACGGCCCCAAAGGTAAAAATGGTAAATTTTGCTCCTACAACAAAAACTCCCATTGTTTTGCTGATGAAGAACCAAAAAAAAAAGATGCTGGAACGGATCCAAAAAATATAAAAAAAAACTACGATTTTATAAATTTTATGTTTATGTAAGAAAGTTATTATCCAAATATAACATTGGTATTGTGGTATTTTAGGCAACAAATAAACAAGGTTTGGGAAAAGCAGAAATCCAAGAGACTTTCGACAAACGTGGCTGCGCCGTTTCGAAAACATTCAAGCACTCGTATGGACCTAAAGTAAGACATTTAATGTAGCCTTCATTACCAATAGTAGAAGTAGTAGTGTGGACTCAATTTCTGCACTTAGACGCTCATTAGGTCCGTTGTGTAAGCCAGCCTAGCTTCTTCCAGAAGTTTCCTGGGCCCTTCGCAGACGGAGTGACCTCACTGCTCCGAGAATTTCTGTTCGTTGGGAAGCCACAGCCTACATTACAATCACACTGTAATGTATTCACTGTGGGCATTGCTTTAATTCCGCAATTATTACTATTGTGTTTTATCAAGGCTCAGGCAATATAGCATTTTGTACAACATGTATTTTGAAAAATATACCGACCTCAAAATTTATTAGTATACAATTAGGGAATTAAATGTTTGTGAAAGCGGATTGTCTGTAACTGACTGTTTTTTTATTATTTTAATCTTTATGTACATGAGTTTCTGCATTTACCATGGACTCCTCTACCTCCTGTGGACTTTCTTATTATGAGAAATAAATATTTATTCATTAGAAACAATTCATTATAATGTGTAAGATTTGGAAACTCTTAAGAAATAAAACCCTGTGTCAGGGTTCCCAGCTCGTTCATAAGAAACTTAATAGTTAATTCCATATCAATTTTTTTAAACTGTTTGCAACACTAACTTATTCTAATAAATGTGTAACTTTTGAAATAGGATGGTACGAAGGATAGCGTCCTTTCACATCTCAATTTCCTATGCTTGTTGTATGCTTACGAGAAATCATGCTAAAAACGAAATACATAGACAATGGATACACTTTCATAGTGTTTGTAGGAAATAGATCGTTAGAACTCACTTACCGCCTGCCCTTATAATTTATAAATAAATTCCAAGCGTGTACTCAAAATAATATTAATATGTCTTTTCCAGGCAATAGATAACCAACGGTTAAGAAAAGAGTCTAAAGCGAAACAAAATCAGAAACCGAAGCGCTCTCAATTTACGACCAAAATGCACAGCAAAGCCAATAAGAAGCAACTCAAAGAAATCTTAACAACATCCGTGCTGGAACAAATATTAGATTTCGTTCAAAACGAAAGAGAAGTAGAATTATTATTTGATAAAAACTTAACAAACGTTGAAAGAAAAACGGTTCATAACTTGATTGACGAAATCAGTTGTATGCATACTTGCGATGTTGGAAATATCACACAAATGGAGTTAATAGAACAAATAATTGAATACAATGACTACCATTTGCATACGGAGAGCTCTGGAAAGCAGCCGAATAGGTGAGATGTCTTTTAGTAAAAAATAGCGTTTAATAGCAAAATTAATCTTAAATTGAGGTCTGATTCGTATTGAACCAATATTACATTATTCCTTTGAGCAAAGATATTTTAATGAAACTTTTAAAATTGTTGTATTTAAAAACTTTATCCTTCGCGGCCTGGCCACGGAAAAAAATGGCCTATTTTCTCTTAAGAATTTACTAATCATTTCAGACAACTTGGCGTATACAAAGACGCAAAAGATTTTATGTTTCTGGTAATACCGGAGGATTTAAGAGAAGAAGATATCGGAGATAATGAGAAGGAAAAAATAGATGAATCAAAAGATGATTCAGAACAAGCAGAGGAAAATACTAACGAGGAGTTCAAGTGTGTTGGAAAAGAAGTATCTAGTTCGTATTCTGAAGAAAAATCAATTGACAGAAATGTTACCAAAGGAGAAATTAATGATGCAACGGATAAAATAAAAAATCAAAATACAGAAGTTATACATTTGTGCAATGACGATAGTACCACTAATACAGATAAAGAAATTTCATTTCAATCGTTATTTAAGAAGGCAGAATTTCCAAACAATAAAAAATTCAGAAAAAAACTAGCGGAAGAAGAACACAAATTAGTTTTTAAAGATGAATTAGCAAAAAATGTCTCGAACAAAACATTTACGGTAATGGAAGTGTTGGAAAAAGTTGTTGAATATTTAATTGATTTTGTAAACGATAACAGTTTCTCGGAGTTTAGGTTTTTGGGGTCATTTAACGAAACAGAATATGAGGCTGTGGGGATATTTTTTGATATTTGTTCGGGAGACCCCAGTGATAATAGTGAGGCGGCAGAAAAATTAAGAAAAGCCCTCAACAGCAATACACATTGTTATAATCTAGGGGTGAACAGCAATGGTACCACTATGTAAGTATGGCTTGTTTAAGCTATGGTTAATTTTAAGAGTTAACAAATTAAAGTAACGCAGTAGAATTGTGTCTGTATCATTGATCATTTTGTAATATAGGCTGGGAGATCGGCCTTCTGTGCCTGACACACCTAACAGTCTTGGCATGTGATGCCGGTTCTCAACTTACTCATATTACTATAGTCGACGCATTTTAAACTGTCGGGCAATAAATGTCACTGTCAGTAGGAATGCGCACGCACTCTGACTCCTGATTGGTCGTTACGAGTAGGGGTTGTTGTTTTTCTTATTAATACTTCACATAATTAAGCATTTCGATCGTACCTATCCCGTTATCGATATGCACCTCTACAATTCTTACGCACATGACACCTCTTCATAAGACCGGTAAGTGCGAGCGAGACAGACAGATAAATTTTCCAGTCCAGGAATGGCCATGAGGCCGCGTTCAATTATTTCATTTTAGCTTTATAGTCAGGAATTGCATAACAACTTGATGAGAGGTAGACAAAATAATGAGGGTAGATAAAAATACCTACTTTTCTTTTTCAGACTACTTAAAGAGAGGAAGAGATAATTTTCCACGAAAAGAATCACAAATGAAATTTACATAATACTTCCAAATGATGCCTTCATATAGAATCCTAACTTTTAATTTACTCTTCAGACAATAGATGGCGCTAGTCAGGCCAAACTTGTCTAAAACTTTATTATATAAGTATTTTGTTTGTCAAAATATTATTATTATTGCTTTGGCTGTGACCAGACTCATGGATGTAGCATAGAAAATAAATAATAAGAAGTAAAAAGTGTTTCATTAATTAAAAGATTTATACCCGATTGTTATACATTTTAATCACAGTTAAATATGTATCACAATAGTATGGTTTGGTACAATTATTACAAAATCGGTTCAATAGATCCAGGCACTTAGAGTTCAAATTATATCCTGCATTACAAAGAGTGACCCAAATGCTGGCTGGGTTAGGCTGTTTTAGCCTCACGCTGAGTGCACGCTCGACGTCGATATGAACTTCTAGAAACCGTTTTTGAATGACGTACGCGTCACTGTTGGCGATGACTCTGCCTTCAAGAAGGGTTCTAGTATCGAGCTGAGCGGACGTCGTCAGTGTACGGTCATAACTGCCACTCGTAACCCAAAAGCATACTCTAATAATTTTGATATCAAAAGTTTCGAAATAGAAGTTATTGCGCGTAGTGTAAATAAACTATAATATAGGACAGCTCCGGGTCCAGATATGATTCCGGCTTATATAATTAAGGGACTGGCAGACTATTTAATATTACCTATATCGCCGATAATATTTTATATTCAGGGGTCTACCCAACGTCTTATTCGCCGTAAGTACTTGTCACGTTGGAAAGCGCGGGCGCGGAGAAGTGGGGAGTGCGTGTTCACATTGCCCGCCAGGCGTTTGGTTTTGTTTATTGATCATATGCAAGGTAGGTAAGAAATAAAAAACATGATTTTTGAAATTATTTAATGACACATCCACTCAAATAAATCGCAAGGATGTATAGGATTGTCTTTTATATAATTATCTAGAGAATAAAAATAAAAGCAGTCTCTATGATATCACTTAAACAAAGGATATGGCAACACTAAATTACTAAACTGGCACAATAATATACGGTATTATGTCGGCGTATTTTTACTAATTTGATTTAAAAGTTTGTCCTTTAACATCCTACCCTATATTATTGTACTATGCCCTACCTAGCATGATATTTGTGATTAATTACAAAATAATTTATTGACCTGACCCACTAATTACAGTACAAAAGAATTACAACCATTTTCTCCTCCAACTTCGATATGTCCACACCTTTATACGTTTGCATTTTCAAATTATTTTACACTGAATCGCCCGGTAGAGGTCGCTTTTCATATTATCTAAGACACAGCACTGTTTTCAACTGAAGCATCTCCTTTCTTCTCTTTCTTCCCAATTGTGTTATCGCTATGACGAAGAGAGAGTGCTCTGATTAAAACAATAATAAATCGTTTACAAAATCGAAATAAAAAATTCACTAGCTTTTGAAAATGCAAATCGCAATAAATAATCTGACATTTAAGTCATATAAAGCAGTATTCACCAACAAGTTGCATATAAAATATTACTTCGAACTTCACGCCCATCACAATATTAATGAATGTTAGCGACAAATGACAGTCACACATGACTAGTAAATTCTAGTTGTAGAGCATTAGGATACATCATACAAATGCGGCCTTGAACGCCTGACCCTATAAGCTTCTCCCCCATTCATAGTTGTAAAATTAGGACTAAACACACGATGGAAACTATATATAAAGGGGCTATACATACACGTCCATATCACGAGATTTGTCTAAAACGAGTGCATACAGCTTTGGTATCGCTAGCTTTCTAGTGATCTACGAGCCTCGGTCAACTAAATCGAAACCCCAGTCAATATCCAAAACGTTTTTGACATACGGGAGAGTTGCTGTCAAGGGAGCGTTCAAGTATTACGTAACGAATTTTGGAGGGAGGGGGGTCCTTTTGTGAAACGTTACGATACGGGGCGGGGATTGAATTACGCGTTATTGTCAATATTTTTCGACTTTCCAGTACTTTACACCACATAATGGTAACTTTTAGGTATTAAGAATCACTAGGTGGTCACGAAACGTTTTTTCTATACTTGGTTGTACTGTACTTGGGTACAGAAAAACGTTACGGCGCGTTACACGGGGGGAGGGGAGGTCAATAATCTCCAAAAATTGCGTGACGTAATACTTGAACGCTCCCCAGCTTGTATGTACAGCCACCATTACAGATATAATTACAATAACAGAATTTCGCCGAGAAAGATCGACGGATTATCACTTGACGATATAATGCTATCAAGTGTTGTAAGTGTGAAGGTTTTCACAATTAATTCCTAGGTTGCAATATGAAATTTGCTGACCGTCTCTGCCATTATCCACTGGTAATATACACACTTTTTTCAAAATCCATATTATTCGATTAGTTTATACAAAAAAGTGCAGTTTAAAATTAAAACAATTTAAAATATAGAGATTATCAAAAAATCTCGCCCTGCACCTCTACCATGAGTAAGACTAAATATGCGTTTGATACGCTTCCTTTAAAAGATCCGTCTTTCTTAACATATCTTATTACATAATAAGCTATCAATGTTTGCTTCATTTATATTAAAAAAACGTGTGTACTGTTTAATCTTTGAGTCGAAGGTACAAACATAATTTTGGAGCATCCGTTGCGTGAATTTTATAAATACCTTTTTTTTTTTACTATTAACACGTGCATAACGCGAACACTTGTATGAACAAAAGGAACAGATCAATATACAAAACAACTAATATTTGTGTTGAAAACTTGATGTCGTACTAATTAATTTTACGTATTTTGGCAAACTCATGGTACTGTACAATTTTACAAGTTTTTTCGTTATTCTAATATTAGTTTATCTCGTTATTAAGTGAGTATTAAATAATGGCTATTACGTGCATTGGAAGCAACTTTTAAATTAATAAATATTTAAGCTATTGTTACACTGCCCCCTTATTAAAAAAAACCCTTATTTCAAAACAAACTCGGACCCTTTGGGGCCGTTCAAGTATTACGTAAGCACTATAGGGGGGAGGGGGGTCTTTGATTTTCTGATTTATTGATTACGTTAACAGTAATTATATACTCTTTTACACATATTACCCTCACATTGTCTATACTTGAATACTCTACAAAAAATTAATACGTTTATGTACTATTGTGAGAGCTTTGCATACTTTTTCTGAAAAGACGGGGGGGGGGGGGGGATAAATTGCAGTAAATCTGCTTACGTAATACTTGAACGGCCCCTTTCGACCTATATATGGGCAATTACCAATGTTGACAACACTGGTTAAACGATCATTGCTATGTTAGTTTTATTGCAAGGTAATTTAAATTAACTAAAATTACGCTATCTAAAATGATATGTAACACAAATTCATAATTTTAAATATAATATAGCTTTTATATTCAAGCTTTCTTTATCATTGGGTTTTGTTTACGAAGCTGAAATTTTTCATTCAAAAACCCGGAATTTTGGAAAGTTTTCGACAACGTAAGAGAAATTTAGGTACTCATAATTTTCTTGTTTATGTGAGATAGAAATACTCTTGGTCCACGCTTGATCACGTGACCATATCCGTACCTTGGGTTAGGCATTTCGCAAAGTATTTATGTGATATCATTATATATGTTAGAGAAGAATACAAGCTTCCAAGAACTTCCAAAAATCTTTGAATTTTTCGCTAAATTAAACGCGTTTTATTTTGTTGAAACTTCGTTAGAGATAGGCTTTCAAATGTAGCCTTTTAATCTAAAAATGACGTAATAAAATAATGCTACCTTTTCCAGCGATAATCTTTTAAATTAATATAACCTTTAAAACATAGACTGCCCGTAATTCTGTTCGTTGAACCATTTGCAAGCGAACACGACCTTTTTTCTGGTATAATAGTGATTGATTTTCACTCAACCGCAATCATATCCAAGGAGACTTCATATATATTTTGAAAACTATATTATAGACCAGAGCAAGACGTACTCAGAGTCTGTAATCGTTACTTAAGCTATAAAGAACTATCTTTGGGAAGCTCAAGTCACTGCCAACTCATCAAATTTAAAATTCACAGGTGATTTTCACAAACAACCTTTCTTAACAGATATTAAAGTTCATTATCCGTTATTTTATAACAAAAAATATTATTAAACTATAATTTCATTGACTCGCCCAGTTTCTGACCTGTTCGTGAATCGTTACTAAGACTTTTTCATTCAATCAATCGTTATAACACTTAAATTGGTGTTTGACAAGTTTTTCTTTAATGTAACAGAAGGTAAAACCACAGGAGGCACACCTGATGTTAAGTGATACCGCCGCCCATGGACACTCACATTGCCTGAAGGACCGGAAGTGCGTTGCCGGCCTATCAAGAATTGGTACGGTATTTTCTTGAAGGTCTTCATTTTAATCAAATTATCTCCTAAAGACTATTTGGCAAATAAAATGGAGTAAACTTGTAAATTATTCACATACTTGACATTTGTTCAGTGTTTACAAGCATTGTACGTCATAGGTACTGGACGCCATCTTGTCTAGAGAAGCGTTTGGGCGGATTTAATGGATTTAATGAATATTTAATTTAAATAAAAGCTAATAAACACAATTAAAACCAATATATAGATTCTAAAATCATTAAAATCTGAAATTGTTTTTAAATCTTGCCCAATAGCCCATTGTTAATTGCTATTTCTATCTGACAGAAATTTGACACTTGACAATTGCTTTTCAGAAACTGGGCGCGTGAGTACGGCTACATTTACGTATTTATTGTTTAAGATTACAATTTGTATCAAACGCTCATAGTATTTTTCGATACAGTCTATCGTATTCTTACGGAGAGTGCTGTTGCTGTGATAGCGAAAAGTGCGCACAAAATACAACTTATAACGAGTCCAAAGTCCCCCATGCCCCGTACGGCCGTACCCCACATGTAAGTTGTCGATAATATCAGCCCATGGGCCGTGCATCTGTAACAAAATACATCCTATATAGTTGAGCGTTCAACGGTTCATTAATTTTAAAGATTTTTTCTAACTTCCATTAAAGAAAGCATAAAGGTAGTAAATTCCATCAAAATCGATCTAGCGATTTAGGTCACATAAAATAAATATAGCCAATTATACCAGACAATGAAACAAAAATTTAGACATTATCAGAGTTATTTTTTAATACCCTCAATTTTGTAGCTACCTACAAAATGTTCAAAAAAATATAAGAAATAAAATATGTTTATTATGGAACATCAGATACAGGTATCACTTATTAAATTTGAATCTGTAGACATCCCTACTCATCGGCAAAGTAGACAGAGGGTGTAAGCCGAGAGAAAAAGCCGGCGTAAAAAACTCTCGGTACTCTTTTAAAATAGCAAATCATCAAACAACACTTATTTAAAACAAATATCGCAAATTAATTTGAAGTAGCCTGTATAGCACTAGCCCAGGCCCTTTTATCAACTAGATAATCGTTGACTTTATAGTAAGCCTTTTTACACAGCTTTTCTTTAATACGTTTCTTAAATTTATTAAAAGGCAGAGATAAAAGAGCCTCTGGGATTTTATTAAAGAAGAGTATCCCTTTTCCCAAAAAAAATCACGGATAGTCTAGTACGGGGAAATTGCAGCCTGCGTTTGTTCCGAGTATTAACATTGTGCGTATTCTTAATTAAACTTACCTTAAATTAGCCGGATACGAATCCACCACCTTAATACTGATGGTGAAGAAAATAACAGTAACGATCAGTCTGTAAGCCGCCTCGACTATGTATAGCGCTGTCTCTATCTGCGCAAAGTAGAGTGTCGGAGATAGCAACACTAACGCGCCGCATAGGATCACTGTAATATTTAATTAAAAAGCCTTTAATCGCCTACTAATTTTAACATTGATTTTGACACTTTTAGTAGGAAATATTGTCATAGTCGTAGAATAGTGACGGATCTGACAAATAGTAAACTTTACAGGGCTGCCATTTCAAAATAATATAATCATGTTAGTTTTTGTCATAACTACTTTAATTCATATTCTGTTATTATGAAAATTGGCATACAAGCATACAAAAGGGTTTGTTTTGAAACAAAATAAAAATAATAACATTAAATTACACAGTTTTCTAGAAAAATCACATGTTTCTATCAAATCCGTCACTTTACCGGCTGATTAATTTGAATTTTTTTTAATGTAGCCGTAATATTTAGTCAATGTAGTATCCAAATATGATAAAAAGTGGATTTTGAATTTTTTTCAAATCCGACATTGTTCTACGATCATGACCATAGTTACAATTAAGTTAATCAATTATTTAAATGTCATAATAAAAGCCTTTTATCAATGAATGAAATGGCCTAACCTTTCAAATTTCTTTAGTTTTAAATATCTTAATAGACGTTATTCTCTCAAGCATAGAACGTAACGAATAAACTGAACTGTTTGTATTGCACTGAATCTTTCTATTTCGGATGTGTATATATCTTTTTATATTTAAAAAGAAAAGAAGAATCATAGCTAAAAAAATCATAGCATGTTTAAAAAAAAATATGTCTAGTTATTACTAGTGTTGCTAGTCATAAAACAAAATATTTAAAAAAATACGATTACAATTATATTAGAACTGAAATTATTACAAAATTAGCTCGTACTAAATGAAAATAAAACAAAACCATATCTAAATAAAAGTAGGTATGAATATTTATTTTATTTATATCGAGGCTATTCGACTTCTTGACACCATTTGAACTAGTGAATTAGTATTGTCTTTTAGTGAATTAGTGTTAGTGCATGTTAGTCTTAAGTTAGTCCGTTCAAGTATTACGTAAGCAGATTTACTGCAATTTATCCCCCCCCCCCGTCTTTTCAAAAAAGGATGCAAAGCTCTCAAAAATAAAAGAACGTATTATTTTTTTGTAGGAATACTCGAAAATTCATTTCATTTTCAAGCATAGACAATGTGTGGGTAATATGTGTAAAAAAAGTAAAGAAAACTGTTGATGTAATCACCAAATAAGAAAATCAAAGAAACCCAACCTTGGGGGGGGGGGGGCAACCCTAAAGTGCTTACGTAATACTTGAACGCCTCCAAAGTGTTTAACAGTTAGACTAGATCGTAATTTTCCATGATGTCTCATTGAAGAAACGAAATACTATTGCAATTAGCAATTCCTTACCAGGCGGTCTCAAAGCGTGCGGGGCCGCAACAGGCACCGAGGCCAATAGAGCCGCGTACGCCCCGTACGTCTGCTCGGCCAGCGGACCGCTCAGCGTGGAGGTCAGGTCCGCGTGTCTACTGCACCCGCCCTTGACCCCTCGCACTGTACTGCCGGTCAGCGTGCAGTCGTCCAACTCCTTTCCTATCTCTATATCCGTGTCTATCATCCTGAAAAGTGTCATTAAACATACTTAAATATCGCAGTGGAATGATGGACATACGCTCTTCGTACGACAAGGAACGGTTCTAGTTAGACCAGTGTTTCCCAACCTATTATGTGCCCCCCCCCCCCCCATAGAATATACATCATTTTTAATTACATTGCTAAGAAATTAATTTGAAAAACTTAAATAATAGGTTTTAGGAAAAAATTACTTGGAAATTGTTAACGAAACACAGTAAGTGGATTTTAAAACATAATGAAAAACTGAAATTACAAATAATGTCACCTGGGTTAGACTACTAATATAGAAACTAATACTTTGCTTTGAAATATTTTAAAATACCCACAAACATTGACTAAAAAAATACAATTGAGGGCGTAACTAATAAATAACTGGCAAATAATCAAATTCCAAATGCGTGTTGCATTACCCAATCTCGACATAAATAATCTTTTTTATACTTAAAACATAAATAAATGAAATATTAATTTTAAAAAGCAAAATGTCCAAATATAATCTGTATTGTCTATGCTACTCTGTGGCATTACAATTATCACCTAAATTAAAATAATTTAATACTCACGTTGAATTAACAAATAGGCACCCCTTGAAGCTGGTGTACGACGTCTTAATATTCGAAAAGGCCACATTCAGGAAGGTGTTATTGTAGAAGGTGACGTGCGACATGAGCATATCCCGAAACGTCACGTTACGAAACGTGACGTCATAAAAGTCTACGTTCTCCAACGTCTCGTTGTAATTCTCGTTCTCATACGTTACGTTCGTTACCCGACGCCTCGAAAGGAGGAAGGCCTCCGTTTCTATGCTCAGCACTGTCGATGGGACAGCCGCTGATAGGTAGAACTGTCAATTTAAAATAAATAAATTGACAAGAATAAAGAATATTATGTATAACTTATAGTCGACGAATTATGAACTGAGGGTCATAAATCATATTTATCTGTCTGTCTCGCTCGCACTTACAGGTCTTATGGAGAGGTGTAGTGATGTGCGAAAGAATTGTAGAGGTGCTTATCGATAACGGGATAGGTACGATCGATATTCTTAATTATGCTAAGTATTATATATATAATAAGAAAGGCAACAACTCTTACTCGTAAGTCGTAACGACCAATCAGGAGTCAGAGTGCGTGCGCATTCCTACTGACAGTGACATTTATTGCCCGAAGACTCAGTTTAAAATGCGTCGACTATAGTCATAAATATAGAAAAGCATGAACACCCATATGGCAAAACCTACTGAACATATTTTAATAAAAGTTTAACCGACCTGAACTATATCTGATTGAATTTGAATGGCGGTCAATATTTTTAATTGCCGCGCGTGAGACGAAATCATCATACTAAAACATTTTTATTTTTTGTATAAAAAAAATGTTTTTAAAAATAAACGTGAATCCAAAAATTAGTGTTTCTAAAAAAGCTTTTTCTTTCTTTCATCCTTCATTTGACACATAATTAGATATTATTAAAATAGGTTTAAAAATACAATTCGTACTGACCGATATCGCCATAGAGAATAACAAAGTCCCGCCCAGAGACACTGTTGTACTTCTGTATGTGTTTGAGAATAATTGGAAAAATGTCTGCCAAAACTGGAAAAAGCAAAAAAATAAATTATAACGTAAATATTCTACATCTAATTAAAGAAAGATTCGTAATTTTGTATGTTTGTAACGAATATACTCAGACCAAAATTCACAATTAAAATAATAATTTATTTGCAAGAATATGGTACAAAAATATTATAGTAGTACAAACTTCGCCACACATAATGACGTGCAAATTTGTCTTACATAAAAAAATGGTAGAATTTTACATAGTAGTTACCTATTATATTACCAAACATATCATAGTGAATTCTTATATTATTTTATCACTACATCATCACATTAATAAAATATATTTCATACATTAATTTGTATTATAAGATACACTTGGCGTCAAAAAAATCGCACCCTTCTTTAAAATTCGTGTCAAGCGATTATAACTTCTAAGATCCTTCCTGTACCCTATCATTATTAGTATCATTTAAAAGCTCAATTAATAAGCTTTCAAAAAAATAATCATTTGTTTACGGAAAATCAAAAACCACAAATCATCAGCACTTTGATTAAAAAGTGGCGATGTACGCGTTTGGAGGCTCACTAATTGTACCATCCTGGACGCGTATATAACGAGGGGGTAAAAGTCAATGATGGGTTATTCGCTATTCAGACGTCACAGAGGTCACTCCTAAAGAGCTTCAACAAGAAAAAACCCAGTGAAAATGGATACCATGGCAAAGAAGCAGCTCAAGTGGTGGCCCTACTGCAAATCGGACTACGGCAGGTTGAAGTTGCTCGGCAACTGAAAATCAGCCGATTTCGAGTGCAACGGGTATACCAACGGTTCAAAGAGACTGGAGGTTACATCAGGAGACATGGATCCGGGAGACGTCGCTGCACTACCGTCAGAGGTGATCGCTCCATTGTGTCAACGTCTCTGCGGAACCGCTTCTTCAACGCTGTGGAGCTGCATCAGCGGCTTTGAGCTACTCGAAGGACAGCTGACAGCGTCTCCACTATCAGAAGAAGGCTGTGAGAGAAGAATTTGCTGCCCCGGAGAGCTGCTACAGGCCCCCTATTGACTACCATCCACCGGACGAAAAGGAAGCGATTTTATGAAACGCACGTGCCGTGGACATTCGACCATTGGAGGAATGTCCTGTTCTCCGACGAAACCCGAGTGTACGTGTACACCAACAACATGCGTAAGAGAGTCTACAGGCGGCCAGGGGAGCGTTTCACACCAGCCTGCACCGTGGAAACCGTCGGGTATGGAGGAGGATCCTGCATGTTCTAGGGCGGTATTTCTATCGACGGCAAGACAGACCTCGTGTGCGTCTCCAGAGCTGGAGAAAGTCGCGGCCAGGGGTCTCTGACTGCCCACCGGTATATCACCGAAGTTTTGGAGTAGCATGTGGTCCCATGTGTAGGTTTTGTCGGCGCCAACTTCAAGTTCATGCACGACTACGCCCGGTTCCACACAGCCTTGATTGTCGAGGACTACCTACGTCGAGTTGGCATCAAGGTTATGGACTGGCCAGTAAGAAGCCCCGACCTCAATCCTATCGAGCACCTCTGGGACGAGTTGAAACGGCGAGTTCGGGCCCGTAATCCAGCTCCTGCCACTCTCGATGAGCTTCGAGATGCCGTCATCGAGGAAAGGGACAACATTCCCCATGAACACGTCGTGACGCTCATCAGGTCCATGGCTGACCGCTTGGAAGCTGGTCGGAGGGATAGAGGAGGCAACACTAGGTTGTAAGACTAATTTTTAAGGATTGTCATTGTTTATTTTTAATTTTTGTATTGTTCCTTTTATTTTTAATTTTGATCAGAATACACATTGTTTCACATTTTCCCAGAATTTTCTTTTTCTATGGGGGTGGTGGCTAGTTTCCTACTGTTTTCAAATAAGGGATTACATTAGCTTTCAAATGATACTAATAATGATAGGGTACAGGAAGGATCTTCGGAGTTATAATCGCTTGACACGAATTTTAGGAAAGGTGCGATTTTTTTGACGCCGAGTGTATATCAATGAGTAATGACGCTACAAAATTTTGAGGTCTGGGCCTCCGATTTCTGTATCTGTTTGCCAATGTAATTGGCCAGTAGGCGATCAGCCTCCAGTGCCTGACACACGCCGTCGACTGTTTGGGTCTAAGACTTGTCGGTTTCCTCACGATGTTTTCCTTCACCGTTCGAGCGAATGTTTAATGCGCACATAGAAAGAAGGTTCGCACTCGGCTATGCACCAGTGGACTTGTGGCGAACAATTAATACCACTCCTCTTTTGCACCGAGTCGGTGATTTTACCGCTGTGTGACGACACGGGCGCGGTGGGTGGAGCCTGCAGCCAGTGGCAGCGCGACCAGCGCATAGTGCGATTAGAACTCTGGAACGCGAAACCTGTGCGCGCGAGTTACGAATTCTCCCTTTGTGACTTTATTAATGTCTTAACGCTTTCTTTTCTCTTATTGTGTTTTCAACTCTCTTCGTTTATTAACTTTGTTTCTTCGGTGTAAACTTTAATATACATATTAAAGACCCGAAGATGTTTCCCTTGTCTTCCTACTGCCTAGCCTAGAAACTATTATTATATGGACATGGTGCTCGCCTCACGAGCACCTATAGACTTTCTGTGCGTATATAACACTCGCTCGTACGGTGAAGGAAAGAAATCAGCGACAGAAGGCCTATTAAAGAGAAATGATCAGGAAATATACAGAAATCTGAGGTACAGACTTCAAAAGATTGTAGCACTACTTTTTATGCCACTTATCCAATTCTCAAAGTTTGGTTATGAGTAGGTAATAAATAATAATAATAATTTATTTCCATAAAAACAAATATCGATTCTGAAATTACCCACGCTGTAAAAAATTAAAGTAGTCTCTATAAAATAAACAAATTCCTCACCATTTTGACGCTATGTCTGACGTGATGCAGGGCGGGCGGACGTCTCTTCCCCGGAAGGGAGAGTTCGCCCAAACGATATTCGCCATCGTTCCCCACGCTCACTTTGCGGCACACGCGGATTTGGTTGCCGCTGTGTATGCTCTGAATTTATTAAATACCCTCATTTACCAAAATTCTACCCGCAAATAATAAATATAAATGATTTATTAGTCGTAAACGTGTGTTTTTGATGTGAAACATCTATAGCCGCACGTAAAACCGATTTCTGGCGTGGCGACGCATGCCGTGGTGACGCCACGCTATATGATGGTATATATATACAGTCTATATGCAGTAGCGTGTACGGTGTGTGTATTTCGATTAACGAATTAAGTAGTGACGATTTGAAATAAATTCGTAAATTTTTAATGAAAATAAATGTTTATTAAATAAATAGTCATAGTTATCTGGAAAAAAATCGTAATATTTTATTTTATCATTATGACATATTTAGTTCCTATCAGAATCTGTTCTTTTCCGCATATAACTTTTACAGAATTATGTCGATGTTTCACATCTGCCAGGCGTCCCGTGACGGCTCACATTTTTTTGTATGTATTGTGTAATTGTCTATTTATTAGTAGTATATGTAGACAAAAAATAGTCTTATTTTCTCGCTATTTGGGAAAAACATTATTTTGTTTTTTTTACAAAAACTTAAAAAACTAATTTTACCTGGTACACCATCATAGCGTCAACTTCCCTCCCCACATCGAGGAGGTACCGGGGAGACTCCTGCGTCCAAATGAGGCTGATTAACGACGCAATGATTGGCAACACACACAGGAGGAGGTACCTGAAAAGTTATATATAGTCAAAAATCATTTATTCATTGTGTAACGCGCGTTAACGCGCGTCAACGCGCGATCAAATTTGAAGAGAGTTCAGATGATGAGCGCTAAAGCGCGTTGCGAGAGTACTCGTCAGTCTAGTTCGGTAGAACGTAGAAAATGGACGTGGAAGAGGCTATTATTTTGTAGTTATATAGTAAAGAAAAATGTAGAAAAAGAAAACGTACACATTGGGTTCATCCAATTTTGAAAAAAAATACAAATTATATTATATTTTTTATACAAATTTGCTATATTTCAAATTGCTGGCCTTTTTTCTACTTCATCGATTAGTAAGTCGATGTCAATATTTTCAATTTCACTCATTTTAAATGCGAAAACAAAATATAATTACGAAAATTAACAAAACTACATGCTCAGCTGAACAGCAAACGGACACGGGACATTGCATGAATATCAAAGCGCGCGTCAACGCGCGATCACCTGCGTCTAGAGACTTTTTCTCTGAGCGCCGCGTTAACGCGCGCTCATGTGAACAGTTATATGAAAATACCACAATGTCTAGTCGCGTGATTTGAAAACGCGCGTCAAGTTTTTGCCATCTGAACATAGCCTTAATGAACACTTATGTCTCGTCAGTAAAGAAATACATATTAATGCATCTAATTTTACATTTACTGCCTGTTCTCAAATCAAGGGCGTAGAACGGAAGAGAAGAACTGGCTATAAACTTTCCGCTACTCTTTTTTTTTTAACAAGCAGTGCACCGCGATTTTACTCGTCATAATTTGGTCGTATTCTTCATAAATTGTCAATAATTAGAAATAAAAACCGACCTTAAATACTTGAAATAATCCATATCTCAAAAACTACTGAAGCGATTTTGATGAAACTTGAACTGCTCCCTAAGTTTGTGACTATTTGTGGACAAACATATACTTACGAAATTTATACGTTCCTTAATAAAACATAATATATCCTACGCATACAAGTCAAACTGACCTTCTTTTTGGCATTACTACATATCTTGGTATGACTTTGAGGTTTCAAATACTAACACACACACGGTGCACGATCATAACAACTTTCAGCTACACTCTCAAATACATGCGCATACACACCCATTCCACACTCACTCATTCACTTCTTTTTTTTAACTTTTTCTTAACTGTTTTAAACGTACCACGTTTCTAGTTACCCACAACACAGGGCCTCCCTGGTTTGGGGACTAGCGATATATGAATTCTGTCACAACCCTCTTGTCATAAATAAAGTTTTTATTATTATTTTGAAGTCGGTTAAACTCACCTATGCCAAGCGCTGAAATGCTCCTTATTCTCTATCAAAGTCTCGGCCCCGGTCAAAGGTAAGATGGCCCGGGCGAGTCCAGCCGCCACCAGTATCCCCACCCCCATACAAACGGGGAACACGGCCATCGGTATTGTTCGCTTTACCCGGGATATCATTTCCGACGTATACACATATCCCGTGGGAATGATACCGCCCGAACCGATGGCTGAACAAAATCTGAAAAGTAACATTTATTTAAAATAAATTAAAAAGCAAAATCCTTGCATTATTTTATATAAATTTATTTACTTTATTAATACTAATTTTATACTTCTTATGTCAAAAGATAAGTTAAATAATTCTCTGAAATCCAAAGGGTTCACCCCGAAACTTAAAACAGCAAAAATATAAAAAAATATCTACATTTATATTATCCTTAGGTCTGGGCCTCAGATTTCTGAATCTGGTTCATGATCATTTTAAATCTAATAGGCAAGTAGGTGATCAGCCTCCAGTGCCTGACACACGCCGTCGACTGTTTGGGTCTAAGACGTGTCGGTTTCCTCACGATGTTTTCCTTCACCGTTCGAGCGAATGTTAAATGCGCACATAGAAAGTCCATTGGTGCACAGCCGGGTATCGAACCTACCACCTCAGGTATGAGAGTCGCACCCTGAAGCCACTAGGCCAACACCGCTCTAGCAAAAAAGCTAATACATCATACCTGGCCATCATAAACGTCCCATAAGTAGGCATGAAGGCAGCAATTGCAGCAAAAACCGCATTAACAGCGAGCGCAGATAACAACGCCCTTCTACGGCCGAGGCGTTCACCCAACGCACCCCAACCCACGGCACCCAGCGATCCACCCATTATACTAATCATCACTGAAATAGCAGTTTGTAGCAGATAGTATAATAGCAGTGATTTCTTGTAATTTACTTTCTATTTAAAGCGGCCCGTCCCGGCCTCGCACGGGTGGATATTAATTTTTTAAACATTTTGTCATTAATTTACAGTAAATGCAGGACATACAGACATTTATTTAGGTAAGGACAAAGGCAAAGGTATAAGTTATTTATACCTTTGCCTTTGTCGCATTTTGGTCGGAATTTCTACTAAATTTTAAAATGTTTAAAAGTAGTTATAGTGACATAACTACAATAGTTAGACACATGCTAAATTTTTTGTAGATATTAATATGTTCTTTAATATTGTTGAACATTTTTTTGTTCTATCATCAATAGTTATCGCAGCGCATGCAATGAAAGATATTTTGCACAATGGGTAACATTATTGTAGTTTTAGTAGGATCCTCATTTTTTCTTGCAATTAAAATTAGTAGCCTATATTAATCATTGATAATGTAGCATATAATGGTGAAAGAATTTTTAAAATCGGTCCAGTACTTTTTGAGCCAATTCCTTACAAACATACTTACATACAAATCTTTTCTCTTTATAATATTAGTAACTAATAATACTTTAATAATCACTGTGATAAAGTTCAAAATCGCTGTTAAATAATTTGTTAGCAGTTGTGAACAAAAGTATCAATATATTGTTAAATAAAACTAATAACTTTGTATAGCACTTAACAAACAACAAAAAAATTTTAGAAACTTAAAAAAAATAATCAAGCAAATATAGAAACTTTTAAAAAATGAAAAATTTGACAATAATTTGATAATTTTTAAAGTTGAATATAATCTAATTTAACATAAACATGTAGAATTAATTTAAGCTTACCTAACCAATTTTTCTCATGTGGCAACACACACAGCTCTATCTCAGCAGATGGCAATACAAATGGAATGGATGACATTTCTAAAGCTGACCCCACCACGGCCAATCCAACGGCCAGGATCACTTTTCCTTGAGATAAACCGCAACCGGCCTGGAATAATAATATTCACAAATTTGGCTATTTTGTATTATTATAAGCACAATTTTTACTATATTTAGTCTGTGATGTATAAGCCTGGAGAAAAGGGAATTAATTTCCAAGAGAATGCAGCTGCATTTATAGACTAAAGCGTTCTGCACTACAACCCTTGGCTAAGAGACCTGAGGTTTCTATATTTGTTTACTCTGTAGGTGATATGCTTTCTGTGCCTGAAAAACGCAGTTGATATATTTACCTGTCGTAATGCATCTTCATGGAATTGCTCGAGTACACTTGAATCATTATAGTCCAATAGCTCACCGCTATCATTGACATCATTGTTGTCAGGCGGAGGTGGTATGTTATTTGTGATGCCAGGATCACCACCGCCTTCTGAAATTTTCAAAGTATAAATTTAGATAAAGAATAAGTACAATTATGTTAAATAGAATCAAGGATAGGATCCAAAATGGTTGCTTGTTGTACTTGCTAGTTGTTAATATTTTTTTTAAGTAAATCATTTTCACTTACTTTTCAGTACTGGTCATGAACTAAAACTATGTTACTATTAATTCACATACCTGTGAGTCTGTCCTCGGTATAGGACATGGTGTGAGCTATGGAGCCGAAGCTGCCAAGTTTCGAAGAACTCTCAGAGTCAGAGCGAGCGCGGACAAGGCACGCATGCTCCTCCATTGTCACTGCTAATTAATCGGTCTCCCATCTGCAATTATTTTTTTTATAAAGAGAGCGTCAAATTTTAAATATATCAGGGATCGTACAAGCGTGTCTAAAAGGCAATAAGTACGTAAAGTAAGAGAACATAGATGATAGCCAATTCAACCAAGGTGGCTTTTCTTTTAATACTTAGGCAATCTACCCAGACATAAAAATAGCAATAATTTATTAATAAAATATACTATTCATGAAAATACCCAATTCTTTATGTAGTATGTACTGTAACAGACATAAATGAACAAATTTACTTGTTTGGTGCATTTAGTATGTACATTTAAAGCACTGGAATTTCTTAGGATTCAAAACAATAACAGTAACTAGAGATACAATGAATGTCTATCTATAAAGCTGTCTTATTAAAGATTGACTTTTTTTGGGATTCCTGCTATACAGTTGCAAAACTATACATAAAAATTGCCTTAAATATAATTGCAAAAAATGAATAGGCAGGTTTATTAAAAATATCACTGACACATCCAATTCAGAAAAAGATTATAAAAAAATAATTATGTACTGCAAATATTGATAAACTGAACATTTGATTATATGCAAACTAAATACGTAATTAATTCGGTAGTAATTGTGTTCTCTAAATCAGATACAGTAAATTGTTGTGGCCTCAAACAAAGGATATCTCTACTTGATAACATGTAATTATAAATATTTATACTAGCATTCTCAGAGATATCAGTAAAATATAGGTATAACCTTATATCAAATTTTAGCTGTAATGTGTTATAATACAATTTTATTATTAATTTGCAAATATTGCAGGCCCTGGTTGACAGGAAAATTTTGTATAATAAAAAGCAAATAGATACACGCACATACTGTACAGAGAGAATAGCATCACAAAATATAAATACCATTATGTTATTGTGTCAAATATCTATTTAAATTGAAGATTACAACCCAAAATTTTAACAATTGCAGCAATTATATGTGAGAATTTTTTGTATAATTTATTGAAATATACAAACAGTTAAACATGATGTTATTTAAGCACCTAAAATATGAAGCTTTATCTACTGCACTGATTTGATGATAGCTGTTTTATTATTTTTATCTTATATACAAGTACAGCCTTGGCAAACAAGTAATATAAAAACTAAAGTTTATGTGTTTACTTCTTAACTTGTCAGGCATATTGGCAGAGGCAACCATTTATTAAGTAAAAACTAAATTAGCCAGTTTGATCTTTACATACATGAGCAACCTGCTTTTGACATGTGAAGTAATACTTAGGTATACAAAAATAAACATAGGTTTATTAGCTTAATAAAGCTTCAATCAAAAGGTTTGATCATTTATAGAATAGCTAGGAAAATAAAAACATTTTTCAAAATTTTAAGCTTTAAGTATTATTTAAATCACACAAACTTTAAAGTATTATATCCTATCCTATGTATAAACATACTTAATTATATCTAACATTAAAACTTGAATCTAATGCTACAAGTGAATAAGATTTAATTTACTTGCACTTTAGTATGCAAAGGGTGTTAAAGAAGCATGGAAGAGAGAATTATGTTTATCGTTTAATATGTAACTATTTCAAGTGCGATCACCATATAGGCCACTGGTTTTATGTCAAGTTGGCATATGTGGACATCTACAGCATAAGATTCTAGTAGTTTTAAATTGCATCTTATTTAGGTGGATTCAATGATGTTGAAAGTTGGAACTACTTACGTTGTAACTTCAATGAAATAATAGAATGAAGAAATTCGTTTACCGTTACCAATAACATTCAAAAGTTATTTAAAATAATGTAGCAAACTTCATACGATTAAAATAAATGTTTAAAACGATTATTTTACGATAAAATATCTACACAAAGAAATCAATCTACAAGCAAAATAAAAATAGCCAGATTTTAAGTGTTGCAAGTTGTATTGTTATTTATTTTAACTTTATATTTTTTTTTTACCAATTTATAAATCTCGAAAACACTTTGAGACCGTCGAATATGAATTGTATTCTGTGTGATATCTAATATATTTAAGTAAATATGGTCTGAGCAACTCATGATTTGACATAGACTCTTTTAAATTTAAATTATCAACCATTAAGTGCCCTATTTTACGGTGATAAGCGTGTTATGGCAACCTACAAAAGTCAATTTTAATTTTCAACTATCTCGACAACTGACAAATTTAATATATGACAGGGTTAAAAAATGGACGCAAGACCTGGCTGTATGGACTAAAGTCCTTTGCCTTTCCCATTAAGGATAAATTAATATCATCATCATCATTATGTAATGACAATCTATGTGAATTCTCTCGCGTAGAGTTAATTTCATTCCTCACACAAAAAAATAAATATCAATTAATCCCTAAATTAGCTCATTTAAGAAAGCACTCTTATTGACTGCTATAGCTAATGAGCTTCATTATATATTTTTTTAATGTTATTATCAAAGACAGAGTGATTTTTATTATGTTTTTTGCTAAATAGAAACATAATCTATAAAAAATTTTCACTAGGTCACCTAATTCCAACTAATTCGGTACAGATTTCATCATCCCAGTCAGTATCTTGTTATTTTATAAGATATATAGTTTTTATAATACTCTTTAAATAAAAAAAAACATATAAAGCTCACTTACAATTTCTCAGCGCTCAGAAAACATCGTATACAACATTGCTGATAGAAAATTAGAAGTAGGTAGGTATATTTTACACAACACAAAAAGCAATTCATCAACAGTGCTTAAAAAAAAACTATTACATTGCAATTTAATTTGCTTGTGAAATGTGCAATTTTATCCGTGTGTATAATTGTATAATTAAAACCTGCTGCTGATCTTATAGAGCAAACACATCACTTAAATAACAGCATTTTGATCGTTAAAACACTATATAATCATCATTATATCACTTGTGCGTACAGGTAGTTCACTCATCATATTTTTGGACCTTTTATTTACACATATGACTACAGTCGTTTCAAAAGAATATGTTATAATATAAAAATCTATAGCACTTTTTACTCCAAATCTAAATTTAGATCTTGGCTTAGCACCCGGCCGAAATTTTGGAGCTTTACACATACGTATTATGACATAAAATCTAGGGGTTTTAAGGTCAGGAAAGAGATATCGTAAGCCAAGTTTAACAAGTTAAAGCGAGATAGTAAAACTATGAATGTACTAATGAAACGGAACTTACTTAAACGACAAGTCCGAAGACAAATAAAAATCCTAAAACTATTTCAGATTTACTTTAAAGATATAATTCCAGTTATGGAAATCAAAAATTAACTGATAAAATCCTAATGTATTTTTTATCTAAGTTTTTTATTGGGATTTTTTAATATTAAAAATAAGTAATATAATCGAAACAATCATTATAAAGAGTTTTACGCTATCAGTTTAAAGATCTAGTAAACTTAATGTATTAATAAGTAAATTTATAAATCTTTTGATGTTTTACCCCTGTGTGCCATACAAATTATTGATCGACAAATTTCGTTTTCACGCAGTGCGCACAAGGGAGTGTTAACACATGCGCAATTTTGCCCTTCAATTTAATTTTAAATGATTGTAACTTGAAAACAAGGCAAACATTAACAATAAATCTAATTTGATTGAGTAAATCTAAATTATAAGTTAATTTTCACAAACTACATAAGAGTTTTGTCATTATTGTTAAGTTTTAAAAATTGATTTTGAAGTGAAACTTCCTTAGGCGCATGAGGGTAACATTTTTACAGAACGTCACGAAGGTGTGCAGAGTTTTGTCGGAGAGAGCGATTGAGACCGATACATATCAATATCATTATTATTTTATTTCAAATAATTCTATGGTATCTAGAGAATTAAGTAAATCAGTGTGACTGACGAATTTCATTTAATGACTATAAAATAAAAGTTAAATGTAATGAAAATTACTTTCGAGTGTCACAGTCGACAGTTGACAGTTGACACATGATGATGTTACGATGGCGCGAGCCGCGAAAACTGTCGCAGTTGCAGTTTTCTTTATAGCTTAAGCTTATTAATTTTAAGTTTTTATTTATAACGTAGTCTATTTTAGTATTTTATTACGAATTGATTAAAATAACGTTATTAAGTTTTAATATGTTTGAAATAGAGGACCAATTAAAGCTGGTACGAAAATATCTGAAACTGAAAATCATAGAAGATGATGTAAAATTCAGAGGACATGAAAATGAAAGACAACATGTTTACGATTTATTTATGAAGTCAATAGAGCAAGGGGAGTCCCACTCTGCCCTCATTTTAGGTCCAAGGGGTTGTGGAAAGACCACAGTAAGTTCAAAGCTTAAATGATAGTTTGATTACCTTGGTATAATAGTCTAATTCTGAACACCACTAAATGCTAAACTTTAATACTAAATATGGTGTTCTTAGATTGGTCCGTTAGCTAATTACAAAATAACTCATTAATAATATTACTTTTCAGCTAATAAATTCAGTATTACATCAAGTATCAAATGAAGTTGATATGAATAATGATGTTATGATTATAAAACTGAATGGACTTTTACACCATGATGAAAAGATTGCTTTAAAATCTATTACTGCTCAGGTAATTCAAAGTATAATATAATTGAAATGATCAAAATATATAATAAATCATGAAAATAGAGATTACCTTTTTGGTAAAACTAATCTAATTATTTAGGTTATTGAGAAATTCAAAGTTCTAGAACTTGCAGGACTATGAGTCTAAGCTTTTATTTTTATTTGTTTTCCTCATAATTTATCTTGAAAACTGAAGAATAAACAAAGATTTACTATATGGTATTTTGACAAATATGTATTTTCTGATATAGTCACACAAAGACTTTCTACCAACATTTTATTTTCAGATGCAATTAGAAAATGTTGTGGGTGATAGGGTATTTGGTACCTTTGCTGAAAATCTAAGCTTTCTACTAAGTTGTCTCATGAGTGGAGTTGATAGAAAGTGCAGGACCATGATATTTGTTTTAGAGGAGTTTGATTTGTTCTGCCATAGTGGAAGAACACAAACATTATTGTATAATTTATTTGATATAACACATAATAAGCAGGCACCTATGTGTGTGTTAGGTAAGGATTGTCTTGCTTTAGTAGAGCTTAAAACTGATGTAAATATTTTTTTTCTGAATCTGTTTAACAAATACACAGTTCAGTTCAGTTCAGTTTTTAAATATAATAAAAGTGTAAACACATCAATATATATAACTAAGCTGATGCAAACATCTGTATCAACCAACAACACCTGTTGTTTTATAAAATCAGTGGTGCAATTTTCATGTTCCCAAATCTCTATATCTACTATATAAAATTCTTGTGTCACAATGTTCGTTCCCATACAGTTCCACAACGGCTCAACTGATACTTATGACATTTTTATGCATATTCAGTAAGTCTGAGAATCGGCTACTATTTACCTTTCAAACCCCTAAGTTATAAGAGGTGTCCCTTACCCCAAAATAATTATTTTTATTTTTTAGACATTTTTTTTGTTTTTATTTTTTTATGATACAGCATACAAAAATACACACAACCTTTAATTTTCATCTACTCTCTACGATCAGCCCCTAGCTGGGTCAGCTAGTACCATATAAATATTGCAAACACTAACTTAATCAATAGGTGGGTCCAGGCATTTGATGTTGATCCCTTAAAGGAAAATGAAATATTGAAATTAATTTAATGTTTAAAATCAAAAAGGTTGGTGGAAGTTTCAGGCTTCTCATCTTTTTTATGTCCTGGATTTGAGAATTGGTAGTAAATGTCATTTAATTATTTTGTATAGTTGTTTGTGAGTGTACTTCGTGTTCTCTACATGAATAAATATTTTCTTTTTTTTAAGAAACATCACGCTGAATATTTGACTGAATTTTTTCAGGTCTGACCAACCGATTAGATGTGATGGAATTGTTAGAAAAACGGGTGAAATCAAGATTTTCCCATCGACACATCTTTATATTTCCCTGTGAATCAGTGTTGCCATTGGAAAACTTAAAGAATGTTTTTGTTCAGTGTTTATGCTTGCCAGTTTTCAAGGAAAAAGTCAAACCAAAAAGAAGTAGAAAGAGCAGAGGTGATTTTTTACATGTCCCTAAGTATATAATGAATTAATTTTATGTTCCGTTCTGTATACTTTATTTTAATTAGTTCAGAAAATATTAGTAAAATTATAATTATATTTCAGCATCAAGTGATTCCGAATCCGATACGGAATCAAAATATTCCATTTCAAATCAAGTATTCCAGAAATGCCATATTGATTCCAGGCAATTCCAGGATTTAGATCCGGTTTTTACTAGAAGTTGGAATGCACACATCCATAGCTTGTTGGATGAAGAAAAAGTGATGGATTATTTTGAGAAGTTTAGCTATTACATTATTAATGAGCAAATATTTAGGAATGTTTTGGTAAGTTTATTTTTATTTTAACGTTTTTTTTTATCAAACATAGGTTAGTTGCGATTTTGATTTGTTTGATGTTTGATGATGTTTGTTTGCGCAATTTAAAAAAGTTGTTAACTAGGCAATTTTTTTACCTTCCTCTAAAAATTGTATGTAATCTTTAGGAGTGGAAGCACATATGCTAAATTTCGTATGTGTATGTTTGTTCACATCTTTTTCGTAAACTGTTTTGCACTTAAGGAACAGTCCAATCCAATAAATTTCCGCTATATAATATAAATATTTAAGAGATATTTCTAGAAATTTAGGGGTGGGACCTCCATTAATATTTAGAGGGATGAAAAATCCGATTTGCAGTCAAAATTTCACGGATATCGATTGAGCCATTTCGATTCATTTTCATTTAATTACAAACACCGTTACACGAGAAATTTATATATTAGATCGAAAAGCACTTCTTAATTTCACAAAAAAAAAAAAAAAAACTATCTCTAGAATAAACTCTATACGTATCCGCCTTTCAGTTTGAACAATTACAAAAAATACACGTCGAATTGACAACCTTCTTCAGATTTATATTGAAATCGGTAAAAAAATAGTTTTTTTTTAAATTTAAACCTTTTATTAATTAATATTTAAAAATTATTTTTATAGGTTCATTTTATGTTTACTAATATTTAACCTTATTAATTTCAGTTTCAAATTGTATCGAAATTATCTCCGAAAAAACCATATATAGACCCGCAAGACATTATAACGACCATAGACAAGACAGTGGCGCCGGAGCATAGAGTAAAGCTACTGCAATCTTTATCTATTCTAGAATTTTCTCTGGTCATAGCTATGATGCACGGTCTGGAGATATTTGACGGCCAGCCGATGAATTTTGAAATGATTTTAAATAGGTAAGTATTAATTCAGATCTGGGATTCATTTGTCAATCTAATAGGCAAGTAGGTGATCAGCTTGTGGCTGACACAAGGCGTCGACTTGGGTCTAAGACCAGCCGGTTTCCTCACGATGTTTTTCTTCACCGTTCGTGATCTGAAGCCTCTAGACCAACACTGAGATTTGGATTTTAGATACTTAAAAATGTCTGCTTCAAGTTCAATGGTCGTTTATTTATTTATTAAAGGACACAACATTTTACGATCTATCGCTTCTAAAATACATGACAATTATGGTGAACATACATTTTTCATAAAAAAATCGTAGAAATATTACACTTCCAACTATAAATTTTAGTTTCCTACTAATTTAAAATCCTCATTCGCTTAAAAATGCAAATGCTTAAAACTTTTTTTTTTCTTTTTTAAAACATTAAAAATCTTATATAAATACACAATTTACCTTATGAAAAATTCAAACATATGTACACCTAATTGGGGTTATTTAAATGATTGAAGGCTTATTTTATCTACCTATTAGAGTTAAAAAGGATATTTAACAAAAAGTGTCCAATAACACTACTTACAGTCTCTATTAAGGGGAACTACCACTAGTACTGTTTAGCACTTAAGACTAACGAGGACTAATTTACTAGTTCCAATGGTTTTGTCCTTTCCAATCTTCTCACCAGCCCCGTGGTGTCAAGAAGTTGAATAGATTCGACATTCACGTGTTGGTGGAGACTTTGTTCGTGGGCTCCAGCAATCTTTTTGATTATTATGGTGAAGTTCTCTACATTTAGCTTCCGATGGAGGTCATCATTGCGAATGTACCAGGGAGTGACTATCCCCCAGAGCAGTTTGATTTGGACAATCTCAATTAATTAACAAAATTATTATTACTTATTCATAAATCTTATTCATTTTAGGTACACAAAATTCGCAAACGAAAACTCATCGACGCAATCAGTACCACGCCCTGTTATTCTAAAGGCGTTTGAGCATTTGCAGTCTTTAGAAATAATATTGCCTGTTCGCACGGAATCTGGCAATGACACGACAACCCATAGAGTGCAGAAGGAGTATAAATTATACACTCTGGCAATACCCACAGACGATATTAAGGAGGCCGTCAAAGGGTTTAAGGCGCTGCCCACAGAAATTCAGCATTGGGTTAATAATTCTGTTGTTTAGGGCTTTATTTATATAGTATACATTTTTTATTTATTTAAAATCGTCCATAATGTCTTAGTCTACTGCAACAGATACCAGAAAGAAACCGAAAACATGGTCGACAAGTAACTATTTATTTATAAAAGAGAATTAAACAAATCTGAAATAAAAACGAATTTAAAAATGATTAAAAATGACTTGATGTATGTAACAAGAGTTTTAGATTTGGCGCCGATTCGCAAAAACAAATGACGAATGCAATATACTACATTAGGTTACGAACGACGACTGGCCAATTCTAAACATTTTCAGTGTTACCCACGTATTTAGAAAAATGCACGCGAAATTGTAATTTTTTTTTAATTTTTGCTAAATGTGTTATGTATTAATAAAAATAATCTAGTGTAATTAGTAATTTATTGTGTTCTGTGACGTACGCGTCGAATTGTGTTACTAGTTTTTGTAAGTTTGTAATAAATTATTCAAATTTACTGTATTTTAAATCCATACAAAATAACAGAACTTAAAAACATTGTCCACCATTATTCGGCCCATTTGAAACTCGGTGACGATAATCCACTCCGACTAACATCGTCAATATAATTCTGTTCAATTACTCTATGTCTAAATCTATCCTGATTTGCATTAATTTCCCCCCATTCCCTCAACTCTTCCGGTGTGAATTCCTTGAATCTTCTCCCTTTTAGATCTTCAATGTTTTTGGCAGCTGTATTACTAATAACATTGACAGGTCTCCCGCCATTTAACTCACTTTCCATAGAGTCTATAGCGCGATGTAAATCATTTTCAGGATTTCCAGGTCGTTTATTTAAAAAACCGTTTTTGAAAACGGTTTCTATTGTATTTTCGCCCGGTTCAACTTCGAAAGCGTGGTTTGTAAATAGTTTTAAGTTGTTTTTGCTTCGTCTCTTCTTTAGCTGAGAAAATGTACAAGGTAAGATCTACTTGATATATAAAGACTTAATTAAAAATATATTCTTTGAAATGAAAACTTGAAATGGTTGGAAGTTAAAAATTATTAACAAGTTGTACGCCAAAAGCTGATAAAAAGAGATAATACGATATCGCACTATTGCGTTTGTAATCATCTACTTGCCTATCAGATAGACAAATGATCATGAAACAGATACAGAGCTAAAAAGGTTGTAGCGCCATTGACGTTTTTTTTAAAGGAGCAAGTAAAGTTGTAATTTGTATTCTGCGCATCTAAATCTAAATATATTTAAAGTACACGAGTTACCTCACTAAGTTTGTCTATGATCATAGTGTGACCAGTATTAACTCCAATTCCGCTAACTTCTTCAATACTGTTGGACTTGTGGAAGGGTCGTAATGCTGATACAGCTCTTGAAACACCGACCTATTAAAAAATATTATGCTTATGACATTGATGACATTTTATGTTTTGTATTGTCAAACAAAAATATGATTTATACAGAGTTATTTTTTTAATAGAACAGGGGGGGAATTTAATGATACCTTGATAACCTTTCTCAAGGACTCTCAATACCAGATATCTCGCGAATGCGTTGCCGGCCTTTAAGGAATAGGTACTCTTTTTTATTGAAGGACCTTAAATTTCTTTTTTCTGTCAAATTGGTTCGGATACTCTTCAGTGGGCAGCTGGTTCCCCATAGTCGTGGTGCGCGGCCAACTGCCTTAAAAAACATTCAGTTCTTACCTGACCATGACGTATTCTATGTTCAGTCAAATCAGCGCCTAATAACTCTTCATACGGGTCCATCCTGATCGGCAGGACTTTGTCTATGAGCCACAATAGTACCATAGTGACCAGACCAGCCCAGATCATCAGGCATAAAGCTGTCAAAGTTTGCACTCCGAGGAGATACCAACCGCCACCTACATTTTTTTTTATATTTATTCAAAATTATATTAAACATCACAGTTTCGTGGCTTTTCACTCTCAAAGCATTTTCACAAAATTTATTACTTTTAGTTACAATTATTTAAAAAAAACATGTGTGTACTTATGTACACGCGTTAGAAGTTACACTTTGGCGTAATAAGATAAAAATCTTTTCAAAAATTTTATTCTACGTTGGAAGAAACAACGACACTAACAATTGAAAAAACAAATGTTGACTATAGCTAACTTCAGAGTGTCGGTTTTTTGTGACGGTGTGCGCGCGCATCGTAAAAATTTACTCTCATAATTTTTCCCTAACGCGCCAAAAGCAGTATAATTACAATAAGAATTTATTATTGCAAGTGTTTTTACTTAATCTTTAAATAAAATAACCTTTAAACAATCCAGATCTTCCATTAGTAGTTTCCATTGGTATCGGGTTATCAGCAAATAGACCCACAGCGATTACTCCTGCAAAGAATATATATATTTACTCCGAGAGTGTATTCCTTCAAATGCCGGTAACACATCCATTGACTATATAGTCCATGGCGGTAGTCACCTTATATAGCTGACCTATTTTTTTATAACTAGAGCTGGATATATTCGGTAATGGGCTGATCAACTTTAAAGAAGGCATTGTTAAATGCCTATCTCATACCTAAAAGATGTAACATATACTGTAGATATAGCACTATACATGATGTGGTGAACTTTAATAAATACTCAAACTCAAAATAACTTTACTCATATAAATAATCAAGTACACTTATGAACGTCAGAAAAGATGTTAAATTGATGCGAAATTTACATTTACTACCAGTTCGCAAGTCAAGGGCGTAAAGCGGGCAAGAAACTCCGCCAACTTTTTAATCGCCAAGTTTTGAGTCACAAATTGTTTGAACTGGAGTAAACCAATCCCAAGGATTAAAATCATGTAAATAATCGTTAAATTTATAAAAAGGTTTATTGATTAATTTACGTTTAACGAGAGTTTTAAATTTATTCAGTGATAAATCTCCAATTTCGCCTCGGAGTTTGTAGTAAAAACGAATACAATTTCCATATAAGTAGTGGTTTATCTTCTGGAGTCTGGCTGGTCGTACGCTTAGAGAATAACTTACCCCAAAAGCCACACGCTCCATGTACCGCAGAAGCCCCGACTGGATCATCCACATGGAGTCTGTCAAAGAGAGTGGCGCTTAAGGAGGCGATTAGAGCCCCAATCATTCCTATCAGCAGTGCCTCCCATGCGCGATATAGAAAACATCCAGCTGTAAAAGAAATTGATTTTGTGTAATTAATATTATATTAAATAGGTATTTTTTTATCAATATGTGATAGTTTAAATGCGTTGATATGCTTAAAAGCCTGGCTAAATGTTATGTTCAGTGCTACACCTATAACAGGTACATTTTTTTTATAGAACTAACGGGCCGGAGGCTCACCTGATGTTAAGTGCCCATGGACACTCAATGCCAGAAATAATTTAAAAAAAGCTTATGTTCATTTGATTTTTCTTAGAAGATATAGTTTAAAGCAGTGGCTTCAGCATGCGTGAAGAAAAAAACATCATGAGTAATCTGGCTTGCCTTAGACCCATAAAGTCGACGGCGTGTGTCAGGCACAGAAGGCTGATCTTCTTGCCTTTTAGATTGACATATGAATGATCATGAACCTGATACAAAAACATGAGGCCCAGACCTAAAAAGGTCTGATTTATTTATTTAAAAATAATTAAAGAAAATAATGGTCATATACCACATGCAAAACTGGGCATAGTAAAATTACTTTACACTCACGAATTTATTGTTAAATATTTTTAAGTTAATGTAAATTTACCTAATCTTAATGTCTGAAACCCACCTGTGATAGAAACCAAAGATCCAAGAATGCTGTTAATCAGGTCCAGCACTTCAGCACGACCCTTGTTCTTGATGAGAGTGAATCTAAAATGTATATTTTTAAAGTGGTTAACGGTGATAGAAATATTAAAAACGTGTGTACACGCGTTAGAAGTTATGGCGTAACAAGATAAAAATATTTTCAAATTTAATATTTTGACTTATTTGTACAAAAAACGTTTACGTAAATTTTACTCTCATCATTTTTCCCTAACGCGTCAAAAGTACACCTTTTTATTTTTCTTACTGTTTTTGAAAACTTAGAGAGGCCGATAATAATTTGACCAGCCCCGTGTTATGTGAGCATAGCGAACTTTAGACAGCGATTGCGATTCCAGCTTGAACTCAAATCGAAATATCATAAATTTACATTCACTGCCAGTTCTTAAATCAAGGCGTAGGACGAGAAGTACTTTGAAACTCTGCTGCTTTTAATCGCCAACAATTTCATTTTACAAGATATTGTATACGCAACAACAACGCCAAGTAAATAAATCTTTTAGCTTCTACCAGTTAATCGAATCTAACATAATAATTAATAATATAATAGAAATAATATTGGAATATAGTTTTACCGCTATAATAAATAATCCATAGTGAATAGAATTGAACTTACAACAAACCAAAGAATCCGCCGCCAAAGGATCCCATCATCGTCATAACTGCAGCCCGCGCCGCGTACTGCCATTTCGCACCGCTCACCTGACAAATGTAAAAATAAATAAAAGTTTTACGCCAATGGCCGAATATATAGTTTCAAAAAAAAATTTTTTTTTGACAACTCTCAATATATTTTTTTTCTTTGGTTATTGTTATTTTGTGTGTTTATGTGTGTGTGTGTGTGTTTGTTAGTAATAAATGTTATGTCTATGATATTCTACTATACAAAAGAGATACACATTTATAAAATAATCTCATTTTATTAGTCATACAGGCGTCAATATTAGGGTACTACTGTCGCACTTTGTACCTGTAGAATTAATTTGCTTTGTTTATTTTTTATTCTTTAATAAAAAATTGTTACGCCATGGCTATCAAACTATTTAATCACCTTCCTAGAAGTTATATATCACTGCCGTGTAATGCTTTCAAGGGGAAGGTGATAAATTTTTTAAAGCCGAGGTGCCTAGCGTGGGCGAGTATTTAGTCCATAAGTTTGACAACAATTATAACCCTACTCTAGATAACTTCGTTAGTGCGTTTCAGGGTATTAACGTCATTGAACTGATTGTCTTGTGACTGGATGTATACAATCAAAATCATTTATTCATATAGGCAACACAATGAACACTTATGAACGTTAAATAAGAAAGAAACTACAAAAAAGTATTACGTATATATACGTGAAGAAAAATACAAAAAGTTATTTAAAATATACTATTTTTAATTATTATTTAAATTTTCGCATTAGCAAAATTAGAAAATTACAGAAAGAAAACCGTACTCCGAGGAAAATTCTCGTTGAAAAACATTTTAAATGGCTATTAGTGTAATGAGGGTTCAATTTGTGCTGGTTACTGTAATGAGAGAAAATGGTTCTCATTTGACACACGGAAGGATAAAAAGTTAATTATTTTAACTTGATTTTACTGCGGTTCTGTTTAGTATGATATAAAATCACTTGGAAGAACATTAAATTATAATAGACGCACAGTAAATGTATTAAAATTTGAGATTGATATCTTTTTTATTTAACATATATATGTCGGAGCAATGCCGCTGGTATCAGCTGCCATTGTTATTATTATAATTTAATACAACATCAAAGTCAAATTAGTTCAAAAACTACTGTTCTGTGGTATTTGAAAAGCTAATATTAATAGATCTACAAATTAACGACTATTTGATAGTCTGTAGTAATTTCATAGTCTATTATTTATGTCGAAGCAATCTTTTTAGTGTTAGCTGCCATTGTCATTATAATTTAAAGCGATGGCTCCAACATATGTATAAGATGATATTTTTAATAATCCCAGCCGAGAAATCAGTAGACACAAGATGATAGCAAATTGCTGCTACTTTGGCTTTATTAAATTCCTACATTGCCATATATTTGCCTCCACTTATACTACGAACTGCTATTACCCCATAAGTACTGCCAGAATTGAAGGCCAGCCATCCCCACCACAGCACAAAGGTTCCCATGACGGCATTGACCGGGTTTCCCAAAGGTAATGGCGCGTAACCCTTCGCGTACCGGCCTAAACGGGGACCCAGCATCATGGCTGAAGCGAAGGCAGATGATCCACCTGGAAAACCAGTTTTTACTGAATTGTAAACGACAGCTCAGATGTAGACTCTTTTCAATTATCTATGTATTAACACGTTCGTTGCATTACGAGATCCATCAGATCTCTTGCAGGACTTTTGTATTGTGCGTTGAACATAATCGTGTTTTTTCACTCCTTGCGGGAGGATCTAACTTGTAAAGTTCTTTAAGTATGAGCAGGACAAATATATATATTTGCTTCCTACTTAAAGCTGAATTAAAGGACATTAAAAAATAAATTAGAGATGGATTAGGTCCCTAACGCACAGTACTGTAATTGTTTTAATTCCTTGCGTTACGAGATATGTCGGTACTCGTGAAATCGTACGCCTCGTAGACGCAAGAGATGGAGGATGGGATTTTTAGTGTTGTCCTAGAATCGACATTCGGGAAGTCGCGGGCACGTTTTGGAAATAACACTCGCGTATATATCAGCGTGTTGATTATTTTTGATAAACAATGAGTGATTAAGTTTAAAAGAAAAAAGTGTAAAAAATCTATTTTATATGATATAGGTTTCTAACAAAAAATCAACGGCGGATTATACTGCTACATCGTCCAGTAAAATATTTGTTTTGGAAAATTTTCAAATTTGCCCCCCATTGACTAATAATGACAGTGATTCTGATTATGAAATATTTAACGATAAACCTTTTTCGTTGGAGCACACGCAGTTAAACAGCACTGACGCTTCTAAAAAAACTAAACGAATTGTTACCATTTGCGCGTAATGTGCAAGCAATCAATGTGCTTACTATGTTTTAATGAAAAACACTTTGCATAATTAATAAAACTTTTAGAATCGATAACTGAGATATTATTTTATTCCCATCACTACTTACTACACATATTGAACTATCTTCGGGTGCGGTACGAGATACAATCGATATCTAATTTTTTTTTGTTATTTGTAGTTTATTCAAATGTCGTAACTGCGTGCGAACCTAGCAAAATATAAAGCAATTAGCTTTCTTTCACCCACAAAAAAATCAAAATATATGTCATTGTTTTTTGGAAGATATAAATTATTTTCAAAAGTGTATTTTTAGGAGACTGATTAGGTCTCAAACGCACCAGAGGATAGGCTTGTTACGAGATCTTTTAGGTCTCCAACGCACCAGCTGAAAGTTCTTTAAAAATGATGGCGCAGTTAACGTGTTAAAATATATTTTATATACGCGTAAATAAAACGATTAAAAAATATATATAACTATTTCCTATAAAATAAAAACTTACCAATAAGATGTACAGGTCCAGAACCAGCTATATCAACAGCTCCCAGCTTATTAAGGAATCCATGTTCGCCCCAAACCCACCCAGCTGGGACACAGTACACTATTGTGTTCAAAAACGAAAACAGGCAGTATGCTTTGAAGTTGCATCTATGAAATAAAGAAAGATTATAATAAATAATTTATAATAAATACTCCTTGCAGCGTTGACCTAGTGGCTTCAGCATGCGACTCTCATCCCTGAGGTCGTAGGTTCGATACCCGGCTGTGCACCAATGAACTTTCTTTCTATGCGCATTTAACATTCGCTCGAACGGTGAAGGAAAACATCAAGAGGAACCGGCTTGCCTTAGACCCAAGTCGACGGCTTTGGTCAGCCACAAGCTGATCACCTATTTGCCTATTATATTGACAAATGATCATGAAACTGATTCAGAAATCTGAGGCCCAGACCTAAAAGGTTGTATGTAGCGCCAGTGATTTATTTTTATAATATATTGTTTATCTTAATTATATGATACATAAAAATTTCTCGGAAATTCCAGCGTCTACTTCTAGTAAAGAAAAAGGAATAAAATGTAAAAGAAAAGAGTATTAACTGAAAAAATAGCAGTAAAATTGTCGCTTTTATTTAGAACTAAATAAAATAATTCTAAAACTATTTGTTAAGTTAATTCCTGTCGTAAAAATAATTAATGTTTTAAAAAGATGCGGATGTATTTTATCAAAGGAAATAAGAAACTAATATCCGCTAAAGAATATTTTATGTTTAATTATTCAGTAAATTTCCTATTATTATCTTCTACATTAGTCTTAAAGGAAAAAATGTACTACGTTTATTCGTTTATTTTTATACTAATTAGTTAAACCTTGAGAATATGATAATTTTTTAGTGTCAAATATTAAGAAAAACAAATGACTGCGAAGACTATGACCGTCAACTAAGTTTAGGGCAATCATTCAGTGGCGTAACTATACCATCTGGGGCCCGTGGCAAATTCTTTTGATGGGGCCCTATCAGTAAAAATCGTTACGTTGTACACAGTTTAATTTTAATAAACTTCGAGATTTTCAGTGAACTCAATTACACGTTGTATATGTCCAACTAGTGGCCAAAGGCCTCCTCTCTTAGGCAAGGGGGAATTGTTTGTAGTCCCCACGCTAGCCCAATGCGTATTGGAGACTTCACATTCATACATAGAACATAATATCTCTTAGGCAGGGGCCCTCTTGGTTTGGGGGCCCATGGCATTTTGCCAACCCTGCCAACCTATTGTTACGCCACTGCTATCATTTAAATGTTAACAAAATTTTGGAGGTGTTTTATTTTGCTCCCCGCCGCCGTTTTCTGAACCCGAGACTATGAAATGGTAGTCAACAATGTTTTAACTACATAATTCGATCTTTTTTAACCTCATTTATGGATTGTAGTCGTGACGTGTCGTGTCGTGTCGATAACTGATTGCATTGCAGAAGTTTTTATGAAACAAAGTATATCTTTAAACTAACTCGCTTTTCCATTTTATTTATTTCGTAATCCTACAGCTAACATATTTATAACAAAAACAATTGTTTTAAATATATAGCCAAAGATGGAGTACATATTGTATATATCAAAAGGTTCGAACATTTACGAAAGAAAAAAAATGTAATACCTTAACTAAGTAATACGTAATTATGTGTTGTGTGATGAAAATGAAGTGTACGTGAGGGTGTATATAGTAGCTTGTAGTATTAGTAGTATTAGTAGTATTTAGTAGCTTGGTAGCTATTAAAGCAATAATTGTAATATAGAATTATTGTTATTTATCAACAGTGAAAAATATATTAGATTTAGGACGAAATGTTATAAATCGAAAGGTAGAAAAGGATGACCAAAAACGTGTCAATGAAAAAGTAACAAATACTGAATACGCAAGCCACGTACAATCACAATACACGGTCTCCGTCTGTTACCTTAGGTCTCTTGGTGCAGATACCCCCTACTTATTTATATATTCACAATTTATGTGTTAGGGTACATCTGTAGGGCTTAGAGATCCGTAGGGTTGTCAGGTTCTTAGATCTCACCCCCTCATATATATTTTTTTATTTAATAAAGATGTGCTAGTATAATATTGTGGTGCAATTATTCATACTTGAACACCGATGGTGTTGTAATACATATTAAGTAACTAAATTACCATTTCTGCCAATACCTTTTTTGCTAAGAGCCAGTTGGCTATTTTAGTAATGAATTTGTTATATTATTTGGTAATTTTTACCATATTTATGGTGGTATTTCTATATACATAACAACAACTAATATTAGTTCTGGTTTTTATGAGCTTGAATATCATTCATTAATATAGAAAGAATGGCAAAATTACACTATGGGATTTGGGCTGCTTAATTACTCAATAATTATTTTTCAAAGAAATTTCACTTCTGCCATGTGTACTTTGTAAGCACGCATTTTTTAAATTTAATACATATAAAACTAACTACACATTTAACAGTCCAATTTCTGGCAAGCTGTACACCTCGTTTCTGAATCTCTCCCCTATTTAGTCAATTAAGTTAGAATAAACTTATGACGTTCTTACCTTTCTGCCATTGCCCCACTAACAATAGTAGTAGCAGTGGTTGCGAATGACAATTGAAAGAGGAAAGATGCGAAGACTGGCCCCATCAGCGGGTCACCGACTGGAGGATCCACGAGAAAGTCTCCGACTCCAATGAATGGGTTGGATAGTACCCCTTGACCGAATGACAGGCCGTAGCCGAAGATCCAGTACGTTAGACCTACAATATGTATTTCATATTTAAAATCGTCTTTTGTTAAAGCGAGTACTAATAACTAGAGAACCCCGCATTAGTGACTGCTTTCACAGAGACTGACCAGGTACATACATATTTACATGTATCCCGCATGATACTTAATGGATATACTGGAGGAATATGGAAGCCTAAGCCTACTCGAAAATACTGGTAATGATGACCACACATTTGACTACATTTAAATTTCCTCTACCCTCTAGATAACCCAGGTATCCCATCACCCCATTTGTCCCTACTTTCAGAAGAACGCGTTTTGGCCAAAACTCACCAATGAGGAAACTCTGATACACGAACTAGGTCTGGATATCCGTAGCTCCACACACATTGAAAAAAAATTTTCCTTTAGTTTTTATAATTACTTTTTTGGTTAGTGCAGTGTTGGCCTTGTGGCTTCAGTGTGCGACTCTCATACCTGAGGTCGTAGGTTCTATCCCCGGCTGTGCACCAATGGACTTTCTTTCTATGGGCGCATTTAACATTTGATCGAACGGTGAAGGAAAACATTGTGAGGAAACCGACATGTCTTAGACCCAAAAAGTCGACGGCGTGTACCAGGCACTGGAGGCTGATCACTTGACTTCACTACTACTTGCCTATTAGATTTAAAATTGATCATGAAACAGATTTAGAAATCAGAGGCCAAGACCTAAAGAGGTAGCGCCACTGATTTATTTATTTTTTACTTTTTTGGTTATTTTTTTTATCTCTTCGTGTTTGTTAAGTTTGCCTATAAGTACTTGTTATATTAAATCTTGTATTTTATTTTCCTTGTATCAATCAATGTACAAGCACAATAAAATACATTTAAAAAAGTTTGCCGGGCAAGCTTTTTAAATAAATAAATATTTTAATCCATAATCCTCTATTTTAATGTGATTTTTTTTTCTTAATAATTAAAATGTTATATATTTAAATGAATTTTCAATATAGTGTATCAAAAACAGTCCTGACCTCCAAGAGAAATATCAGCTAGGTTCTTCATCATGATGTTGGCTTCGTTCTTTATGGAGACGCAGCCTGACTCCAACATTCCAAAACCTAGAGAAATTATTCAAAAACTGTAGTGTATTTATGTGTATGTAACTAAGTGTGCATGTTCACGGTCAAATTAATATTTAAAAAAAATTTCAGCGAATAATTATGTGAAGATTGTTCTGTTAAAATTTCGTGGAAATCATTTATACAGGTTTACTGCAATAAGATCTGATTTTCTTTGGCATGGTCTGCGAGCCTCATAATTGCTGCATAATCAAAGGTTAGAGTAGATTTACTATATTTATTATGCAAATGCAACCTTACAGAACAAATATATTACTTTCCTTAAATAAATTACAAAACATAAGGATAAAAGATATCTATTGTACCACGCCTTGAGCTGTCGGGTTGAAATAATAAAGTGTGAAATTAAGGAAAAATAAATATTTAGTCATAATTCTATGGCCATAATATCCGCTCCTATTATCTTTCTTTACTTTCGGTTTTCATAATCAGAGTTACAATGAAAAGGTTTGTTTGTTCCAATTGAATTTTAGTCTTAAAAATTTCGTTACTATTTTCAAGTATTGGAGCTAGGCTTTAAGATTTTAAGTATTTTAGATTTTATACGAGATTTGAGTGAATATTTCTTTAGACTATATACTATGATGTTTGGTATTTTCAATATAAAAACCGCTTGCCAATAACCCTATTCTAAATACGAAAATATTGACCTTTTTGTCTACTCATTTCGATGAGGTAGTAAAATTTGCTTTGCTATTGATTGATTGATTGATTGATTAGCCTTTATTGCTGACACCCATACAATTATTTAAGTTACATAAAAAAACACTTAATTTTAACACATAAATAAAATAAAACTTAATCTAATGCATCATATGACCCGTTTTTGGTAATCAGCGTGTCCTGTGACACGTAGGCCTCTTCCAGCTGTTTCCATTCTTTTCTGTTATTAGCTCTTCTTGTCCAAGTTGTGCCTCCTATTATCTTAATATCGTCTGCCCATCTCTTGGTCGGTCTTCCTCTTTTCCTTTTTCCATCACGTGGTTGCCATTCTGTAATTATTTTTGTCCATTTCAACCTGCTATCTCTCGTCATGTGCCCAGTCCAGCGCCATTTCAACTGCCTTATTTTCTTTATAATGTCTTCTACTTTGGTCGTTGATCTGATCTCTTCTGCTCTTTTTCGATGTCTCAGTGTTACACCCACCATGCTTCTTTCCATTCCTCTTTGGCATGTTCTCAACTTTAGAAGATGTTTCTGAGATAAAGCCCAAGTCTCGCAGCCGTATGTAACACATGGTAGGATACATAGATTGAACACCTTTTTCTTAGCTACTATTGGGAAGTCTTTACTTTTAAGTACTTCCTTGAGTGACCAAAATCTCTTCCAGGCGCTAGACACTCTTCTTTCTATCTCAAGATCCATTTGGTCATGAAATGATATTATTTGCCCTAAATATACGTAGTGGTCTACATATTCGATAGCATCTCCTCCTATTTGTATCATAATAGTTTCTCTATTTGTCATTATTTTCGTTTTAGATTTGTTCATAGAAAGCCCAACTATCTTGCTTGCTTCTGTCAGCTGTTGCAGCATAATTTGAAGCGTCTTTGCGTTATCTGAAATGATCACTAAATCGTCTGCGAATCTTAGGTGGTTCAGTTGTCTGCCGTTTATGTTTATGCCGACCTTATCCCATTCCAAATTTCTAAATAAACTCTCCAAAATGGCTGAGAAGAGTTTTGGGGACAAAGGATCGCCCTGTCTCACACCCCTGGCTATAGGAAATTCTTCACCCGTTGTCTCTAGTTTGATATAAGCCGTGCTACTTGTATATAATATATTTCTAATTATACGTATGTATTTTTTTGGTATACCTTGTTGTATTAAGGCTCTCCAGAGGGAATCGTGCTTTATAGAGTCGAATGCTTTACTGTAGTCTACAAAAGCGATGTATAGTGCTTTTCCGTATTCTTTGCACTTTTGTATTAGCTGTTTTATAACATGTATATGATCTACAGTTGAGAATCCGGATCTGAATCCAGCTTGTTCCATGGGTTGTTGTTCATCCATTACCTTCGTTATTCTTCACAGGATCATTTTGGAGAAAACTTTATACATGTTGGACATAAGGCTTATAGGTCTATAGTTTTCTATTGTGTTCCTGTCACCCTTTTTGTGGAGCAGTGTAATTATGTCCTTCGTCCATTGAGAAGGTTTGTATTCCGTTTTTAGTATGGTGTTGAATAGTTCAGTAAGTTTTCTTAGGTTCCCTGGTGCTGCTGATGATACTTTGATCATCTCATTAGTTATGTGATCTGGTCCAGGCGCTTTTCCATTTTTTAGGCTTTTGATAGCATGCTCCGTTTCTGAAAGGAGAAATTTAGGTACCTCTTCTTCGTCTTGTTCAAGATTTACTGAATTCTGTGAGGTATTATCAGTCTCTAGTGAGTAGAGGTTTCTATAGAAGTCTATTGCAGTTATCAATATATCTTTTCTTTTTGTCTGTTGTTTGCCTACGTAGTTCTTAATGTTCGGTATCCATTGTTTTGTTTCTACGAGTTCTTTTAGAGCTTTTTTAACTCCTCCTGTCTTGGTTATGTGGTAATTAAGTGCTTCTATTCTTCTTTTGGTTCTTTCTTTCTTAATATTGTTACTAATTTTCTTACTTACTTCTGATATCAATTTTAGATTTTGCTTGTTTTTTCCAAGTTTTAAGAGCTGTTTTCTTTCTTCCATTAGCTTTTGAGTTTCTTTTCCAATTTGTTTCTTGTTAGTTTTTGGGGGGATTGCGAATTAGAGTTCCAAGTATTTCATTTACTTCATTGATATATTTTCCTTCTATCTGGTTTTTGACTTCATTGTCAGGGATTTGTTTTACTATCATTAGCTTTGTTTTTGTGTTGTATTTATTTCTACTTTTCCTTGGTTCGATACATTTTATGGTGGCTCTTACTAATCGATGATTGGTGTTGAAGTTGAGTTGATTTAATACACTAACGTTCTGGAAGGGTTTCCTATTGTTGGTTCCGATGTAGTCGATTTCATTTTTGTGGCGTCCGTCCGGTGATATCCATGTCCACTTCTTCGCCGTAACTTTTTTGAAGAAACTGTTCATGAATGCTAAATTATTTTCGAGAGCGAGATTGAGCATTCGTTCTCCATTTTTGCTCCTTGGGCCGAAGCCGAAGTCGCCTATGATGTTCTCTTCACCAGGACGTCTGCGTCCTATTCTTCCATTGAAATCGCCCATAACTATGATGTTTTTGAAAGTATTTTGTAAAACTGTAGTCAATTGGTTGTAAAACTTATCTTTGATATGTTCTTCATGATTTTCAGTAGGTGCATAAATTTGTATAATTGACCATTTGTCCTTGAAACCTGGAAAATTTATATTAAGAATGGCTATTCTATCTGATATGCCATTAAATTCTTCTATATTTGGCTGTAAGTATTTTTTAACCATAAAGCCTACTCCATGGGATCCTTTTATTTCGCCTTTATAATAGAAGATATACTCTTTATGATCTTCAATGCTTTCGCCTATTCTTCTTATTTCGCTTAATCCTAATATGTCCCAGTTTATCTTTAAAAGAGCTAACTCTAGCTCGGTAAGTTTTTCGTGTGTTCTCAATGATAGACAGTTCAGAGTGGCGATATAAAGTATCTTATTTTCGATTCGGCTTGGAGTGATGGAACTTGTAATGTTTTTGTGAATCTTCTCATCTCGTTTCTGAGCTGGAAGGGAGTGGTCGACACGGTCGACGAGCTTTGCTATTTGTGCTCCTTGTCCTAAAATCCCTATATGCGGCAGAGGGCATCCACAGTTAGTCTCCATCGTGTTCGGTCTTGAGCCTCGTATTTCACCAGGCTCCAAGTCTTTCCGGCTCTCTTTGCAACTGCAACTGTACGAAGCTAGTTTGCTTGGGACGGGCACGCTTCACGCGTTATCAATGAAGCGCCTGCTTGGGGATATAATTGGAATCTCTTCAGAGTGTATGACCTATCCATTTCCACTTGCATGGCTTCATCTGCTGGCTAATCGGCGTTTCTCGGCAGCGCTCCCAAAGTTGCTTACTAGTCATCTTCACGGGCCAGTAGAACCCAGAATACGGCGAAGATAACGGTTGACAAAGACTATCTGTTGCGAGATGTCGCTCCTATTGTCTGCTCCTATTCTAGTATAATACAAAGCTGTCCGACATCATGCTTATATATGTTTAACTACGCAGGGAATTTTAATAGAGAACCACAAACATTCAGAGTGACCCAAGAGAAAGGTTTACATAAATTATATGTAGCATATATCAAAGTTGCATCACAAGTGCATGGAATTTGTATTGCGCAAAGGATTTAAATTGTTACCACGTCCCAATAGAACTAAACGACGAATTTATTCTGACATATACAACAGATTATTCAGATCAGGGAGGATATTTGTTTTGCCTTATGTATTCTCTGGCTATTCGTAGACTGTGATGACCATCCCTGATTTTACCCATGCCTGTGTATGTCCCATAGCGGAAATTCCGAAACTGACCGACTATTTTCTGATTAACTGAACCTGAAAACAATTGTTTATCCAGGTTAGGAGTTACGATTTGTGTTGACAAACAGATTCTTTTTTTTAAATAATAAATTTAAAGTTTTAATAAATTTATTACGGTGTTGTAGAAGTTACCCTTCGCTTTCCCGTCGCTTAAGTCCTGAATTTTATTTCCGACAAAACCTTTTTTTTTAGTTTAAAGAAACAAGATTTTTTAATATACGAAGAACTCATCGAAGTAATGACTTATTCCTTAATGTCCGATTTAAGGATAGTGCATTTAGTTTTCGATTGGAGTCATTACCACTTATTAAATACTTAGTAAAGAATACGACGCTAAACAAAAACCTATTTTTTATCAACATTATTATAATTAATAATAAAAATTAATTAATGTTTTTATTGTTGACGTTCGCATATGCGTATTTTTTTAGGACTTTATATACCGGAAGCGAAACTAACAATGGTTAAAATCCAGCGCTGCGTTAGAACAGCTTTAACGACAATATAGTTTATTTTATTTCTAATTAATAAGTAACTTAAGAAATTGAAAAGCATTTATTCATATAGGTAACACAATGTACACTTATGAACGTCAAAAAAGAAACGGTTTACTGCCAGTTCTCAAATCAAGGGCGTAAAACGGAAGAGAAGAACTGGCAATAAACTCCGTCGCTCTTTTTAATCGCCAAGTTTTTTGTTTTACACAACGTTTTTACAGCTGCAACCATTTCACCATGTTCCACATGACATCTTAAGTAATAACTAATAATAAAAACAAAGATTTGTCCTCTATCAGCAGGAGGCGTGGTGAAATAGGACGCACTTACATTCTCGTGGGAACAACAGGCAAATACAAAGTCGAGTTCATAATACTCACCAGTTTGCATAGTAAATATAATAAATGCCGACGTCAAAATCCAATTCGTATCTTCCAAATCTATTTCGAAGTTATCTTGCAAACTTACTGTTGTGTTCGTTAAATTCGGTGAACGGAGACCAATGTGTGGAAAGGAATAGTTAGATAAATTATAATTAAATAGATCCATCTTTATTTTTTTATATAACTTTTATAATTATAAATATTGTTTTATTTTAAATACATATTATTTTATAAATTTTTAAAGTACTATGAAGACACTATTTTTTTTATTCACTACACTTGATTCGTCTACTCTGTTTTACGGAGTAATGTATAATGAATGGAATTAGCATTCCGTGACGTTATTACCTTAAACGAGGCTGTGTTACGGCTTAATAATTCTTTATGTCACCGTAAAATTGTGACCAACCAACAAACAAAAAAGTTTATTTGGAGATCAGTTTTATTCGTCTTCATTTGCGGAACATTTACAAAAATCCGACGAATTGTTTTTAGTTAATTTTATTTATTCAAAAGTAATCTTATAGCTACACATATTCATATTATAAAAGAAAACACTTAGACAATATACAAATCCAAAATAGATTACATTGTTAATCAAAATTTACGAAACAGAAAACATAAGTCAATTAAGTACATGAATAGATAGATAGATAGAAAAGAAAGCTTAAATTAAAAATTAAAGTTCTTTCTTTCTCCTTTTTCGAATATACTCGCTAGTCCCAAGACTATGGGACATCACAGGAAAATACCTAAAAAAAGTTTCTAAATTGATGTTTTCCTACTTGGTTTGGTACAAATGGACCGATTAGGGGAAAAGCCGGATAGTTGCCCCACTTTTCGAAAAAGCTTTATATTTTTTAAAATGAACTTGCTGAAAATTATTCAGTATGTATCTCGCAACATAGGTCTTTTATATTCTATAAAAGCCTATTTTTGTATACATAATTAACAATGGTTTTGAATAAATACCGTTTTATTTCACCTCTCAGAAAAGTGATAGTTGCCTACTATGGCGGATAGTAGCCTAGCGTAGAAAATGCTTCGGGGGATACTTGCCTCGTGCATTTTTTTTTTGGATAGAAAGAAATTTATATCAAATAGAGTAATCTTTATTATTTATTTAACAGTCTTTATAATTTACTGAGATCTTTTATTAAGTACAATTTGAAATATTAAGAAACAACAGTAATTTTTTCTCCTTTTTCACCGAAAGTAACTGATTTAACTGGTTTAGCACCTTTCTTAGCTAATGCTTTACCAATTTTATTATTGAGTTGGACACCGCTTTCATCCATGTTAAATATTTTATCTGACTTATCCAGCAAATTATTCTCAGTTAAAATAGTTGTTAAGAGTTTGAAAAAATTTGCAACTTCTGTTCTGTTGAGACCCTACGCTCTTTCAATTGATAAACCCTCAGCTTGTCTCAAAGTTATATCAGGATTTCTTTCAAGAAAGCTTTTAAGCCATTGAGGTCCAGCCATTTTACTCTCATTAATAAAGTTGTGCTTTAATCCCAACTTTGTCTCAATTTTTCGAAGGCAAGTGCTAAGCTATCTTCTGTCCAGTTGATGTTGATGAGGCTTTTGCTTATCTATAATAAATATATAAAACTGTGAAGTAGATATTTATTTAATTTACAACAAGTTAGAGACAAAGTAAATTCGAATAAACATCAAAAAACAGCAAAAAAATAAAATCCGTCTTTGCTTGTTAAGACATTTTAAGTCACTCTAGGGGCAACTATCCGCGACAGTAAGTAGGGCAACTATCCTTTTTGATGCGGATACTTGCCCTTTTTATTTGCGAAATAAATAAAAATTATTTAGCAATAAAACATGATAAACAGTGTAATTTAAACTCTAATGCATGCAAAGAAACAAAAGTTGACTGAAACCACGATCAGTAATAAAAATATTCAATAGAAATTACTTACCAATATAATTATAACGCCCGTCAAAGTTTCGCCGCGGAAGATTTTTGCTCACACGGATAAAACACTTGGGCCTATTCCGATGGCTTACGTGGCATTTAGGCCTGAGGGGCGCTCACTACTTATTGTAGTAAAGTGCCAATACAACTTATAATCCTAACATAGTTTTTTAAACACCGGGACATGTATCCGTCCAAGAAGAAATAAAGAAAGGAAATATCGCCTATATAAAATACGACAAGCTCATTGTAAAGAAGCCGAAAGAAAATAGAGAGAAGAGGAAGAGAGAAACTTCCGACTCACCAAAGGAACCATTAGAAAAGAAAACTAACAAGAAAGCAATATTGAACAACGCTTTTTACCGGATTAAAGTTATGTTTATTATTATAAATTTACGGTGACGGAGTCACCGTGACCACGCACGCTGTAAAGCACGCGAAACGTCGGATAAATTTAAAATTATGTCAAATAGTTGTAAATTTATAATAATAAACATAACTTTAATCCGGTAAAAAGCGTTTTTCTTTAAATGTGTAAAGGTTATGTTAATCAAAGACAATACAATATTGAACAATCCATCATCCACACTACCCAAAACACATACCAGAGATATCTTAAGACCCAACATACTAAACTATGTAGAAAGAGCAAGCTCTGATCCACAAATAAATCTCTCAAAAAACTGAATATGCCCCAGGACCCCCGGAACCATTATACACCAACAATTAATTATTTACACAAACAATCAAAAAAATATCTTCCACCACGGCTGGTCCCCGCGGAAGACTTAGACCATCACCCTCTAACAAGAACAAAAAACAAAAGGAATGAGAACAAATTATACATAGCAACTCTAAATGCCAGAACTTTACGAACACCAGAATCTTTATCGGAACTTGAAGAAGCATTGAAGGACCTAAAATGGGACATTTTGGGAATCAGTGAAATGAGAAGAACAGGAGAATGTATTGAAGAGCACCAGGACTTCGTGCTATTTAACAAAGGAGACACCGAAGGACAAGGAGGGGTCGGATTCATAGTTAAAAAGCGCCTAAAAGAATACATAATAGAATTCATTGGAATTAATGACCGAACTGCTATACTCAACATCAAATTACCTAGCTTCAAAAAAACATGGACAATTATCCAAGCCTATGCTCCCACGGAACAAGCAAAAGAACTTGAACATGAATCTTTTTACAATGAACTATCCCAAGCTATTATAAGTAATTACTCAAAAAACATAATTGTACTAATGGGAGATTTTAATGCTCAAGTGGGAATAAAACAATGTAAAGAAGAATATGTGTTAGGAAACTTTGGCTACGGCAAAAGAAGCAAAAATGGACAAAGGCTGGTTGAACTCTTATTAGAACACAATCTAACCCTCCTAAATAGCATTTTTAAGAAAAACAAAAACAACAAGTGGACTTGGATCTCTCCAGGCGGGAATCATAGAAACGAAATAGACTATATTATAAGCAGCCACCCAAATCTATTTACGGACACAGCAGTTATATCAAAATTAAACTTTAATACCGACCACCGCATGGTAAGGGCGTCACTCAAGACTATACCACCCAAACAATCCAGAAAGTTTGCTATACATGACACACTCCCGACATGCAGCACAGAACCCAACAAAAGAATGGAGAATTCCTTGTCATCACTCAGCAGAGAACTATTAGAAACAGATGCAATAGATGTAAAAACAAGTTACAACAAATTACAAAACAACATTACATGTCAAAAAGAACAAAAACGACCACAACATAAATATAATTTAAGTAACTCAACACTACAACTTATAAATGATAGAAAAAGTTTACTTGACTGCAAAGTAAGGAAACAGAACATCCAAAAAATAACTGACTTAAGCAAAAAAATCAAAGAAGGTATAAAAAAGGACAGGAAAGTTAAAAGGTTGCAAACTCTAGAAAAACATATAGCAAGGACAGGAGGAACTAGGAAAGCTTTAAAGGAACTCCGAGAAACCAATGGATCCCGAAATTGAAAAACAACCAAAAAAATGTAACAGACCGAAAGAACATAAATAGAATAGCTACAAAATTCTACCGCAATCTATATTCTAACCAAGACCCCAATACACATGTAAGTCAAGAAACCCTAAATTATAATCTGCTCTTAGTGAACCCAGAACCTGACATATTACCCAGAGAAACTAGGAAAGCCATACTAAGCCAAAAGTTAGACAAAGCACCAGGTCCTGATAAAATCACAAACGAACTACTGAGAGGAACCATAGAAGAACTGGTCCCCATTCTAACTAAAATCTTCAACGGCATCCTGAGGTCGGGACAGGTTCCAGAACAATGGGAGACATCCCTCATCATTCTCATACATAAGAAAGGAGAAAGAGATAACATAGGGAACTACAGACCGATAAGTCTGATGTCTAACATATATAAAATCTTTTCCAAAATAATTTTGAACCGAATAAGCAACACACTTGATGAAAACCAACCGAAGGAACAAGCTGGCTTTAGAAAAAACTTCTCCACAATAGATCACATCCACACAGTCAAGCAAATTATGGAAAAATATAATGAGCACAACAAACCGCTATATATGGCTTTTATCGATTATTCTAAGGCATTTGATAGCATTAGCCACACAGCCATATGGGAAAGCTTACAGAACCAAGGAATTCCGACAGTGTACATAAACACCATTAAAAACATTTACTCTAACAGTAAGGCAAGAGTACAAATGGAAACCTTGGGTGAAACATTCCAAGTAAAAAGAGGCGTCAGACAGGGCGACCCGATGTCTCCAAAGCTGTTCTCCGCGGTGCTGGAAAACATATTTCGGAAGCTAATATGGGAACAACATGGATTAAATATAGACGGTAAAAAACTAAACCATCTTAGATTCGCTGACGATATTGTTTTATTTGAAGAACAACCAGGGAGCCTAGAAAAAATGATACAAGAACTAAATACAGAGAGCAAAAAAGTGGGCTTATCTATGAATATAAACAAAACGAAGCTATTAACGAATTCAAACAAATATGAAATAAAAATTAACAACCAACCCGTTGAATATATAGATGAATATATCTATTTAGGACAAATCATCTCACATACAGACACAACTACAAAAGAAATAAAAAGACGAATAGCTAACGGATGGAAGAAATATTGGTCACTGAAAGAGATCATGAAATCCACAGATCTGAGTACTGGTATCAAAAGGAAGGTCTTCAATACCTGCATTCTCCCATGTATTACATATGGGTGTGAAACTTGGGCTCCCACAAAACATCACAGAAACATGCTGGAACACTGCCAAAGAGCTATGGAACGAAGTATGACAGGTATTAAGAAACAAGATAAGATACGAAACACTGTCATAAGAAGTAAGACAAAAGTCACAGACATACTCACTAGAATAGATAGTTTGAAGTGGAGATGGACTGGACACGTGATACGTGATAAACAAGAAAAGTGGAGCAACATCATAACTGACTGGTACCCTAGAGATGGGAAAAGGAACAGAGGAAGACAAAGCAAGAGATGGGAAGACGAATTAAAATTAACAGCAGGCTCAAAATGGAGAAGGGTTGCAAGAGACACAGTACAATGGAAATTGTTAGAGGAGGCCTTTGCCAAGAAGCACACTGAACTTAGAGATATTTTATAACTTAAAGATGAGAGTCAACTAAAAGTCAAAAAAACAGTTCAGGATAAGAGGCTTATTATTATTATTTATGTATCCGTCCGAGGCAACTATCCGGCTTTTACCCTAGATGGCCGGCCAGATTCACAGACCATTAGATCTCTTCTTTTTCGGATACGTGAAAGATTTGGACATTTGGTATACAAAAAGCGATACGACAACGTGGGCGAGTGACAAACAGAACTGAGCCATAGTATCATATTCACCATAATATGATACGAAAATCAACAGGCAGCGGTCTTATTAATATTGGAGATTTGCGTAAGCGAAGAAGGATCACATTTTGAGCATGTATTTAATTTATTTCCAAAAAAATACTTAATTGACTACGGCAGTTTCATGTATGTATGTTTTTTTTGTTTGTTGTTGACAACATACTTAAGTGTAATTGTTTTTATAATCAGCTTCAAAACTAAACTTTTGAGGTGCCGAAATTTGTACGAAAGACACCTGAGGTCATAAACAGCCGTCTCGCCTTTGGTATTGTAAATTGCATTAACACGTGTGCCATTATTCTTAGATATCATTTGGCTGAAGGAAATTTTGGTCTTTCTTTATAAAGAGTTTACACTGTATATAGAACTACATTTTACTAAAGTAGAATATTATCTAAATGCTAGGAAATATCTTGCCTTGCATTGCTTGCTAATAACTGCGTAATTATTGATTATTTTACTGTATACTAATGACAAAAATTAAGAAACAATCTTACCAAAAGGTAAGGTCTGTTATTAATAAGGTTGGACAATAAGTTAAAAACAAGAAACGATAGTTAAAGTATGAATTTTGTTCACCTAATATATCTTTTATTTTTCTATGTGAAAGTATTTGATACACAAGTAGGTCGAGGTATTCTATCTTTAAATAATCATATTACTAATTATTTTATAATGGATTTTAGTGACGCCGATTAGTGTTGTATTTTACTCGTTCCAATTAAATAAAGAACGAAAATATGTAACGAGACGAACCAAAATACGTAAGTAATAAGAACAAATACGAAAACGTATCAATTCCTTCGATATCCAATACTCACGCCTTTATACCCCCCATTATATTTGTTTAACACCAGGGTATACACAAATTAATACCAAAAGGTAATAAAAGGAAGGAAGGAATAATATCCCTCGTCCGCTGAAAAATCGTCAACTAAAATCAAATTTTCGTCGCATTTATAAAGTACATCTACTTACTCAACGAAAATCCCACGAAATCTATCTATTTCTTATAGTAGTTTTAGTAACAATTTTGAAGTTATACTTCTTTTGGCGCGTTAGGGAAAAGTGATGAGAGTAAATTTTTACGATGCGCGCGCACACCGTCACAAAAAACTGACACCCTGAAGTTAGCGTAGTCAACATTTTGAAATAAAAAATGTCCATTTCTTTAATTATGTAGAAATAATGATAATTATATATTATAATACACAAAAAATATCATATTTTTAATTTAACTAGATAATGCGTTATAATAAAACTTTCAATGTATTAAATACCTTTTTTCTATTGTTAGTGTAGTTTTTTCCACAAACGTAGAATAAGACAAAATATAAAAAATTCAAAAAGATTTTTATCTTGTTAAGCCAAAGAAGTATATTAACTTCTAACGCGTGTAGGTACATAAGCACCCATGCATGGTTTTTTTCTTATTTTTTTAATATACTATATACTTTTACATACAAATCTTCCAAGACTTTTTTACTTACACTGTTAATTTTTACATTCTGTTTCTTTTTTGCGACTAATGCGCAAACTAAATGTTGTGTTCTCTGGCAGAATACAGAATGGCTGGTCCATTACAACCACAACACACATATTACGCACTTAAAACGAACCTTATTCCTTTTTTGACTATTATTATTTTGTGTGTTTCTGTGTGTGTGTCGTTAGTAATAAATGTTATGTTATGTTTTTAAAGTCGAGAAGTTGTATATATTAGTAGCTGGAATAACTTCTTTAGCGCGTCAGGGCAGATTGTAGATGACGTCCAAAAATTTACTTTGACATCATTGATATACAAAAACCCAAGATGCACAATCAACGTCTAAAAAACGTCCTCAAAAAATGAGCGCAACATTCTAAATTGTGCGCTCATTTCAAATAGTCTCGCGTCTATAAGTGGAGTCGATGTTATTTATTTGTGTTTTTTTTTATAAATAAATTTATGTACTCTTGAACTTTTTTGTGTGTAGTTTTTGACAAATATATTTACGCTATATAAAGTGTGGGTCAGGAGGTAGCCAATTTAACATTTTTTTTTAATTTAAAGAAAAAACTTTTTAACCGGATTAATGTTATGTATTATTATAAATTTACAACTATTTAACATCCAACACCTTTTGTCTTCAGTCACCGTGACCACTCACGCTGTAAAGCACCCGAAAAGTCGGATAAATTTAAAATTATGTTAAATATGTAGTTGTAAATAAAAAAGTCATGTTCGACTCCACTCAATACCTTGTCCTACCGACCACGGTCGGTCGTAAAATTTTATTGCTTTAAGTACGTATACACTGCGTTGTAATAACAACTTTAAGCAATTCGCGTAAGGTTGATTTTGCAATAATATATGCTTGTAACATATACTGTTATGGACAGAAATAGTGTTTCGGGACACTTTCGAGCGTTACTTTTATTCGAGACTGTGCATCTTGGGTTTTTTGTATATCAATGTTTGACATACATAGTTTGATCTTAGTTTCTGAATTCCTCGGACCCGAAAGTAATGACTCTTTTTAAGTTGGCCTTTTGACGTTTTCGTTACCAGCATCATATATCATTCGAAGGTAAAATAATATCTTTTAACAATTCATTTAATTAATTTGTGCGGGTTTGGCACCAAGGTTAACTGAAGTTTAAATGTTTTTGAAAGAAATGGAAATTATACTGGGATACGTTAATATTATTCTTGTTCCATCGACATGGCTTTGAATTTGGTTGCCGCGCTTCTTAACAATGATTTGGTGCTACCATTTCAGAAGATTCTGCAACCACTAGGTGCGTCTGCAGTCAGGCCTTTCCTACCTGATACCTTGCCCTGTGCCAGTTTCCATTTAGGTTTTGTTGACTGGATCTTTGTAATATTTCGTGAAAGAGCCTCTTCTAAGGGTTTCCCTAATAACCCCGCTGCCCATGTGTGGTCGGGGACTGCATGTAGCATTTACGGTATCCACACCTAAGTAGTTACAGTTGTTACTCTTGCTGCTTTGTTAGTGTGAAAACGGAAAAACATACATGCATATTTAGGGATGTTGCTTGAGGGTTGATTGCTTCAGAATTATTTGGTCGATGTTAAAATAAAACTCCCTAATTACTTGTAGAGAAGAGGTGAAGATGGAATAATGAATGAATGATATTTATTTACAAAACTGTGTACAATTATACTTAAAAATTATCCTACACTTACAACTAATATTGACATGTGGTACCAAGATGCGGAGCGTTGGTTGGTTGCGCAGGTACCAGGCTAGGCGATAAAAACACGGCGCGGCAAAAAGTTGGCCTTTTTCTGCACGCAGCCGTCTAAGCGTACGAACGTGTTCTTCTCAGAACACTTCGATATCGTAGCCTTGCGATAACGCTAATAACTGTCCTTTTCAGGACAAATTATCGTATCACGACTAAACGTCTACAACTGTCCTTTTCAGGACATATTATTCTTGTTTCACGACAAAACGTTTAACAACTGTCCTTGTCAGGACATATTACCGTGTCCTACGACACGATGAAACTGTTCTTTTCAGAACACACGACCGTATCTATTCTGATGTGTTCTTGTCAGAGCACATCACTGTTTCATTACGACACGTTAATCAATCACCTACAGGATTCCCCCTCTAGCGAAGCGTACCGGCAGGCGTATAACGCGGCCTCGGCGAGTTGTCCTTGTAGGTATTGAGTTGTTCCCAATGTCTTGTTGTTTCAGGTCGTTGTCATTTTGATGTTTCAGGTTGTTATCGTTTTGATGTTTCAGGTTGTTGTCGTTTTGATGTTTTCGGTTGTTGTCGTTTTGATGTTTTAGGCTATTTGATGGTTTATGTAGTTCGCTCGCACTTGATGTGAGTTGCTTGTTGCAGGTACTCGGTATTGTGTCAGTGGGCACATCTGGCTCGGCGATAGTGTAGGCGGGTTTGAGTCTGTCAATAGAGATGTTTGTTTCACGGTTAGGTAACTGCAGCGTGAATATCTTGCTGTCTCGTTTCAGTACGCGATAGGGTCCGTCGTAGGGTGCTTGTAACGGCTTCTTTACGGCGTCTATGCGTACAAATACGTATTCACATGTCTGCAGATCGCGGTGTATGAATATAGGTTTTGTGTTGCCGTGTGGTTGGTTAGGCATTGGTTGCAAGTTACGTATTGCGTCGCGCAGCTGATCGATGTAGGCGGAGTCCATAATGACGTCATCGCGGGTCGTTGATAAGAAATCACCGGGTAAGCGTATGTTGCATCCGTAGGTAAGTTGGGCGGCGCTTACGCCGGTGTCACTTCGCATGGCGGCGCGTAATCCGAGTAGGACGGTTGGTAACTCGTTGATCCAGCTTCTTGCGGTCTGTAGTCTTGCCTTTAATGCGGCCTTAAGGACACGGTGCCATCTTTCGATGATACCGTTACACTGTGCATGGTATGATGTTGTACGCGTTTTTTCAATTCCGAGTAAGCGAGAAAGAGATGCAAATACTCTGCTTTCGAATTGGCGTCCTTGGTCCGTTGTTATTGTAGCAGGGCAACCGAAACGGGAAATCCAACCTTCGTACACTGCTTTGGCGACGTCTTCAGCTGTTATTTCGCATAATGGGTATGCTTCGGGCCATCTCGTCGCTCTGTCGATCATTGTCACAAGGTATCGATGACCGGTGGCCGCGGTAGGTAGCGGACCAACGATATCGATGTGAACGTGTTCGAATCGTTCGGTTGGTGAAAAAATTGATAATGGACTTGTTGTGTGGCGTTGTATTTTAGCGCGCTGACACTGTAGGCATACTTTTGCCCACTTGCTGACATCTGCGTTCATTGAGGGCCAAAAGTAGCGTTGCGTAATTAATTTCCTCGTGGTCTTTATTCCAGGGTGGCTAACGTTATGTACTGCGTCGAATGCGGTACGTCGGTATTCTTCAGGTAGGTACGGACGTATGTATGAGGTTGAAGTTTCGCAGAGTAATTTGATGTTTGACGCGGGCAGGTTTACTTTCTTGAAAGATAAGTTGCTCTGTAAACCGAGTGTTTTAATGGTATCGCTGTCGCGCTCTTGAGCTATTGCAAGTTGATTGTAGTCGATCGGCGATGGACATGTGATTGCGTCGATGCGTGATAATGCGTCTGCGGCTGCATTTTGAGACCCACTGACGTGACGTATATCAGTGGTAAATTCGCTGATATAAAGTAGCTGTCGGGTGCGTCTCGCTGATTCGCTGTTTGTATTTGATTTGGTGTAAGCGAAAGTTAGCGGCTTGTGGTCCGTGAATATTATAATTTCTCGCCCCTCGAACATTTTGCGAAAATGTTTGACAGCCATGTAGATGGCGAGTAGCTCTCGATCGTAAGTACTGTAGCGAGTCTGTGCGTCGCTGAATTTCTTCGAAAAATAGCTGAGTGGTTGCCACGAGTCGTTGATAAACTGGTTGAGTGCGGCACCAGCTGTTTTGTCACTCGCGTCGCTGAATATAGCAAGCGTCGCATGGTGAGACGGATGAGCGAGTAAAGCGGCGTTTTTTATGCTCTCTTTACATGCTTCATAAGCTTGCGTCGATTCAGCGGTCCAGTCGATCTTAGTTTTGTCACGCTTCTTGATGTCGTGCAGGTAAGTATTTAGCGGCGCTTGTATGGTGGCGGCATCTTTGATATTTTCGCGGTAAAAGTTGATCATACCGAGAAAACGTCGCAGTTCCTCTACGGTTTGTGGCTTTGGAAAATCTGTGATAGCCTGTACCTTCTCTTGGGGTGGCTGTATTCCTTCCGCCGTGACTTGGTGACCGAGGAATTTGACAGTTGGCTGACCGAAAACACATTTTGATGGGTTGATGGTAATGCCGTATTCTTCGAGTCGCTGTAATACGGTGCGTAGATGTTTTCGGTGCTCTTCCTCGTCTATTGACGCTATCAGTAGATCATCAACGAAAGGGAATACGAAGTCGAGTTCGCGCAGTACTTCGTGAATAAAACGTTGGAATGTCTGGCCGGCGTTCTTTAGACCAGGACACATACGCGGAAACTCGAAAAGGCCAAATGGTGTGATGATAGCTGTTTTCTCCACATCTTGCTCGCTGACTGGCAGTTGTTGATACGCGCGGTTGAGGTCGAGTGTGGAGAAAATTTTCTTTCCTGCGAGTTGATATGTGAAATCACGTATGCGTGGTATGGGATACCGATCGGGCTTGGTTATAGCGTTGAGCTTTCGGTAATCTCCACACACGCGTAACTCTCCACTCTTCTTAGGCACGACGTGAAGAGGTGATGCCCAAGGGCTTTTGCTTGGTCTGCATAACCCTTGATTTATCATGTTCTGAAATTCTTTCCTGACCATTTCGTAGCGATGCGGCGCAATGGGGCGTGGCCTGCAGTGAAGAGGCGGTCCATTTGTTTCAATGAAGTGTTCGACGGAATGTTTAGGACTAAGCTTCATTGAAGTGAGTCTAGTTGTGCCTGGGAAATCTGCTAGTATGCTGTGGTAATTTTGCCCAATGTCTATACTGCGAACTGTAGGTATGCCCGAAGTACTGAGTTGAGCGTTAGTTACCAGCTGTGTTTTCCCGTCGATCAATCGTCGGTTTTTTACGTCGACAATGAGGTGGTGGTACTGTAAGAAATCTGCTCCCAGGATTGGCTTGGACACATCTGCTACGACGAATTTCCATGTGTATGGTCTTCGGAGGTTAAGATCGAGTGTGAGTGACTTCTCTCCGTATGTAGGAATTACAGTGTTGTTGGCGGCGTACAGTTGAAACGGCAGTGGTTTTTCGCGTGAGCCTTTTTTCTTTGGTAGCACGGAGATATTGGCTCCTGTGTCGACCAAAAAGGTAAGTTTCGTTACCCTGTCGGTAACGAAAAGGCGGTGTGATGATTCGGTAACGCCAGTTCCCGCCGCGGCTAGCGTTACTTTTAGTTTTCCGACTGGTTAATGGGCTTGACACTGCATGGTGGTGCGCATTTCTTCGCGTCCATACCGTAGCGTTGATGGTAGTAGCAGTACGGCATTGGAGACTTTTTTCGGCTTCGGTCTTCCATCTGCGACTCTCGTTGGTTTTCGTTACGATTTGTAGATGCGTTCTGCGAGCGTGATTGTAAACGGTGGCGAGAGCGACTGTTGCGGTAGTTGTCGCGAGGTTGTGCTCGTAGCTCAGCAACTTCCAAAGACAATCTTCTTATTTCACCGATGAGTGTGTCGATGGCTGGCTGTTGCGGATGAGGTGGTGGCACGCGGAGCGACAGTGAAATACCGGAGACTTCTTGGCTCGACGGTGTTGATGAAGTTTGACGCTCTGCACCGGAATTTTCTGTTGTCGACATCTTCAATGTTCTTGGTGTTCTTCTCGGGGTTGTTCTTCACGGGTTGTTCTTCTCGGGGTTGTTCTTCTCGGGGTCACCACTTTAGGGATGTTGCTTGAGGGTTGATTGCTTCAGAATTATTTGGTCGATGTTAAAATAAAACTCCCTAATTACTTGTTGAGAAGAGGTGAAGATGGAATAATGAATGAATGATATTTATTTACAAAACTGTGTACAATTATACTTAAAAATTATCCTACACTTACAACTAATATTGACATGTGGTACCAAGATGCGGAGCGTTGGTTGGTTGCGCAGGTACCAGGCTAGGCGATAAAAACACGGCGCGGCAAAAAGTTGGCCTTTTTCTGCACGCAGCCGTCTAAGCGTACGAACGTGTTCTTCTCAGAACACTTCGATATCGTAGCCTTGCGATAACGCTAATAACTGTCCTTTTCAGGACAAATTATCGTATCACGACTAAACGTCTACAACTGTCCTTTTCAGGACATATTATTCTTGTTTCACGACAAAACGTTTAACAACTGTCCTTGTCAGGACATATTACCGTGTCCTACGACACGATGAAACTGTTCTTTTCAGAACACACGACCGTATCTATTCTGATGTGTTCTTGTCAGAGCACATCACTGTTTCATTACGACACGTTAATCAATCACATACATGCATATCATAATCAAATATATGTTTCTTTAATTTGTTAAACTTTTTAAATTTAGACCATTTATATCTTTTATTACACTATTATTAATACTACTGTAATTCAAAGTACGCAACATTTTTATAATCGTAATATTAAAAATTTACAGTAATAACTAAGTACAATCTTTTAATAAAAATAACTAATAGTATTTGAAAATACTGCCATCTGCAGTTTTAGTAGATTTTCTACAGTTAGATTATTAAGGGTCACACTGAATTCTTTATAACTACTCAAAGAGAGATGGCGCTGTAATACGTCGTAAAGTCAAGTGAAGATTATATTTTATATCAGCCCTACTGGCCGTTAGATGGCAATACTGGTATATAGATGTTTTTATTATTAATATTTGACGATATACAAAATGCAAAAATATAGTATAGTCGAGAACGTATCTTCAGTCTACATACTAATATTGCTGCCAGTTATACTAATTGAATTGTAATTGAATAAACTTGACGAAATTTTGGTAAAAATATATTTCGTATTTTCACACAAATCTCGATATATCTATCATATTAATTCAACATTATCCTGATTTACCTTGATACTACTGCCTTTGCGTTGTTTCCATAGTAATGTAACTGCATGCTCCTATTTCATCGCGCTGTTCTGATAGAGGTGAAATATTCGGGTTTCTTATTTATTTATTAATTATTAACCATAATTAACTGGTTTAATTAGCAACCATTACTTCATGAGGAATATGAAGTAATGGTTGCAGGTGCTTACAATTTCTTTTGTAATAACACGTTGGCGATTTAAAAGACGTTGGAACGGGTGCGGCAATACAAGTATTTGGAAACTTGGGTTACAAACGAGTGGAATCCTGATCAGGAAATTAGGTCTCGAATCGAAATTGCCCGAGGATCTTTCAAAAAAATGAAGAAAGTTTTGTGCTGCCGTCACTTAACCATTAAACTCCGAGTCCGACTTCTCCTTTGTTACATTTGGCCAATTGTTCTGTACGGCTGTGAAGCTTGGACAATTAAAGAAGATACCCGCCGGCGCTTAGAAGCATTTGAGATGTGGTGCTATCGTCGCATGCTTCGAATAAGCTGGATCCAGAAGGTCTCTAACGAGCAGGTTCTGAAACGAGTTGGAATGTCGAAAAAACTTTTGCAGAACATTAAACAACGGAAAGTTGCGTACCTGGGCCACGTGTTGCGCCATGACCGCTACCACCTCCTTCAATTAATTATAATGGGTAAAATCCAGGGTAAACGGCGTGTTGGTAGGAGGAAGAAATCATGGCTTGGCAACGTTAGAGAATGGACGGGTATTGCAACTGCGGAAGAATTGCTGCATCTGGCACAGGACAAGACACGCTTCAAGAGACTGATGGCCAACCTCCAGTAATGGAGAGGCACTAAAAGAAGAAGAAGATTTAAAAGACGGAGTTCTCGTCCCTTCTACGCCCTTGATTCGCAGTATTTAGAAATAATAATTTTGCTGCCGTCCATATGTCCATTAAGTTACCTATATGAATATTACATTATATGAATATTATATACTTATTTTGATTTATGATCTTTAATATCGAGTTAATTAATATTGGTACTGATGATGATAGCACAGTGAGTCTCAATAATAGTTCCGGCGAAATAAAAAACAATTTTGGTTGGTTTGGAAGAAGAATTAGTTTATATCGCATGATGAGGTTACGAGACACATAAAGAAATTATAAAGAAATGAATCTCTGGTAAGCATTTAGCCTCAAGCCTCATAGTATGAAGGTCCGTTATTCCCAAATTGAGTACTAGGCAGATAAATTTGCGCCTATTACGTTAAATAATATATAGGACCAGTGTTGGCCTAGTGGCTTCAGCGTGCGACTTTCATCCCTGAGGTCGTAGGTTCGTTCCCTGGCTGTGCACCAAAGGACTTTTTTTTCCATGTGCGCTTAAATTCGCTCGAACGGTGAAGGAAAACATCGTGAGGAAACCGACATGTCTTAGACCCAAAAAGTCGACGGCGTGCACTGGAGCCTGATCACCTTCTTGCCTATAGGCAATCTAATAAGATTCTAATAGATTAAAAAATGATCTTGAAACTGATTCAGAAATCTAAGGCCCAGACCTAAAGAGGTTGTAGTGCCACTGATTTATTTATTTTATTACCTTAAATATTTTTATTAAACACCTCTCGTGATCAGACATATATTGAAATTATAGACAATAGACATAGACATTTCATTTATTACTAACAAAAACACACAAAATAACAATAATCAACCAAAAAAATCCCTATAGAGAGACATAAAAAAAATCCCTTTTCCCAATCGGTACGTTTTAAGTGTGTAATGCGTGTGTGCTGTGGCTGTAATTGGCCCTGGCTCAGCATTTTGCTGAGGAGCAGAATCTTTCACAGCGCTGGTCATACTTATAGAGACCACATCAGCTAGTTTGCGCCTCAGTCGCAAAAAAAGAAAGAAAAGGAATGTAATAATACTTAGTAGAAAAAATAATATTAGTAAAAGCAGTGTAAGTAATGAAGTCTTGTGTAAAGGTGTAAATAATAAATTGGAGCTCATTCGTGGTTTAAAGTAAACCCTTAAGACTAAGGTGTTTTTGTATGCGATCCCAATGCTGCGAGATATTCGCTACCTACGAATGACATATCGCTTGCCCTGGGGAACAAAATCGTAAAAGCAAAATCTATTTTTTAGGAAAAATAAAAGAAGGTAATGCTATTATTACTAGGATACTAAATACATTACATATACAAATATATATAACAAATGACAGCTATTTTGTTTCCTATTTGACGATTAAAACGTTCTTGTTATATATTTAGTGGAAATAAACAAAAAAGTGCGTGCGTACAAAGTACACATGTCAGAAGTGAAACTTCTTTGGCTAACTAATTTTTTCTAGTTCATATTTATACAATCTCATTTGGCTATTTCTTGAATTTAATTGTCATTAAAATATAAAAGTGTTGAAAATAATACAAAATAATAATTTTTTTTCACATGTAATAACACGTGGCCTTTTAATTTACAATTCGTCATTTGAGATTTCAATAAATTATTTTGCATAAAATATAAAATACTAATATTTCATAAATTCTCTTTACGAAATTTTAATTTAAAAATAGAATTTCTATAGGGTTCCCTTCTCACTCTCTCTCAATCGGTCTCAATCGCTCTCTCCCTTTTCGTCGACAAAAACGCTGCACATCTTCGTGACGCTAATAATATTATTAATGCGTTTTATCCGTAAAAATTGTACCCTCATGCGCCTAAAAAAGTTTCACTTCAACAACTTAATTTATGTAGGTAATTGGACTGAAGTGTAAAGGCGTTTTACAATTTTTTCACTATTTGAACATAATAACGGACGACACAGTAACCGCACATTGTAACGGCACATAATTGTCTAGAACGTAATAATTTATTATGTACCACTTTTTTCACGGAAATATTATGACCTTGGTGAAACAGAAATATATTATTAGCACTATTTTATGATTGTGTGGTAGAATTACAAACTAAACTAAAACTATATTTATGGTTGTTGCTAGATAGCAAAAATGAAATAGATATTTCAGGATAGTAAAATTTGTTTAAATTTCTAACATTGTGTACAAAATAATTTCCGTAGAATAAAGACATCCTCGTGTTTTTTTTATTATAAAATTTTCTGTAAAAATTCTGAAAAAGTTATAGTTGTAGGCCAAGGAAGTCAAAAATGAGAAAACATTAAAACGGTCGACTTTATTTGATATGAAAATTTATATACTAATACTAGCCTTTCGCGCCCCTTTGGGACAATGAAAAAATTTTATGTTCTTTTTTTTTTTTTTTTTCATATTTTTATTATTCTTTTTTTTAACTTCCCGCTAATATAATTGAAATATTTCGAAAATCGAGTTTTTAAGTTGTTGACGTTTAGAGGTTCTAGGAAACCCCCCCGAATGTCCTGAAGTCCGTTGGTAAATTTTCAAAAGTAAAACGCAATAAAAAAACGAGTTGGAATTCATAAAAAATGCCAAACCCCCGGAAAAATTCCCCCCCGAAGGGGGGGTTTCATGCGAACGACGTGGTTTAGGCGTGAAGGAGCCTCAAACGAAGACCATTTTCCTTTTATATATATATAGATAATAAATAGGTAAAGTTTGTGAGGTTGTAGGGTATAATCTCTGGATACTGATGAAAATATGTTAGAAAAGGGATATACATGTGTGAAAATAACATGAGAACTTAACCCCCTCAACAGTAGCCCGCAATATCACGACACCTAACTTCCGAGAGGCCTCTTTGTATCAAAGAAGTCACCAAGCATCCGCGAAAATACAATGTAAATACATAATTTTGTAGGAATGAAGAAAATAATTAACACAAATCTATATGGAGTTATTTCAATTTTCTTTGATTATTGTTATTTTGTGTGTTTTTGTTATGTCTATGTCAACGAGTTGGTGAAAATATCCACCGAGTGATTTTTCATCACAATTTTTATTAATACAACACAATCTGTTAAAAAATGAACACAAACAAGACCGGCGTATAAAAGTGATATTTGTTTCTGGTCAACCGGGTACTGCAGTAGATAGGGATTCTAGAAATTCCGTATGAATATCACTATGTATCTTGTAAAGATACTAATATATATTAATACGTATTTGTTGTAATGTAGTATCATTGAAGCCTATGTCCAGCAGTGGATGTCAACACGCTGAAACGAACGAACGTAAATGTATTAATAATAATAATTTATTGGCAAGAATATGATACAAAAATGTTATGGTGGTACAATCTAATACTAGCATATTCTGCCACACATAATGGCGTGCAAATTTGTCTTAAAAGGAATTTATAATATATATACACATAATTATAGTCAATTCTTAAATTATTTTATCACTAAATAATTACATTATTAAAATATATTATAACGTTATCCAATTGAGATTAATTATAATGTTTCACGCAAATAATCATTACATAATATAATATATTTTCCAAAACACATTAAGTCGATTTTTAAAAACTCTAATAGACTGATCTTTGAATGTTTTTAGTAATTTATTACAAAACCTTGATTGCTATAATTATTAGTATTTGTATGATTAAGTTTATAGAATTCTTGAATGGGTTTGTTGAAAAAAACCTTTACATATAGGAATTCTTCTTTTTATTGAACTTTGTGGTTAGGTGTTGTGCCATGACTGCTTCCAGAGGTGGTCAATTAATTATATTGGGTAGAATCCAGGGTAAGCGGCCTGTTGGTAGAAGGAAGAAATCATGATGAACGTTAGGACGGGTATTGCGACTGCGGAAGAGTTGCTGCATCTGGCACAGGGCAAGACCCGCTTTAATAGACGGCCAATCTCAATAAATGAGAGGCACTAAAAGAAGAAGAAGTGGTTGCTACAACTTCTTTATCTTATAACGAGTAGCTAATTATTGAGAACTGCTAGACTGTTTAATATTGTGTAGATACTATATGTAAAAATATTGAAACGATATTGATATATAATAATATTATTGATAATAAATTTCTGACTCAAAAGGCACAGGAGCCTGATTATCTACTTGCCTATTTGAGATATGATCATGAATCAGATACAGAAATCAGAAGACCAGAGTTAAAAAGGCTGTAGCGCCACTGATTTATTTATTTTAATGACACACTCATATATGATAGTTTTAATTAGTTATTATGTTAAGAATACCTATACATATTTTTTTATCATGGCAGCAATTTAGCGGTGTCCAATGCCAAGATAGCTGTTCTAGTATTCTGAGAAGGAATGAGTTTTGTAATCGAGACTAATCGTACCTTCAAGATAAGAGCGTACCAATTCTTAAAAGGCCGGCAACGCACTTGCGAGCCTTCTAGCAATGTGAGTGTCCATGGACGGCGGTACACTTAACATAGGGTGAGCCTCCTGCACGTTTGCATAAAAAAAAATAATCAAATGACTTTTAAAATAAATCAAATCGAGACAAAGCGTTAAGTATGTTTCGTATGTCTGCTCAATATTGAATTTTGACATATTGTGGGAATAATAGTTAAGCGCCCGGTGAGATTCAGAAACGAAACTTAGCTCGAACTAAATCCCCCGTACCTATATAAAAATCGAATACATTTTTGACGTACGAAGTCTCACTTAGTGTTAAGTAAGTTACCTAAAGCCCCTAAATATTGATAAAATACGACTAAATGGGTCGTTTATGGGTAGTTTAGGAAACAATTATAAAATAAAACACAAAAAACTTCACCCAAGATAATAATGTTCTGTAATTGCGTCTTATAAATAAATTACACTTTAATAACTCTAAGTATTAAGAGAGTAATAAAATAAAATAGTTTTTTCTAAACCACAAGAATCCAAAGTTCACGGAATAATGCGCTTTACATTATACACTTTTAAGCACATAATAGCGTAACGGACTTTTCAGTACCTTACATTTTTGTACGGAAAATAAGGTTTAGAATCCTTAATAACAATTGTTAGCATTGAATAATATACCGTAGTAACATCAACATGAAGACTAGTTTTGCCTACACGTATCGCATTCAAATAAACAGATCACAGAGCAAGATGTACTCTAAGTCACAGACGTAAGGTTCATAATTCAGAAATGCCAGTCTCCTCCCCCACACGTACAGGCGTGGCCACCTCATCTCAAACCAAGTCAGTCAGCATCAGTCGTTCGAAATTCAGTGATCGATACGTGTTGTGAGTGAAAAATGGATTCCGAAACCAAACAAACCAAAATCCCGCCGAAGAATTTCTCGATCGAGTCTATTGTGGGGATCGATCGACGCTCCCCGGAAATCGACATCGAGAATAATATCGATTTCAACGATGAGGAGGTCAAGAAAGTTGGTTATTACTTCCAAAATCGTGTACCGAACTTCCCTTTCTTCATGTACGAGAAAAGAAATGAGTACCAGGGGGAGGATTTGAAGAGGGCAAGCCCCGGGAGTGTCAGGAGTGAGGTGGACAGCGACGGCGCAGAGGACAGACCACACGGTAAGTTCGCAGTTTTAAATACATTTATAGTAATAATATACATTCTTTCAAGCAGTATTTAAAATATAATTAAACAGACCTTGAAGCAAGTCCTGACAGTTGAAATGATTACCTAATTTCGGTTTTTTATAGAAAAATATATTTGAATCAAGACTATACGAATTAGACACATAAATTCTGAGTTAGTTAGGCGAAGAAGTGCTGCTACTTACTGTTACCGTATTTTAATAAGTGTATTAGTAAAGCAAAAAGTTTGTTAGTATATAATATATTGACAACTGTGTGTACAAAGCTGCGTATTTTTTTAAATGGTACTTCATTACGCATCTTCTAATATAGGCAACTGATAACATTTCAATCCATATGCGCCCGCCGAGAAAAAAAGCGCCGTATTAAACTTTTCTCAAAGCAGTTCATGACATTTTCGTTCATAACTTCGTTGTGGATAAAATTAGAAGCCTGAATTCAGTTACCAAGCAGGGATTGTAGAAACACGGTATATTAATTTCATTCAATTTGAACCAGTAGCTATAACTATAACTAGTCAAATTTCTCAATTTTGTCACTCACTTCACTTAGTTGGAACTAAATAAATTGACCGACTTGGTGATACATTGATCTCATGTTTTACCGTAGAAGAACTGCGTTGCGTGACTTGGTTTTAACAAGTTATGATTTTGATATTTTTTATGCGTTCCATGTATAAAAAATAATTCATGCCGTTTTAAATACAATCTGTACCTACTAAACTTGTAATAAAATCCTCTCGATGTCATCTCTCAAATTTTTATCGTTTGGTATATTTATAATACCATCCCTTAGTAATAGACAAATAATTATAGAATAAAAAGGGGGGTTGTGGAAAAAAAATCATAGAGTATACACTCGTAGATAAACACGTCGATGAAGCGACGGGAGACGGAATTATACAGATAATAAATGACAACTAATTACAATAACATGAAATTAGTATTTACCTGCTTGAATTGGCGTAATTTGAGAAAATTATCAGGTCATTAAGCTAGCTGTAAAGCAATAAAGTGAGGTCTTTTTTTATAATTTTAATTGCTGAACGGTACATTGTCACTTTGTGAGTACCGACGGCCGAGAAATCATAAAAATTAACAATGACTTTCCAGGCTAGAAATTCATTTAGATTTTTTGCAAAGTCGTAACGATTCGGCTTGATTAATTATTAGTAATAGTCGAGCATAATAGGATCCTGTGTATCAGGGCTTTATCTGATTGAAAAAATAAGGAATTATTTCTGACATATCATATTAACACTTCATTTGTTCATTGAGCACGTTATAGCTTAATCTCAGTCGGTTTTAAATTTTTCAACTATGTTTAGAGTTAGTTTTAAATTGAGAACTGGCCCAGCTCACAGGGAGTTTCGCCACTACAGCGATAATAATCGTTTTGTAATTCCATTATAATTGCAGCATTTATTTTGTCTTTATTTATGCCTCTACGGCAATTACTGCCTCGAAGGCAAGGTAGATTAAAATGTCACGAAAATTATCTAAAAAATAAAACAGGTGGGAAAGTTCGTAGGCTGACATAGAGTTTGATATGGTTATTCAATATTGCCTTCCCGATACAACGATTATAACGGTCATACCATTTTTCGATACCATTTTTATAGTAGTACGATTTGTTTTAAACCAATAGGTTTCAGTTTCGGCAATTACCTCTTCATCAACGCAAAACTTCTGTCCAGCGAACATTCTCTTGAGGTCTGAGAACTTGTACTTACCTCTGATATTATCTAAAAGTTAAAAGTATTGACTTACAAAGTTACAATCAAATTTGAAGTTCCAAAACTTAGACTTTGACAAGCCATAATGACGACGTACGAAGGAGGTAAAATCATAATTAATAAATTTAATTAAATAAAACCATAAATATAGAGGATGGTGTTAATAGCCAGATTTTCCAGTTCTAAAGAAACAATTAACATTTGTTTATAAACAGGTGGAAAATAAAACATTTAAAGTTGAAAGGGTCACACCCTTGTTCATTGGTTTATAATACGATTAGTTGTTTGCAAAATATTTGTATCATAACTCCATTAGGGGTGTCACCCTCTGCATATTTAAATGTAACGAATTATCATATTATCCATAACAAATATTTTATTATTTGATTATGTTAATGCTTAATTGACTGACAATTTAAGTTTTGCTATAATGACATCTAAACGGTAACTGGGTAAGCACAGCTTTGTACGTACGAAGTAATAATATGTCGTCGGGTCCAATTTGACATGTAAAATTGTAAATATTATTTATATATGTTAGCAATACTACACATAAATATAATGTATGACTATATTTACATTTTAATATATATCGTAATGCAAATATTAGTATAATAATGACATTAAGATATTTGGTGTTTTCTGTTTTCTGTTTTCAAATATATTTTAATATCAATATTTTTGACGATTATAAGTTCTGTGTTAATAATAAAAAGCTCACCATAACTTTGTAATGAAATATGAAGGAGCAATTCCACAAATTGTAAGAAATATGTAAACAATAAACACTTCACGGTTTAATATTGACAAATTATTCTCCGCACCTACCGCGAACAGTAGCAATCGTATTCAAAACAATTGTTTTAAAATAATAACAAGTTTGGACACTAGCAGTTTTGACGCAGCGTGACATTTGTCAAATTTACCGCCAAAACAATGAGACCACAGACAATGCATGTCTTTCAATGTTGCCATACAATTGTTTTGCTCAATTATAGACTGGTGTATTGTGGTGGAAATTTCTCTTTTATTACTGCTTAGTTTTGGGTAAATATTTGGTTTTATTGCTTCCATATTTCGGTGGAAAGGTTTTATTACTTTACGGTTAGTTTCATTAACAATGTATTATAACAATACAGACCGAATTTTACTAAAGTCTTGAAATTCTGTAACGCTAAACTACGCTACTTTAAATGCAAAGTTATATACATATATATAGCTTTTTTTAATTTATGAGTACCTACCGTTATAAGCTGTTTAGCCCAGACACCAAAAAAAGTAATATCTCATTTACTCGCATCTAACAACCAATAGGTACGGTAAATGTAATTTTTTTTTGGGTTGGCAATGACTTTTCGATTATTATTGTTGATAATATATTAGTAAAACATATAAGATATAATGATGGCATATCAGTTGTTACTTTTCGTAATACAAAATAAATCGTTTAAGTACTTTGTTTATCTTTTGTTCGACATTATTTAATAGTATCTGTTATACAGAATCAAAGCGCTGTTAGTCGTATTTATCAGCGAGGTGTTATATCGTATTAATAAAGTTACCAAGCAATAACGCGCCATGATACTCAACGCAGCCGTGATTAAATTGTTAGGATAACGGTACACTGAGTGATACAGCAACATAGAGAAGTTTAAAGGTTTAATACTTGTTTTATAATTAATTTGTTTATATGTGGGCTTACTATTAATATGTACAATGTAATTTGTATAAGGTTATGACACTAAAACTATTTTAAACGAAATGCCTAGGGTTTATTATACGGGAGCCTCTAGTTTTTGTATTATTTGGAAATACTACAAATATAAAAACATTATTACGTATATATCACCTCAATGAGGCTTTAATTAAACAAGTTTTTATTTAGTCAAATCCATTGTACCACCAGCCTTATAAAGCAGTTAAATAAGCTTCAGAAGCTCGTGAGTGAAAGAGACAGAACGTGCCCCGCCCTGATTGGTGGGGAGAAAAACGTTCAACCTTATTGGTTGGCGCATTATGGATTTTTAGTACAAGGCGTTCCACATTCAAATATCGATAAAACGTTGACTTTGACAGTTCACTTTTTCCGCGCGCGTCTCTAGAATTTCCTGAAAAATCAATTGACAATTTACATCTACGCGCCTTTTCCGTTTTGTTTGGCGTTTTTTTTAATGGAGGCGCTTAATTACGGCATGGATACAAGGTTGAGAGGATTATCCGTTGACATAATGGCGAAACCTCATACTTGTAGTGACATACAAAATACGCCGCCATCGTCACCTAAAGGTACCTATTGTCTTATTAATTACTTTTTATTATGACAATCTCCAAAAATGTCAATTACATAAGTATCTACTTACTATCTTGAAAATTCTGCAGTTTAACATATTGCATTTCTTATATTTTAGTTTTGTTAACATATTATTCAAAATACGAATATGAAAGAAAACTAACAAAAAATATTTATCAATTTAATTTGACATTTTGATCTTTCATAAACTATTGCAATAATTAAAAAAAAACCATACATACCTAATGATTGATATTGAATTTATATTTGTCAAGTATCGTTTTAATAATAATTTATTTGCAAGAATATGTACAAAAATGTTATGGTGGTACAATCCAAACTTCGCATATTCTTCCACACACAATGGGGTGCAAATTTGTCTTAATAGGAATTTTACATACATTATAAGACAATTCTTATATTATTGATAGAGTGATAAAGTATCACATTATTAAAAAAATTAATTACGTTATCAAATTAATATTAATTATGTTTCACGCAAATAATCATTAATAGAATAATAAATTTTTTCCAAAAGTAATACATTAAGTCGATTTTTAAAAACAATAGTAGAAGTTAACGTTTTTAGTAACTATATTTACCTATGCCTAGTTGTGCATAATGGTAACTTAGACTTATTACAACTTAGATTAGATTAATTCATTTTATTTTCATCCTGTGCAATTCATGAATTCTTTGTTAATCACAAAAGTGTCCTAGCGGCGACTTCGTCGATAGGTATTTTTATGTAAGTACAGATTTGGTTTTTAGTTTTCATAAACAAATCAAACAACTCTTATTTTTTGTGTAGTACAACCGCAATATAATTTTATGTATTTATTAAGTAATAACTTAACAGCACTTATTATAAAATTACGATCCATAATTATGTTGTAAACCGTTATTTTGTCAAAGTCGCCGCTAGGACACTTTTGTAAATCTTTCCAGGTAATGCTATGATTTTAAACCATCTTCGTACTGTGTAAGAAATGAAGGTTATTTTACTCATTGTTTAACTATAGCAATTATGAGGTTACAACTCTAAATGTTTTGTCTTTAGCGTTTGAAACGCCGACAAATTTGCATTCTTTGTTTTATTTCCCGTTAGGTACCGTTTTGAAATGTGCCGATTAGTTTATATATCCCTTTTAATCTTAATTACACACGTTTACCTAATTGACCACGCAGCTGTCACAAAATCCTTGTCTACGGTCACTTCCCGCCACAGATTGACAAGTCGCCATTTTTAATTACACGTCACATGGGGTAATAGGTTGTACGTCTTGTCAATTGGGCTTTAACTGATTGTGTTTTTATTGCCAGCTCCCTACAGAGATATTTATCTCCATTACAGTGTTGCCGACTAGTAGATACGGATTTTATTATGAAAATTGGTTTAGGGGAGCGTGCCGAGGGATGACACTGGATAATTGGCTGTGTATTGGATAATTGTTCGCTATCGTCTGTCTAAATTGTTTTAATTCCTTTGAGAATTACTTTTTTTAATTAATCAACTTTCTAAGATACGTTTTATTGTTAGGGGTTTGTTGAGATTTAAAGCATTGCTTTTTATTTCATTTTGGAGACTTTATGACACAGAAAATATCAAATAAGTTCACTCAAATTATAATATTATCTAGATTTAAACATCTCGATTCACGTTGCAAATGCTGCTTAAATTACAGTTTCAAATCACGTCCTATTACGACATGAATCACCACAGACCAGACCGCAAAATAACAAAGGGCAGTAATACTACAGATACAAACCGGATTAATCATTCGTAAACACATTAGCGTAAACGCACAATTAATACCGATTCGCAACGTAATAGCCCTTGTAATAGTATCGATGCATCAATTACTATCGATATCGATATCTCACCCTCGCCACGCGTCACTAATTGATCGGCCATTGTTCATGCGTTTATTGTCTATGATACCGGTGATGGGATTCGTATTTTGAATCTGTTAGAATTCGATTTGTGTTCAACGTTCGCTGCTTTGTCCGATATTTATGGAATTTTCATTTATTAGTATATACAATTTTATAACGTTTAACATTTATTTTCATTTTCCCAACAATTGCATCATTATTCTTTTGTTACTCTATTCTTCTTAAATTTAGTCAATGTGGGCGAGAAATAAACATTCTTCGGTTATGGGTCTTTGCTAATATATAATATAATTAAATTGTTTTGTATGTGATATTAACTTAACAAACGTGTCCTATTAATTATCGCTGACAGCATCATAAGTGTTATTTTGTCCAAATATAGTCACTATGTTATGAAAATTATTATAGTATGATTTAGGTAAATGTTTGCCTCGGCATTTTGTTTTACGTACCAAAAAAACTACGCCCGTGGCAGCCATCTCCATGCCCACAGAGCAACATAAAAGTTAAAAAGAAAATACAACTTAATTTTAAAACAAAATCGACCGTTACTTATTGCATTACGAAAGACTGTGTGTCATTTTAAATTTATGACTGTCAGTTGACTTTGACAATTAGCGCGTTTTGAAACAATGTTCGAGGTTCTCGAAATTGTGTAAGTGGTGCATCAGTGTGTGTAGGCGGTTTATAAATTACATTAACATATATGAAATTGTTTTTTGTGGTCATATAAAATTTATAAAAAACTAATTAGTTAAAGTTAATACAATGAAGTGAAATATTTTGAACCAATTTGGATCAATTTAATGTAATTGAAAATCTTTTGCAGAGCTAATCATTATTTTATTGGTATTAATAGTAATACACAAAGTATTAATTGAAATTAAATGTGTCTTTGTCTTTCTTGGGACACAGATTCAACTTTCAAATAAAAAAAAAAATAAATCAGTGGCGCTATAACCTTTTAATGTCCGGGCCTCAGATTTCTGTATCTATTTCATGATCATTTGTTAATCTAATTGGCAAATAAGGGATCAGCCTTCTGTGCCTGACACACGCCGTCGACTTTTTGGGTCTAAGGTAAATCGGTTTCCTCACGATGTTTTCTTTCACCGTTCCTTCATGTTTAATGCGCACATTGACAGAAAGTCCATTGCACAGCCGGCGATCGAACCTACGACCTCAGAATGAGAGTCGCACGCTGAAGCCTGGCCTAGTGGCTCACAGCTCAATAACCATCAAATAAGTCATGTTAATATTTTTACACCATCAGAAGCCACACTTAAAAGATATTTGTCACCGACAAAATTAGTTTACAATTAACTGCGCTCCATTTCAAAACAACTTAAGTGGTGCGTCGCCATGTAAATTAAAAAATCAGATGTCACATTCAAAAACCGAACGGAAGCAATACGGAAGCTTGTCTATGACACACGCCATAAATACAGCTGTTAATTTCTTTTTAAAGAACGATAGTCTGTTGTTTTTTTAAAAGGAAACGCGGCTAGACTCTTGCAAATTGAGCTTTGAGTGCTGTCGCCACCCAGCATGGGAACGACATAAGTGGTTGCCGCTAATATAAATTAAAAAAATTAACGTCGCTTGCAAACACTTGAACGCAATAAATGTTTCATAACGAGGCTCATTTATTAGCCATTCTATTTAAATATTTTTAAAACCTTGTCCATACATGAAGATTCATAAATGCACAACAAAATACAAATGTACACATTTCTCATACATTTATATGAAAGTTGTTTTATTGAAGTGACAAATAAGAAATTTATGACTTTATAATAAGCTAATAATAACGAACCAGAAATAATGGAACGTCTTTATCACGAGCATAGACAATAGACTTGAAAGCATTACATTTAGTGGCGTGTCAATACGCGCCCTTTTTAAATTTAGAACCACTTCAGCGACTAATCAGATTTGTAAAGTAAAATCTTTTTGAACGCCGAAATCGGTATTCTTTGAACTCATGGGAAAATATTTAATTAGAAAATAGCTTATTTGTGTTTGTTTTGTGTTAATGTATTCCTTTTGAAAGGTAAGGCAATTAGCACCTACCGGCTTCTGGTAAAAGCGAGTTTTTATGATAAGTCAATTGTGAATTCGGTTAGTCATTAGTGGTATGAGTGTTTCGATCCACCTGGTGTGATGTTTGCAATAAACATTCAATTTACAATCATTATTATCATTTAAAAATCAATAGGTTTACATTTTTAATGCAAACCTCTTTTGTCATTGAGTTGACAATTCAGAGTTCCATTTTCGAATAACGAGTGCCATAAGGAAACCAATTTTTTCTTTATTATCGACTTGACAGTTCCGCGTTCGAAATTCAAACGGGAGCTACAGATTAAACCCATTTAGTACAAGTAGCGATGTCTAGACAAGAGTCATTTAGATAATACGCGACTTGGTATAAAAGGTGCCGACTAAGTACTACTTACAACCCTTTGCGTCTTGAGCATCTTTACGCATTATTATTATTAATTGCTATGTGGTATTTTTAGAAGTGATGCCAGCATTCAATAGCCATTAACTGTACTAAGCGTATATTACCACAGCGAAACATATTACAGCTAACAACGTTCGTTCGAGAGCAGTATTGGGCTAGTGGCTTCAGCGTCTCTCAGTCCTGAAGTCGTAGGTTCGATCCCTGGCTTTGCACCAATGGACTTTCTTTCCATGTACGCATTTAACATTGGCTCCAACGGTGAAGGAAACCATCGTAAGGAAACCGCCTTGCCTTAAACCCATAAAATTCGACGGCGTGTGTCGGGCACAGGGGGCTGATCTCCTACTTGCCTATTAGATTGACAAATTATGAAACAGATACAGAAATATGAGGCCTAGACCTAAAAAGGTATTAGCGCCATTGATGTTCGTAGACATGAGTTTATATTGGGCTAAATATTAATTTATGAATGTTTGTTACAGAATCGTTGAGTCCACAATCAGAACAAATAACAAATTCATCGTCAGTACCAGATCCCAACATCAGGTAAATATATATTTTATGAACTTTTTGAAATCGCTTTATAATTTGTATTACATAGGATTTTTTTATTTATCTTTAAGCCATATGTACTAACAGTAAGAAAAATTTTGTTTCCGAAAACTGTTTCTTTAAATTGTAACGTGTAATTGGAGGATCTTTATAAGCATTTCATAATCTATCTCTTGTTATAGGAGATACCGCACAGCGTTCACAAGAGAGCAGTTAGCTCGTTTAGAGAAGGAATTTATGAAGGAAAACTATGTATCAAGACCGAGACGATGTGAATTAGCAGCTCAGCTACAATTGCCCGAATCTACTATCAAGGTAATTAATCTAATTAACTTTAAATACCAATAATATATTTTCTTCCTGGGTACCACATAGGGTATCACATCTGAACCAAGTGACGCATTGCACAAAGGGGATTTGTCCAGAGACGCAACTGACCAATAATTTATCTATGCAAACCAATGCTTCGTTTATTAAATGTTTCTAAACGGCTGGGGCAAAAACAATAATTTCAGAAACGTTTAAAAATAGTGATAATTTGCTTTAAATAACCGACCCGAATAAACTAATTGTTTTAACAACCGAAAGTATTGCGAAATGCAAAATCAATAGACAAGAGACAAGTTGTCACAGATAAATATTGCTTTCAATACACTAAAAAAATTCTACACAGTAATAAATTACCAACATTCCAGAAAACAGACCTAAAAGAATTCATATAAAAATTAAGCAATACTATAAAACCAGTTGCGCGTTGTAAACATAATTAAAACGAATCATAAATTGATTATTTTCAACCACGTCTTAATAAGGAATGTGTTAATTGGCCATTACAACCGTTAAGTTTGGTTGCGAATCTATTATGAAACATGCGTAGAGTAAGAATTCTTATATACTATGTGTAGTAACTTTTTGATAATTCTAAAAAAACTAAAACTGTCTATAATCTATAACGAAAAAGAATTCAGAGGTTAAATATATATTTAAAAAACAAGTACATACCTAAATGTAATGTGTACCTAATTGGTATAGGAGTAAATTTATTTAGTAAAATGTTCTTTGTCGTACTTTTAAGCGAAACTTTCTTTTTCCTGCGAACAAGAAATTTTGATGAATGTTTTACGATATATCAACAACGGTAAAGCTGGGGTATTTATTTGTATATAAACACAACAATCTTTCCTTAAGAGGTTCATTAAGCAAACAAACAAAACCCTTTAAGATTTTAAAGCGAGATACGCAATTAGCAGCCATTTTGAAGTTTGCGCGCGCAAAATGGCCCGCCTTCTGCAAGCATCATAGACAAGATTATTGCTTTTTACAGTACGCGAAGGTAATAAAATATTCAAGATGAGGTTTTAGTATATTTTGCTTTACGAAAAGGGCTGGCAGTATTTTTGTTGAATTAATGTAACATAAATTTCATCGCACAAGCTTTGGATGTCGAAGTGTGCTTAAGTTATTATTTTTTACTAAGAATAACCTTCTCTAAATTTTTATTATCAACAACACGGAAACTTGATAATTAAAAGAACTAATAAAAGTACAATATGCTAGAAAATTATCTCAAACCTTTCATTATGATACAAAAGACTCAATCAAATTCTTTCTAGATAATCGTAATTTTATGAGAAATAAAATTGTCTATGGCCAACCATAGATTACACCGCAATAAAAGTCCATCACAATAAACAAATACTTTACACATCAAATAGTAGCCGCTGTTTATAATTTTTTAATTGGTGTTATCGTAAAACCAGTTTAATACCATCGCTCACATTTTTGTCGAACGATAAGCAATTTTAATAGCATAAAATCAGAGGGATGCTTTTGATTATAGATAAAGTGCTTGAGTATACAAGCCCTAATTACGATTTAGTTTTTGAAATAATTAGGATTCGAAATATAAAAATAAATATTACTTGGTCTGTGATATATAACATTTGCTTGTTTTTATCTACTTTAACCACAGACACACCAATGTAAGTAAAAAAGACAACAAACTTAATGTAGTATAAGTAAAAAACATTTGTGTTCTCGACTGTGACCGTCATTTATTGCCTACGAGTGTTTATAATGATTTGACTTTATAATGGAGTTTCTTTTCGAATTAATGTTTATTAGCATTGTATGGCTACTGAATAATTCGGTCGGTTTTTCAACAAATTAGCGTTGGTGTAAAATTTGAATGGCGTTATAAAACACATGTATATCATTTGGGATTTCTTTTTGGACGTGATAATTGTAATTAGTGCGTCATTTGAACTAAAAAATATTTAAATTGGCATACGTTTTGAATTTATAATAATTTTATGGTATTAATTATATTGGTATAACGAAGTATTTATAATTTTAGTTTACATAAAATGTTATCATCATCGGAAAGCGAAAAGACGTAATGAAAAGCAGGTTTTTAAATCGTAAATATTTGAACTAAGACGTTTAAATTTAATATTATCAGTTAGACATTTAAAACTTACATTTAAGTCATTTATAAAACAACGAAAGTCCGAAATGTACGAGGGAGTTGATTGTTGTATGTAATGTGTACTTACTTATTAGCTTTGGTATAAGTACATCATGTTTTTCTTAATTGAGTCTACTACTAAAGTTATTGTGGGATTACAATGAGATACATAAGACTACATGAAATGGTCGAAAATCTAAAGCCTGCCCAAAAAAAAAACAGAAGCTTTACGCTTTATCGTTTTCGACATTAGATTTTTGAATCTGTTCCATTGTTGTACGTCGATAATGCTCCCCTTATACAAGAAATCATTTAAAGAATCGCTAACTAACCATTAGAATAGCGCATGATGAAAACGTTCAAGTATGATGCTTCAATTAGATCCATCATAATTTCCATCAAGGTGGTGTTAATTCGCAGAAATCATGTTTCAAATTTGTTGCTACCAACCCAATTCACACTTAACGGTGCTTGCTCTATGTTATGGTACCAAAATATGTAGGTTAGTACAAAAATAGTTTGTATAGGAATTGTCTTTGGTTGGTATCTTACGACGTCTTTTATGAATGTACATCTAATGTGAGAATAAATATATATTCAAAAAACGCGTTTAATTTTGTTCTGATTTCTTAAGACACAGGAAAATTTTGTTATATTAAAATGGCAATAATTTAATGATCTTGGAAAAATCCTTGGTCATGTTTATTTATTATCGAAATTATATAAGAGACTATTGGCAACACTTGTAATGTTTTTTGGATGAATGGTGAATAATTCAATATGTGTTGGCCTAGTGGCTTCAGCGTGCGACTACCATTACTGAGGTCGTAGGTTCGCTCCCCGGCTGTGCCACCATTGGACTTTTTTCTATGTGCGCAATGCGCATTTAACATTCGCTCCAAAGGTGAACCGAACCACCTTGCCTTAGATACAAACGGCGTGTGTCTGGCACAGCAGACTGATCACCTACTTGCCTATTAGATTGAGAAATGATCATGAAACAGATACAGAAATCTGAGGTCCAGACCTAAAAAAAGGTTGTAAACTAAACAAAAACTAACCATCAATTTCTCTTGCAGGTATGGTTTCAAAACCGAAGAATGAAGGACAAGCGCCAACGTATCGCCGTGGCCTGGCCCTACGCAGCAGTCTACAGCGACCCAGCCTTCGCAGCATCTATCCTCCAAGCAGCTGCATCATCAGTAGGCCTGCCTTACGGCTACCCTTCAGCCCCAATGATCCCCCCCTTCCACAACCCGCAACTTTTACCCTCGGGCTACCCGTACCCCTATCCCTACCCCAGATACCCGTACATTCCACCAACCCCACCTTCCCCAGTCAACCCAGAAGGGCCAGTGAGACCCGGGTATTCGAATTTTAATATTAACGTTGATAAGTAATTTGGAAAAAGAAACAAACTGGTGTATGAAAATTAACAAGAATTGTAATGTATCGTAATAATTTGATATTTATTTAGAATTTTATAAAACGAATCACTTTAACCATATTGTATCGAGATATTAAATGTTTTTAAGTTAAAGAATTGATATTTCATGGTAGTAAACAATACATCGATATTTTCATGAGAAATCTTTTGTCACGTTTGTTCATTACCAAACTGGCACTAGAGTAATAAAGACAAAATATCAGGAAAGTTTTTATGGTAGGAATTAGATGAACTGCTATTCAAAGAATTGATATTTCAGTACTACCTGGATATTTTCATGAGGAATCTTTTGTCACGTTTGCTCATTACCAAACTGGCGCGAGAGTAAAAGAGACAAAACATCAGGAAAGTTCTTATGGTAGGAATTAGATGAATTGCTATTCAAAGAATTGATATTTCAGTACTACCTGGATATTTTCATGAGGAATCTTTTGTCACGTTGCTCATTACCAAACTGGCGCGAGAGTAGTAATAGAGACAAAACATCAGGAAAGTTCTTATCGCCGGTCTCGCCTCAGAATTATATCAAGGCACTTATGTAAATAAAAATAGCTTAGGTAATTTATTATATATTCAAAAAGACATATTCATTCCACTGTAAATAGGTTTAAATCACTAAAATAAGAACCAAAGTGTATATTTAGTGCAATATTGTTTAAAGCTCAATCAAGTGTTAATACTCAGAATCCTTCATTAAGCGTTGATTTTAATTGAGTAAATTTAAATTTTTAATTTTTGATTCATATCCTTTTGTTTAATGGATGACTCTGAATATGGCGGCTAGACTTAGTGTTTATATTTTACGAAAATTAAGCTTATATAGTGCCAAAGTATTGACCTATGAACGTTGGTGTTTCTGTTGATTTTGGTCAGATAGCTCTGTGGCTCTATAAAAAAAAATTAAAATGTCATCAATTAGAAATTTAGTTTGTAATGTATAAACTGTAAATATTTTAAGTGTTCATAGGACGTATTTAGAATAAGATGTAAAAATTAATTTTAAAAGACAAATATAAGAAGTTATTATACTTTTGTTTTATTAATTAACGTCGTGGAAGAGAAGAAAAGACACAAAGGAAACTAATAATAACGACCGCTTCTCGCAAGCCGTCGCTGGATGACTTGATTACTTAGTAATAGGTTTTTTCCAACACACAAATATACAGTATTTATAAAGGTCAAAAAGTCAAAATCATTTATTTATATAGGTGGTACCTATACAATATTAAGTGTTTATTAACGTCAGAAAATAAATATATATTAAATGCTTCTAATTTTATATTTACTGTCAGTTCTAAAATCAAGGGCGTAGAACGGTAGAGAAGAACTGGCAATAAACTCTCCGCCACTCTTTTTAATCGCCAAGTTTTTTATTTTACACAATGTTTGTAAGGAGCTGCAACCATTACACCATGTTCTTAACCTACATAGTAATAATAATAGTAATTAAAAATTGATAAATAGAAAACAAAATTGGTCCCTGTGGTAGGTACCTTTAACGCTGGCAGCATTTCCTCGCTGTATTGCCATACTTATTCGTTGAGCGAGGAAAGCACCAGCTTTAAACCCCCGACTTAAATCTTTAATTACCGCCTGTGCACTTGAACCCCAAGGCCCAACAGTCTACTCCAAAGGAAACAAAATCAAACTAAACTATTCTTAAAATAGTCTACACTATCTGAATTAACTGGAAATTAAAATATTATTCGTTCCTGGCGTTTTTTTATTCTGGCAACGTTCATTCATTGTAAAAAGTACTAACAATACTCTTATTTCGCCATTATAACCTGGAGTTTTAACTGAAAGTTACACCACCACCACAATGAAAATCAAGGGGTTAACCTTGAGAGAGAGAATGATAAGAACTTTGAATATATCTGTATTATTAATTTGGGCTAAATACATGAATTTAAAAAAAATAATAATAATAATCACAAATATACAAAATCGTTTATAGTCTATACCTATAGGTATTTTTGAGTTTGTTTACAATATTCTTAACCTCATAATAATAGTTAAAAATATACGTATATGTACACACTAAAATAAATTTAAAAAGTTTGGTCCCTATGACAGTGTACCTTTAACGCTGGCAGCTTTTCCGCTGTATTGCGATACTTTTTCGTTGAGCGGGGAAAGATTTATCTACCAGGCGCCAACTTAAATCTTTAATTAGCACCTGTGCACTTGAACCCCACGAGCCCAAGAGTCTCTACTCCAAAGGGAACAAAATCAAAGTTAGAAGAAAGGTTAATATTTTTGCCGTTTATTAATTTCCGCCTGCCGCCCGCCTTTGAGTTTCATAGACAATATTAAAAAAACTTGATCAATACACAGCCTTTGAAGTAAAAAATACCTGTATCCGGGTTCCAGCTCTTCCATAACCAACTTAATAGTAAATTCCATAACAATATAAACGAAACGGAAAGCGCATACTTGCAGGGAGAAATCATGAGGCAGTACGTTCCGGACAATTATTACCGCTGCCGGAAACATAACCTTTTTGCTGTGCGTTCGGCTCGCACTGTCCAGCGACAACAAGCGCCCATTCCTCGGCTACTCTCGCAGCTTAATAGGTTTCTCGACTCTTCACCGGAGAGCGACCTATTTGGGAAGCATATGGGGGTAGTATACTGTGAGAGTATACTTGGAGGGGATAAGAGGATAGCATTAACTGTCAATTTTGTAAATAACTTAATTATATTTTATTGTGGTTTAGTGTTGTTTTTAGTCTGAGTTTGGCCATGCGTGTTAGTAAATAAATAATATATACCATAGTTTTTTCATGTAAGTTTATCTAGAATCTATTATCAAGTAAGCGTTGGTAAGCCGGTAAGTCCCTAAGTTAATAAAGCGACACGTTTATTACGTCACCTGACACGTACTTTATTACACTTTGCACATTATGTGTGACTTATTGGCAAAGGTAGGAAAGCATTTATTGGACTAATTAACAGCCACCGTGGGTCAGTGAATCAAGTGCTCACTTCGTGTGTTCAGTCTTCGTTTCCGTTTCTGTTGAAACTATTTTACGAACAGGGATATACGAATTTATTTTAAGAAAGAGAGAACTGTTTATTCTCGAAAGAAGTTGTTTTATTATCTGTAATTACAATATCTTGTCCTTGTATACATACATATTTTAAGAAAATTGGATTTATAATATTTAAAATAGACTATATTAAAAAACAACTTATTTGGGTTCTAAATCTAAGGGGCTGGACCTTCTGGCCCGAGAGAATCTCTTATCATCAGCTGTAGGAGCTATGCAATGAGCAGTGGCGGATTCTAGGGGCTATTTTTGGGGCGGCAAATTTGGGATTCTTCTTCTTTCACTTTTGAGATTCTTCTCACTTATTGTATATTTGGTGTAGCAAACTTCCATACCCATATTACCCCATACATGTCAAAAAAAAATGTTTATTATGGAACATAAGATACATGTATCACTTATTCCACGTCATTAAATTTGAATTTGTAGGCATCCCTACTCATCGGCAAAGAAGACAGAGGGTGTAGGCCGAGAGAAAAAGCCGGCGTAAAAAAACTCTTGGCTCTTTTAAAATAGCAAATCATCAGTCAGAAGTCAGTCCTACTACTGGTTGAAGGCAGCGAACTGGATGGTTTGTGTTTCCGATTAGCCAAAGTTCAAAATTCATTTATGGGGTACTGTGTGAAATGTTACAATAAAATACCTGGTGACATTTTAAAACTAAATGAACGAAAATTTAAATGTTTTATTAAAAGTACACTTTGTAAACAAGCATATTACAAATTAGATGATTATATTCAAGATAAGAATGCTTGGAAACATGCTGGTCCTGCTCCATAGGACAATCATAGACCCTGGAAAAAATCAAATTGGTTGCTGATTTTTTGCTTTAACATATTTTTGTTATTTCTTTTTTTTTAATTTATAATGCTACAAATGTAATTATTTTAATGTATCTCACACACTGTTTTGTTGTGTTTTTTAATATTTTTATTACTCTTTAATGTTAATATTCTACGGTTTCGATATTTGTAAATATGTGAGGAACATGTATACTAACTTTTTTAGTATAGTAGTTTATTCTAAGAGTACATTGTCTTCACATATAATTATTTAACAAATGTAACAAAATATTGTAAACCTATTTTAAAAAGAGTAAGTGTGGAGTTTCTTGCCCATTCTTCTCCACACGAAACTACCTTTTGGAAGGGGCAACTAGAATCTTCTTTGTATTTTTTTTGACGTTCAAAGTGCCATTTTAGATGGTCTAATTGAAATAAATGATTTGACTTTGACTTTGTGTATAATCAAACCCAATGACCATATTTTACGTGCGATTTCAACGAACGAAATTGTTGGATTGTAAAAATAATCTTGGACATCACAATTTACTTATATATGGGACATGAAGCTGAAGCCTGTTTCCATATAAGCGCCACACGGTTGACCTAAAAAAGGTGTTGGACTCCTCCAGGTTTCCACCACATCGTTTTCGCTAGTTTTCGTGAGTGTATTCACGAAATTTTGTTCTTAGAAGGGAAACTCAATCAAAATACCGAAACTTTTGCAATAATTGCCGCGTCGACTATTCCGATTGTTAGTAAGTTTTACTAAGCTCCAATTTACCACAATATATTATTATTTATTTGTTTGAATTACTTAGTAGAGGGCGTCTACAGCGAGGCTTCTCCTTAGAGGCTGCTGCTGTTTTTCCTAGAAGTTATAGATCACTGCCGTGTAATGCTTTTAAGGGAAAGGTGATTAAATTTAAAGGCAAGTTGCCTTTATAGTGTGGGCAAGTATTTAGACCATAAGTTATGATAACAATTTTAAATAACTCAACTTATTATTATGACATTATGTTAAGGTTTTTATTATATGACATTATTAAAATTAATATGACATTGCATGCCTGTCCTGCCATCCTGTAACTCACTTTTCGAACTCACACAGCGGTTTTCGCAGTTCGAAAAGTGAGTTACAGAATCGCAGGGCTGCTTTGATATGGCAGATTATGCGGATTAATCAATCGATCTAAATATACCACCTTCTTTGCAAATAAACGATTTATTATTATATATTCCCGAAAGGCGAACAGTCTCTATATGGTAGCATAGGTAAATGTTCCAGTAGCTACTAAAAACATTGTATTATGGCGAAAAGAACTTTGAGAGGGCAGCTCGTTTGACATAATAATTCTTATAGACTTATACAAACGTTAATCTGATTTATTCAGACTTGGAAAACAAAATAAATTGTGCGTGTACTAGGTGTACACACGAAAGAAGTGAAACTTCTTTATGATCTTATTTTTCGAAAAATGATGTACTATATGCAACTTTACAGAAATTCGTTAAATTAGATAAAGTTTAACAAAAGGCTTTTATTATCATAGACATGAATACAAATATTTCATTTTACCTTATTACTACGAAGATTATTATAGAATTTCATTAATTGTAATAGAATTATTACTATCATTGAAAAACGTGACGATTTGCTACAAAATTTCTCCCATACGTCGATAAAGAAGTTTCATTCCAACGCCGATAAAGAAGTTTGACTTCAAAAAGCAATATGGCGCGTAACCGAAAAATGTGACGCGTAACGAAAAAATGTTACACTAAATTTTTTTCCAACCTCGATAAAGAAGTTTCACTTCAAAAAGATACAAAAGAATTTATAAGGATGTATTACAATTATAATATTATAAATTAATTCTTTTTAACGGAGGCCCCGTTCGAAGTTTGGCGGTCTTCTGCTTAATTTGAGCCAAGATTCATACAGAAAGAGAAAACAGATTTTATTACAAGTTACCTCATTAAAGAACAGCAAATGCGCAAAATATGCAATCATGCGCAGACTACCACACACGCCCTCGACTTTTTGGGTCTAAGGCAAGCCGGTTTCCCCACGATATTTTCCTTCACCGTTCGAGCGAATGTTAAATGCGCACATAGAAATAAAATGTGCACAGCCGGGGATCAAACCTCACAACAACAACCTACGACCTCAAGGATGAGAGTCGCACGCTGAAGCCACTAGGCGGCCAACACTGCTTATGCTTACGTATTATGTTACGCAATTTTTGGAGATTATTGACCCCCCCCCAATGCGTTACGTAATACTTGAACGCTCCCTAATACAAGAAAACAGAAAACATAGCCGAAAACCATTTTTTTACAGTGTTGTTGACAAGTTAAATTCGGTCTGTTATTTCTTGTCTATGAACTGCAAATAATTCCCGAACGCTTGGCCACCCCACCCAATTCCGTTATGCCTTATCATTTATTACCCCTTATCTCGCGTCCATATATAATGTTATTACAGAAGATATCCAGCGCAACGCAATTTACAACAAACAAAATCGCATTTTGCTGATCTTTCTCATTATTTTACGACTGGTCACTAATTATATGGAGTTTAGGACGTCGTAAAATTCATGGGATTTATGAATACATACAAATTCTTTCGTTCATAGTAGTTAAACTAGTGAACGGACGAACGGTTTTCACGCAATCCTTAGATTGAAGTGTATATATATAATTATGTTGAAAATAAGGAATTATAAAGAAGACAAAAACTAAAAAAAATAAAAATGATCCAAAAGTCAATCTTGTCTAACACATACCGTGATTGCTTCACACAAGACTTGACAAGAATCAGTAAAGATAATTCCTAGTTTCTAGTCAGGGGATACCGTTGGGCGTTGTAGTTTGAATATCCAACATCCTGGAGATCCTCTACATCCAAATTATACCACTGCACAGCTTAAGGATCAAAGAATTCAATACAATAAGCGAAAAAATTACGCAACGCGTGTGTTGGAAGAACCGCCATTTTGAGGTTATTCTCGTGCGTATCAAGATTTGGAATTTATATAACTTTTAACTCGGAAAGGCTGTTTGTTTATGTTTAAATCATAATCTATTATAAACATATTTACGTACAACACGGCCTTGAACCCACACACCACATTTTTTTCAATTCAAAATTGAGATGGTTTGGATTCCACTGCTTAGATGGTTTAAGAACCAGTTTTTATTTATTCGCTTTGACCCCACGTTTTTTGAGAAAAGACAAAAAGGAAAAAACGAAAATTAAACAACAAAGATTTTTTAATTTAATGTAGGACTACTTCAATGATCCTTGACACCTTGGACGAATTGTCCAGTCAATGTGTGACAATACTTGGCGATTAAAAAGGTGGCGGAAATTTCTTGCCATCTTACCCCACGCCCTTGAACTTGTGAATGGTAGTAAATGTAAATTTACGATTAATTTAACTTGACGATTCAGTGCACTTGGTTACTACTTGATAAGTATTTTCAGTTTGAGTTTGAGTTTGAAACAGTGAGTGAAAAATAGAACAATAGAACTACCCTTTAATAGAGACTTTAAGTAGTGTTATTGGACATTTTCTTATGTTAAATATCCTTTTTAGTAGATTAGGTTAGACTTAAATTACTTATTCTTAAGTTAGACTAGATCGTCATGTTCCATGATGTCTTTGTAAATACACATGTACAAAAGAAAAAGAAATGAAACTTAATGGTTGCATTTAATGTTTTAAAGCCGAAAAATCAAATACCACAAGTATTTTAAAAATATTCTAAATCCCTAAATATTACACTGCATTGTCACCTTACACAAAAACTTCCCCTATACGCTTATCATTTATTATTTCCCCATCGTAGCTGAGATAAATTACTTCTATTTGTTATAACTGTATTCGACTATTAAACTTCTAGGTTGGACATTTTGGGCGCTTCGAAAAACCACATCCAATTCCCCAAGAAAAAAACTTTGTTAAAATAACAATATAATTCCTTCAAATATAATACTGGCGAAAGGATTCCTAAAAACATACTGTTTCTTCCTATTTTTTATACACATTGCCAGAAAGCTCGCAAGTGCGTTGCGGGAATTTAAGAATTGGAACGCTCTTGAAGGACCCTAAGTCGAATTGTTTAGATTGACAAATTCCTTGTATAAATATCGTTTTTCAGTACAACGTAAACTGAAACAGTAAGAGACGTACGTAAAAAGAGTTTATATAAAAGGTAGACTTAGACGTAGTGAATATATGGCCGGTTTATTTTTAAGTAGCTGCCTTAGAACTTCGTTACTTAGCCTACCTTTTAGTAGCTAAATATGGAACATTTTGCTATGCTTTTCCATAGAGACTGTTTATTTTTCCGGAATAAAAATCTAGGTACTAAATTTTCACATTTTTTCTCCATAAAGACCTTCCAGAGTTCAAGCAATTTACAGAAACTTACTCGATTTGGTCCAGCCGTCTTCGAGATTTGCGCCTAGCAAATTTTTTTGCAATTCATTTATAATATAGATTTGGTTTCTATGTAAAATCCCCTTATAATAAAACAGAAACAAGCCCAATTGGGAAGTTTAAATGTAATAAATAAGATAGGTTGTTATGACATCGTTATTCCGAAAGCAATTTGGCTCAGTACGGCATTACATTATGAAATTTCAACGCATTTTGAAACGGCGTAAGTGGCATTATGTTCATATGGAATTTATTTAGGAATTTTAATATGGATAAATAAAGTCCAATTAATATTGAAAACACGTATAACACAGAATATCTTTTTTTTATTATCTATGTTTCTGGAGAAGAGAACAGAACAATTTGGAAGTATTATTCTAAGAATCTTGGTAATCTTTAACATTTATAACAATATGTCTATGCCTCTACAGTAAAGGTACCACCCTAATCTAATCTAAAACTTGTCTAAAACAAACAAATCATTCGTCCAATGGTGGCGTGTTCCTTTTTCAAAACGACCAATAGCAAGCTAAATAATAGACGACGCCGCACACCCTAAGCGTTTTAATACGAAACTCCCGGAAAATCTGACGTGTTAAGGGCTGGCGAAATTTTTTTTTAAAGTATATAAATAATGTTCATATTTTTGTTGCGACTAAAAGAATTGTAGATTGCGTCGTCCATTTTCATCTTCAACAATATTTTTATAGCCATCCATAGCCGAAGAACCGAGCTGATAGGCAAAGGTATTTAAGAGTGAGAAGTTTAATAGTGGATCTTGAGTGATAGAGTCTACATAACGTTCGATTCTCGGTAAAACAATGACTGTCTAGGCACAGAAGGGTAATGAAGCAACTGGAAAATTGCTCCAAGCCCCCTTGTCGCCTCATCTTTACCACATAGGAAAAAAAATCTAACACTTTTAAGGATTTTAAATTTTTGTACAACCCTAGCTTTCAACCACATGAAATTGTATAATCAGCTATCATGAAATGCGAACGAGTTTAATTTACTCGCAGAAGAGCCTGGCTCGCTTTGCCCACAGTTACGCGTTGAAAAGGGATAGATATACCGAATTCGATTTGTGGAAGCGAGATAGACCTGTGGCGGTTACGTTGTTTTCGAATTGTATCAGTTGAAAGCAATTTCCCGGCATTTATTCAGTGGAATAACATTAGTGTATTCGTTTGGACTATGGCATAATAATAAATGGTCTAGAGTATCGTATTAAACTTGGCTTTTTTAAATATAGAACAATGGACAAATGGGCAGAAAGCTCAACTGATGTTAAGTGTGCCCATGGACACTCTCAATGCCAGAGGGCGTTGCGAACCTTTTACGAATAGTGATAGAATGTCGAGGAATCGAAGCACTCTTCGTTGAATACGGTCAAGTGGAAGGAACTAGGCAGCTCCCGCTCAGAGGTGAGGACAGTATTCTATGTGAGGCCAAATTTGCGCTTTAGATATTGATGGACTGGGATGGAGTACTATCTATCATCACACTAACCTTCTTGGAAGCTATAGCCTTTCCAAATGACCACGAACGTTGTTGTCCGGCTGTGGTCCTACGGAGAGTGTCTTGGAGAGTGTCTTCGAGAAACTAATCAAAATCATCTTCTGCTTCATTCATCATATTTTTACATTACAAAAACGGTGATAGTTTGAAGTTATAAGCCAACAGTAAATGTCCAACGCAGACTAACACTGAATAGAGAGAGGGAAAAGCTGTCTATAATATTCTACTTGTTTAGACACACAAACACATCCTTCACGAAAAGAGCGTACCAATTCTTGAAAGGCCGGCAACGCACTTGCGAGCCTTCTGGCATTGTGAGTGTCTATGGGCGGCGGTATCACTTAACATCAGGTGAGCCTCCTGCCCGTTTGCCTCCTATAACATAAAAAAAAAAAAAAACATTACACTAATGAATGTGTAATGTGTATTCCTATTAACGCTATTGGTTGGTACATCATGTACAGTGTAATTTACAATCTCTTAAAATTCATTAAAACCGGATAGTAATAAACGGCTTAAGTAAAAAAGTCTTTCCTCCAATTTCCATTTTGTTCCCTTTGCTGACTCTTGGGCCGTGGGGTTCAAGTGCACAGGCGCTAATAAAATATTTAAGTTGGCGCCTGGTAGACAGTACCGGTGACCCCAGAGCTGGTGCTTTTGCTCAACGAATAAGTATCGCAATACAGCGAGGAAATGCTGCCAGCGTTAAAGGTACACTGCACAGGGACCAAACTTTTTAAATTTTCTTTTTGAAGTGAAACTTCTTTATCGAGGAATTTAACGAATTTCTGTAAAGTTGCATATAGTAGATCATTTTTCGAAAAATAAGATCATAAAGAAGTTTCACTTCTTACGTGTGTACACCTAGTACACGCACAATTTATTATTATTAATTTTTAATTGTCTTTATGATTACTCTGTTAAGAAAATTTTAAATACTGTATACTTGATTATTATGATTACGTATGAATAATTTACTATTGGTTCTAAAATATATGAACATAAAATGTATGAATAATAAAAATATTTCACTTACAAAGCTTTATTCACTTATATTAATGATACCTATTTTTTTATTTTATTTATTCACAATAAAGTCATAATATATTTATTGTATTTTTAATTTTAATTTTTTAATTTTATAAACACTATTTCGTCACGCTTTTTTCCCGAAGGGGTAGGAAGAGATCGCGGATCTCCACTTGGTACGGTTCTTTCGCCTATTTCACTTTCTTGACATTCACCAAGCATGCTAGTACTTACAACTTGTCCCTTCACTAGTAGGTCACGGGTACGTAAGAACGACGAAGAAATTAGTAATCTTCTATGTGTTCTAATTGAATTGTATATACTTTTTAATCGGATTATCACATTTAAATTTTACATACCTACTTATTTAAACCATGACCTCCATAGAACTTTATAGAATTTTTTTTGTCATAGAAAACAACAGTAATATATTTTATTCAATTGTGATAGAATTGTTTTTTGGGGTCCTAGCGCTTTAAGGCTTTTTAAAGAAATTTCAAAAAGGTTAGTCGACATCACAGGCGACCGAAGATCTGGCAGATACCTCGGACAAAGAATTAGTCTAGCAATTCAAAGGGGGAACGCTGCCAGTATCTTCGGAACCTTGCCTAAAGGGACTCCTTTTAATGATATATTTTAGTTTATGTTTAGTTATTTATTTCAATGTATATTATTTTATTATTATATATTTATGGAATATTGTGATAGTGTGAGTTGACCTTGATGTAGTCGGGGTAATGAATAATTTTTATTACTTTTAGGGTGATGGTGGTGGTCCAGTGGTGGGTCCCAGTAAGAAGTTGGATTGTGTACCTTAGAACAGTCAAGGGGTGGAATCGTGTCTACGTGTGTCCCAATTATCAATTTCATAGCTTGGATCAATGATAATATAAAACTATTTCTTTCTATTCATCTTAAAGTATTATGAAAGGGTGCAGTGGTAGAACAAGGTAGAACCAAAGCCTTGGTGGGATGGGGATGTCAAGGACCTCGTAACAATAGGTGTTCGAAATTGGATGCAAGAAGTACCTACTACAGAGATTGCGATAGGGCAAGATACTTGCAGAGGCTAAGGCCCACAAGGGGCTGTACACTGTAGCCATTGATGATAATTATATATTTCATGTGCCAGAGAGTAAAAATGCCAATATTGTGATAATCTTTATTTGAAACTTGAATAATACTTGTACAATTTATAAAATTTGACAATACCAGAATTTAAGTACAAAATTCATGCATAATTTCCGTCTTAGTATGCACATTGCTAAAATTTTACCCTATCTTGTTTTTGCACTCGTAACGATCAAATTTATGTAGTATCGCAAAATTTTTTTTTCAGCAAATTTCGCAACTGGAGACCATGTCCAGTATATCAAGTACATTATAACTTAAAAGGGAGGAGTTATATGTGACATTTGTAGCTTTTGTGTTCTGGAATTGAATTGTGTGATTTTTTTATTATGTTTTGGACAATTTGTCAGGGCAATCCTTTAGTGTTTTTAGTTATAAATTCGACAGTTACAGATTGCTTGGCCTTAATTGATGGTCTCATAAATAAACTGCCTATAAAGATATGCGCGCAATCCGATTCCCACAACTTTACCATCTGGAATGCTGTTTAAGGAAACAAGCAATATGCCTTTTAGTTGTTTATTAGCTCCAACAATTGGTCCTCCTTGGTAACTGAACTGTGAACAAACGACAGTAACATACATTAGATAATAAGCTGATTATATTTGTAGAATTTATCAAAGTATTATTTCCGTCTTTGCCCCTTCACCGCTCAATACATTTCTATAGTCAAGAAGCAGACTCTGGTCACAATGTTTTCGTTCTGAAGCAAGTTTTCATTGAGTATGAAGAACTAAAAGGAAGTCTTTCATAAATGATATGTTTTGTAGTTTATACGAGTAATGTTAAAATGAGGTGCTGTGTTTGAATTCAGACCAAACTGGCGGAGAGGGCTGATCACAAACAAACTCAAGAATATAGCAATTCTAAATAGATTAATTATTAGTGTCCAGCCCTGCGATTCTGTAACTCACTTTTCGAACTCACTCAGCGGTTTTCGCAACGGCGGTCGCTCTGAAATCAGTCGTGAAGCAGTCATTTTATGATTTTGCATTCTAATAAACAATAAACTACAAGCTTCCACCTTTTCAGAATGCCAAATCATAAAATGACTGCTTCACGACTGATTTGAAAGCGACCGGCGATCCGAAAACCGCTGTGTGAGTTCGAAAAGTGAGTTACAGAATCGCAGGGCTGCTAAAACGTCTTGTTATTTAGACATGATACCAGAACACTGTTACTAGAACACTGTTTCTTAATACTTCTATGGAGGACCTCGCCTTCGTGGTGGGTAAGTTATTTTTGTTTGTTGGTCCGATTTAACCGCGCGGATTTGTAGTGTTTGATAAGCTACTATAATGATATCATTCACTTAATGTCAGTTCTCGAATATTACTTTAAATTCTCGTCTAAAGAGATAGATGGAGCCATAATATCTTGTTTAAATGCTAATGTACTTACAGGTGGAAGGTTATCATTTCCAATATCTTTCCTGTTCTGCCTCAAACAGAACAACTCTTTTACATCATCCACATCTCTTTTGGCTAGGGCACCGCAGTCATCGTTGTCTTGTACTCCATTACCAAGCAAAACTTGCAGACGACTAACATAGTTTGGATCCTGAGAAAAGTTTAAGAATTTAATTTTATAGACTATGCAAGAGTTCATGTAAGTTGCTAGCGTTTTATGTTGTTTTGTTTAGTTGAAGATAATTTCGACAGCGGGTCCTCTAATCACGTATGGGAATGTATAGATGAGACTTGGTAGAACACATTTAGAACTGTTTATATTTAAATCAGACTTAGGGTCCTTCAAGAAAAGAGCGTACGAATTCTTAAAGGCCGGCAACGCACTTGCGAGCCCTCTGGCAATGTGCATGGGCGGTGGTATCACTTAACATCAGGTGATCCTGCCCATTTGCTTTTGCATTTGCCCTACCATCCCATGATAGTCATGAGTGACTAACCCTGACCAAACTGGTCTTTATCACTTTAAAAATCTAAATAAATCTATAAAGTGATCAATCTGCTAATGATTCCCTCCTCTGATCTGGTTCATCCTCAGTATCTGGTTAGCCCTAAGCCCAACTTAGCCGAATATTCAAGATGCTTTTGCTGCCCTGATCCCTGGCTGTGCATCAATGGACTTTCCTTCTAGTGCACATTTACCATTCGCTCGAACGGAAACGGAAACGGCCCACCAAAAAGTCGATGGTGTGTGTCAGGCTGATCACTTACTTGTCTAGATTGACAAATGATCATGGAACAGATTCTGAAATGAGCTCCAGACCTACACAGGCTATAACGCCACTGATTTTATATGAAAGCAATCCAAATATACCAAAAAATCGAGCCTAAAAATTCTATACTTACATAAGGATTTCTCCGAGCACTTATAGTTAAAGTTTCACCGTCGACAATATCTTGCTTTGAAATGGTAATTGGTTGTATTTTCGCGTTGAATGTGAACCTGGTTTTAATTCTAACCAATGCTATATTATTTCGTGAGATTATGGTGAAGTTATATGAGTTCTGATAATATGATCGTATGCTGTCGACTTTGTAATAAATATTGCTCGGCGAATTCAGATCGTTGGAACCAGCTAAAACTCTCAGTGAAGACTGGGGATATCTGAAAAGAGGATTTAATGAGTTTAGGTCCGATTATAAACTATAGTTATATCCCTAAAGGATGAGGGAGGCACAGTCAAAAAAATTATGTTTTGCCATTTTGATTTCCTCTACCCCCATTTTGTTACCACCATCTTTATATTGCAAAACAACGTTTTGCCGGGCCATAAATAACAACTTTGATAAATTCTACGCTTTGGTCTTTTTACTCTTTGTTTGTCTAATTCACAATTTGAAGAATTTCCATATTGCCCTCGTAATTGACAAAGTTTTCTGTTTGTTTCAAAAAAGAAAACATATGGTTACATATCTATTAGGTTATTTTACATATGGTTATTTAAACCTGCATCATGAAAACTTGCAAAAAAACTGACACGTGAAGGGGTTGCGATCGACGTTACTGAAGGTAGCTAGGATATGCGATAACAAGATGAAAACAATGTAAAAATCTATGCTGTACACTATAATTTTTTTGTCATGATTGGACATTAAACGGGCTTCATAATTATTATTATCATTACTTGCATTGGAAAACTCAAAGCTGTTTTAAACAGAAACATAATTAATTATTTCATAAACCAATGGTGTTATACCCTCCAGTTCTTGACTTCTTGAGATTTCTTTATGGGGGTTTTTTTTAATTGGGTCTGTCTTTAATCTTGCTTAATTGTTTGAACGCTAAATCCTATAATGATAAACTTACAGTTCAACGAGAAAAGCGACTGTGATGATAAATCGTTGGTTTAAAATTGCGCCTGCGCAGAGATACAGATACTCGCCGTTACGTAGAGTTTGAACAACGTCAGCTTGATATGGGAACTCACCGGGCCGGGCGTCTCTTGCCCATGAGCCTAGAAATACATACAATAAAGGTGGTAAAGCCGAAATTGAACATCAGTGAAGTGGAGAAAAAGAGATAACCAGTATTATTGAAGGGCCTGGTATTAAAAATAAATTGTGCGTGTACTAGGTGTACGAAAAATGATATATGCAATATATGCAACTTTACAGAAATTCGTTAAATTAGATAAAGTTTAACAAAAGGCTTTTATTATCATATTACTATCATTGAAAAACGTCAATAAAGAAGTTTCATTCCAACGCCGATAAAGAAGTTTGACTTCAAAAAGCAACATGGCGCGTAACCGAAAAATGTGACGCGTAACGAAAAAATGTTACACTAAATTTTTTTCCAACCTCGATAAATAAGTTTCACTTCTATTATATTACTCAAATCGTCGTACCAAATTATTTTCAATTAAATTTAACAGCTTCAATAATAATTAAATTTAAATACTCACCCTGCACTTGAAACAACAATGCGAATATACATATTGACAAAAAAGAATACATGTTTCTATATCCTTAAAGCCTCATACTGAGTTCTTGTAATTTTGTATCTGTATTTATACAGATCATAAAAAAAGTGTACCGCTGATAATATCTGATAATATCAGGACTTGTTAACGAAAACCTGTTTGAATAAACATTTTTATTAAACTGAGGCAAAAAGGTGTTTATTTTTATTGGAGCAAATTCTACATTTTTTTATGGTACAGGGGGAAAACGGACTGATGGGAAGGGAAAAACTCACCTAATGTTAAGGGATAACATAACGGTCGGTGCTCGTAGACATACCGTGGTGGTGCGCGGAAAAAACTGCCTTAAATAACGCTCTGTTGTAGAACGATGGATATCGAGGGGATACAGGTATTTATCGGAACAACTCCTCTTACGTCCCTACGCAACGACAAGGGATCGAGCCGCTTGGATAGTGACTGTTCGTCGATGATTAAAGGAAGGAGCTGGTACTGGGGAGCTCCCGCCCAGAGGTGAGAACGGTACTCGATGTGGGACCGAATTTTCGCATTATTGAGATGCAAGCGGTGGCCCGGTGTGAAGTACCGTCTCGCCTTGCTGAGCACTCCAAGCTTCTCGAAAGCTAATTTAGCGTTTCCCTCCAAATGACAGTGACATTGAACGTCTTTCTATATGTCAACTTATTCCGATGCTGGTTGTGGCTGTAAGGAGAGTGCCTCGGAAGAGAGGAATAGCAATAAAGGGTGTTTTTTTTGGCGGAAAACGGGACAAATTGTGTCTTCGAAGGGTAAAATTGGACTAGGTTTAGACGACCCTAGTCCGAGACTCCATGTAGCAAAGTTTCCACTTTAGATAAAAGTTGGTTCTGAGAAATAACTTCACGGTCAGTGTGCAGAGTATCCCCAGTGCACAGCAAAGGATGTTGCTAAGTTGCAACACATGATATGCAAAAGAAACACGGTCGGATCCCAGCGTTCACGGGGTTTAAGGTAATCTACCAGTTTGTTTTGTTTGTTCAAGAAAGTAATGAAAAAGAACATGAATTTTAAAGATAGTGTCCTCTTGGGGTTAAATTGGACTAGATTTAGTCGATTTTCGACTTCAGACACAAGTATGTTACGGTGATGATCTGCAACTCCTCAAGAAATACCTGCAGAATAAATAAAAAATTTTTGAGGGGTAGCTGAAAGTTTCTTGGCATTTCTTTTCGACTGTTTTACGCCCTCAATTCGGGACTGTAACGGCGTTATTATATCTAAATAATGTGATCGGGCATAAGTCATTGTGTTATTATGTGTTAGTACGTGCATAATAACACAATAATTTCCCGAATAATCGCTGTCCTATCAGTTGTTGAATGGGAAAATATCTCGTCGTTGTACGTGATGTGTTTCGGTGGAGTAAATTGTTAAATGGGGTTCAGCCGCCGTAATGCTAGACATGGAGAAGGCTTTTGACCGTGTCTGGCACGACGGCCTCGTGCTGCAGCTCCTCGAATCTCCTTACGTCGCGTCGCGCCTTTCTCACTGTTCGCACATTCTTCATCGCGACGGGAGAGGTTGAGTCGAGACCGCGACCCATCGCGTTGGACTTCCCGCAAGGCAACGTGCTGTCGCCTCTGGCCTATGCCACGTACACAGGCGACGCATCATATCTCCAGAGCAGTAGAGAGAGCCAAGCGGGGGAAACATAAAAATTAAGATTAACTTCTCACCACCGGATTGACACCCTGGACATGCACCCCAAGCTCGGCCGCGTGCAGTGAGTAAGAGACTATGCCTCCTCGCGACCTGCCACCCCCCACCGTACCGCCCCCCCCGTACGTAATTTTATATACCATTTAATTGGTCAAAATGTATTTCTTTGCGACATACAATATATGACAAGACATATTTCCAATATTTTTATTAGAATACAAAGCTTTCATGGTTAACCCGGCTGTACAGATACCAGCAAACATCGTGAACAAATTTCCTTGCTTGCGCAGAAGCGATTTTGACGCAATTGACGTTTGTGTCTCGCGTATGTGTACGATGCGCAAACTTTCCCCCACTCCCTTGTTTAATGCTCAAGAAGTTTGCCGGTATCTGTACCATCCTGCTGATAAAGCAGTTGTTTCGAGTTTGAGGGGGATGATTTAGATGAAGGAAGTATTCATTAGGTTTCAGAAATTCGAAGGTGTATTTATAATAATTTATATTTATTTATAGATTAAAATGTAATAAAATGAAATAAATTAAAATTTTCAATAATGAGTAAACTTTACTAATTATGTAATCTACATGATAATGAATAATTAAAGTTTATCAATTTCCATGTTCTTAATACCAGTTTTATTGCTTTTATCACACTTTTAAAACATAACTTGAATTTTGTATAAAAAATATAATTATGTATTTAGATACTTAATCATTATATTGATTAAGATGATTACTGTCCATTGTCATTGCATATCTATTCTATTTGTCTTTGACAATTGCACTAAAATCAAAGATTTTTTTTTATGGCTCTGACTGATTTGTGCATTAGCCAGCGTCAAGTATAGGATTTTTTATAATTCGTGCTTGTCTTTAAAAATTCGACCGCGTCCTCCATGTACACTTTAAGCAGTACCGCACAACCCTCCCAAAGGCCGAGAACAAATTTAAATTAAATTAAAACTTGCCCTCGAACCGGGAATCGAACCCGGTACCCCTCAAATCAAGGATTATTAATTAATTACTCTTTTTTTTTTTGAGTTTATGGCCTGGTATCTAGATCTTTAGGCCAAGTAATTACTCTTATTTACAGAACGTAACAGACTGAATACTATTCAGTACATTAAAAAGTGCGGGTAGCAGCAACCAGCAGCAACCTTTATGCCAGAAGCATTTCCTCACTGTATTGCGATGTTTCTAGAGTTACCACTAGGAAACTCCAGTACTTTTGATGTACGCAGTCTAATGTAGTCTGCATGCACCACCAGCTTATAATAAACATTTTAAAACTAAACAAAACATACTACTTTTTGATTCTCAAATATAACAAACAAACGTTGAACTATGGTAAATTAAATTCGCGTTTATTACAGACCTCATTTGTTTTATAAATATTTATATTTAAATTACTTACATAAGCCAAAAGCTATATTAATATATTAATTATTAAAATGCCTATTGGTTTTAACTAGGACATGTCAATTGAATAACCTTTGACCTTCAATCAGAGATCATTTGATTTTTTTTATTTTTATAACAATTTTCAAAATTTTTGATATAGGATTTAATTTGAAAATATACGTTTTCTGTATGTTATATTTTTGAAATATACAATTCTTCTATCACACAAATATACCGTATTCACAATTTTCTTAACCTAATAGTAATAATATTAATCACTAAAAATTAATAAAAAGAAGATTAAAACAAATTTTAAAAGTTCATGAATGATAAACTTTTCGATCTTTATTAATGATCTCAAAAATTCCTTGTAATATATTGAAGATGCGACCGCCGTATTTATAGGTAGCAGGCCTATAGCTGCCCAAATAACCCTATATAACTCACAGTTTAATGGCAATGATTTTTGTAAGAGTAAACACAATTTGAAGAAAAATAATAAACCTCTCAAATACAAGAGATTTCCTTAAACTTCGATTTTGTTCCGTTTGGAGTAGAGACTCTTGGGCCGTGGGGTTCAAGTACACAGGCGCTGATTAAAGTTTTAAGTTGACGCCTGGAAGATAGTACCGGTAACCCCAGATCTGGTGCTTTCCTCGCTCAACGAATAAGTATCGCAATACAACGAGGAAATGCTGCCAGCGTTAAAGGTACACTGCCCCAAGGACCATACTTTTTAAATTTGTTTTAAAATTTCTTTTTATTAATTTTTAATAATTTTTATTCTTACTAAAAAATTGTGAATAAAATGATTGTTTTTCGAAGGAAGGAAATAAAATAGTACTATTATGTATGACACTTATTTAGTATTTAGGAGGATATATTTTTATAGACTTTATACACATATGCTACACATAGCATATGTGTATAATATGCAACATATATATAAAACACCAAAATTATTCCGTATTGTTATTCAAAATGGCCTAATTGAGTACCTGTTAAACACTATTGGTGACTGCATAGCATTTTCAAAGGTTGTGCGAGCTTTATAAAAAAAAATGTGTTTATTCATTATAACTACATATGCATTACAATGTGTAAGATTTGGGAACCCTTTTAAGTAAGAAATACCTGAGTCAGGGTTCCCAGCTCTTCCATAACAAACTTAATTATAAATTCATTAAAATATTAAATATAATTTAATTAAGTACATATTTTATTTTAAAAATGTAAATAAAATAAAAAAATTATTTACATTTGTTTTTCATTTTCAACTGTTAAGTTGATAACTCAACACGCCTGAGTGCATGAGTGAGTGTGTGGGTGCAAATGTGTAAGTGAGTGAGTGTGAATGAGTCAGTGAGAAAGAAAAAGTGTGTAACTACATACTAGGTATCAAAATCTCTTACACTGCGTAAGGTATTTTTAGATTGTAGACGATATGAAGCAGCCTATTTAATGTATTATATATATACATATATATGTCTGCTTGCATATTGCGTCTGGCGAAGTGAGTCCATATATACGGGCTGACCGACGACAACATCCCTATTTCTTTTTAGGTACAGCCTATTATCAAACGGGAGCGCTCTCTGTGTTATTATGAACTTATGTAAATTATATTATTATAGATTTCAATTGGCCAATTGTTCTGTGCGGCTGTGAAGCTTGGACAATTAAAGAAGATACCCGCCGGCGCTTAGAAGCATTTGAGATGTGGTGCTATCGTCGCATGCTTCGAATAAGCTGGATCCAGAAGGTCTCTAACGAGAAGGTTCTGAAACGAGTTGGAATGTCGAAAAAACTTTTGCAGAACATTAAACAACGGAAAGTTGCGTACCTGGGCCACGTGTTGCGCCATGACCGCTACCACCTCCTTCAATTAATTATAATGGGTAAAATCCAGGGTAAACGGCGTGTTGGTAGAAGGAAGAAATCATGGCTCCGCAACGTTAGAGAATGGACAGGTATTGCAACTGCAGAAGAGTTGCTGCATCTGGCACAGGACAAGACACGCTTCAAGATACTGACGGCCAACCTCCAGTAATGGAGAGGCACTAAAAGAAGAAGAAGATTTCAATAAAAGAAAAATAATGATGAAAATGATTTTATTAAACCTTATAAATATACAAGAAGAACGTATTTTACTAACAAAACCTTTTGAAAATGTAATTGTGTCATCATATTCATTATTAAAGATGCTATACTTTTAATAAATATCCTAACTAGTGTTACGTGGTACAGGATATTTAACATTACATAATGATTCGAAGATAATCAAACATTAATTATTGATGGCAGCATAAATCTGATTCCTGTAGGGTGCTAGTCGTAATCCTACAGCTACGATTTTGTCCTGTTGCCTGCCTCTTGCAGCAATATTCAAACCGCTCAACTGTTTGGACTGACTGGCAATTGGTCCTCCTTGGTAGCTGAACTAAAATTTGAATTATGGGTTAAAGATCTGCCGTACGATTCAAATGTACAAGTGATTCATGTATCTTATGTTCCATAATAAACATTTTTTATTTTATTATATTTTATTCTAAAGTTTCAATTAAATTTACAAAATTTGTTAAATTTAATGTATGATATTGCATTTAAAGGTATAATTTCTCTGGTGCTATATGTATTGTATTAAATATATATCAAAGTTAAAGAAGAATATTATATATATGAATTGTTTTACGTAAATCCTGATAAGTAATGAAATTATGGATTTTTTAATTAAAAAAAAATTTAAATACTTCTTTAGTAGTATAACCGCCAATTATAATTAGAGCAGTGTTGGCCTAGTAGCTCCAGCGTGCCACTTTCATTCCTGAGATCGTAGGTTCGATCCCCAGCTATGCGCCAATGGACTTTCTGTCTATATATATATTTAACATTCTCAGGTGAAGGAAGACATCGTGAGACAACCGGCTTGCCTTAGACCCATGAAGTCGGCGTGTGTCTGGTTACTTAGATTGACAAATGATCATGAAACAGATACAGAGATCTGAGGCCCTGGCCTAAAAGAGTTGTATCGCCACTGGTTTCTTTTTAATATTAGTAGAAACTCGACTTTTCGACTGTTTAAAAGCGCTTGATATTCCGGTTTCCAAGCGACGTTTCACCCTAGGAGCAACAGATACTTCCGCACTTTGAAGGAACATCTATGCTTTCAAAACTGGAATGTTTAAATGCCTACTCGCGTAAACCCAATAATGTTTTATATGCTTACTGGTGGTAGGTTTTCATTTCCAGTATCCCTGGGGCTCGCGGTCATGCAAAACAGTTCCCTGACACGGTCCAGTCCAGTTGCAACCAATGGGTTGCATTGTCTGTTATTTTGTATTGCTATTACCAAAAACAGCTGGAGACGGGTAGAGTAGTTTGGATCCTGAAAATAAATCTTAACTTTTTATCTTTCATCCTGATGATGTAAGGCCTGGAACATATGTAATCAGAAAGATATTTTTTCATAATAGAATGACCTGTTGCTCCATGCCTCCTGCTGATAGAGGAAAAATCTTTGTTTTTAATTAATTTATTATAATTTATTACTTAAGATGTCATGTGGAACATGGTGAAATGGTTGCAGCTCGTTACAAACGTTGTTTAAAACAAAAAATACTTGGCGATTAAAAAGATTGGCGGAGAGTTTATTGCCAGTTCTTCTCTTCCGTTCTTGATTTGAGAACTGGCAGTAAATGTAAAATTAGAAGCATTTAATGTATATTTCTTTTTTGACGTTCATAAGTGAGCATTGTGTTACCTATATGAATAAATGATATTTGACTTGACTTGACTTTAAGAAGTAAACTAAAGATTCATTTACTTACAATATAATTCCTAAAAGCTGTTAAGCTGTAAGTTTGACCGTTCATCACATCCTGACTTGATATCACTATGGGCTGGACTCTTTGATTGAAGATTATCAGGTTCTTAACCCTGACTACAGCAATATTGTTACGGGAGAATATAGTTACATTGTACTTGGGTCGACTGAACTGCCGAACTGTATCAACGGAGTAGTATATATTATTTCGGCGAGCAAGATCATTCGACCCAACTAATATGTTAATCGTGGAAGGCTGGTACCTGTGGATAAGTTTAAAATGAGTTTTAGGTATTCGTTTCTTGAATAATAATAATAATAACAGTACCTAATTTATTTTCTCCCATATTACATTTGAACAAGCAATAAGATTACAGTTGAGAAGGTATTGGGAGACTGGCTTCCTAACTAGGTAAGAACCTGTGATATGGATAACCAGGCTTCCATCCCACAGCAAGGTTATATGAGTGGTAACAAAAGTACATACATATATGGGTAGGCAAACAAATTTATCGTTTTAAATAAGGACAGACAAAACAAAACAGTTAACTAGTTAGAAGGTAGTAGAAATAAAGTTGTATGGGTGTACGTGAGTGTGTGTGTGTGATAGAGGGAGAGGGTATTTTACCCACATATATATATGACACATGTATGCATATATGTATATACAGTTACAACCCTTTAAAATGTACAGATAGTGTCGGCATTACAAGAAAACTGTGAAAGATTCGGTGGACCTTTCGCCGAGTCGTTTTACAAACCTTGTTGTGTTAAGTATTTGTTATGTTTATTTTTATTCCTACTTAATTATGTATTAACATTGCATATTTGCGGATGCTCGGCGGACTCATGCGACTTCTTCAATACCAATAGTCCCAGGGAGTTGTGTGGTGCGATATTGCGGGCTACTGTTGAAGACGTTGCATGGATCTGGTTAACGCTGCGTCCTCTTAAGTTCTCATGTTATTTTCAGACGTGTATATCCTTTTTATTACAAAATATATTGAAGTTATACTTCTTTTGGCGCGTTAGGGAAAAATGATGAAAGTAAATTTTTACGATGCGCGCGCACACCGTCATAAAAACCCGACACCCTGAAGTTAGCTATAATAGTCAACATTTTAGTTTTTTTGAAGTTATACTTTGGCGCGTTAGGGAATAATGATGAGAGTAAATTTTTTCTTTGTGTAGTAAGGCGAAAGATACAATTTTTGAAAATATTTTTTTCTTATTACGCCAAAGAAGTATAACTTTTATGGCGTGTACATAAAACACACACGGTTTTTAAATAGAAATCTGATCGCTCTCTTTGTAATATGTGTGATGTTTGAGTGCAAAAATAAAATAAAAAATATGGATTTTGCCCAATTGCCAAAGACCAAAGCCGCCAAAGATCTAAGCAGGTTTTGTGTTTAATCATATATTATATATAGGACTCACTGTATAGCACAGAAGGCGAGTGTCAATATATATCTTTGGTTAAGTATTGCGCCGGAGCATATGTACAGAAGTTGGTCATTGCGCAGTCTCAGTAGAACAGCCGCCTGGTATGGAAATTCCCCTTCTCGAGCCTCTCTTGCCCATGTACCTGAAAGATATCGTAATTCAAAATATATGTGTGGAGGTTTTAAACTAATTAATGTAAATAATAAAGAAGAGTCAAAGATTTAAATGCAATGCCAAAATTTATATTTGTGGCAATACAGTAATCCCGCGTAAGGACCGCGTTATAGGATATCGCGTTGTAGGAATATTATGGTAAAACCATTCTTTTAACAATTCAAATATGTACTAGGAACACGAACAGTAAAATTATTTAGATTAATTGTATAACGGCACAATTAAAACAGGTGCAAAGTATGAAAACCTAATTATGGGCAAAACTACAAAAATATAACTTGAGATATTTCCGCGTTATAGGGGGAAATACCGCGTTATATGGAGGACGGAAATCGCGTTATACGAACAATTATTCTTATACGAGAATCTAGGCACGTAACTTGGCTAAATTTGTCTTGATGAGGAAACGTGCTGGAAACTATAGAAATTCCCGTAATTCTAATTTTCACCGTTAGAGGGCACTTGGGGACAAAAAAGTGATGTGTTGTTACTTGTGAGCAATAATAATATAAAGACTTACCCTGCACTTGGCAAAGTAAAGCAAATGCACATAAAGGAAGAAAAGAATACATGTTTCTTGATACTGCGGAATGATACTTTTAGCTGCGAACTTCATATTTATAGTGTTTAAAAAAATAAAAAAAAAGTAACGCCGATGTTCAACATACATGATAAAACCTTATCAGAACGAGTTTAGCACTTTCACATGTTTTTTGATCACAAGTTTTATTAATTTATTCATAAAAATACATTATCCTTACAGTAACAGAGCGAATACGATAACGTCGAAAAAATTATATACAAAATCGATACTGTGAACGCACTCTGCGGACATATAAAGATGTCGATAGTGTTAGAGACAGCTTTCAGTAGGTGCAAAGTCTTTGTTAACGAGGGTCAGTGCGACAGAATAGTTCTGGTCCTTGGTATCACAAACCTTGGCCTTCGTCATCGCATATATCGCCCAGGTACAAAGAAATCAAGTTCTTGAAGAACACTTGGGTTGCTCACCATCCCCCGAAAGACTTTAAGTATATAGTGTAGGCCAATTTTAATTTTAATTATGTATGTATTTTTACTTAACAAATTTTGGAAGTAGGTATGTTTCGACGAAATGCAAAGACTTCTTGCAGACTTTTCTATCGTTTCAAGATAGAAATATTCCTCGTAAAATCATCGCTTAAATTTATTTGTAATGTTTTATGGTAATTAAATACTCGAACGAAACGTGTTAAATGTAAAAGTATCAGAATTAAAGGCGAAGTATATTATTATTATTATGTGAAAAAGCCACATAGAATAAATTAACTATTAAAGTTCTACAAATGTTCTTCCTTTTTTCTCTGGTTTTAATGGTCAATTCAGATTGTGAGCCTAGAAGTATAAAACTCCATCTATTTAGTTATTCTATTTAATATTTAGAAAATAATTGTTTTGATGGTTCGTATACAAATTTCGAAGGTTTTGTTTATTATTTGAGCATCAACAGTTATTAATAGAACTAAAAAAGTAATATATAATTAATAAAATAATATAAATAATATGGAATCTGCATTTAAACATAATTTGTGTATCAATGTTATCTATTGTTTTTTTATGTAAAGAGGCAAACGGGCAAGAGGCTCATCTGATGTTGAATAATACCGCCTCCCATGGACTCTCACAGAGGACTCCCGAGTCCATTGCCGGCCTTATAAGAATTGGTACGCTCTTTTCTTGAAGGACCCTAAGTCGAATTAGTCCGGAAATACTTCAGTTGGTGGTGCACGGCAAAAATTGCCTTAAAAAACGCTCAGTTGTAGAACGACGGACGTCGGGATGTAATACTGCTGGAACTTCGCATTCTGTCTCGAAGTCTCTCACCTGCGCGTATAGATGCGAACAAGAGTACCAAGCACAAGGAGCAGTGTTAAGTACCAAACTTAAACAGCCTTGCTGCTCAACAGTAATTTATCCTTTGTACTACAAATACTATACGATAGTGGAGGGTACTAGGTAGTCTTTAGGACAAAAGTCCAGGCCCCTTACTCTGTACCTTCCAATAGCAGCAGCAGTTCTCTTAATATCCGTAGCGCTGATGTCGCATGCTTTGGACCTCGCGGATCTAAAACTCATTGGGGTCGGGATTGTCGGAATTAAAAGATACAGAGTAAGGGCGCTGGTATTTAGAATTGAGTGGCCCTATAAAGGATTTTATGTCGATTATTTATCTTTTGAATAGATAGAAAAATCTTTAAATATACTTTTTTTGTTACCTTCCATTGAATTTATAACGCCGAAAACTTACCTACTTCCTTAATTAGAGGCAAAAAACATGCGCAAGAGATAAAATAATATGAAAGTACTAAACTCGTTCTGATAAGGTTTTATCATGTATGTTGTATATCAGCGTTGTATGTTTTTTTAACAATGTTTAAATATTCAGTTTAGCCCCAAAAATATAGCAGTTTCAAGAAACATGTACATGTATATTCTTAAAAAATATAGCCCTTACCGCTAATATCAACTGAAATATTGGATCATCCCATTGATCTTATGAAGATCTTTCTTGTCTCATATGGCCAAAAATTACAGACTTTGCGGAGTAATTATTACTGAAAAACATCTAAAATCCTTGTTTATGTGTTTTATGATCATTATTTCTTTAACTGGCTGGAGTAATTATCGTCTAGTGTAACATGCACACAGTGGTGTACAACCATGAAAAGGAAAAGGAATTTAAAAGGGCGGCCCTCCAATCCGTTTGCGCCTTGTTCTGTAAGATAATAATAATTAAACCAAATTGTGTCTTTAATCCTCCTATTACTGTGATTTAGGTATGTGTTTAAACCGTCAAAAGTGTATTTTCTTAATAATTAATAATATTTTTGATCATTGATAATAATTGCGGTTAATAACATTTTAAACAATTGTATCTCTCTATATATAGTGTTACAGTGTCATGGTAAAAGATGCGTTCAGAGTCCAGCCCTGCGATTCTGTAACTCTCTGATAAACAATAAACTACAAGCATTTTCAGAATGCCAAATCATAAAATGACTGCTTCACGACTGATTTGAGAGCGACCGCTGATGCGAAAAGTGAAAACCGCTGTGTGAGTCCGAAAAGTGAGTTACAGAATCGCAGGGCTGTCGTATTATTACTAATTAAAATACGTATAATAGGGGGGGGGGGGGGCCCCCCCGGGGGGGGGGGTTTTTGCCCTTTTTTTTGGTGGGGTTTTTTGGGGGGGGGGGGGGGGTTGTTTTGGGGTAACATTGACTAGGTGGCAGAAAGTGGAACTAAATTTAAGTATCAGTCAACAGGCTGGGCAAGTAATGAAACGTCATTGATCCAAGTCTGTCATTTACCTAGCTGTTTGATTAACTGGCTGAATATATTTCAGGCCGCTAGTTAAACGGCGCTGTTTAGTCAAAAGGATAGGCTGTTAATTGAACGGCTTATTAAGCTAGGTGGTTGTGACATATACACAGTTAGGTTTCCATTGATCAAGCCGGAACCACAGACTATTATGTTAGCACAAATTTCAATATTACCCTGTGTGTCATGTAAACTGCCATAGATATTGCCGTTTACTGTGGTTAAAAGCGCGAAACCAAACCTTAATAGCATTAGTAGGATAAATATTGTAAAAGGTGGACTTTTATTTTTCAATCCGGGTAGGTCGTAAACATCGCCCTCACCGAATCACGGGTAGTTGGGAACAATCATTCCGGAATCTACACTATTTTTTCGGGTGAAAATGTTGCCATCTCCCCGAGGAAAACTTTTATTGCCCGTGAAAGGTGAAGGGTTCTGAGATTTTGAGATAATTTTGTATTATTGTTGAATTTATAGTCAAATACGGGACAAATTTGTTTGAGGATTTTTTTTATAATCGATAATGTTTTAATTTTTTTTTTAAATTATGGTTGCTTATTACAAACCCTTAAAACCCCCCAAAAAATATTTTAAATTATATTAAGGACAGGTGGGACGCGACGCTAAGGGCAGGGCTATGTAAAACTCAAAATAACATTATTCATATCGGTAATATACTAGACTTATGAACGTCAACAGAAAAGTGTTACATTGTCTAGATTTACATTTACTACCAGTTCGCGAGTTAAGGGCGTAGAGCGGGCAAGAAACTCTCCGCCACTCTTTTTAAACGCCAAGTTTTGAGTCATACAAATGGTTTGAACTGGAGCAATTCAATCCCAAGGATTAGGGCATTCATAATACGCAATGACATACTTGACATACGAAACGTCAGGGATACAGACAAAACCACATTCCAACATATTACGTGACTTTACAAATTCGTTTGGCAATACTCGTAAGACCCTCTTGTAGTTATTTCATCTTAAATCATAAAATCGATTAATTCTAAAGATATATTTAGTTTTCATTGAAAATATTTACTTAAAGACTCTGCTTTTTACTCAACGAAAAAGACACAAGCAATTTAATTAAAATGCATTTACTGTTAGACAGATCCTTAATTGTAAGGGTTTTTTCGTCCTTTTTTGCTACCATTGCGTTCTACATGAATATACTATTCAAACCGTTTAGTCATCTTTCACCTACACATTAAACAAAATACAATAGACAACAAGATTATTTACACTTAAAATGGTTACCGAAACTAATCATTTGCTACTGGTAGCTATATTAACAACATACGCTCAGCGGGACACCTATAAAACCTCTTTTGAACAAAACCCCGAACGCAATCATAAACGTCACTGTCTCGAAACGTCAAAATGTTTCCATCTAAACTTTTTTTTTCTTTTGTTTATGGCCTATTATACATTTTGTATAGATTTCGTCGCCACGATTTGTAACGGATGAAATTGTTACAATTTCTTTCTGGTTAAGTTGTAAACGTGGTAAAATGGGGTCTTGGGCCAATAAATACTTCTGGTGAAACATTGATCGCTTTTAATTTGCGTGTCGTAATCTACTACTGGTTTCTTAGTAGGCGACAAGAAAAACTAACAATGGAATATAAAGCAAGTATCATTTCAAAAAGAAAAAAGACAATATTAATCATAGAACAGGGATTATCTTATTTATTATTAATAATTCGAGCGTCCCTCAACTAGTCGGCAACGTCCCACGACGGCAATGAAAGTAAAATCATGGCGTCGACCCGCGTAGATTGAATTCAAAATTGGAATCAAACGACAATCCTTTTTTCTTTTTTATTACGACGAATGGCGAACACGCTTTGACAGTGGGTTGCCAGTTGTGAATTTTATATAAGAAAACACTATCGATAAAAATAACAAAAGATTGCAAATAATTTAGGTAAATACATTTATATATTATGGCAATTCTCAAGTCAATATAATAATCATTTCCTTCTCTTTTTTAAAGTCAATTAAATGTAGTTTTAATTTTTTGACTATTTTCTCGTTTAAGATGTATGTTCGTCTAAGAGAGAGAGCAAATAGTATCGCTTACAAACAAAATAAGACGCGTTTTTATTACCAGGCTTTAAACATGTATTCAAATCTACCAGAATATTAGCACAGTATTTGCTTGCGACTCCGATCGCACTACCAGACCGCGATTGATTCTGTGATGTGCCTGATGTACCTTGCACATCCCGAAGAAAATATCAGGAGGAAACCGGCACGTAGTAGTTTGGCAATAAAGCCGTAACATCATGTTTTTTAAGTTCATTGCTAATATTATTATTTAATAGTGTGCTCAAAGTGTGAATAAGTTACATTAAAAAAAGTTTTTAACAAATCAGCACAACTACTAAAACAATAATTTTACGGAACTTCGGACATATTTGCGGCGCACCATTGAAGATTCAGGGCATTCGCGGCTTGGGTGTAATTACTGATAGAAAATTAACGTTTATATCTCAAGTAAACAGGAATAAGACGCCTATAGAGAACTAAACCTATTGAGATAAAAAACCTTGTGAAGTTAATATAAGTGCAAGTGCGGTATCTCGAACACACGAACATAGTGTCAATAATAGATCATAGAAGACTGTGAACATTACCTTAGTTTAGTTTTCAATAGTATTGTAGAAAAGTGAAAACTAAGTCAACGTAATATTAGTTATTAGCCGTAATAATAATAAATAATAATTATTATTATTGTCTAGGCTAGATTGTAATTCATGTAAAGTCGCACTCTTTTTTGTGAACTTTATTGTAGGAAAAAATATATTTACTTGACAAAGCCACCACATCCGCACGAATGCTCGGATTTCTTAAATGGAATATCGCTTGTTTTGGCTGTAAAACTAAAACAATTTTGTATAACGCTTTAGTGCGCAGTCATATTGAATACGGTAGCGTATATGGAAGCCATTATATGCGATTCATTCGCAACGCATTCAAGGATCATTTACTCGATACATTAGTACAGGATTTTCTCATAGGCAGCCGTACCATCAGCGACTTAGGAAATTTAAAGTGATGTTACTGTACGATCGGAGATCTCGAGCCGCTGTTACATTCTTATACAAATTGTTAAATGGTATTATTTACAATAATAAAATATAATTTTTTAATGTTTAAAGAACTTTATTTCTCATTACAAAAAATGTATTTTTATTTACATGAGAAACTCAATATAATATACGAACGAGATACGCGGTCGCCATCAGCCGTCCCAATTTTATTCTACTAGGCTCATTCTAATATGAATCTTCAATGCCCTTTTGAATTGATTAAACACGCTAATATTACGAATTTTAGAGGGTAATTGATTAAATAATTGCACACCTCATACTCAATAGATTTCTTTAAATAATTTGTGCGCGGCTTCGGCAAGATAAGCAAACTCGCTCGACAAGTATTGCGTATGGTGTATTAATTTTTTTAAATTAAGATACAGGTGCTATGTTTATATTTCTTGGTAGATTTTATTAGTGGGTGTTAAAATATTGTATCTAAATAGTTCTTTTAATGATTTAGAATAAATTTAACATCTTTTCTGTTGACCTTCATAAGTGTACTTGTTTACCTATATGAATAAAGTTATTTTGAGTTTGAGTTTGACTTTACAGAATATTAACATTTTAAAGGTTCTAAATCAACAGAATCTTCCATATTCCGCCTGTAAAACCAACCTAGGAGTTCAGGCACCTCTCATTGGAATTTTTCGCGAATACAACAGAATTAACGCTACTTATTTAAAGTAAGAGTCCAGCTCAGAGCTTTATGTATTCGGTAGAGGGCTGATCAATGCGAATAGGCGTTTTTAAATAGAAAATTTGTAGATAAAATTAAAATTTGTAGTTGGAAATCAAATATATATAGGTACATATATTTTTTTTTAAATTAATGTTTACCTTAAATGTCATGTATTTTAGAATTGATAGCTTGTAACATATACAATACAGTAAGATATTTGGATCAAAATAAATTATCGTATCAAAACTCTCAATTTAGATTTTTTTACAAGTAGAGACTCTTGAACCGTGGGGTTCAAGTGCACAGGCGCTAATTAAAGATTTAAGTTGGCGACTGATAGATAGTCGGCGACCCCAGAGCTGGTGCTTTCCTCGCTCAACGAATAAGTATCGCAATACAGCGACGAAATGCTGCCAGCGTTAAAGGTACGCTACACAGGGACCAAACTTTTTAAATTTGTTTTAATTATAATTTTATTAATTTTTAATTGTTTTTATTATTACTATGTAGGCTAAGTAAATTGCAAATACTGATTGATTGTTATGATTTCTAATCAACGTTATAAACACTCATCAAAAATAAAAATCGACCATCAATCGACAAAGTGCTCTTAATGACAATTACATAAGAGCTTTAAAAAGCTTTCAATTAACTCCATAACAAGAGTATCACATTATCTCACCCCAAAACGGCTAATTGTAACTTTGCTTCTGTGACATATTGGGAACGCTTTAAATAGAAATAATGCCGCGGTCACACAATGCGCTAACATTTTTAAACACTTACTAGAAACTGTACACATACTACAAGTCCCAATTTTTATTTAATTTTTGCTCTCAAACATCTCACATGTGAATAATTATTATTATGACACTGAAACACATTAATATCCACCTCATTCTTTGTTGGTGCGTGCACATGCAAATTCTTCTTCCAAATCTTGCCATTCCTCTCTGCACTGTGCCACTCTCTGCTATATACCACCTGCTGTTTCCTTGATTTGGTCTATTCGATGTTGTCTTCCTCTTTTTCGGTTATTTTACCTTGGGCGCCAGTTTAGTCTGGTTCCACTTGCCATGTTCCCCGCCCATTTCCACTTTAGTTATTTTTATTGTAACATCTGTGCTACCTTAGTTGTTCTTCTTAAAAATGTATTCTTCATTTTATCTATTCTATTCTTCCCCATTAGAGATAGCGCTACTGGATTTTTAAACGTAAAAGTCAAAGGGAACCCTACAATGTAAAAAATCCACACTACCAATTGATAACTTCTCTTTTTTATTAAAGTAAAAATGTTGTATGTTTTGAAATTATAATTAACGGTTCTTATTATTATTACATCATGATAATTAAAATGACATTGGTCTGGGATGCTGCTTGTTTCATACAACGTTAGCCTCGTCTCACCTTCCTCGGACCAGCAAAGAACCAGCTTCTTGCGGTGGCAGAACAGGCAGAAAATAACAAACGGCTCAAATATAAGAGTCTTTTCTCCAACTTCGATTTTGTTCCTTTTGGAGTAGACTCTTGGGCCGTGGGGTTCAAGTGCACAGGCGCTTATTAAAGATTTAAGTTAGCGCCTGGTAGATAGGACCGGTAAACCCAGAGCTGGTGCTTTCCTCGCTCAACTAAAAGTATCGCAATACAGCGAGAAAAGGTCCCAGCATTAAAGTTACACTGCTAAGGGACCAAACTTTTTACAGTTGTTTCTTTTATTAAGTTTTAATTATTGTTACTATTACTATGTAGGTTAAGATAATTGTTAATACTGTATAGTTATTTTTTAATAAATAATAAAATCTTTAAAATGACATTTTCCTATTTTTATATGGGAATGTGCGGTGGTTTTATAACTAATCAATATGAATGTACTTTTTTTTTATGTAATAGGTGGCAAACGGGCAGGAGGCTCACCTGATGTTAAGTGATACCGCCGCCCATGGACACTCACAATGCCAGAAGGCTCGCAAGTGCGTTCCCGGCCTTTCCAGAATTGGTAGAAGAATTTCTTTGCAAATATTCTTGTTTGAAATAAATTTCTCAGAATTCGTATTCAGTCGATCTTGCTTACCACGAGACGCCAGTTATATCTATAGCTTGCTATCTGAATACAGACTTGGAACTATTAAAACTATTTAAAATGTCTGATGTCACATTATGGAGCTTATTTTTATGTCCACATTTCGCTTTTTAGTTAATGCATTTCTTATTAGTCATTGAAGTTAAAAAAAAAACAAAGAAAGGATATTGATATATACTTATATCTAGTAATTGAGCAGTGTTGGCCTAGTGGCTTCAGCGTGCCACTCTCATCCCTGAGGTCATAGGTTCGATGCCCGGTATTGATGAACTTTCTTTCTATGTGCGCATAATATTCGATCGAACGGTGAAGGAAAACATCGTGAGGAAACCGGCTTGTCGTAGACCCAAACAGACGGCGGGTGACGGGCACAGGAGGCTGTTCTTGCCTATGAGATTGACAAAGGATCATGAAACTGATAGAGAGATTTGAGGCCGAGATATAAAAAACTTGTAGCGCCACTGATTTTTTTAAATATCTAGTAAATAACGAACTACTTACAAACTAATATAAACCGTAACACTTCGTTATCTCAAACATGCATATAAATACAGGTTTTATAAGAATTAGGGCGGGCGGCCGTATCGTTAAAAAGCGATCTTCCAGGCAACCCTTGTATGGAAAATAAAAAAAGAAACATAATATTGTCTTTTATTAACATAACTTTTACATATTTAAAGAAAACACTTTTTTAACGGATTGAAGCTGTGTATTATTATTATACACTTATAATTATTTTACATAATTTTAATAGCAATATTATTTTACAAATTTTACATAATTATAATTTTAAAAGCATCGGTAAAAATTTAAAACTATGTAAAATTATTATAAGTTTATAATAATACATAGCTTCAATCCGTTAAAAAAGTGTTTTATTTAAAAGAAACATTTTGAAATATGAAATTTAACAAAAAAAAAATACATCTTTTATTAGAAACTAAAATCTAAACAAAAATATAAAATAAAAGTAATAATATATATTATTAAAAATGTAAAAGCTAATAAATAAAAAAGGTGATTACGAGGCAGAAGAGAAGAAATTCTTAAATAAATTTAAAGACTGAGTTCGTCTGATTTATATAAATTGATTAAATATAAATATTATCAAGGTATCTAATTCGAGTAATTGACTATTAAAATATATAGAGTTATATATCGAGATACTTTTACTTTTTTATTATTCTATTAATGATTTATACATATTAATTAATATTAACATGATAATGTAATAATATATTTTAATTATGTGATGATATAGTGATAAAATAATATAAGAATCGACTTTGATATGATAATATAATGTCAAATTCATGAAACAAACAAACAATTTTACAAATGTAAAATTCTACCTTTTAATTATTATGTCAGATAAATTTTCCCGATTTTGTACCATCTTGCAAATAAATGATCATTATTATACGCACTATAACTTGCAATAAATACAAATTATCGTGTTAAAAAAGTTAACTCCATTGACAATAGACTATTATCACTTGTGCGCTGTCAAAACAGACAACGATTAAGCAATCCATTTTCGAAATAATAAAAAAGAGGGTCGCAGGTGCCCGTTCCGCCCCCACGCGGCAATTTGACAGACTATTTATCCGGATTTAGCCGGCTTAGGGGCGGATATAACCGGTTCTAAGTGGATAAATGAGAATTAACTTTGTTTTGATTTGTTAACCCGACAGTTATTTAGTCAAGCTGATACGGCGTTTTTAAGTTGAAGTATAAACGAAATGTTATTAATATAAACATAAATATATAAAAGGCCGGCAACGCACTCGCGAGCCCTCTGGCATTGAGATAGTCCAAGGGTATCACATCCTGTGATCCTCCTGCCCATTTGCCCCCTGTTCTATAAAAAAAAACATATTTTTGGCAAGGGCATACTACAATAGTTGTCTCTGTTTGTAGAAAGAGCGTTTATTGCACGATAATAAAGTAAACCTTTGCGGTAAAGCACAAACCACATTTAAAAATAGCTAAGACAGTGCTATATAATCAGTTTGAGTTCCGTATATTTGATAGCAAAACAAGTAACTAGTGATTTCGTTAATTGCGAAACGCATTTCTCTAAGCCTGAATTACATCGAAAACAAATCAGTGGCGCTCCAACCTTTTTAGGTCTAGACCTTTTCGGTATACGTTTGATCATTTGTCAATCTAATAGGCAAGTAAGTAATCAGCCTGCTGTGCCTGACACACGCCGTCGAGTTTTTGGTTCTAAGGCAAGCCGGTTTGCTCACGATGTTTTCCTTCACAGTTCGGGCACAACCGGATCGAACCTGCGACCTCAGAGATGAGAGTCGCACGAAGCCACAATGCTGCGGCAATAATTTATTCATCTTTAAAAATTCTCAAAGAAACAGTCAAAAGTGTTTCTGTAATAGCGGGTCTTTCAAAGTTTCTAACAAAATCTCAATACGTGGATTTTTAAACACGACCCGAGAACCCTATTGTCATAAAAATTAGGCAAATTCAAGGACAAGAAACAAAAACATTGCTTTTACCTAATTTCCAAGCGTCACTAATTGCTTTGCGACAAAATGGTCGCCGCCCGAAGAGAAATTATTTTATTGACGTATTATTTTCACTTTACAGTAGTAAATTATTGTTATATTGCAACCCAGATACACTACCACACTTTACGGCCAGAGACAAAAAACCCTTTGCATTGTCTCTGCTGTTTTGGCGGCAACTTTGACAATTGGCCAGTCGTATTTCATTGTCTCATTCAAATCATGGGTTGGTTAACGTCATAATTTTCTTATTGATCTTAATAAAAACTCATGACCATTTAAGTTATCATAAATTTAAAATTACATAGAAAAACGTCTAGTAGGTCCAAGCAGTGGTAAAGGACTCTTTTAAAGGTACTGTATCTATATTAATAGTTCCGTTATAGCTTTTAATATACCTAAATTAAATTAAACGGTAAATTTGTAATTTATTTATTTTTAACAAAAGAAAGAAAATACCTACATGCGTGCCTTAGTGTTAGAAAAAAAGAAAAAGGGAAACCTTTTTAGGTCTGGTCTTCAGGTTTCCGTATCTGTTTCATGATCGTTTGTCAATCTCATGTAGGTGATCAGCCTCCTGTGCCTGATACACGCAGCCGACTTTATGGGTCTAAGGCAAGCCGGTTCCTCACGATGATTTCCTTCACCTTCCGAGCGAATGTTAAATGCGTACATAGAAAAAAAGTCCATTGGTGCACAGCCGGGGATCGAACCTACTACCTCAGGGATGAGAGTCACGCTAAAGCTAGTCTGTTGCTCTGAGAAGGAAAACCAATGTTATTCCTAAAACAGCTTAACGAACATAAATAATTCTATTGTGAATTTATTATCAATAATAAAAGCATTATAAACATGATCGAATCACGATCCAGACATTCAATGGGCCATGGGGCAGACAGAATCATTTTCTTAAGCAAATTCAATTGTTATTCCGAAAAGTGAACCCACGACGTTGCTTGACTCAAAGACCGGGTACGGGGGAATATTACCTTGATATTAGATACTTACATAGCTTTAATCCTGTGTGAGAGCGAGATAGATAGAGAGTGCCCCCTCAGGGAGGGGGGAGATTATATTTTAATACAATAATTCTATGTGATCATACGGCGTTTACGAGAAATGGGTCGGTTTACATGAAAGAGATATTGGCGGATATATCTTTGTTAATTTTTTTATAACTTTAGTTTTTTTAGGATATGTGCCTTTGTTCTATGTAGTTTGTAGTTTCTAGTGTGTTTATAAAAATATTAACCTACAATAAATCATCGGCGCTACAACCTTTTTAAATCTGGGCCTCAAATTTCTGTATCTATTTCATGATGTGACTCTCATACCTGAGGTCGTAGGTTCAATCCCCGGCTATGCACCAATGGACTGTGTTTCTATCATTCGCTGGAACGGTGAAGGAAAACATCGTGAAGAAACCGGCTTGCCTAAGACCTAAAGAAGTCGACGGCGTCTGTCAGGCAGAAGAGGCTGATCACCTACTTGCCCATTAGATTTAAAAATGATCATGAAACAGATTCAGAAATCTAAGGCCAAGACCTAAAGAGGTTGTAGCGCCACTGATTTATTTTTTTGCATTAAAATGTAATTTCTTTATTTTAAATGTCCTTTCTGTAGTTTCCTACATATGTAGGTCTAATTTTTAAACAAAGTTACTATTTTAATAAGATAACTCCATTTAATGTGTACATGGTATAAAAAATCGTTAACTTATGATTATTAATTTAGAGATACTTTCGATTTAGTACATACGTACTCCCAGTACTAAATTACTCATAACGACTAACATAGCATTCTTAAGACAACTGTATCTCAAGATATATCTCGCGGACATTATTTCCCGTAATCCAGTCCCAATGTTCAAAGATTAAATTTGCTGAAAGTCAGTTTATTCGCGCCTCGAGTACCCCGGGCAACGTAAGTACTGTTTTTGCTTGCTTTGCAGAAATTGATAGGCTTTTGTTTACCATATTATATTTCTTTATGTGTAAATTATATTTATATACAAGCAAATTTGTTTTGTGTCTTACAAATATAATATATTAGCAGATCCGACAGACGTTGCCTGGTCTTAACTATAAATATTGATTTCCAATTGGTATAATTAACTAAAAAAATATTTCAGAAACAAAGAGTTTATTATTCTAATGCTTTATGATATACAACATTCTTTGTTTGTTTTTCATTTTTTGATATTAATTTTTCGTATATCCTCTTTGACGATATTTGCAGCACGCATAATGTCAATGTTATGTCAAACGCCATAAGGTTACATCAAAAAAGAATTGTAAAAGCGCTATGCACTGAAAAAAAATATTGCTATCGTTAATAAGTCAGGATTACCTATTTAATATTGTTCCAAAATTTTGTAATATTCCGCGCAATTTTCTTATTTTTTTCTTTCTTAAGAACCTTCTCCTGACAATAACAAACGCAACAAAAAACTAATTAGCGAAATCGGTCCAGCCGTTCATGTGTGATGCCGCGAAGGGAAATAGGGATTAATTTTTATATAATATATAGAATATAGATAGTATGCTATTTAGTACTTTCTTATGGTTGAAAATATAATATCTATAGTACATGCCCTATTAAAAAATATATATAAATGATAGCACCAGTTTTTGCAGAACACAAGTAAGTAAGGCTTGAAATACCCAGCTAGAACTTCCAAAAGAAAAAAGATGGCTTGTCTAAAGTGAAAACACAAATTACTATAGTTTTCCTATTTATTGTAATAGGTATCTCTTGGCAAATGTTGTTAAATATTTCGCTGACTTCTGTACTCTGTAGGTCTCTGGGTTTTATTTTTAAGAGACAATTAGAAGAGACGTTTGCCGTGACTGAGGTTCCAAAGCGATAAAAGAGGAAAAGAGAAGCTGGCACCACTCTTAATTAACGGATTGGGAAAAATCGGTTTTATAGACTCCCAGTGTAAATTTTCCTGTAGCTATTAAATTCATTTTTATTAGGACTAGATTACAGTGAGACGGATTCCTCTTTGTTTTATCTATATATATATATATATATATATAAGTTCTAAAACATACGTTATACATAAATTTATACAAGAAAATGTGACATGACTAATGTTAGACATATATTATACAAACAATTATATTAGAACAAGCAAGCCAGCAAGGGAAAAAATTAAACAAGCAACCACAAAATAAAAGACTGAAAAAATTATAACTTTAACTAATTTAAATGTCATAAAGAGCATGGTAAACAAAGTTATGGTAAGCTGGAAAATTGTTCTAAAATACATCAATATTCACTGGACCTTTAAAAGAAGCAGATAAACGATCCTTAGGTACGTACAGAAGACTTTTAGTTCTTTAACTCTATAGGATACAAAAAAGGAAAAGAAACAAAATATTGTAAAAAAATAAATAAAAAAAAACATACTTCTTGGCCTTTTTTGGAGCTTAATAATGTATTTTCGATCGAGAATGCTTCACACAATTGTAACCTCTACTCCATTCATTATGATGAATTGTGAAGAACCTTTGTCGCTGATCGTACAGCTACCATAGTATAATACTCAATTATTAATACAATAATCCAGCTTCACTGGCCTCGGGGGTTTAACGCCATCTAGTGGCGATTAGCGCGTCCAACCCGTGATTTCACGAAATTATTTTGCTTTAATTTTAAATAAAAATACAAAGGATTTTCTTGCCTCCACTGTGAAAGTAAAAAATCTAATTTCCTTATTTAAAGATGTATAAGGTTGTGGTTATCTGGTGTGGCGGTGGTACGCTATTTACTATATTTGTTTACAACATAAGCTACAAGAAATTTTACACCTACTTTTTAGTAAAAGAAGTTTGAACCAGAAATTACAAATTTCTAATATATGACTCCAAACCAATACGACTAAGGGTCTAACTTAGGGTCCTTCAAGAGTGTACCTACCGATTTCCAAAAAGGCCGCAAAGCACTTGCTAGCCTTCTGATTGTGTGTAGGGGCAGCGGACACTCTTGACCTCCAGCCCGTTTACCCTATGTTTTAAAAAAAAGTTTAAAAGTGACTTTTACTTAATATCTCTTGACTTTATTTTAGCCATGTGATAATCGAATGAAGAGAACCATTTATTCATTAACAGCACACTACGCACAGTATGACTCAAAAGAACACAGTATAAGTTAAGAAGACACAAAACAAGGCGAGGCGACGAAATCAGTTGAAAGGGAATATGGAATACGACTCCGGAGCACGATGCGGACGTAAGACACTTAGTTTACTCTTAGCTTTGCCTAAGTATAAACTAACGGAAGTACTAGGAAGTAGAAGGAAGTATAAGTTGTACTAAGTATTCCCCTACCAAACGCAAAAAGTGGATAAGATAATAGTCATTTTATTAAATTTAAGTTAAGAAAGTTTTATTTAAAAGTATAGAAAACTGTTTATAATATGTCTCCTTTGAATAAACTTAAACAGATATGCAGTGGCATCTATAGTTGAGCACCTACGCATAGCTAGACATTTTTTAAATTTATTTGTTTGAATTGACATATAATGACGTGTTTGTCATTCAAAGCTTATGAATGCACAGCTGTGCAAAGCCATCTTTGATTCAGTAGCGTATAGTAAAAATACGTACCGTGTACCATCTAGTAAACATTTTATTATAAGTCTTATACTTTTGTATCTAACAGCTAGATGTCGCTTAATCATGATTAATATTTGGCATAATACGGCAAATATAAATACTGTTTCTGTTTTTTTACGTATTTAGCCAGAGAAAATGTGAATTTTAATTTGGAATCAAATAAAAACTAACATTTTCTTTTGCCAAAAATCAGGAACCTGCTAATCATACACAAATTGACAGCATTAAAATTTCAATGAATGATCAATAAATGAATATGACATTGACATTCAAATTTTCAGTGTGCCGGCCGCCGTGTTACATTTAAAAGGGCGACTTATTTAAATTCAAAATTCCAATAATATTTGTTTGATCTTCGATCTTTTTTCACACGAAATGTTTTAAATTGAACGAAAGTATTAACATCTCTTAAAGTTGTGAAAAAGAAATCAAAACCATGAAGGACCATTTGTACGCACTCGGAGTGACCTGCATCCAACTTATCCAATATTGGTAATATTATTGATTTTTCCTTTGTGTCGCTTTTTGTTTTGTAAAAATTAATGGATATATATCTGAGAGACTGATGTATAACAACAATCTTTTTTATGAAAGTCCTGCCATAGACCTAACTAGAGGCTGAAAATTATATTAGCCTTCACACTCACTGATAATTATTTTATTATTATTTTTCTATATATTTTTAAAAGTCTTCAATAATGGCTGAAGGTCACCTTTTTTGTTTAATAATATGGCATATTATCATTGGCATTCTTATAACGGTTTTTCCTATTTAACAATTATGCACTTTCAGAAATAGATAGTTATTATCACATATTATGTACCAAAAAATGTATAACATCTAGTTATTATACTTACAATATTTTGTAAAATTTTCCAGGTGCTCAGATTATGCTCCATTCTTAGAGCAAGTAAACAATTTCTACAATCCAAACAATGTACTGGATATATTGTTCCCAGTTATATCATTCGTGGACTCTGTATTTGCTTCACAACTCTTACTCGTCACATCATTCGGTGGCTGGCTAAATTGCATATTGAAATGGTATGTAAAAGATATTTTCTATAACCATATAATAATATGCTTTTAAACAAATATTATTAAATACAGTTAACAAACATACAACTCTCCATAATTTGATGTTTTTTCCCATCCCTTGAAAAATCCCCGATAAATTGAATAAATCAATTGATTGGTCACCGGTATGTACTTTTAAGTTGAAGAAATGGTATCTTGCTCGCGAACATGTACAGACCAATCAATTGTTTTATAAATTCTTTTGGCTGAGAGACTAAAGTTCTATCAGCCAAAAGAAATTATTGTTAATAATAAATCACAAATTTTGATCAAACTCTTATTTACTTCAGTCCCCCTCATGGTTATTGAAACTTTTGGTAATTTTAAATTTATCTCTGGTTCCCTGGAGTTTCAAATTATTGCAAGTCAACTGTACTTTAAATGGCATTGTGCTGATACAAAGATATTATTCACTATGCTGTTCTAACTAATATTTTTTTTTTGGCCATGAGCATTATCAATATCTTTCTCAAATTTTTTCAGGTGGTTCCTAGAAGACCGACCATACTGGTGGGTCCATGAAACAAACTACTATATAGGATCTGAAAGACCTAAGTTGTTACAAACATCTCAAACATGTGAAACGGGGCCGGGAAATCCTTCTGGGCATACATCTACTGCAGCTTCCGTTCTAGTTCTTGCTATTATGTGGATTTCTCACATTTTTAATGATCGGTAAGCGACATGAGCAATTATCCTAACATTCTTCTTATCAACTTTAGAAGATATGTTAAAGTTCTCCTATTTATGTACGATCAGTAGGTAAAAGAAATGACTGAACATAATGAATAATTTATTTTCAGCAAATGGAAGACATCTCTTTGGAAGTATGCCGTATACCCACTGTTTGGAAGTCAACTGATTAGTGTGATGTTGGCAAGGATGTATATAGGTACACACTTTCCACACCAGTGTATTGTAGGAGGGATGATTGGTAATATATGCTTATATTATAAATTTAAAAAAATATTTTATGTATAACTATAAAATTATTGAACCGAACATAAAATTATTTGTGTATAATGCGTAACATATGGTACAGAATATCACAACAGAAAATTATTTCTTTTAGATAGCTATCACTTTGTTTTCTTGAATATTGTGTTGTCTTAAGATTGAGGTTCTTCTCCATTTATTAAGGAAGCTAGTCCCTTTTAAAACCTACATGAAGCAACTACAGCTGAAGGTTTTAATTTGTGCTAATCTCTGAAACTTCAATTCCAGAGAACCAATTCAATTTGTTTAATAGCTATAGGCTATATAATAAAACTAGTTTATAAATATTTAGGCTATGTGCTGCATATTGTTTCTTTTTTAATTAAATTTGGAAATTGTCAGGAATTGTATAGAATGGGTGTGTAAATTAAAAAATGTACGACTATTTTACGGGTAATGAAACCATTGATAACAATGTTTTCTTTATTATGCGAGCAAGTTTATTTTTTAAAATATTTTATCGACTGGGCACTTAAGAGACATTTTAGTACTCTATGAAATTTTTTTAAATTCATTATCGTCATGTTATAGCCCTACAAGATAAATTTTCTCATCTCGCACAATTAATTAACGTCTATATTTTCTATTTCAGGTGCGTTCCTGGCTCCAGCACTATGCATCTACATATCAGATCCTTATATATGGCAGTATGGTTCCTATTTGAAATATTCACCCAAACAATCGATTAAATTTCACATGACATGCGCAGTGACAGCGATTGCGTTGTGTCTCGTTACATATCACACATTGTTATTGAGTGGAATTGATCCGGATTATACTGTCAGATTGGTGAGTAAATTTATAATATAAAATACAAAAGAAGAAAAAAATCGCTACGTCACCGATCTCGTCAAAGAGATGTGAATACGCAGTATGTGTCCTGTCCCACTCTAACGCATCTGCGCTACGTCACCGATCACGCCAGACCGATGTGAGACGCAGTATGCGTTCTGTCCCGCTCTAACGCGTCTATATTAGGTTAATTTTCGTTACGGAATTTCTTGATTCGATCGCCGCCCGCCCGCTATAATATATATATATAGTATAAGCCCGCGATAAAATCTATGCAATAGCTTAAAAATTTGGACGAGGTATAAAGTTATGGCTAAAAAAATTCAAAAACTTGACGTTTCTAGTTTGTAACAGAGTTTGTATTAACTAAAGTTTAAACCAATAACTGTAATAATTCTTAAAACCATTTTTTAATATTTGTCCTGTAACTAGACTGTCGTTATCACGATTTCGCCACAACCTAGTTAGTAGTTTGGACACGGCATGGTCAATTTGCATGAAGTGACCATGCGTCGACTATTCAAGATTATGGTCATTTGATATTACCTATAGACATACATTTCGGAGTAACTATTGCCTCACTTACCTTTACAATAACTAATTTTAATAGATATATTTTCATTAGGCGTTCCGTTGGTGCGATAACCCTGATGACATTCATGTATCAACAACTCCAATGTTCGCAATGGTCCAATGCACGGGGGCAATGCTCGGATGGGCTATGTTTGTTACTCCAGCCGTTGCAAGGTGAGTTATCTGGGTTTTGCCTTATTAGTCCAGTCAAATTATGGCTAAAAACGGGTTAAATAAACATGTTACAAACGGGTTGGGGGGTTGGGGGGGTGGGGGGGGGGGGTTTTTTCGGGCCTAATCCCCTTTTGGGGGGTTTTCTGGGGTCGCCTCAAGGTCTTTTCATACAAACAGTTTAATTCTATAACTCCGAAGGTATTGGCATTACGGAAAAAAGCTCAAGAACAAAATTGTTCATAATTAAAAGATCTACACTTCTTTGATCGGTAAAATTTATTATAAAATTGAATGGTTGGGGGAGAAAAAGTACGAAAAATGGAAAAAAAAGTACTAAACTTTTTGCCTTGCGGGAGTAATAACTTAAAAAATATTACAGATGTTATAAAAAAAGTTTCAGATAAAAAAAGTTAGTAAATTTAGTTAAGGAAAACAAAGGCCCCCCCCTTTTCCCCGTCCCCCAAAAAATTTTCAAGCCGCCCCTCTGCCGGCGGCCCCCCACCAGGTCTCTACAATTTTTCGCCTAACACTAACCATTCTCGAGATATCGAATTAAACGCGTTTCCATCGAAATGACCTTGAGCTGACCTCAGTACAACCCCTCAAATTGGAATTTATGCTCAGAATACACCCCCCTATCGATCCTCAAAATCCCAAAACTGTGTTCGCTCATGTTTATTTATTTCGTAATTTGACTGGAGTATATATAATTATAGAATTTTATATATGCACTAATTATTATTTTTATTAAGTCCTCTTTATTAAAAAATATGTTAGACTCTCAAAGTACTCTTTCGTCTCTTTTTGTCATATTGTGATTATGCGGTGATGGAAAAGGATAGTACTTTCATTTTTAATGAATATTTATCATTTATTTGTAGTAAGGAAATACACTCGGCGTCAAAAAAATCGCACCTTTCTTAAAATTCGTGTCAAGCGATTATAACTTCTAAGATTCTTCCTGCACCCTATCATTATTAGTATCATTTAAAAGCTCAATTAATAAGCTTTCAAAAAAATCATTTGTTTACGGAAAATCAAAAACCACAAATCGCCAGCACTTTGATTAAAAAGCGGCGATGTACGCGTTTGGAGGCTCACTAATTGTACCACCCTGGACGCGTATAAAACGCGGGGGTAAAAGTCAATTATGGGTTATTCGCTATCCAGACATCACAGAGGTCACACCTGAAGAGCTTCGACAAGAAAAAACCCAGTGAAAATGGATACCATGGCAGAAGAAGCAGCTCAAGTGGTGGCCCTACTGCAAATCGGACTACGGCAGGTTGAAGTTGCTCGGCAACTGAAAATCAGCCGATTTCGAGTGCAACGGGTATACCAACGGTTCCAAGAGACTGGAGGTTACATCAGGAGACATGGATCCGCAAGACGTCGCTGCAATACCGTCAGAGGTGATCGCTACATTGTGTCGACGTCTTTGCGGAACCGCTTCTCCAACGCTGTGGAACTGCAGCAGCGGCTTTGAGCTACTCGAAGGACAGCTGACAGCGTCTCCACTATCAGAAGAAGGCTATGAGAGAAGAATTTGCTGCCCCGGAGAGCTGCTACAGGCCCCCAATTAACTGCCATCCACCGGAAGAACAGGAAGCGATTTTACGAAACGCACGTACCGTGGACATTCGACCAGTGGAGGAATGTCCTGTTCTCCGACGAAACCCGAGTGTGCCTGTACACCAACAACATGCGTAAGAGAGTCTACAGGCGACCAGGAGAGCGTTTCACACCAGCCTGCACCGTGGAAACTAGTGTTGCCCAAATGCAAGACCAAGACGAGACATAGGTCAGTCTTGGTATTGGTCTTGCGACAATACACCTGGTCTTGATCTTGGTCTTGGTATTGCGCTCTCAGTCTTGGTCTTGGTCTTGATCTTGCAGCAAGAGTCTCGCAAGTCTCGCAAGACTTGCAAATACCTATTAGCCTATTGCTATTTATTGAACACGTTAGTTTAGATTTTAGATTATGATTCGCACTGTAAGACGTATGTAGTTGACTCTGTAACTACATACGTCTTACAGCGCGAATAATATTTTAATCAACAATCTAGCACTAGCCTGCAAATTGCAAAAAATATTGAGTTTGGCGGGCTATCCTATGCTACCTATGCGGCTAAAATAAGGAAGTGCGTGTGTGTTGAGATTAGCAGATTTCATTACAGTGTGCGTAGGTACATTTTTTAGACAATTTGTCGTACTCGTGACTGGCGCGTTTGCTACTAGGTACAGTCGTTAAAGTATGTGTAAGTAAGAAACGATGAAGGTACCTACTTCAACAAAATTGTATTCTTTAGAAAAATAACGACGATTATTTTTATTTATTTAGTAAATCATCGCTGAAGACAATAGTCGCTATT